>CM065120.1:15592500-16811250 GCA_033026305.1 Cirrhinus molitorella | reverse complement strand
CATGAAGTTACAAATCTCCGGTCTTTTGCTCGTAATGGCAGTAGCCTATGCAACGATAGAGGGTGAGTATAACCTACTACACTTGAAACTGATGATGTTTAAGAGTTTTCCTGCATTTTCTCAGTGCGTGGTTGCATATGTCATTGCTCAGTTTTACTTATTTCATAAGCAGTTATTGAAATTATGCAAGTGATTTCATCTTCATGTGACCTAAAATGTTCATTTAGACGAATTAATAAATGTTCAGAATGAAGCCAGTGCATTCAAGCATTATCAACCGTTTTATCCTGTGCATTCAACCCTGCAACATATGAATGATACAAAAGAAATTCGCCTCATGTTTAATTTACGCTTATTGCTTGGCTTCTAGCGCCCTCAACTGGGTCTCTGAGTGTTAATGCTGTGTGTGACCTGTTCGTGATTAAACCATACACTTCTACTCGTTTTCCACGCTTCAGATATATCATTTTAAACCAGCTTTGTGACAAAAAAAAAAGAAAAAAAAAAAAGATTGTAACTGGCTCCAACACACTAATGTGTTAATAATGTCACACTAAAGCACTAATGCAAGAAAATGTGTTTTGTTTGGGTTTGACAGAGTGTGAAAGTGAAGATATGGGGGTTCTTATCAATGTAGAGGCGAGGCAATAAGAGCCTTCATCTGCAGCTTTAATCTGAAAGTGGAGCCGCTGGACTGGATTTTCATTTATCTTGTCTGTCAGCAACACTCTGGAGAGAAATACTTGACATCTTTTCTCTTCCTCTCTCTGTTCACTGAAATGAGAGAAATTGTTTAATCAAGGAGAAATTGCTGTCAAGCCTAGCATTTATAGATTCACTGAATTGCAGTTCCGTTGTAAAGGAAAATTTATATTCTGCTATATCTGTAACACAAGGTTTATTTGGCAATCTTGAATATCAGCATGGCCATATGCTGAATAAAATTCAATGCTAATATACAGTACAATAGCTTGTTACTTTCACAGTTCCTACAAGAACTTTTTAATTACAATATGGCTGCTTATTATGCCCATTCCTGCTGCATCTATACAAAATGGTTCCTAAGAGGTCAAAGCAGGATAGTTTGACTGAAAGCATATCCGTAACACCATGAATATGCTTATTTGACTCTTGATTCAACCCTAAAATTTACCCTAAACTACCTTTTAGCCTTAAAAGACCAGACCAGATGGTTTGCTGTCGGCGAGGACAAGAGGTCAGTTGTTCACATTTGCGGCCAGTGACTAATGAGGTCATGTCTGTGAACTTTGTCCATCTATATACAAATAAGGTTTTTTAAATCTTTTATTTGATACTGTAGGAAGGAAATAACATTATTTTCACTTTAGCAAGAGATGAATGCAGATGTCCTTGGATTAAGAGGGTTATTCATGGCGAGTTTGTGTTTTTATTCTTTGTGTAGGATTGTCCTATGAATTGCAGAATGCATTGGGTACTTGGGTAAAAGCAGACAAAAGGGCTATGCATGAAGTTGTTGGTTCTTCATTTATTTGTGTAATGAGTTCGTCCTCAACTGAAGTGAGATTTCTGTAATTAGCATCAGGACATTCAAAGCCACTTTAATGTACTCAAGCATGCTGCAATTCATAGGACATTCCTACACAAAGAATAGAATCACATTTGTACACACTTCAGAATGCATATACAAACACACTCTGTGTTTCTCTCTCTCTTGTTCACCTTCCTCCCCCTTCTTGTCTTTTGATTTACACGTCCTTGTCTATTCCCTGGTTGGTTGAATCATAAACCCAGACGAGATGGCCTGCCCTGCACACAGTCTTTATTTATGGTGTCATTTCATATACTTGCTGTTGCAAGACCCACAGCCCTGCTGAGAAGGAAGGATAGCTTCCCTAAGAAAGGCTGAGAAACCTTTTTCCAGGCCATGACAGACTGGGATGAGGAAGGGAGTAATGCTGGTCGTTCAGCTGGCGTAACGTCCTGTAAAAATGTCATTAATGTGGTGGAGCATAGATTGCTATGCTAGTAATGATGGAGGGTACCTAACAGAGGACATTTATGGACAACCCCAACCCCCATATGCACACACTTAATTTTTATTTAATGGAGCCTACCTCTACCTACATTTATAAACTGATGCACTTATAACCTTGCAAGGGCAAGGTTAGAGACAGAAGAGAATAAGTTCAAAAGAGAAGTTCAAATGCTCACTGATGCTTCAGAAGGAACTGCGATGCATTAAAAGCTTTTTGAAAACTTTTTGAATTTGAAGATCAGGGTTTGTTTAACTTAAATGTATTTAAATTTAACCGATTTTGTCTTCTGGGAAACATGTAAGTCTGCTGTAGCTTCTGTCGGGCAGTACTAAATCAAATATATATATAAAAAATGCAGTACAGATCTTCATTCTGTTTAAAAGTTGACATCCCTGGTTGTAATGCATCATGTTTCCTTCCGAAGTATCAGTGAGCATTTGAACCTTTGCATATGAGTCCCTCAGTTGTCTTTAGTGTGAAAAGATGGATCTCAAAGTCATACAGTCAATGTTGCAGAAGGCTCAAATACACAAAAATGCTGAAAAACCAATGAATTCGTGGGACCTGAAGGATTTTTCTGAAGAACAGCAAACAGTTTAACTGTTCAGGACAAACAAGGGACTCATGAACTACTATCACTAAACAACAACAACAACAACAGCAAACATCAGAAAACACAATTGTATGTAAATGTCTTTTATGTAAAATATCTTATTCAGGTCAGTACTAAAAAAAATAAATAAATAACATGCATTTGGTATTTTGGTAAAATAATATTTTGCAGATTCTGATTTAAAAAAATAATTTTATTCAAAAATAAATTTATTTAAAAAAATAAAAATAAAAATGTATTTTATTAAAAAAATAAATTAAAATTTTAATATAAAAATATTTTTTTGACTTCAAATGTATATTATAGTACACTTATATTATATAATGTAATATTATATAAATTATATACATTATATACGTGATATTAAATATATGTCAGCTTTTGCTGTACTGTATATTTTTAGCATGTCTGGAATATACAGTACTGGGACCATAGTTATAATTATCTAAAATAGAATTCTGAATTATATTGTATAATGGAATTATGAACTCTCAGTGATTCCATGCGTGAATGTTCTGGAAGTACACTACAGTGTAAACTTTCAGTTAAATTATATTATTCTGCATCTCTACCAGTCAGAAATACATATTCTAATAAATTTTTGTAAATGGACATTTTATTTGTTGTTACATATCCATGTCTGAAATAGTGCAGACATATTTATTTACTTGTAAATAGAAAGTCAATGAGTAGCATGTACCATTTTGGGGATTTTTTATTTTTTTTTTCATTGAGAAGAGAATAAAGAAAGGCAATTGGTAAATAAATATTAAAGAACAGCGACTTTGTAAATGTTTAATGAAAAGGGGTAGTTAACACTTATAATAATGTCATTATTTATTAAAAAAAAAACAGATTTGAATTTTTTTTAATTCTCACATATTTTTATACAAATTAAAAGTCTATGTAATCAAAACATTGCAAAAGTAATACATATGAAACAAGCAATTTAATTTAAGTCATCTAAAGACATATAATCACTTTAAATGATGAACAGATTTTAATTTAGGCTTTTCTTCAAATGTAAACATTTATAAACATACATACTGCGAATTCCATTTATAAATGATAACAGAATTTTAATTTTAGGTGACCTAACACTATAAATGTTACATTTAAAATCATTTAACTATTTATGATTTACTACATTTAAATTAAATTACATCAAACAAAATTAAGACTTAAGATATTTAAAGGCATCTAATTATTTGCTACATTTTGTGTTCCATAGTTCAGTCATGTTGCATAGTTCAGTGTGTGTGTGTGTGTAGTCATGGGCTCATCTTGTTCTCCTGATGCTCTGTGTAGCGCGCTTGTCTGAGGTCATCATGTCATGGCAATGGTTGCGTCAGCAGAAGAAGCTCTGAGGAACCTGGGCCAGCTGTCACTTCATGACTCTGTGCTCATCTAACACTCGTGGGAGAGTGTTTCTGAATTTAATGTGTGATTTCTCTAGATGGCAAGTCAAATGTGGAATTACTTACTACATAACCACACAGACATGTGTATGTATAGGCCTATACTACACTAGTAATCAGCATGGAAGCTTTAAATGATGCTTTACCTTATCACCACATGCCACTTGAGGCTGTTATGTCATTTTATTTCCTTTCAATTGTTCTAAAATCATGTTCTAAAATTAAACCACCCTCTCTTTTAGCTCCTGAGGAGTTTGTCTCACTAGCTGAGATGGAGGACACGCTGTTGAGGAATCTTTTTCGGGGCTATCAGAAGTGGGTGAGACCTGTCCTTCACGCCAACGACACGATTACCGTTCGGTTTGGTCTGAAGATCTCGCAGCTAGTGGATGTGGTGAGACAAACCCACACTCACACTGCAACATCTGATCTTCAGCAGTCATGAAATGCTTAAACAAATAGCACAAACAATGATACATATTTATGCCTTTACTGAACACACTGTGTAAACATGCAACAGGCAGCGAGGAAAAAGTATGTAAATCCATAGGCTAATGACTTCTTCAAAAGCTAAATAAAAAGTGCTGTCTAATTCTGTGAGTTGCTTTGCTGTTGAAAACTCTGCATGGCTAAAGTTCGAAAAAAGTCGAAAAAATGTGTGCCAGCTCTTTTTGTCTATTGTTGTTGCACAGCCACTATTACCAAGATGCACTTGCTTGACTTGACTAGTCCTGGTGAACAATTATTGCATTCATAATCTTTAGCTAAAATCTGAAAATTCTCTTCCCCCCTGGAATGGTATTTTTTTCTTTTAATATTCTTTCACTCAGAAATATGTTGAAGTCGGTAACAACTTTAAAGGACAAGCCTGTTTTCTCTCTTTTTATAGAACAGAACTAATTAGTCTAGAAAGGATATGAGAATAGCAACTCAGATCATATTTTACTGACTATTTACCCAACATCATCATCATGACAACCTGCTGTATCACACTTTGCCGTTACTGTAGTCTCTCTATCTAATTAATTTTTTCTTCCTGTGTTCTCCTCTTTGCTGTATTGATCCTGCTAATGCTGAGCATTCAAGAACCTGATTGAAAGTATGTGTGTGTGTGTGTGTGTGTGTGTGTGTGTGTGTGTGTGTGTGTGTGGTGTGTGTGTGTGTGTGTGTGTGTGTACCTTGTATTCCCTACAGTATGTCCTCACAAGGATAGCAATGCAAGTAATTTTTTACCTTTTTGGACCCCATGAGAAAAACAGCTTCTAAATCTTATAAATGCAGAAAGTTTTCTGTGATGGGTAGATTTAGAGTAAGGGGATAAAAAATACAGTTTGTACAGTATAAAAACTATTATGTCTATGGAGAGTCACCATAAAACATGTAAACTAGTGTTGTGCGTGTGTGCACCTGGTATTTATGAAGTTATGGGGACCAAATGTCCCCACATGGATAGTAAAACTAGTACATTTTGACCTTGTGGGGACATTTGTGAGGTCCCCATGAGGAGATGAGAATGAGTCATACAGAATGATTTTCTTTTGTTTGAGAAAGTAAAAGTATCCACAGTCTCCTGTGAGGGCTAGGTTTAGGTGTAGGGCGATAGAAAATATGGTTTGTACAGTATAAAAACCATTACGCCTATGGAATGTCCCTATAAAACATGGAAACGTGTGTGTGTGTGTGTGTGTGTGTGTGTGTGTGTAATATTAGGTACTAGATACACTTTTATCATGTATGTCATTCTGCATTTCCGAAAATGCTTTAGCAATTTAAAGATGGTTATTTGTGTTCTGCAGAACAGTTTTAAGAAAGGAAACCCAAAGACACTGTTTAGGCTGTAGTCAAATGTAACGAATGTATTAAGCTATTACATTGACATTTTAATAATCTGACGTCTTACCAACAGCTTACCTGACAATCCTAAAATGTTCATGGCATCATCCACTTTTTTCCTTTTTACCTACTACTAAGTTCATGAAAAATAACTGTAATGTAGTGCTCATGTAGGCATTATGAGCCATTACCCTTCAAGGCTTCCATTAGGTTTTTGGCATAATTCTGTATTATATTCATAATTCAGCATGACATATGTAATGTATTGTAGTATTAAAGGAATAGTTCATCCAAAAATAAAAATTCTGTTATCATTTACTCATCCTTACAGGGTTATTTCACCAAAAAAAAAATCATTCAGTCAAAGTCATTTATTACTCACCCTCATGTCGATCCAAACCCGTAAGACGTTTGTTCAGTGTTGGAACACAAATAAACCTTTCTGGGCCTTGAATGTGGTAGTTGCGTTGGATCAGAAAGCTCTTAGATTTCATAAAAAAAAAAAAAATCTTAATTTGTGTTCCGAAGATGAACAAGGTCTTACGGGTTTGGAATGTAATAAGAGTAAGTAATTTTCATTTTTGGGTGAACTAACCCTTTAAAGAGTTTGGTTACCATTTAGATCCCTTTTTTTTATATGACTTCAAACCTGCATGACTTTATTTCTTCCATGGAAGAGGTTTCGGAATGACACAAGGGCGATAGAATTTTTAGTTTTGGATGAATATCCCTTTAAAATATTTCATATACTGTACGCTCACCAGCCACTTTATTAGGTATACCTGTTTAACTGGTTACTAATCCAAATGTCTCATCAGCCAATCACATGGCAGCAACTCAATGCATTTAGACATGTAGACATGGTCAAACTAAATATGAATAAAGATGATTTAAGTGATTTTGAAAGTGGCATGGTTGTTGGGTCCAGAAGGGCTGGTCTGAGTATTTCAGAAACTGCTGATCTGCTAGGATTTTCATGCACAACCATCTCTAGGGATTACAGAGAATGGTCCAAAAAGTCAGTGAGTGACAGTTCTGTGGGTGAAAATGTCTTATTAATGCTAGAGGTCAGAGGAGAATGGCCAGACAGGTTCAAGCTGAAAGACAACAGTTACTCAAATAACCACTTGTTACAACAGAGGCATAGAAGAGCATCTCTGAATTCACAACACACCAAACCTTAAAGCAGATTGGCTACAGCAACAGAAGACAACACAGAGTTCCACTCTGGTCAGCTCAGAACAGGAAACTGAGGCTATAATTTTCACAAGCTCACCAAAATTGGACAATAGACGATTGGAAAAAGGTTACCTGATCTGATGAGTCTTGATTTCTTGGATTATAGAGTCTAAATTTGGTGAAAAAAAATGAAAGCACAGATCATTTCATGGTGGTGCTAGCGTAGTTGTGTGAAGGACAGAATTGTTCAAACACCAATGCTCTACACTAATATTGTTGCTGACCATGTCCATCCCTTTATGACCACAGTGTACACATTCTGTGATAACTCCTTCCAGCAGGATAACACACCACAAAGCTCAAATCATTACAAACTAGTTTCTTGAACATGACAGTGAGTTTATATTCTCAAATGGCCTCCACAGTCACTAGATCCCAATCCAATAGAGCGTCTTTTAATCTGGTGGAACAGGAGACTCACATTGTAGATGTGCAGCAGCTGTATGATGCTGTCATGTCAGTATGAACCAACATCTCTGAGGAATATTTCCACCGTTTTTATTCTATCCCATGAAATATTAAGGCAGTTCTGAAGGCAAAAGGGAGTCTACACTAGCCATGTGTACCTAATAAATGGCAGATCAGTGTATTTTTGTTTGGATATTACATTGATTATAATGTGGTATACTTCTGCAGTAGGCATAATGACTTCAGAGAAAGATTGATACAGAGATATGTTTATGTATCACAAACAGTGCAGCAATAATTTGGAAAAGTCAGACAGAAATGTACAGAAGATTTGTGTAACTGGACTTCTGACTCATATGCTTTTCTTTCAAACATATTGGCGGTCATTTGTTTTGTTTGGATAAATGCATACTGTACATTATTTATTTATTTATTTATTTATTTTACCATGGTGAATAAGTAGATGGTAAAGCCAGGAAGACAATTAGCCTACATTTTATTTGATAGGGAGTAGAAAGGGACCTGGATAATGGACAAGACAAGTTCTCTGTTCACTATGAACTGTCACCGTATGGTAAGAGCTTGACATACAGGTGCAGCTCAAAAAATTTGAATATTGTGAAAATATATATATATATTTTTTTTTTTTATTTTAACTTATTTAAAAAAATGAAACTTTCATATATTCTAGATTAATTGCATGTAAAGTAAAACATTTATTTATTTATTTTTTATTTTGATGATTAGAGTGTACAACTCATGAAAGTCAAAAATCCAGTATCTCAAAATATTAGTATATTCACATTTGAGTTTCATTAAATGACCATCCCTACAGTATAAATTCCGGTATCTCTTGTTCTGTGAAACCACACTAATGGGGAAGACTGCTGACTTGGCAATGGTCCAGGAGACAATCATTGACACCCTCCACAAAGAGAGTAAGTCACAGAAGGTCATTACTGAATGGGGTGGCTGTTTACAGAGTATCAATGCATATGAAATACAAAATTGACTGGAAGGAAGACATTGGGTAGGCAAAGGTGCACAAGCAACAGGGATGACCGCAAGCTTGAGAATACTGTCAAGTAAAGCCAATTCAAACACTTGGGAGAGCTTTACAAGGAGTAGAATGAAGTCAGAGTCAGCGCATCAAGAGTCACCGCTTGCAAGCGGTTTGCTGACCATGATATTACTGTGCTTTATTGGCCAGCCAACATGCCTGACCTGAACCCCACTGAGAATCTATGGGATATTTTCAAGAGAAAGATGGGAAACAGTCAATCCAACAATATACAGATGATCTGAAGGCTCAATAGTGCCTCAGCAGTGCCGTAGGCTGATCATTTCAATGCCACACTTCACTGATGCTGTAATTTGTGCAGTAAAGTATGTGAACATACTTTAAAGAACTTGAACTTTTCTGTTTTGCAGGTCTATTTTTTGATTGATCTTAGGAAATATTCTAGTATTTTGAGATACTGGATTTTTGACTTTCATGAGCTATAAGCTCTAATCATCAAAATTAAACCAAAAAAAGACGTTTGAAATATTTTACTTTACATGTAATGATTCTAGAATATATGAAAGTTTCAGTTTCTGAAATAAGTTACAATAAAAGAAATGAACCTTTTCACGATATTTTGAGCTGCACCTGTAAGTGTGGAACAACAAGCAAAAATAATCATAAAATTTTCACTTCTTTGTGATCACTTTAAGCTAGTGCCAGTTGCCCAAGTTATATTAAATCACTGTCTGAGTCAGACCTGCAACAGTCCATAAATCATGCAATAATGCACTGCACAGGATGTGTCTGAGTAATTATGTCCTACTGTATGAACGTATTTGCATGTGATGCCTCCCCCAGATTTTGCAGTCAGACTGTCTCTGTTTAACAGTGTCTCTGTTTAATACTGTTTAATCACTCTACATGATGTGTAATGTAAATGTTTAATTTTTGATCTATAAAATATAATTTTCATTTACATACTTCACAGAAAGCACAGAAAGGCAAAACTCTCCTTGGCACTCAATTTCTTTTCACATTTTTTAAATAGTTACATTACGCATAAAAAAAAAAACTGTTTAAGGATTTGCTCATCAGGTCCAGAATAGGCTTTTCTTTTTTTCATATAATTGACCCAACCATCTAATAAGGAATGCCTTTTTTAACTCTGTAACATGTTCACAAAACAATCTATGCTGAAATGTGCTGCACACAGTTATAGTTGTCCTGGGACCAAAGCTGCTTTAGAAAATGCTTATTATATACGGTGTCCTCCTTTTATCATTATAACTAGGCAGACCAAGCGTCTGAACATTAGGCAATGTGTACTCTCAGATTTTCTTGCCTTTTAGGCACTTTGTTTCATTAGCTGGTCTTTTTGGACTAGGGAGAGAGTTTAAGTTCTGAAAGTTGCATAATGTTCTCAAATTAACTCTGTGCAGTGATTATAATGAAAATATAATGAACTCACCCTAATTTCACTAACTAATTTCACAGGAACATGTTTCTCATAATATTGCTGCATTCAACTCTTGGGAAGTTCCCACTTACAAGTTTGAAAATTAAAACTGAATTACAATATAGCGTTCAAAAAAATTATGTTATGTTTATTGCTTCATTGTGAAGTATTATCACTATTCCTTAATAAAAGTGCACGAAATGCATACAGACTAAATTGTACCAATTAAACTTACTATGATAATCACCAATTTGCTTTTATCACTATTCCTTAATTGATCTAGAGTTTTACACTGGTGGTTTCAACTGGTGGAGTTCATGTGTGCTCAACTTGTAAATGCAGTCATTCAGTAAATTGACAGATTTTTGACTTTTGAACGAACTATCCCTTTAAAACTTTTTATTATTATAAAATAAAAGTGCTGGGTGTTGAAAATGTTGCCGTATAAACACAGAAAGTTGTACAAATCCAGTGTTTTATATCCACATAGCCCTCCTATACCTAAGCTTACTTTAGACAACCAAAATCATCGGTTTGTCAACAGAAGCCTCTGTTTGTTAGAAACCTCTTTGAAGTGTGTATAGTCTGGACAGTGAGGCAGCAAGTCATTTGTTTTGGGATTTAGACATGTTCTATGTATAACAGTCCTGCAGAGCCACCTGATGGTCATAATCTGTAATCAACACTACATGCTATTCAGTGCTCACCTTGTCACGACTTGACATTGTGAATTTTCTGGCTGGTGGAGCACTGCACACTGTGGGAACAATTGATTTTTACACCATTCTTATTTAACAGATGAGTCTCAGTATATTGGTTCCTATTCATGGTCTGAAATTCAATTTAATGAAACAAAAGATATAAGATACTATCTTTTGAGCTGCATATATAAATAGCACAGTTGGGTTAATCATCTGTATGACACAAGTAGGTCAGTGGTGAGAGATTTTTAGAGGCTTTGGGAGAAATATTGCATTTGGGTTCCACTATAGATATTTATCATGTTTCATTGTGTTTTCTTCATTTTTCTTTTCAGGATGAAAAGAATCAACTAATGACTACAAATGTCTGGTTGTGGCAGGTAACTCAAAGAAATGTAGCTTTATTTTTTAAGTGTGTCCCAAAATACTCTCCTAATTTATGGTTTATTAAATTGTTGGTCTCTTTCATGTAGGAGTGGACAGACTATAAGCTGCGGTGGAATCCAGAAGATTATGGTGGAATCACATCCATCAGAGTTCCCTCAGAAACGATCTGGCTACCAGACATTGTCCTTTATGAGAAGTAATTATTTTTCTAACCTCTTATCCATATCAATGTCATACAGGTGCACATATTAATGAATAATCTGATAGTATTTTGATTTCATTTTTTTGTGCTTGTTCTTAAAGACAGAGATAGCAAACAAGTTTTATTTAATCTTCCAAATATTTATATCTATGTCATGTATAATATACAGGCAGATTTAGACTGTACCTTAAAAAAAGTTCACCCAAAAGTGTCCCCGTATGTCGTTCCAAAACCTGTAAGACCTTCATTCATCTTCGGAACACAAATGAAGATATTTTTGATGAAATCTGAGAGTTTTCTGACCCTGCATAGACAGCAACGTTTTATGGCCCAGAAAGGTAGAAAGGACATTGTGCTTTGGGTAGGAGGTAATATTCTCAAAACAAGCCCCTTACAACCACAATAGTACAATAATAATAAGCAGACATGACTAAACTGTAGCAGGAGAGAAAAGATAAGAGAAATAAACATTACTAATATCCAAAGTTAAAAAATTAAACAGGTATTATAATTTATGAATGAAGTAGTTCAATATAAAATATTTAAATATTAATAAATAGATATTATATTATTTAATATTAGTCTGGTGAGTAAACAAAAAATGTGCTAGCCATTGGCAATTCTGTTGCCAAGGTGTCCAGAGAGGGATGATAGGTAATATTTACAATAATTTATTGAACATGATAGGTGTCTCACATTGCCCCACCGAAACATTAAAATAGTGTAGATTAGTGTACAGTGTTTTATAATAATAATTTATTCTATTTAGTGTCCACTTCATTCATAAGTCCAAGTTATTTGACATATTTGATTTATTTATTTATTTATTTATTTATTTATTTATTTATTTATTTATTTATTTATGTTTAAAGTAACACAATACTTTCCCTGGTAATTAGTTACTTTTATAATGATGTACCTCAGTTACTAACTCAGTTACTATTTGTAAGAAGTAACTAGTAACTATAACTAATTATTTTTTTTTAAACTAACATGCCCAACACTGAAGATTTTAAAGAACACATATGGGCGCTGCATGTTTTAAAGTCAAGTGTTGCATTTCTTTTCTTTGTGTACTGCAGTTACCGGGAAACCGCTATATTTCTGCCGTTACGAAAGCTCCGCCTACTGGCAGAAAATAAATTTGCATTTTCAATAAACCCGTCTGCTTGACAGAAAGATGCATTATAAAACTCAAAACAATTAAGGCAATAAAATATATTTATGTTATTTAATTATCATAATTGATTGATAATTCTTGTTTAAATTATTATAATTATTGATACTTTTGGCATCAATTTTCTTAAAATTAGTTTAAAGGCTAAAATGTGAAGTTTTTGTTTTGTGAAAGCCTATATCTGAACTGTTAATCATGCTTTTCACAGTCATTTTGCAGACATTGTCCTACTGATCATATGGTATTCATTTTATTTGTGCAGGTCTTTAAAAGGTCTTAAAAAGTCAAATTTGAGCTTTAAAATCATGCAGATACCCTGTTGTAATTCATATTATTTTTAAATGATAAAATACCTACATGGTGAGGAAAGTGGAATGTTTGGAGAATCTCAGACATTCCTATATGTTCAGAAGATCAGAAGATCAGGGGCCACTGTGTCAGACAATATAAAATGTATATAGATAATCTAGATTTTTTTTATACAGTAATTATCTATAACATGTTCAAAAGAGCCTGAGAAGTGTAAGCTAAGCAAAACAGAATTATCTCCATTTAACAACATTATTTTTCTTTCCAACAACCACCAAAAACCCACACATAGAGTCATGTTTACAAAATTAGTTTGTAAACTAATTAGGTTTACTAACCCATCTGAGAAATTCTAGCAACAGTTTGTAATGATTATTCACAACACCTTAGCAATGTCCTTGTGAGATTGACATTTGCATGGGTAACCACTAACATTTTTTTCAAAAAATGAAAAATGTATTTGTTAATATTATGTCTCTCCCTCTCTCCATCTCTTATAGTGCTGATGGCCGATTTGAGGGTTCTCTAATGACCAAAGCCATTGTAAGGTTTAATGGTACCATCATGTGGACTCCTCCTGCCAGCTATAAATCCTCCTGTACCATGGATGTCACCTTTTTCCCCTTTGACAGACAGAACTGCTCGATGAAGTTTGGGTCGTGGACATACGATGGCACTATGGTAGACCTGACCCTGGTGGATGCATACGTAGACCGTAAAGACTTCTTTGACAATGGCGAATGGGAAATACTCAACGCCACTGGCCAGCGGGGCAGTCGGCGTGACGGCATTTACTCCTATCCTTACGTCACATATTCATTCATACTTAAACGTCTTCCTCTCTTTTACACACTCTTTCTCATCATCCCATGTCTCGGTCTGTCGTTTCTCACCGTGCTGGTCTTCTACCTCCCCTCGGATGAAGGAGAAAAGCTTTCCCTCTCTACCTCCGTCCTTGTGTCACTCACTGTGTTTCTTCTCGTCATTGAAGAGATCATTCCATCTTCCTCTAAAGTCATTCCTCTCATAGGAGAGTATCTGCTTTTTATTATGATCTTCGTCACATTCTCGATCATCGTAACTGTCTTTGTCATTAACGTTCATCATCGTTCTTCTGCCACGTACCATCCCATGGCACCGTGGGTTAAGAGTCTTTTCCTCCAGAGATTACCCAGACTGCTCTGCATGAGGGGACACACTGATCGTTATCAGTACCCAGACATCGAGCTGCGGAGCCCAGAGCTAAAAAGAGGGATGAAAAGAGGACAACAGAAGAGTGCCGGAGGAGGAGGACGAGGGGGGTTAAAGGAAGATGAGAACCAGGCCTGGATTGCCCTGTTGGAGAAAGCCACTCACTCAGTGCACTACATTTCCAGACACATCAGGAAAGAACACTTCATCAGAGAGGTGCTTAGGCTGTTTTTCCCAACAGCATTAACTTTCTGAGTAATGACTTGTTCATTCAGGACACTATTCATACAATACAATAAAACAGTCAGTTATCAAATTATACATGCAAAAATAAAATTAAATCAAATTGACAAAAAAGAACCTACAGCTTCATGGGCAGTGAGCTGACATATAGTGCCATTTTGCTTCCTGTCAACGTACTGTCCTATCATAATAATAAAACTTAAAAAAGACACATATTTCTATTTTCAACTTACTTTCAAGTGAGTGATGTGAAAAACATCCTGTGAGTAATCTAGCGCAAGTAACACAATGCAGATATTTGATTTAAGATACACCACTTTTATGTGATAGCCAAATGCAAAGGCAAATGGTGTTATAGATATTAGAGGAACAGTTGAGTCAAACGTTTACATATACCTTGCAGAATCTGCAAAATGTTTATTATTTTACCAAAATAAGAGGGATCATACAAAATGCTTGTTATTTTTTATTTACTGACCTAAATACTTCACACAAAATGTATATAGTCCACAAGAAAAAATAAAAAAAGGCATATAGTCCACAAGAAAAAATAGATCAAAAGAAAATACTCCCAGTTCAAAAGTTTACATATGTTCGATTCTTAGTACTGTGTTGTTACCTGAATAATCCACAGCTGTTTTTTTTTGTTTGTTTGTTTGTTTGTTTTTTTAGTGATAGTTGTTCATGAGTCCCTTGTTTGTCCTTAACAGTTACTGTAAACTGCCCGCTGTTCTTCAGAAAAATCCTTCAAGTCCCCCAAATTTAAAATTAAATCAAATTGACAAAAATGAAGCTGCCTGTAGCTTCATTGCAATAATCTGTCGTCAAAATAAGAGTTCAAACTGCTTTTTTTAATTTAAATTGTAGTTTTTGTATTAATGTAGTGAATTAACTTGTTGACTCGTTAGCTTAAATCATGTGACTTGGCAAATTTGATATATGCTCTGAACCACTGATACCTAACAAAAGATTCCTGAAGGTTTTGAATCAATATTTCAAAAGCAGCCATCCCTAATTGTGTGTGCACTGGTGGGTGCACACCAAAAGCAAATTCAATTGTTTGCGTGAGATTACATACATATGCAAAGATGCAAAAAGACACAAATTTGCTCCGGGCGACATGAATCGCATCATTTTTTTAACTGAAGCAGAAAAAAAATTGCATGACGCATTGTCAAGCCGATCAGTGAAGAGTTTGACACATCCAATTGTGTCAGAAAATGCGCAATAGTTAATTCAAGAGAGTGGCATGAAAATCATCCTGAGAGTAATCTAGAGTAAGTAATGCAATGAGAATATTCGATTTGAGACTGCTTCTATGTGATAGCCACCTGCAAAGGCAAATGTTGTTAGAGATATTAGTGGTACTTTATCAACATAATTTTAAATTTAACTACATAAATGCAACTGTGTTGGCAAAATTACCTGTTTAAAAAGCTCATTAGCTGTTGTGAATATTCTAATGGCATTGGCTCAACTTGACTGACAAATAGAAAAGCATTTAGCAAAAGATAAAGAAATTTGAAAATTCTTCTTTAAAAATACAATGTAAATGTTGCAATGTATTGCCTCACATGAACATTTTTAAACATGAATTAAATGAAAGATATACAATAATAGTAATGTCAGGCAAAAATATATCCTGTGTGAAAGTCCCCTAATGCTGATTGTCTTGGATAATTCAGTGTTAGAGGTAGACTATGAAACATGCTATGTTATTGAAGGGTTAGTTCACCCAAAAATGAAAATTAGCCCATTATTTACTTATCCCCAAGGCATTCTAGGTGTATATGACTTTCTTTTTTCAGTCAAAGTTTTATTAAAATTTGTCCTAGCTCTTCCTAGCGTTCTAATAGCAATGGCCAGCTGTTTCTGTTCAACAGTCCAAAAGAAGTCCAATAAAGGACATCCATCCATAATAAAAAGTGCTCCACATGGCTCCAGGGAGTGAATAAAGGCCTCCTGTAGCAAATCGATGCCTTTTTGTAAGCAAAATATCCATATTTAAAAAGTAATAATCACTTTTCTCTAGCTTGTGCCAACTGTCTTACATGCAAGCCGTTCCTAGAGGGTGAATTAGGACATATATGTTGGTCTTGTGAAAACCATCGATTGTTTACAGGAGCAAAGTAAGCAAAGTTTCTATACTTTAGGAAAGGAAAACCAGTCTCATCTTGGCTTATATCAAAATCCTCCAATCTTTACAAATCCTCCTTTTGTGCTTCTATTTAGTGTCCGGTGTTTTATTTTGCTCTCTCCTCTCCGCATTCATCACTTCTCAGTGTCATCCACCCAAAACGGCTTCCGTGTAAGACAGTTAACGCAAGCTAGAGAAATGCGAATACTACGTTTTAAATATGGGTATTTTTCTTACAAAAACGCATCGATTCACTACAGGAGGCATTTATTCACCCCCTGGAGCTGTGTGGAGCAATTTTTATTATGGATGGATGCACTTTTTTGGACTTCTTGTGGACTGTTGAACAAGAAAAACCCACTCACTGCCATTATAAAGCTTGGAAGATCCAGGACAATTTTTAATATAACTTCGATTGGATTCGACTGAAAGAAGAAAGTCATATACACTTAGGATGCCTTGAGGGTGAGTAAATCATGGGCTAATTTTCATTTTTCAGTGAACTAACCCTTTAAGATGAAAAAGCAATGTATTGACAATATGTGCTTAATTAAGTTTGGGTCTGTTTGTCTCTCAGGTCGTTCAGGACTGGAAGTTTGTGGCTCAGGTGTTGGACCGAATCTTCCTCTGGGTCTTTCTCACAGTTTCTGTGCTTGGGACCATCCTCATCTTCACCCCAGCGCTGCAGATGTACCTCAGCACATCTTAAAAGCCCAGAAGATTTCAGCCTACCAAATCTCTTATGACATTCTTATGACCTCTTTGAAATATATATAGTTCCCGCAACATTACAGTAATCCCTCTCAAAGTCCTTTTCTGGCCTAGACACATCTGTAATCCTCTCTGAATTTAGCTTCTGTCTTTTCTTCCTAGATTCTGTGTTCAATGTTTTAAAAAAGCAAAACTCAGCTGAAATGAAGTTCAGGAATTTACTGCCCTTTTACCACGTAACTAAAAGGCAGCTTACACAGTTGAGGGAGTTTTGATCTGTGTAATCTTTCTAAGGGAATCATGGTTTAAAGATCTTCAATAATTTGACTTTACTGTGATGTAAAAGGTGTAACCACCTCTTTTATGCCTTTCATTTTGCATTCAGTTTTTTTTATGGTTAAATAAATGTGTCATTGTCCATCTAAGTAAAATTTTATGTTGTGATTTTATTTGATCACAATCCAGAACAATTGTTTGAACAATTTGTTAATTTTACTAATAATATAAAATGATTTTTGGATGATGATTTCCTGTTTTTAGTACTGTTAAATGCAGTACTCTCATGCCTTTGGATGACAGTACGCATGTGTAAATTTTATGCAGATGAGTCCATGCATAATACAAAGTGCATGTGTATGTATCTACAATTTTCCACAATCTGGAATTTATAAAAAGAAATTGCAGAGATTTTGGCATATATATATGGTTTTATAAATCTTAATATCTGCCATTTGTGCTTCCGAATACTTTTAGGATGAAATTTACACCAAGTGTTAAACATCCTTATCGCAAAATCCTTGGAGATACTGTTGCACAGAAAACTTTAAATCAGTGTTTTTTGGGTTCTTAAATATGTTTTGGAAGCTAATTTAAAAATGCCAAAGCAGTAGAGGGAATTCGTGTCAAATGGACACTTTTGATCATTTTTACCATATTGCTATATATATTCACAATATATTTTTGGCTACACTTTATTTTACAGTGTCCTTATTAAGTGTAATTATAGCATGTAACAGCATGTACGTACTATAGGGTTATGGTCAAGATTAGGGTTTGGTTTAGGGTTATTTGCTTTAATTATGCACAATTTACTGTTATTACTATAGAAAGCACTGTAACGTGTAACAAGGTCACTGTAAAATAAAGTGTTACCGTATTTATTTTATTTTATTTTCACTAACAAAAAGAGACTGGTTCAGTTTACATTTACAAGAACAGTGATGTACTGGCAAAATGTTACTGTAGTTCCTCCTCAAAGCATCTCTCTTTTACCATTGATTATACTGATGTCACATAATAAAGTAAACTCGAAATCCTATTGTACATGATTTGTCAGTGCACGCTCTTCCTCTCCAATGACTTTTGTTATTGATTTTCAAAATACGATTACAGAAGTAAAATGAGTACATATTGTTTCATGTTGGCTTTTGTGTTTATGAATGAGTATGTATTTAATGTCTACGTTCCTGAATGCATCAAAGAGAAATTATTCAAATGTGCAATGCCGCAGGGTGTTGTTGGTAGTGTAGTTTGCCTTTTTGATAGACAGGCTTTAATCTCAGTGTACCTCATCTGGGAGTGATATTGTCTGGCCTCTCAGAGAAGCACAGAGCGTGAAATATTTCCATTTCCAGAGCGTGTGAATTCCTCAGATATGTTTTCAAGCCACATCTGGGCTCTGTAATCACTAACTTAGCAACCGATAGTGTGTAAACGGTAGATTGAATTTCACGCTGTTGTGCCATCTCTTTCTTTTCAAACCATGAGCACTAGAGGTCATCCACATGCTTTTGCAAATCACAGAGCTGTATATGTTAAAAATTAATTGATCAGAAATCATTGTTGACTATTCAGTATCCATCTAATGCATGTCAAAAAAAAAACTTTTATGTTCCAGTCAACATACAGCCAGTGCAACATATAGTATAACTATATTGTACTAAAAAATGGGGTAAAAAACTGAATACAATCAGGTTCATTACTTAACATGAACCAAGAATAAACAATTTACATTTATTAACCTTGGTTAATTTCAGTATTTACTAATACATTATTAAAATCACAAGTTGTGCTTGTTAACATTAGTTAATGCACTGTGATTAACAAAGATTAATAAATACTGTAACAAATGGAAAGTTCATGCTACAGTAGTTAATACATTAACTAATTATGTTTTTTGAGGAAAACATTTTAGGATTTCTCTCCATATAGTGGACTTCTATGGTGCCCACGAGTTTGAACTTCCAAAATACAGTTTAAATGCAGATTCAAAGGGCTCTAAACAATCCCAGTTGAGGAAGAAGGGTTTTATCTAGAGAAACGATTGGTTTGTTTCTAAAAAAAAAAAAAATTACAATTTCATACTTTTTAACAAATACAAAGTTGTAGGAGAAAATGAGATGGGAGTTTTTCAGCCTATTGTCCTAACTGTCTTGAACCAGAATACACAGACAAGCATTTGAGGTTAAAAAGTATATGCATTTCTTTGCTAGATAAGACCCTTCTTCCTTGGCTGGGATTGTTTAGAGTCTTTTGAAGCTGCATTTAAACTGCGTTTTGGAAGTTCAAACTCGTGGGCCCCATAGAAGTCCACTATATGGAGAGAAATCCTGAAATGTTTTCTTCAAAAAACATAATTTGACAAGGTGGTGAGTAAATTATCTGTACATTTTTGTTCTGGAAGTGAACTTTTCCTTTAAAAAAACAAAAATACAAAGAAACAGCAATTAACACATTGAACACATGAATTTTTTAAGGAGAAAGACTGAAATAGAGACTTGTTCTTTTTCACTTCCAAAACCTGTAAACGTAACAGTGGCTCTATTTTCCAGTAAACTATCCATTACCTTAAACTTTTACAGTTCTTTACCATTAAAATTTTCTTTTTTGTTACAGGGTGTGCAACAAAAAAGAAGATAAACTGAGAGACTTGAAGAGATGGAGAATGAAGCTTTAGGCCTGTGTGTAACAGATTTTGTATGCAAGGTGCAGGGCTCTCTAATAGATTTAAATCACAGTAGATTAAGTTTATTTTTAAAGGACTTATTTTACATAATAACCTCAGCTCTTGTGGTGGTATTGTTTTAATAATGCATAATGCAGTCTTAGAGGACACCACAACAGGCTTTACTTGTCAAGTTAATTAAGTACAAAATGGAAGCAAATGTGTAACGTAACTGTCTTTTAACTGAAATGAACTTGAATAGTCTGACTTCATCTCCTCCTGTATAATTCAGTAGAGGGGATGTTATGTGGTGTGACAGCACTGGTGCTTGTAGCAGTCTTAATTCGGAAACCGCATAACATCCTAACAAGTTTATCTAACCTACTTTACAATGCCCACAATCACAACTGTATCTCTTATTTTACAAGGGTCAGAAATTATGTTTCATTGTTTCATTAGCTGACCTCTCCATAACTATGAGCTAACAACACTTTTGAATGAATCCATACTTCACTATATCAAAGAAAAACTGTATTTTCAGTATTCAAATATAAAATATAAATATTATTGCATGGAATGTTTGATTTACACACACACACACACACACACACACACACACACACACACACACACACACACACAGGTATTCCTGCTACTACTGGGACATTCCATAGTCATAATAGTTTTTATACTCTACAAACTGTATTTTCTATCTCTTTACCCTAACCCTACACTGCACAGAAACACATTCAGAATTTTTAGATTTTCAAAACACTTTATTTTGTGTGATATATGGGCTTCCTTACAGGAACCTAAAAATGTCCTCACAAGGCCTTATGACTGGGTCTTTTCAGTCTGTGCATGTGGCAACTATCTCCCAAGCTTTACACAAAGCTGGCCTGTATGACAGATGAGAAGTCTGGCAAAAAGTGCTATGGTCTGCTGAGACCAAAATTGACCTTTTTGGACTGAACTCCAAGCGCTATGTTTGGTGAAAAGCAAACACAACACACCACCCAAAACACACCATACCTACTGTGAAGCATGGTGGTGGTGGCAGCATGAATGAGCGATTGGTCAGGATTGAAGGGAAAATGGATGCTGCCAAGTACATCCAATTCTTGCGGAAAACCTGCATTCTTCTGCTAGGTCGCTGAAGATGGGCAGGTCATTCGCCTTACAACATGACAATGACCCTAAACATACTGCCAAGACAACAACTAAATGGCTTAAGGATAAGAAAATGAATGTCCTTTAGTGGCCAAGTCAGAGCCCTGTCTTAAATCCATCCGAAAATCTGTGGATGGATTTGAAGAGAGCAGGCCATTGCCACTCACCACAGAATTTGACTGAACTTGAGCAATTGTGCAAGACAAAAGGTGGTTCTATGAAGTATTAAAACAAAGGGGTAATGACTTTTCCAACCCTGTTATTCCAGTTTTGTTGTTGTAGTTGTTGTTGTTGTTTATTAATTTTATTCATTTGCATTGCAGAACTGTTTTTTCTTGTAATGGTTTGATGTTGAAAACTATTTCAAAGGGGTATTGGTGATTTTCTATAGGCACTGTAACACAAGTCATTTTGGAACTCCTTCCCCAAAAATACATACATTAATCTCAGAACTTAGACTGAATAACTTCCAAATGTTGGCGTTCAAGCCAAATGACAAAAGGAAGAAGACTATAGGCACTAAAATGGGATTTGGTGCCATTTACGGTCAAGCAAAGAAAAAATCTTTGCCATCAGATGGCAGCATATCCCACTCTAATGACATAGAATCCAATAACGTTTATCTTTATGAGTAGCATCGATTGTGAGGGAGCGTTGATGTGCAGTCTCAGGTTAAAAAAAAAACATATTGTTTGATTCACTGAGATATAACAGATAACACTACACTACACTACAACTTTCTCAGAAGGGGTTAACTAACATTGTGCTCTCATTCCTGTCCTTAGTCCATTCAGGTATGATTAATCACTACATCTAACTAATATTTCCAAGTTAATATGTACCATTTTTTTTTCTGGAAGTTATGCAGTTTAGGTGCTTCACTGAGTGAATCCCTTTGAAATGCAGCTTCTTCAGTTTTGTGGACATGACCTTAAGCTAGTCTAACATACTGTTTTAATGCAACTGTCTTTATATAAATCTTTATCTATATAAAAAAGTACTGTGTGTTCTGGGCTGTCTCGGTCATTAAGTATTTCATATGCTTCTGAACAAAGGAAATGCAGCAATGCAAGTATTTAAAAAAAAAAAAAATTCATTTAAAGTAAAATCAGGACTCCAGTTAATCTATTCTTTCTTTCTTCATCTCTTCTCTTTGAGTTGATTGAGGGTCAGGAAAGTTAAATTCTGTTCCTCTTTCTCTACAGCGTTTTTTTTTTTCTTTCTTTCTTTTTCGCCTTCTGCCCTCCAATCTTTGGAGCTTCAACTCCAATCTTCAGAACACTCATATTCTTTCTCATATAATGAAAGGTGAGAGAGTGAGAGTGTAAAAGAGGGGAGAGAAAGATATAGAAACCTTGATAGTGTGCCCACTAGGGTCTTCTCTGAGGTTAGAAGGGTCATTTAATATAAATCTGAGCCTGTAATACTTCCTATCACATCGCACTCTTTTCTCCTTGTACTTTATATGCTTATGAGATCTAATTTCTGCCTTATCCTTTGACGCTTACAATGTCATTCTAAAAAATCTAAAATCAACAAAAGGCTTATAACTTAACATCTTTTTTAAATTACTTTCATTTTATTGGGGGTACATAGTGTGAGGCATATAATCTAATACACAATTTATAAATGTATTAATGTTTTTATGAAAGTAGAACTATTTTATAGATTCATCACAAAGCAAACTCTTTTGTTTCCCTGTGCAGAAACTTACATTAAGTAGAATAGCTTCTACTGGGTTTAAAAGAACATTTTGGATTCAAAGTGTGACTTTTCAATATCTCTAATAAAACCAATTTTTGTAACCTCCAATGATGTATTTATGGCTAAAGGAAATGCTCAGTAAATTGTTTTCCTCCAAAAGCAGTATTTTCATGGTTGTAGGTTATATGCCAGAAAGGACAGATTAAATGACCTGTGACTATAACAAGGAAAGAAGAGAACAGTACAATAAAAGTTAGTTAATGTGCTCTGAGTCAAGCTGTTGGTGCATGAGGCTTGTCTTTATTCCCCAACTGTTTTCCGCTCTTGTCTGATGCTGAGAGACAGTTGTGCAAAGCTTGTGGATGCCGTGAGAAGGAGAGAAGAGGGAGAGGTCATATACCGGTGTCTGCCACCGATGGGGTTTTGGGGACTGTCAGATTCAATGCCTCGCTCTCTCATTCATAGTCCTGTGTGAGAACGAATGTCTGCCGGGGCACCAGTGTGTGATGAATCTGTTTGCAATTCATGCGGCTGCAAAGTGCAGCACACTGTAAAATCATATGTGATCCGAGGGTCAAATAAATTTTGCTAATCTGTAACATCAAACAGTGTGTGAAATTATTTTTAATGATAATCGTTTTGTATGCGTAAAATACTATGTGATAGGAACGTTTTTTGTTATTTTATCACACAAGATTATACTGTATTAGAGAGAGAATGCATTGCATTGTATTCCATATTTTTTCCATAATATTGTTTTCTCCAGAGAAAAAGAAATATGCATAGATCATGCACAGTAAAAACGGTAACACTTTACAATACGGGTGCACAAATATGCATTAATTCATGAGTTAATGTATAATTCATGAAGAACTAAACTATTCATTAATGATTACTACATCAACTAATAAACATTCAATATGATTCATAGATTAAGTAATCAATAAATTGTTATTAATTAAATGTTTCACAATGTATTAATTCCCTAATAACTTATTTTATTAACTAATGATGTAAATTCATATGTTAATTACCACAGTGGTCGAAGCTATGCACTTCAACTTCCAGTTGTCTGCTTTAATTACTCATTAGCTAATGATTTGCAAATGTACCATTATGTTATGACTTTACTTGTTGAGGCACAAAACTATTGACTAATTGTTAAGTAATATGTCATTGTGGTTATGGATTTAGAATTAGCTAGTTATGTGCCTCAATCAGTTGAAGCCATGCGTTTAAATTTCCAGTTGTCTGCTTTAATTAATCAATAGCTAATGATCTGCAAAAATATCATTATGTTATGACTTTACTTGTTGTGGCACAAAATTGTTAACTAATTGTTAAGTAATATGTCATTGTGGTTATGGATTTAGAATTCTAAATCCATAACCACAATGACAAATTACTTAACATATTAAATCATTAGCTAATTATTAATTAAAGCAGACATCTGGAAATTGAAATGCATGGCTTAAACCCATTGTGGTAATTATTACATGAATTGACAATATTAGTTAAATAAGGTTTACTTATAATGTTAATGAAGTTTTTTTGCACAAAAAACAAACAAATAAATATGTGGATAAATGATTATATTCAACTCTCATTCTGACCCTGTGTCCAAAACAACCTGTTTTAAAGGGCGTGTCCTTTAAGGCTTTTTAGCAATTGGACACTGTTATGATTGGCTACCGTCATTGCATAGGAAACAGTATCACCACCCCCTCGCTTATGCATGTAATAAAAATAAATGGTAAAAATAAAATACATTTCCTGACAAAGCATTATGAAATCATTTACTTACCGTTTGTGATGCAGCTGTAGTCAGATCTAGTACCACTTCCTCTTTCAACAAATGTTTCTTTGTGAACTCTCCATAAGATTGACTCTGATCAATCCTCAGACATGATCTGGGATGCCATCAACAATAAACTTACCAATTGTTCCTTATGCTAGGATCCTTCTAATATCTGTACAAAGATGCGAACGAGCTGTTTAAACCAAACGCGTCAAAGTGAACCTTCTTTCACTTCATTTGTCCTTTTGATGACAGTCTCAAGCACGTGGACTGTTTCAGAAAGTGAACACGCAACTGTATACTTTATCCAGTGTAGACAAGATGGCGACGGTGATTGTAATTTGTATTTGCTTTTGATGCAACCTGACACTCGCATTCAGCGTGTCAACATCTGAATGCCAGTGAGCGGGATCTATGGTGAGAAGATGATTTTTCGCTAATGTCTTGTTCTGGAGGCAGTGTTTATGAAAATGTTTGTGCCCGGGTGACTTTGTTTATAATGAGGAGGACATTTTAAGTTATGAAACTTCTTTTTTTTTTATGGTACAAAGATCTCTTATATGTCAGAATGACCCCTTTAAAATGCTTTTTTAAAATTTCTTACAAACACACTGATTTTCATTTTACAAGGAAGTACTGGAGTTGTGTGGATGATTGGGATGTTTTTATCAGCTGTTTGAACATTCTGATGGCACCCATTTACTGCAGTGGATCTATTGGTGATGGGATTGGTGATTGGTGTGATGTAATGCTAAATTTCTTTAAATTTGATAAACACTAATCTACATTTTGGTTCATTATAGTTTTAAAATAGCAGTTTGCTAGATAAGTAAACAATGAAATCACACTACCATGTAGATTTTAATAGTGAAGTTGAACTATGTTCTAGGGACAAGAATATTTTTGTCAAATGTCAGGTTGGAGACAATGGACCCTTTTCACAGGACTGTGATTACACGGCCATCAGCATCGCAAATCCTCTTTTTATATTTAGATTTTTTTTTTTTATGTAGGTGCATTTATTACACTGTACTTTGTATTATCTGACCTTTGCATCAAATTACAAAAAAACGAATTTATGTTAATACAAGGGTGTTTCTAATGCAGCGTCTATGAGAGAGAAGGTAAATTTGAACAAATGGGAATGCAAAAAATATACTTGTGGTACTCTCCCATTCACTGCTGTCAAAGTTAACCCAACTATGATGACTTCCATTGCCGAGTAACCAGGTAATGTGAAAAAAGTTCATTGTGACACTGATATCAGGGTCAGGATGTTACATGTGATCTTATCAATTTATACAGTTCGTTTATTTGAATTTTTTCTTTATAATGTTCCATTACACACACACACACACACACACACACACACACACACACACACACACACACACACACATATATATATGTGTGTGTGTGTGTGTGTGTGTGTGTGTGTGTGTGTAGATATACGCAACATTCATATTCTTGTAGTGTAGTCCAACCTTGTAGTGTAGTCCAACCTTGATCAAACTCACCTGCCTGCGACTTTCTAGTGTTCCTAGTTAAAGACCTTGATGAACTTGTTCAGGTGTGTTTGATTAGGGTTGGAGCTGAAATCTGCAGAAAACTGGATCTCGCAGGTCAGAGTTGAGAGAACCTCTGTTTTATATTATAAATGCATATATATTGTAAGAGATTTCTCTTTAATTTTTACTTGAGACATTACTCCACATTCCAGAAAAAAAGGTGTTTTTTTTAAAAAAATAATAATAATAATAATAAAAATAAATAAATAAATAAATAAAAAATCAGTGTCTAAACAACAGATTTCGACTGTGACAACTTATCTACCCTAAAAATATTAACTTAACAAAAAAAAAAAAAAAAAGTATGGCACCTAACAGTAACAGACAACAGCCTTTGGACTTCAGGGACATTCCCTCATGAACAACATGGCTTTTAATGCTTTGCTCAGTGGCGCAATAGTGACAGAAATCATGAATTAAACTTCACATTGTTGAAAACATCGACCTCTAAAATAAATTAACGAGAGAAATGCAATACTTCAGATTTAGTGCACCGATCACAAACACCTGATGATGCGCTCGGGTTGCAAACTCATATTTATAAATCCTCACCGAACCAAATAATGATCCATGAAGAGCATTGCCCAATAAAAGGGTTTTAAATCTCCCCTTGGATTCAATACTTTAAATGTAGATTTTACAAGCATCATGTCGCGCTTAGAGCATATTATCCACAGCAAGCAAGTGAAATTATTCCTGCAGCTATAGCGCGTATCCAGATGGCGTCTTTACGCATAATATAAGAGCGGCGCCAGTTCCGTAAATCGTTTATGTATTGTTTTGCATAGTGATTAGACTATTGGCTGGGATTGATTAAACCACAGAAAAAGACAGTTAATGCTCATTGTTTAAGGATAACATGTTGATTACAGACAGACTGCGCTTGCTTTGCGGTCACAAATGTGTTTGAGAAATTAAAAGCAAATGGAGAGAGAGAGAAAAAGAGAGAGAGAGGGGAAGAGGAGAAGAGGGTGCGCGCAAGTGTTACCTACCGCTGCACACAGCACGGATGCTGACAGACTAAAGTTTCGTCGGCTTGTGTGTAAAAGGACAACTTAACATTACAGGAATGATGCAGAATCAACGATATTTTGGAATTCTAAATCTTGGAATTTTTATATGGACGTCATTTTGTATTAAAGGTAGGTGCTTAAAATTTAGGGAAAATTGTAATCGTGAAAGTGTATTCTGTGAAGGTGCCGCACATCTAAATAAGTTGTTTTTACTTCGGTGTTGTTGCAAGGTGTTAACCTTGAGAATAACCAAACGATAATTTAGAGTTACTAATTTAAAGCGAGGATTGATCATTTCACTGTAGATGAGCATGTGTGTTTATCTTTGTGTACAGCTTGTAAGAGTGTCTGTGTGCGATTTGCCTTCAAGCACCTCGACCCCTTAATACCCCATAACATCTGGCATGTTTGCACTGACGCATGAGCACTGACAAACATACCGCACAACATCCTTAGGTCTGCTGGGTAATACGCCAGTGTGAGACGCGAGCAACCATGGCAAGGACAGGATGAAAGAAATGCTTTATGACCTATAATTTCAGGGTATAAACTCATTGAATGACTGTATGGGTATGCCCGCGCATCAAGTGCATGTCGGTATGCTCGACTTCCTTTCGATACTTTCAATTAACGCCTCGCACAATAAATTTGTGATGTCTGAGTGGTGTTATGCCTGAACGACTTTTAATATTGATTACCTCTAAAAATTGCCGAGGTAAGTCGTATATCTCTTAGCTGACACAGAAAATAGTTCAACCTTTGTGTGTAAACAGACAAGCAGACTGATGGAAACAATGAAATGTCCCACTGCTACTGGACTCTATTAAATCAGCACTCTCAACCAATCAAGTTTAAGGAATAGAACTAACTTTGTACAATTTAGCAATGGAACTAGAGCTGCTCCTCTGAATAATAACCTGTCAAATAGATAACTTGGTTCGTGACTTTTTGGATAAGTAACACATTCCATTCCTAAAAGCAGTTTATTTGTGTCCTTTAATTTCCCTTACGGTCAGAGCATGATTAAAGCTCTTTGATTGATTTTGTCTGGACGCTTAATGTGTGTGTGTGTGGGTTTCAGTTCTAACCATTTAAGGTGGGATTCCCTTCAACTATTTACAGAGGTCAAGCAAACCCATTGACCTTAGTATTTCAGCAAAATTGCTTCAATTTACGACTCTGGTCAGCTCTGTGCCAATTATGGTAATATTCTAGGACTGACTTTGCAGATTTCTTTAAAAGGTACAGTAGAACAGTTGCAAACAAAGAGCACTGGATTATTGGACCACTGTTGTCTTTCTTTCTATAGGCATTTTCCTTATATGTGACCCTGGACCACAAAACCAGTCTTAAGTAGCATAGGTATTTGTAGCAATAGCCAAATATACATTGTATGGGTCAAAATTTTTCTTTTATGCCAAAAATCATTAGAATATTAAGTAAAGATCATGTTTCATGAAGATATTTTGTCAATTTCCTACCGTAAATATATCAAAACTTTAGAAATATGCATTGCTAAAAACTTAATTTGGACAACTTTAAAGGCGATTTTCTCACTGTTTTGATTTTTTGTGCCCTCACATTCTAGATTTTCAAATGGTTGTATCTCGGCCAAATATTGTCCTATCCTACACTGTTAAAAAAACGACAGTGAATTTAACAGTAAAAACTGTAAAAATGCTACAGTAAAAACCTGTTAAATGGTTAATGGTAAAAGACTAAAATTTACAGTAAATAACCGTTCCTAGAATTCCCTGCGGTACATTTTTTTGAAATTTGATGTTTTTTTATTTTTATTATTATAATTTTTTTTTTTAAATAACTCTTTCTTCTTATTTTTTTTCTTAGCAGGTTTTTACATTAGGGTTGTATGCTACATCTAATGTTGTTAAAGGGTACATAACATACACAGTTTCACCTAATCTCATGATAATCCTGAATACCTATAGAGTAGTACTGCATCCTTAATATCTCCAAACAGTCTTTAGTTTTATCATATTTATAAAAGAAAAATACAGCTTTCCGATTTTCTCCGGAAAAAGCCGAGCTTCTTTAGGCATGCTGCGGGCGGAGCTAAGTTCGACAATCACTTGCGCTGGGATTGCCAATAATACAGACATTTAATGTTGTTTCACTTACCATCTGCAGTTCTGAATCATGAGCGGGATCTTTTATAGCTGGGACCGCTCCATCTTTCAGTATCAAACAATGTGCAAATCCAGCGTCAGACTGGACCTTGTATATAAAACGTTCATCAGCAAACACACACTTGCAAAACTCCATTGCTGCCCGGAAAAAGGAACTGTGTCCACTGTTCATGTAACGCTGGGTTCTTCGGGAAGCTGAGCGAAGTTATCTTTGCCTTACAACCAAAACCAGACTTCTTTAGAGACATTCTTCCTGAGTGAATCCCTTGCTGCAGTGCGTTGGTGGGCGCGCTCTCTTTCTCAGGGTCTAGCCGACGTGAATGCGGGCGCCGCGGGCATGCTTTTCTGGGAGAAATGCTCATATAAGGAGTTCCACCATTGTCTACGTCATTAAAGCCACGATTGAAAAAAAAAAACAGCCGAAACTTGTACCAACCCGGAAGTAAGATTTTCGGCAAAGAAATTCTCTGTCATTCGTCTAAATAAGTTTATTTTTAAACTTTGGCCATGTTTAGCATAAGAATCCAACTTTTTAACACTGTAAACAACTCTGAATATATGAAACACCATTGTACCCCACCTTTAAATTAATGTTTATTGTATTATTTCAGTTTCATGTGTTTTACCATGATGTTTGTTGTATGGTGTTTAGTGTTTGTGTGAATGACACTGTGCTCCTTCTATATATGTTAATATTTAAAAGCTGCTTGTGATGGGCTTTAGTTTAACATGTGACTTTCTCATCACCACCTGCTTTTGGAGGTTATAAGTGTATTACAAAGGTATAAAACAGATTTCAGTACTTCAGTAGGTTGGCACATTACAATTATATCAGTTAATGAAATTACGGTATTTACTTGTAAATTTAACTGAAAACCGTAAACTGTAAAACATTGCTACCATATTTTATTATGGTAAAATTCTATGGTAGAGGTTTTTTTTTTAACAGTGTAACAAACCACACATCAATGGAAAGCTTATTTTTTCAGATTTCAGATGATGCATAAATCTCAGTTTAAAAAATTGAGCCTTATGATTGGTTTTTGTGATCCAGGGTCACATACTGTCAGAAAGGGATTTTATCCTACATTCTGACAATATTCCCAGCATACTCCTGGCTATCATGGAGGGTTGGGATTTATACCATGACCTTAAAATCCCATAGACCAGCAGCTTACACTATTTGGCTGAGAGAAAATGGTCAGCATGTAGATTAGAAAGAGAGATGGCAGTCATATGTTTTGCATCAGTAACTTACAGGAAATTACTAGCCTGCGCAAAACCCAGGCCTGAACCCTATAGTACAGTGAACCAGATGTCATCATCACATCAGTAATGTAGCTCACCCATTATTTCAATATTTACTTTCAAAATAATGGCAAAAAAGTATTAATCCTTTCTTTTTTCTTTTACACTTCTAGGAGCTTTCCCACTAGGTATTAGAACTATGACGCAATGATTTGCTTGATTCAGAACCAAGAGCATCATTGAGATAAGGCACTGACATTAGGTAAAGAGGCTTGACTGACAGCTGGAGTTCCATTTTTTTTAGTTTAGGTCTGACCTTCCACTTTTATACAAACCTCACTTTGTGAACTGTTATTGCATGATGCTGCATTAAAATTTGTTGTCATAGAAATGACTGGAATATTTTTGGCCATGTATTTCATACATGCATATATCGACTGTGGTTTCATCCATAGTGTGTCCAATTGGAATTTAGATTCACATTTGGATCTGTTATAATGCTAGTAACAATACTAGTAATAATGTAGTAACTGTTCTGAAAGAGTTTTTCACTAGTTCTCTAGAGTGTACACCATTGGGCACTTATAAAGAGTCGCTGGACCAGAGTTTTCCAAAGATTTTCTTTTCTTTTTCTTTTTTTTTTTGAGCACAACTAAGTATACCAGGGCTTCACAATCCTGTTCCTGGAGATCTATTGTAGAGTTCAGTTACAATTCTGCTTCAACACACCTAGAAAACTTAAATAATTAATTAGATTGATTATTAGCTATTTCAGGGGTGTTCATTTAGGGTTGGAGCTAATCGTTGCCGGAAGGTATAGATCTCCACAAAGGACTCAGCACCCCTGGTTTGCCATTTATTTTTGAAAAGACTAATGAAAAGTCACATTAATATGAATTTCGGTGTTATTCTTTGACTTAGCTACCACTTTCAAATGTTGATCTATTAATAATTGATTTCTATTAATTTCTATTAAATTGCTATTGCTATTGGTATTTTAAATTGTATGGTTACATTTGTGTATTTACAATTTATTACAAATAGACAGCAAGTATGAAATTGAATTAAACATGATATATTTTGAAGAAGATTTATTGGAGTAAACATTTGTTAAAGTAAAACATACTCCAATAATAGTTTATACAGAAGCTTGTTTCTTCAACAGCATACTTTTTATCTCACAACTCTGACTTTTTTGCTTACAATTCTGAGAAGAAAAGTCCATTTTTTGAGACATAAACTCGCAATTGCAAGAAAAAAGTCTGAAATGTGAGATAAGAAGTCACTATTATGTCTTTGTTTTTTATTCTACACTACCAGTCAGATTTTTTATGTTTTTTAAAGAAGTCTCTTCTGCTCACCAAGCCTGCATTTAGTTGATTTAAAGTGCATTTAAAAATATTTTTACAATTTAAAATAACTGTTTTCTATTTGAATATATTTTATATGTAATTTAGTCCTGTGATTTCAAGGCTGAATTTTTAGCATCATTACTCCAGTCACATGATCCCAGAAATCATTCTAATATTCTGATTTGCTGCTCATTTATTATTATGTTGAAAACATCTGAGTGGATTTCAGGTTCCTTTGATGAATAGAAAGTTCAGAAGAACAGCATTTATCTGAAATACAAATACTGTGTAACGTTATTAATGTCTCCATCATCACTTTTGATCAATTTAAAGCATCCTTGCTCAATGAAAGTAGTAATTTCTTTAATTTGTTTCCCAATATATATATATATATATATATTCTTATATAAAATCTTTTGAAAAAAAAAAAAAAAAAAACTTTTGACTGGTAGTGTATGTCAAAAACAAAGAAAACAGAGTTGAAAGATGTAAATTCAGAATGCAGAGGAAAAAGTTAGAATTGCAAGATTCTGAAGTGTGAGTTTATATCTTGCATTTCTGGCTTGTTTTTTAGAATTTAAAGTTTATATCGTTGGCAATTCTGAGTTTGTATCTTGCAATTCTGCTAAATTTGTGAGATAAAGTTGCAATTACCTTTTTTATTCTGGTGTGGAAACAGGCTTCCTTTACTACTTTGAAAAGTTGTTTTATTACAGTGTAGGTGAGAAGGAAAAGGTTTTGTTTTTGAAGTGCATTAACAGTAACATATGCATTTTTGAAGGACAGCTGATGTGAATCATGAGATGGAGTTGGGAAAACATTCCTCCATAGTGGTATATTGAAGAAAAACATTTGGCAAAGCCATTTTGTGTCCAATGACTGTTCAATCATCACTTAATGCAAGCAGCAATTGGCAGCCAGTAGAGTGAGACAAAGAGAGGTGTAACATGCTCTCTCTGGATTGTTGAAGACCAAATGCACTGTCATCTATCATTTTCAAAGGTTGATTGTGCATATAGGAAAAAGCATCGCAGCAGCCGGTCAACATAGAAAAAGTCTGATTTGCCTAATATTGCAGAGGTTCCTAAATTTTTGATGCTATGGATCCACCAGAAAGTATTATTTTTTCATATACAGACAAACATAAAGTACTTTTAGGAAGATTTTTTTTTTTTTTTTTTTTTAAATGTAGCATCTGATGTCCATCACAAAATGTACAGTTTACAACTGTACAGTTTACATTCAGTTGATTTGCACATTTAGAGAGTAATTACAAACAAACATTGATATCATACCATTTATATATAAAAAAAACCTTGCAAAAACATGCAATCTGATTATGTAACACACTATTTATTTAAAGTTTCACTATCATTATTGAATGATAAATAAAAACAATTCACAGATTAGGTCTGGCTTTCAATTGTACTGTAATGTTGAAAGGTTATAATTACTCATCCCCAGAAAAAAAAAAAAAAAAAAAAAAAAAAAACAATCCATTCAAAAGAGGCATTAGTGTTTTTTCCACATTAATCTGGAGAGTCAATGTGAAAATATCATAAATACTATTTATAATTATAACGGTTGTAATGTTTTGTGAGAATAATAATCAATCCACAGACATACTATTACCATCTTACCCTTGATCTTTACTAGATGGTACAGGTAATGTAAGCAATCATTTGTTGTAAACATACTAAAGTTAATGTACTGTAAAGTTAATTAAGCTAATATTTCACACTCTAAATAATGCGTAACCTTATTTAGGCAATAGAAAGAGAGGATGCATGAGAATAAGGAATTAGTAACTTTCCAGGGTTAGTCCTTCTCTCTCCTCTGCCCCATTTTAGCCCAGTACTGCCATTACTGGATGAATTTATTAGGAAAACGTCCTTTGTTTAGCCCTTTCCCCCCTCTGTATCTTGTTTTTCATCAGGAGAAGAGTGGAGCGATAGCCATTCAGCTTTTAAAGCCAGACGTTCATCACTAATCTGGACTATAACACAATCCTACAGAGAGTGAGCTGACCCATTTATTCCACAGGGATTTTCTCTTTCTTTCTCTTTTTTCTTCACTTGCTTTTTTTTTTTTCCAAAAGCATGAGGTGAAACTTGATGTGTTATTAGACCGGATGATTTGATGTTTGCGTCCAAAAATATCTTGTTCCTGATCAGGCTTCCATATAAAATGATTTGCTTTTTATCCTCAGTGGAGAAGAAGAGTAATTTACAACGTTTCTGATTCTGATCTAACTTGTGCTGCCATAATCATACTTGGATTGACATAAATCCCCATAAAAGGCCTGGACTGTGAGTAAGCAAACACACACACACACACACACACACACACACATCTGCATCTGATCCTTTTCAGCAGAAGAAGTAATCAGAGAAAGAAGAGCTTGAGAAATCAAAGAAGGAAAAACAAAATCTGTCTTTTTCGTTGCTTCTTTCTTTGCCACTTAAACTGCTTTTCCCCCTCATAGACTTACAGTATATGGAGTTTTTTCTTTCACAAAAGTGGTTCTCAACTGGTGGGTAAAGACCCACAAATGTGTCAAAATATATGATATTTTGTAAATGCAAATAATAAAATCATGCAAAGTCAATATAACAAAATGAATAGACTTACTGAAAGAAGGAGAAAATGCTCCCCAAAGGTCATATGTCCAATCAAATACTACAATATGCACAACTGATTTGTCACATGAGAGTCAAACATTTAAATGTAAAATTTACTTTACACTCCCTTGTCCTCAAAAACCATTAACAAACATTTGCACATTAAAAAGAAAATACAATGCATCCTTTTATTGTTATTAAATACACTGCCATTTAAAAGTATGTTTTTTGAAGAAGTCTCTTATGCTCATCAAGGCTGCATTTATTTGACCAAAAATACCAAAAAACTGTAATATTGTGAAATATTATCATTTTGTTTTCTATTTTTATGTACTTTAAAATATAATTTATTTCTGTGATGCAAAACTGAATTTTCGTCATTACTCCATTCTTCAGTGTCACATGACCTTCATAAGTCATTCTAATATGCTGATTTATTATCATTGTTGGAAACAGTTGTGATGTCTTTTATTTATTTATTTTTTTTGGAACCTGTGATACTTTTTTCAGGGTTCTTTAATGAATAAAAGGTTTAAAAGAACAGCATTTATTTAAAACAGAAATTTTGTAACAATATACACTACTGTTTAAAACTTTAAGGTCATTAAATATTTTTTCTTTCTTTTTTTTAAAAATAAATGAATAGTTTTATTCAGCAAGGATGTGTTAAACTGATACAAATGATAGTAAAGACTTGTATTGTTAGATCAGACATCATGTAATATTTTACAATATTTCACAATATTACTGTTTTAATCTGCATTTTTGGTCAAATATAAATGCAGCCTCGATGAACATAAGAGACTTATTTAAAGCTGCAGTCCGTAAGTTTTGCCTCTTTGTCGCCATCTCTGTCTGAAAACCTGCAATTGCAGTTAAGTGCGGAATTATCTTCCATGTGTGGGTTGTGCTCCGGCACGGCTCCAGCGCGGATGAATCTAATGTTTTGGTAGCTGTCAGTCACCGCACCGTTGTGGATATTCACTGTACTTAGGAATGCTACAGGTGTTTAAATCTAACGATCGGTTATATCATCACATCAAACTAGCAAGTTATTATTACTGTTATTACTTACTTTGTTCTCTAATTGTTCATGTTAACAACATCAGCATTGCGTAACTACGTGTTTGTAGTGTGTAGGCCTATTAGCGTTTCTGTTTCTGTACAGTCTAATCTCTGATTGACATAAAATTCAGATTTTATATGAAGAAATTCTTTTAGCCGAAAAAGCAAATCATTCTTTCTTAGGACCAGTTCTCTTTAAAATACAAAACTTGTGTAATCCCACGTAGTGCAATGTGCAATCAAATGCACATTTAAAACTAGAGTAATTCATTTCAGTCACTTATGTTTCATAAACACACACTTTTTGGATTACATTCCGCAATCAAAATGATAAGATTAATTATTTCAGCCGCTGTGACAAAAAGGCTATAAACTAACCAGCACCTGCAGCATTCTCACATGCGATAAAGCTACTAGCCGGGACACCTTCTTTATGTTTACAGAAGTGATGTAATGACGCAGTGACATGCTTGAATTTCCCGCAAAAACCTACCCATACCTCTCAGTTCAAAAACATTATTATAAGCTAACCGTTGTGAATCGGGCTAAAGTAAGACGATAGTTTTGAACATTGGCAGGTTATGTACTTGCTCAAAAATTGATTTTGTATAATTTTTAACCAAAAAAGTTACGGACTGCAGCTTTAAAAAAGAAAAAAAAAAAGTGTATATCATTGTTGCTGTTTTAATAATGCTTATATATTGTTGTTGTTACAAGAACAATACATTTCAAAGTTTGATACTAAGTCTGATGTAAAATCCTATAGCAAAACCAGTTGAAACCACTGTATTAACACACACTCTCTATTCATAGTTCTCTTTTTCCCTTCCACTTCTTTCACATTATGTCCAGCTTTCTCTTTTTACCAGTCTCACTGTCACAAAGCTTCCATTGAGTTCTCTTTGCTATTATGTTTCAACATTTGCATGAAGTTCAATAAATCACCCATCACACCATCACTGTCAGCTGCAGACTCTTTGTGAGCTTGCTGATCTCATAGCCACCTGTCTCCCTTAGGAGTGTCCTTGATTGTTGTTTGAAGTTTAGCACTGTATGCTAGCACTCAAGTGTGAGGAAAGGTTCAGTGAAGGCTTGTTTCCCAGGCAGGAAACAAGGCTGAAGTGACATATATTTGTTCCATTCTTTTTAAATATGTAATATCACTCTGTCCCACATTGTGTTTCACAGCTTCTGTTTGCTCAGCTTTGACTCTACACCTCAGCTGTTGTATTTATTTACCCACTTCCTTTGTGATTTGTGTTTGTGTCTGTGTGTGTGTGTGTGTGTGTGTGTGTGTGTGTTTTAAATGTTCCTAATTAGGTAGCTAGCTAGACTGATAAAGATATACTAGATAGATTTTGAAAAATCAATACAAATGACTTATCTGAGTGGCAGTTTCACACAGTGCACATTACCAGAAAAGAGTTTAAAATGACCACCAAGTATGACCATAGAAGAGCTTTTTATTGGTTTATTTTAGTAATCCCTTTGTTATTAACCATTTTATTGCCATATTTATCTTTCAAACATCATGTGCTTGCAAAGTTGAGAAAATTAGTTAGTTACCCCAAGGCAACAGAGGGTTAATCAATGATGGCCTATACATAGTAATGAGAATGTGCCGACCGGTGGGAAAAAGACTTTAAATAAGTAATGAAATTTAGCGAACGTGACTTAAAGGCTTTTATGTGCTGTAAATGTGACCAGGATAGAGTAAGTCTGAAACACAAAAGCCCCAGTCTTGCCTATAGTCCCACCTGAAATATGCATTTGAATCACATCCACCAGATACTGCATAACTGAGATGGGCCTGAAGCCCAAACACTTAATCCATTAGGATGAATTAGGGTGATCTGGAACACCTAAGCTCTGATGTGTACATTTCACAAGCAAGTCTATGTTAACACTAGACTCATTTGAGATGCCAAATGCCTTGCTTTCAGTGTAAATGAGAGTAGACGGCTGCAGTCTGGGGAGGAGTGGAAAAAAGAGCAGGCAAATCAGACAAATCTCACTTCTCATGTGGATCAGCAATCTACATGAGCATTTTTTTCATATTCTTTCTGGCCAATTAAGCGCATACAGTAGAACAAGTAGTCAAATTTATCTAGTTTCACCAGAATATGTGTCTTCTGTATCAGAATATGTGTTTCTCCATATTAGTGTTAAAGCAAAAGTTCACTTCTAGAATAAATCGTTTCGCTAAATAAAGCACTTATTCCTCGACTGGGATCATGTAGATCCCTTTGAAGCTGCACTGAAACAGCACTATGGATCTTCAAACCATTGGCTCCCACTGAAGTCCACTATATGGAGAATAATCCTGCAATGTTTCCCTCAATAAACGTAATTTCTTTGCGACTGAAGAAAGAAACACATGAACACCTTGGATGATGTGGGGGTGAGTAGATCAGGATTTTTTTTTATTTTGGAAGTGAACTAATCCTTTAATAATGTAAAGATATTATTTAAATTCTCTACATAGATCACTGTCGCATTCACAAAATATATATATATGTTTATATATTACATAAACAAAAACAGAGTTAATATTTTTTTTGGACCAGAACAAAACATTATGCCAATAATCACTGGGCTGTGATGTCAGTAAGTTGTTTCCCCTCATACTCTCAGTCTGTGCAATTGTTAAGAAGCAATTGATGTATCTGGCTCTAAAGTCTATCAAGTCAAAAAGCATTTCTAACTGGCATACAACTAGTGGTGACTGCAGGGGCGCCGCTATAAATTTTGGGCTCTCTGAACAGCACATTGACTCGGTCCCCCGTGGTCCCCCTTGGTAGAATCGTGTTCAGGCTTCCTCTCCCCTGTGGGGCCCTTGGGATCATCCTAAACTTCCCCCATTATGGCACCTCAGTGGTCCATCTGTGCAAATTGTTCATTTCAAATCCTAGCAGGGTTGTCAAGTGATCTCAATCATATTTTAAATAAAAGACCACTGAAGTGTATTTAAACTTTTCTGTTTACTGTTTCTTAACACTCTTAAGTACACTTTTAAAGAGTACTTCTGTAATAAAGTTAAATTAAAAGTTTTACTTTACATTTTAAATGATAGTTTGTATTTTTTATCATGCTTTAAAGAAGCACTCTTCTAATGTCCTGACTAACATACTAAAGCGCATGTAAAGTACTTGATTTTCATTTCAACTGTAGTCCTTTATTCAGTATTACATTTAAAGGGCACCTATTATGCAAAATCCACTTTTACATGATGTTTGGACATAAACGTGTGTTGTAATTATGTGTGAAGATGTACTTAAGTTGTACGTAAAGGATTAGTTTACTTTCAGAACAAAAATTTACAGATAATGTATTCACCCCCTTGTCATCCAAGATGTTCATGTCTTTCTTTCTTCAGTCGTAAAGAAATTATGTTTTTTGAGGAAAACAGTTCAGGATTTTTCTCCATATAATGGACATGTATGGTGCCCCCAAGTTTGAACTTCTATAATGCAATTTATGCATTCCCAGCCGCGGAAGAAGGGTCTTATCTAGCAAAACTATCGGTTATTTTCGAAAGAAATTGACAATTTATATACTTTTTAAACTCAAAAACTCATCTTGTCTCGTCTCTGTGATGCGCATGTGTGGTCTGTGTGATCCGGGTGAATACAGTTAGGTTATGTCGAAAAACTCCCATCTTGTTTTCTTCCCCAACAAAATCGCCCTACATCACTGCAGAAGTACCAACCCAGTGTTTACAAAGTGAACATACAAAAAAGTAAAACAGCTTGCATATGTGCATCGCAGAGACGAGACAAGACGAGAATTTGAGGTTAAGAAGTATATAAATTGTCAATTTGTTTTGAAAATAACCGAACATTTTGCTAGATAAGACCCTTCTTCATCAGCTGGGTTTGTTTAGAGCCCTTTGAAGCTGGATTTAAACTACATTTTGGAAGTTTAGAAGAAATATTTTCTCAAAAAATATAATTTATTTATGACTGAAGAAAGAATGAACATGAACATCTTGAATGACAAGGGGGTGAGTACATTATCTGTAAATTTTTGTTCTGAAAGTGAACTAATCCTTTAAGTGGGTCAAAAAGCACTCTACTGTTCAGTTTATGCATTCAATATAAATGACACTGTCTTTAATATAACAATAAACAATATTCTGTGGTCTGATCTCAGTACATGTATGGAGGAAACCAGGCACTGCTCATCACCTGTAGAGTAGCAACCCTTCGGGGCTGTTTTTCAACAGCAGGGACTGAGGGGAAAAAAGAAATGCACCAAAATATTGAAATAGCCTTAATGAAAACCCAGCCCAGAGCATTCAGAACCTCAGATTCGGCAGAAGGTTCACCTTCCAACTGGACAATGACCCTAAGCACACAGCAACAGTGGCTTATAGACTATGCACGTGACGTCACCATCAGCTGGAGCGAGTGCGGCTCCGCCCACTGAGTGGCAAAAAGAATGAGTGGCAGCATTGGTTTCAGCATAAATGCTGCGACAAAACACCTCTAAAACCAGAACGAGCTTTGCGACTGACTGTACAAAAAGATTTGAACAGAAACCTGAGGTATATTTTTACAGGCTGCCGAAAGCTACAAAAAAGAAAAGCAAATGGATCGCTGCAATTCAAAGAAACAAATGGACTCCAGGCGGTGAAACACAGATTTGCAGTTATCACTTCATGTTAATATGTTCAATTTTTTTGTAAAAGCATGCCCTATATATTGTACTGTCATATCATATTGACAACCCATCAATTAAATATTTACCATCTTAAATTATGCACATCTGGATGTCTTTAAATAAACACTGACAGAAAACCATATAAGATTTTGGGCTGGATGATATAACCATATATATATCATTGATAAGTGATCACCAGGGTTTAGACCAACCTAATTTGTATTTACAAAATGTGTTCACGGTCAAATCTGCTTTGTTTATTTCTCCGGCGCTAAAATCAGGCACATATAAATGTCAGGAAACATGATTCCTGGCTGCATATCAATATCCATGGACCACTGGATATTTGGTAAGTAAGGAACATTATATCAAGTTCAGCAAAAGGATTATCGTTTTGTTTTACTCACGTTTTTGCAGCATCCCTATTTAAATACATTCACGCAGCTGCTTCTTTTGCCACTCAGTTACGTCAATGCATACCCTCTATACCTATTAAGACCTTGATTAGTTGGTTCAGGTTTGTTTGATTAGGGTTGGAGCTAAACTCTGTAGGACACCGACCCTCCAGGACCGAGTGTTGTGACCCCTGATCTAGACTAATGTTTAGAGAGTCGGACTTGTAACCAAAAGGTCGCAGGTTGGAGTCTTGGTATTGACAGGGATTTTACCGCAGCAAAAATGGCTTCCCACTGCTCTGGGTGTATGTTCATGGTGTGTGTGTTTGTTCAATACTCAGTACTGTGTGTGTGTGTGTGTGTGCACTTGGATGGGTAAAATGCAGAACACAAATTCTGAGTATAGGACCCCATACTTTTGGCCACACGTCCTTTCCTGTCCTTTTTAGTCTAAAGAGTTTGGTGACATCATAGTAAATTGCAGAAATAAGTGCAAAAAATGTCCCAGATTACTCTGATTATGTAAGAGAACAAAAGAGAAATTAATGTGTTGCCTTTGATGGAATCTGTCATTTCCTCGCACTAGGGACCTCGTTAAGACTGTCAGTCATTCTCGTCATGGCTATAATCCTTTAGTGTCATAGTGTTAAATCCTCTGTTGCTTTCTCTGTTGTTGGTGCTCCATGCTGTGTTGGGTGTGTGTATGTGTGAGCGATACTATTGCCGAACCAGCCTTTTAGAAAGTAAACTTTCAAAGCATCTTTCAAATAGGATTTTTAGCCTGAGCGTTTACAAGCCCAGTCTGTATCCTGCTGCTCGCTATGTCTTGTATCCAGCAGCTATCACTTTTCCTGCAGGGAACAGGAGATTGAAGTCTCATTCTTTAACAAACGCCCATGCATTGAAATGCATGCCTGACATTTCCTTTAATGGAAAGGATTTCAATAAAACACTAGTGTGCAACAGAGGTGTGGTTATGACTTCTGAGAAAGTTTCTGTAAGTATCAGCCATTAGAAATGCCAGGAGAAAAGAGCACCATATTAAATCAAGAAAAAACGTTTAATGGTATATGGTTTAGTAGCAATTAAAGGACCATGTACGTGCTCATAATTGAAAATTAATTGTGACCTAGCCAATATCTCTTGCTAAGCAGCTTTCTGTGTTAAACTTATCTGCCCGTTTGCTGCTTTATCTGTCTGTCTGGACCACAGAAGTACACTGCTAAAATGTTTCCAGTGATAATTCCAACTTGGCTTGGTTTAAAAATGACATTCCTTGAAGATTAGATGTCACTCATTATTGACAAACTGACCTTTGTTTCAGAAAGACATGTGAGGTACGATCCAGCTCTAAATACTGTCTTTTTAAATCATTCTTAAACAAATATTCATCTATTTGAACATCAAAGTTGACTTCCTTCTACTGGATAAATAAAGCAAATTAATACATTTTCAAAAACAACAGTGATGTTTCATGTGTACATAAAGATTAAAGTCAACGCTTGCTTGTTGGTTGGCAGGTTTGACAATGATATGATACATATCTTGCATCAAAATGCTGAGAGTTTGCATCAGTGCATTCATTCAAAACTTGATTCATGTTGAACAGATATTATGCGGGCTGCATATTGTTTGCTCTGTCTTTCTCTCTCTCTGTTTCCCTCCATCACAACAACTCATGCACAAACACACAGAACATATGCTTCTCTTAATTTCCTCATGTGCATTATAAGTCAGGAGAGTGTGAATGATGCCTTTCATTTAGAATGTGAATGAATTCCTTTGATTTATGAAGGAGATTCTGCTTATATAACAGCATAACCATACTGAATCTAAACACAGACATCATCACAGATGTTCCAAGAAAATTCAATTATCCACATGGAATTATCCTAGACTTCTAATATTATGTCATTCATTAGTTTGTTGAAATTTTCCGTTTCATCTCTCCATCTCATCATGTTTTTACATTTGTACACAGATCAGGGCGCGTTAGCCCATCTTTAGTCCATCTGGAAGGAGTGTGTCCATTATGAATATTTTATACTGCTGATATGCTGCAGTTTTACATATTCTTTTCTTCTCTCAGAATGTTGCCTCCATGTGTTTTTATCTACAAGACAACAGCAACGTCCCTCAGGATATTAGTCTCAGTTACTGAGCCTGTGGAAATCAAATCTGTCTAACGATAAATTAATAATTTAACCCCGAACCATCTGTCCGTGAATTCAGACTTGATTGGATAGTTCACAAAAATTTGTCATTGTTTACTCTTGTTCTAAACCATTGTGACACACAAAGGGAGAATTATAATGGCTATGCAATTATTGTTGAGCCTCGGGAAAAGGACTATAAAATTATCATGAAAGTTGTCCACAGGTCTTATATGCTATATACAGATCATATTGAACATTTTTATTATACTTTATTGGTTCTTTGGCCTCATTCTTTAAGGTTACAATTGTAACTGCATGGAAAGAGCGGCCAGTACATTCTCAGGCTCAGTAAATTCTTTCTTTCTATATTCCATTCTTTGTTTTCACAGACTCGTTACAGGGGGAATACCAGCGGAAGTTGTATAAGGAGTTGATGGAGAACTATAACAGACTGGAAAGGCCTGTGCTTAATGATTCGGCACCTATAGTGGTGGAGCTGGGACTTACACTGCTTCAGATCATAGATGTGGTGAGTGTCTGCTTCTGCTTCTCTTATTATGTAATCTTCCTTTCGTGATGCAGTTTAATTGATAAAACTATTTGAAATGTGCTGAAGGTCATTGTTCTTTGTTTTGGCATCAAAATCAAATTAAAAAGTGTGAACCCCTTCTTGAAATACCTTAAATTGAAATGTCATGCTGTATGAAGAATGGACAAGATTCTATAGTTTAAAATGGTTTTATAAACCGCTGAATGAACAATAAAATTATTTCTTTATACAGTAGTATCTGTAGGTATACATACATATATGTACATTATGTAACGCCATTCTAGCAAAGCCATAGATTGTCCCAGGTCAAAAATAGTCTTTGATGGTAGCTTAGATGTGGTGGAACATAGTCTCTAGAGACTGTAGAGACTCTCTACACACAAAAAGCTTGTTGATTACATATTTAGCATTTTGTGTTTACAAGAAGTTATAAACTGACCCCAAAAATACAAATGCATTATGTAACAAAATACCAAACCAAAAAAAGGAGTTTGTTTTAATTATTAAACAATAGATCTATTTAAAGATCTACTCAAGACATTTTCTGATTGTATTTGGAAACTTTCTGGCTATTAAACAATAGTGGAGCATGTCCAAAGTTAATGTGATTAAATGAAGAGTTCAGATGCAAAACCAGCTAAAAGCCATCTCGGTCAAAAATGAGATAATGATACTGAGTGAATGCTCTCAACACATATTATACATCCATCAAATACTTTTACTTCAAACTCGCTAAAATCCCACCCTCAGCCCAATCAGAAGTACCAGTACCTACATAGAAACCTATACATCGGAGCCTGATAAAAATGCATTTTTTAAAGAAAGATGTCAGATGAATTTAGAGGCTTTTGCATCTGAACGCTTCAAATACAAATAAGGTTACTCTGCTGGGAGACCTCCACTCTTAAAAATAAAGGTTCTTTGCTGGCATCTATGGTTCCATGAAAAACCTTCAACATCCACAGAATATTTTTATTGCACACAATAAAGTTCACATTAGTAGTACATTTTTTTTCATCGTAAACATCAAGAGCCTAATGTTTTTTTTTTTTCTTCTTCAAAGTGTTATGGGAAGTACAGTCATCTTAGCAATTAACACCTCTATATGCTATAGGGCTAGTTACAATATTACAATACTCTGACCTGCTTGGACCCATGAGTAGACCACTTCAATTGGGGACTGTGCTGTTAATGAAAATGTTTGTTGTCTGCTCCTTAGCAGATGTTGTTTTCCTTTCACAAAGCTCTTAATAGTTTAAATTATGTTTGTACTTCTGAAGGCAACCAAGGCCCATTGCCCAGTTTTACTAATTAAAAGTATTAAAACTAGGATTTAGTTGCAACCAACTACAGTTTTTTTCTAATATCAGAGAACAAAACAGCTTTACAGGTGGTGTATGTAAGTTTTTGACTCTTCTTAAGCCAAAAAAAAACCCATAATATATTTGTAGATATTTATGAAACATGTTGTTATGTTTACATAACTGTTTCTCTAAAAAAAAGTAACTGTATAGCCAGTAATTCTAATTCTAATTCTAATTCTAATTCTACTAGATTCCGGGACAGAATTGCAGTACCTATTTCAACCACTAGAAGGAAATATTACATACTGCACAATGATCTATGAGCAAAGGAACATTAAAACACAGTAAAACAACTCATCAAATTATAGTGCAAGGCTAGTCGCATGTCCTCAATCTGGTAAACCCACATGAGCATCAAGTGTGAGTAGGAAAAAGCGGTAGAAATGGTTCTCTCCAATATTTTGATTTTGGACTGCAGTACCCAATTCAACCACTAGCTGTCAATCTTACATACTGCACCTTTAACAGAGAAAAAAATATAAAAATAACAAATGTTTTTCAAACGCTCTTACTAAATTTCGAGTCACCAAAAAATCATGCCACACATAATAATGACAAATCACTATGTAGCTATTTTTTTCAAGATATATATATTTTTTTAATTTATCTACCTTTTTCTTTAACCCGGAAGTAAGCCTATGAACAGCCTCCTGAGATGTAAGCTGGAGCCAGACCGTGCAAGAATTTAAATACAAATGTTAAAACCTTGTAATCAATTCTGAATTTAACTGATAGCCAATATAAATGTGCTAAAATGCTCATGTGATATGCTCAGTCTTTTTTGTCCCCATTAAGAAGCGAGCTGCAGCATTTTGAACCAGTTGCAAGCATGAAAGGGAAAGTTGGTTGACCCCAGACGAATACGTATGTTGATGTTTCATCGCAGCAGGAGTCCCTGAACATGAAAAGATCCACATGAAACATTAATAAGATCACATTTTGGCTGAGTAGCTGTTGCAATTGACAGTGCATGCATATCAATCACATCAATCAATCTACAGGCAATGAATAAGGTGGACAAAACATATAGAAAATAGGCTGATATCAACAGATCATTAAGTAGACATGGCACATTTTCTATTTAATACTACTTTAGTTCAGTGTTTAATCATTGCCCTGCATCCCCCATTTTGTAAAAACATTTACAATAGCTCTGCATGATGCCCCCCTTGGATTTGGTTGGGCCCAAACATACATATGTTTAATCCAGGTATGACTTCTTTGTTGATAAGACTTAAACTATATGCAGTTTACTGCAAAATCAGTAAAAACACATACTCTGCACTTCAGATTTTACCCTAAGGAATTAATGATGTTTAGGTCTGCTGATTTGTGAGGCCATCGATGGCATTTATCACCATCCTTGCATTTACAAGAGTCTTGAATTTCATTTAACAGCATGCACTTTAGCTTTATCATCTTGGAATATGGATACATCATGAGTGCAATATGTTTGCATGACAGATTATCCTGTGAAATGGCTGATGACCGTTAAATGTATATGCAGAGCATTTATAAGATTTAACGGCCAAAGTCTTACTAGATGTTGTATAGAAAATAACCAGTCAAACACTATTTTACAGATTTGTCTTGAATTTGAAGCGTTTACCCACTTCCATTATGCAAACAATGCTAAGAAAATGAAAAGAAAGAAAATAAAAGTATGCATGCCTGACTGTCCCAATTCCGCTGTCCCAAAGGCCCTGTCACCCGGCTGAAATCTATCTCTATTCATCCATCTCACCATGTGAATTATGAAATATCTGTTTATCCTGTGTGTTAAATCATGGCTGCCGTGGCGTGGCTCTAGCATGGCCCCAGATGGCGAGAGGCCCATAGGCTATGACTGGGATGCTGTGAAACTGTGAACGCATGAGTTGTTCGCAATCAGCTAAGGGGGGCTGGGGGTGGCAGCTGCCACACCATTCTACATCACCGCAGTGCCGGGAGGGTTATGAGTGTGAGGATAGGTGGACTGTGAGAAATAAAACTGAAAAATACTTGGCATTGAAAAGGCCTCTGTTTGATTTGTAATGCAGTGTGTCCAGTACATTACAACATGGAATAGAGTTCATATGGAAGAAAACATTGCTGGATCAGAAGAGACTTAAATGGAAACAGCTTTTAGTTTTTGGGGATGATACAGAATTATTGTGGCATGATGTGGGGGGTGGAAGCCTCTTAGTTATCAAGAATTGACAACACATTCTTCCAGTTTTCAGTTACTGTACCTTAACAGATTTTTAGGTTGTTTTGTTTATCACAAAAAAGACTGGCACTTCATAATTTAAAAAAAGTAAAAATTGTGTTTACGGTAAGACACAAACAATCAAAATATGGGGTCAGGGGGTCAGCTAATAAACATTAAAGGCACACAATATGTAAGGTTTTTTCATAAAAGTATTCAAAAACCACTAAAACAGTGTATTATATTTTGTTGACTTGTGTACTTACATTATCCCAAATGTTCAAAGAATGTTTAAATCCAGAGATTTAAGCAATTTTAACTAGTTTAAAGGATCGTGTCTTTGCATTGCCTGAATATGACATCATACAACCTTGATTTTCTAGAAAACACTAGAGTTTGGGTACTCGGACTCGAGTCCGGTCTCGAGTACAATTTTTAGTGGACTCAGACTTGTCACGGACTCGGATGCATTTTTACTCGGACTTGACTCAGACTCGAGACTTTCGGACTCGGAAAATATTACCGAATCCAGGGACAGTTGACGGAAATGTAATTGACTCATGCCTTATTAATGTGACATTCAGTATTCGCACCTGTTTTTAAATCTTGCCAGTACGTAAAAGCCGGCAAAAATCGGAATGCAAAAAATGTTAGAAGAATACTGTTGTAGAATACTGTCATCACCGTTTGAAGCTGAACGCAGACGTTTAAACGGACAGATTAATGGATGAACCTGCTATGATTACTTTTAAAATATAAATTTGATTTAAACAATAGGTCTAAGCCTACATAATTTTAACATATGCAGTTCATAGGGAACATATTATATTAGCCCTGTAGCATGAAATATTATAACCTATAACATTTTACACTGACCTATTTTATCTCACAATTCTGATTTTTTTCCTCGCAAATACAAGTTTTCGTCGTATTTCAGACTATATAACTTATTATAACAATTTAGCTGAACAATGTAACATTTGTCATTTCTGAGTGGAAAAAAAGCCAGAATTGTGAAATGAAATGATTTATGCCGAGGAGAAAAAAGAAAATTGCACGTTGATTTTTCTTATCAAAATTGTGAGATATAATCTAGGAACTGCTAAAATAAATTCAAAATATTGAAATATAAACTGAAATTTACTTTTTTTTATTCTTTTATTCTAGGGCTGTGCAATTAATCGAACTTTAATTCAGATTTCGGATTCAAACGATTCTGTTCTGTGTATGCATTCAGAGACAGAGACAGAGCACAGAACACGGACAAGTGAACGTTTAGCTATTACAGCTATTAAAACAGTTCAGTTTTGTATGTAATGGAAAAGTGATAGGCATTTTGTTTCGGTTTTATATTAAGTAAATTTTTTTTTTGTTCGTTAAATATAATAAAAATATAAAACAAACGTTAAATCTAGATAAATGTGTGTTAGGCATCGTTTACATCGTTTGTGCGGAGAGTGGAAGCTAAAGCCATATTGCAGGTCATGGAAGCGCCAGCGCCATCGCTTGCATTTTTTCCAGTGGAAACAATTTAAAATTATCCATCAAAACAATACATGCCTTACATACATGATAAATGCATATATAGAAAGCTTTAAATTATTGCTTAACGAAATAAAACAAATCAAAAACAAAAACTTTTTACCTAGCTAATCCGGAAAGATATATTTGTCTCTAAAGATGGTCAAAAAGGAGATTTTAAGGCAGGATCTTTGCGACACTGACTCAGAATACACTAGTTTATTCATAAATAATTCGAAAAATCTCCTTACTATTTCCCTCCGACACATTCATTTATTTTTGCCAGTGTTTGTGGCAAGTTTCGGCCTATTGCTTGAACGCGAAGCTGCTGCAGGCTGTGGCACAAAACGCCGTCCGAGCCTGTCCCGAAACTGAAAGCGAAACTGTCTCACTATATTAGCGCGGCAATTTTTTTTATCACCATAATTGATGGAAAATATAAAAACAAGGGGAAGCCTAAAAAAGGCCCGATGCCTGGCCCGCGTCTGAACTATTAGCTACCTGAAAACTGGCTGAAGCCCGGCCCTTGAGGTGTAAAAAAGGGACTGAAATGCAGGGCTCTAATCAATCAAATAAAGTTCTGGACACACTCATAATCGTGTTAAATAGTCCTGATTACAATATTGACCAAAATAATCCTTATTATGATTTTTGCCATAATCGAGCAGTCAGATTTTTTTTTCCATGGCTTCCATAGACTTCTACTTGAAAACTGTCAGATATAAGCTTGCCTACAAATCTTCATCATTGTTTGCAAACACCAAATTGGTCTATTATTCCTTAAATAACAAACTTTATTAACTAAAAAATAAAACGGTTGTGAACTGGCTGGCTGAGTTATGGAAAGAATGTAGGCCTCATTTTCATCCAAGAAAAAAAATGCCATCTACTCTGTCTATGGTCTAACCATTCGTCATATAAACCCCAAAACACACAGTCATAATCAGAGATATGAGGTGCATTTTCTGCTCTTTAGGTCCTATTCACCAAGCTACCTGCCCAGCCCCCAGCCCCACCCTTAAATTTATACATTCCCTATAAAACAACAACTATATAACAAAAAACATCCTGCCCTATATTTTTCCACATTCTGAAAGCTGTTTGTCTCTGAAATATGTCACAAATTACTTTGTACTTTGTGAATTACTTTTTTTTCTAGTTATAAAGGTTAAAACAATGTTAAGATACTGACAAACAGTAGTGTTTCATTGGACTCGGACTCAACTCGGACTCGGCCCTTTGGGACTCGGACTTGAGTCCAACTCGGCCCATTTTGGACTTGGACTCGTCTTGGACTCGATTGGTCAAAGACTCAGACTCGACTCAGACTCGACTTAGGTGGACTCGAACCCAACACTAGAAAACATAGAAACCCCAAAGACACTTAAATACGTTATGCACTGCATTAGACTGGTCACTAACGCATGGAGTAGCATTATGACAGAACTTTCAACACACTCAAATGTATCTAGTATGATAAAACAGCATTGCGTTACCTCACATAGGCATGACCGGAAGGAGCGGAAGCAGTGTCGACTTTCAGCCTCATCCTGCTTTACACTATAGTGACTTTAATAAGTCTTTCATACATTAGCTCACCCATGGAAATGATTTCTTGCCGAGTCCCGATGGATTGCATCGGCTGTGGGGATGAAGACAACAAATCCCATTATTCCACACTCAATCATGGCATCATCTAACTATGCCTTTGTTTCTTTGTTTGTTTTGAATATGCGCCCTCTAGCAGCGGAAGTGTACATATTGTGCCTTTAAATTTGCATTGTATCAACACTTAAACATTATACACCAGAAATACAAAACAAGAAAGTGGCGGTTCACTGTACATTAACAGGAACCAGTAACTCATAACCAGAAGTACATTTAATAGTATTTCTGCCACAAAATGTACAGCTCAAATGATAAGCAGCTTTTTGCTGAATAATTAAAGTGAGAACTTTAGCAAAAATCTGAGGTTCACATTTTTTCTTTTGCATTACTTTGATGCACATTAAGTAAAATACGAAGATGCATGTGTATGGTGCTGCTGAAGCAGGAGCCGGCATTATAATACCTTGGTAGTACCATTGTTGTGTATGCAGGGTCAGAAAGCTCTTGGATTTCGTCAAAAATAATTAAAATCTTAATTTGTGTTTCGAAGATGAATAATGGTCTTACAGGGTTGGAACAACACGAGGGTAATTAATGACAGAATTTTTATTTTTGAGTAAACTATCTCTTTAACTTGTTTTAAACCTGGAATATTCCTTTAAAAGAGTTCTTGTTTGAGGTCCAACGCCATGTATTACATTTGACTCTTTGTAAATGTGTTTACATGTCCTCATAATGGTTCAGCAGACAAAAAGTGAATTTGGGGGAATGCAAACAGCAGTTTGTAAGGGAAGGTTCATTTCAGGGCAGGAGTCTCTCACACTCACCGTCTGCCCAGAGAACCGGTTACCCCTCTGTGACCTCCATCCTTCTGTCCTCCAGCCTACTGTACAGTCCTGTCTCACGCACTGCCTGCTGTCCCTAAACCATAAGACGGCCAGTACCACTCTCTCACTTTGTCTCATCTGTCTTTTTTCAAGGAAAGACCAATCTGTTTACAGGTCATATTTAATACCAGCGTTAGTTGAGACCAGGTCATTCCTGTTGAGACCAAGAGCAGAAGAGGGTAGAGTCTAAGTCTCAAACCAGAAGTGGGTTACTAGTGGGTATTTTTTAAAACAAGGTTACATTTGCTAAAACTGAAATGATTTTTTCTATATTTTGGTGAGCATTTGCATGCACTTTCACTTTGTCTGTTTATTATAAGAACAGATCAACAAACATACATTAAATAATAAAGACTTCAATTTTAGTTTATTCCTCACACAACAAACCAGATTCCTGCTGTGTGGAAATACTGTCATAAATATTAAACTGCTTATGAGCCCTACAAACAATGAAGCAAAATGCAGCAAATGCACTCGTTCAAGTCAAGCACAAAATAAATTAATCAGTCACTGATTAATATTGGATGTCAACCAAATGAAATTAATTTAATTAAATGCTAATAATCCTTATGATAATTAGCAGAGCTGGATTTTGATGCAGATTTTACAATTCACAAGCTCTCAATTTTATGTTCATTTATTTATATGTATTAGAGGTATCATATATATATATTTTTTTTTTCATTTGAAGGAAAAATTTTAAACAGTGCTGTAAACTTGGTGTTTTTTACTTGGTACATTAAGACAATGTTGCAGATTATAATAAACAACAGAGCACAAACTATTCATTTGGACTATTACATGAAGGCTGATTCATTTCAGTAAGTTGTACTGTTTCTTTCAGCATTCAGCAGGTTTATTATCAATATTATTGACCCAACTCTAATAATTAGTTGACTTTTTGAAGAGACTCGACTGATGGAAATGTCAGATTCCAAACTAGCTCGAGTCCAAATAATATAATCTACGTAGAGTCCATAATAAGACCAAGCTTATTAAAAGTTTTATCTCCTCTATATCAAACATTTGCACTCATACCTCTCTTCCTGTATATCAAGACTGAAATCACATTTGATTGTTTGCTTTTTAAGACTACACATATCAAAAGAGACATATTACCCAGCTTTGGATTTTATTCCAAATATTAAAAGAACATTCATGTTTTCTCAACATGTCTCATTCATTTCCACAACAAATCTCAAATCTCCACTAAATTTGTGTTCACCTATTGCATTCGTCCATCATTAAATTTTACAAAACATTTAGAGTATCTTTACATTAATATTTCACAGGCCTTGTCCACTCTAATACATCTTTTTCTCTCCGTTTGGGCCTTCTGTCCACACTGAGACAGTGTTTTTTTTTGAGGAGAACAGCTTTTTGAAAAGGTTCTCCAGAGTGGATAAATTTGAAAATGCAGTTTTTGTGTTGTAGTGTGGACTGTGAAAACCGAGGTGGCCTATTAAAAAATTATTACTCATGTGTTGTCATGTGACACATTTTGAACCAATAGATATCTATTTTTGAACCTGTTAAGCCTTGTTTTGTGCTATTTCCACTTTCACAACTTTGCTAAAATACTTTGTACACTCTTCATATAACAGTCCTGCAAAGACAACAGAACATGTACTCACAATTTATGTCCTGTGGGAAAACATGAGATGTTTTAGATCAAACATATAATTGTGAATGAGTGCAACTTGGATCCGTCAGTAAATGGTGAGATATTTACCTAAATAAAATGATCCTGTCAGAAGAATTGCATAAAAACATATGTCACAGTGACCTTTTATGAGGTTAATTTAGTGTTTTTTAGTGTGAATGAAAAAGTTTTAAAAAAAAGCTTAAAAATGCTAGTGAGGACAGAGAGCATTTTGAAACGAAAACACAGTTTTCAAATGTATCTGGATGAATGTAGACATAGCCACAAACTCATCTTTCTATCATTGTGATTATTATTAAAAGGTTAGTTTACCCAAAAATGAAAATTCTGTCATAAATTACTCACCTTCATATATTCATATCAAAATATATTTCTGATGAAATCTGAGAGCTCTCTGACCCTTCAGACAGTCAAGGTCCAGAAAGGTACCAAGAACACTGACATGTCCATGTGACATCAGTGGTTCAACCATAATTTTATGAAGCTACAGGAATTTGAGGGTCAGGGAGCTCTCGGATTTCTTAATAAATATCTTAATTTGTATTTCAAAGATGAACGAAGGTCTTACGGGTTTGGAATGACATTAGGGTGAGTAATTTATGACAGAATTTTTATTTTTAGGTGAACTATCCCTTTAAGGTGTGGCCACATTTACCTTTGTTTGACACATTTTTTGCAGGCAAAATCCAATCATTTTAATTGGAATCCACACAATGCAGCCACAAACTATGAACAGCCCACTGACACCTCTGACATTAACATTGTGTTTATCACATGGAAAGTCTTGCTGACTTCTAACTGTATTATTGGCTGCTAAACAAGTGAGCACGCTCAAAAACTTTCAAAACACTCCACGCTCCAGGCAAAAATCATGCACGCTTTGCTCACATACTCTGGTACATACAGAGTGAGAAAGATAGAGATAGACGGAGGATGTAGATAGATGGGGCTTAGAATAGGAGCTCCGATTCTCCATAGTTACGCTCCATTGTTCACTTCCCGCTCATATCGAGTGCATATTGCTAGAGTCACATCCTCTTTTTATCAAATCAAGTGACACATATTATTATATTCCCCATTTAAAGAGCTTCCATACTTACGGATTATCTCCTGTCATCTGCAATGCGTGTTCATTTCACAGCTTTTCCATATGAAAGATTCAATTTATCGGTTCACAGAGCGAAAACGCTCACGCGCCCCTTTATCTCAATACGATCACAATAGTCAGTCACAGCTCGTTACCGCAGGCAGGTTTTCATGTCTCTCATTTCTTCTAAGTACTGTAGAAGTGTTCATTTACAGATTTGTGTTGGACAGTCTCAGCGTACAAAAGCAGATGGAACTCTTGACCTGACTAGTTAAACTCATAGTTGGTTATTGACTGTGATAAAGATTCATAACAACTGAACAATCATAATGTTACAGAAAAACACAATGTCTGTTTACTCTACAACTATCTACAAAATCAGCACTAAATAAGCAGCTTGAATTTCTTGGGTTTCATTAGATGCAGGAATACTGAATGAAAGAAATACAATTTACAATTTACAGTATGCATATTTTAAACAAACTGCTTTAACACTGTGTGATAGAATGGCAATCATTAGCTGTGCATTACAGTGATTTCTTTTGATAGAATTAGTAGATTAACTGCAATAGCATTATTCTGGCACTTACAGAGGGTTCCCAGCATTCAATATGGTATGAATAAATTATATGGTTTCCTTTTTTCTTATTTATCTTAAGACATCAGACAAATAGCTCGCTTCCTAATTATTTATTATTAATATTTTAATAAAATGTCCCTTAAACTGTAAAATACAAAATTACACACAAGTACAAGTGATTATTTGACTATGATTAACAGTGTATTGTATTCATGCATTACAGTGCAACTAATTAGTCCAATAACACTAGCTATGGGAGAAAAATAATCAAATGCAAATAAGGCCCAAATTCCCAGTCAACTGGAACACTAATTACTGCAATAATGGCTTCAAATACACTATTACCCAACAATCTGAAACTACATAAACACTATTTTCGAGTAATTAGGTGTATTATAACAGAACATAAGCTTGATTTCACAGTAAAATTCTTAATACAATATTTTATTAAAACAACTTAGATCTTGTAACATCCTGGTAATTATTTTTTCATGCTGAGGGAGATATCAGCAAATGTCCGGCGTAAAAAAGAATAATTATTTTGAATGTGCACTAGTAATGTATAAATTAAAAAAATATATTTAAGTGCGCCTTGTAATATCAAATTAAAACTTTAATAAAAAAATTACTTTACAATGTTACATTTTTGTTTCATCATTGCATTATGTTTTGTCAAGGTTTAAAGAAGTACACTTATTTTGATATGTAATATATTTTAAATATAATAAACTGCAACTTTAATTAAGTGTAATTACAAAATTACAGATATATTTAAGTATTTAAAGGATTAGTACTTCCAGAATAGAAATTTCCTGATAATTTACTTACCCCATGTCATTCAAGATGCTCATGTTTTGTTTTGTTTTTCAGTCGAAAATTAAGGTTTTTGAGAAAAACATTCCAGGATTTTTCTCCATATAGTGGACTTCAATCGTGGCCAATGGGTTGAATGTCGAAATTTCAGTTTCAGTGCAGTGTTAAAGGGTGCTACACAATCCCAACCGAGGAATAAGGATCTTGTCTAGCGAATCAGTCTGCCATTTTCTAAAAAAATAAAAATGTATGTAATTTTTAACCACAAAAACTCGATTTCACTAACTCAAGATGGAAGTACTGAACCAGTGTTTACAAAGCGAATGTGCAAAGAAAGTCAAAGTCGCCCTCTCCAAAAAAAGATAAGACATCAGGCGAAGAACTAACCACACATGACCTTTCCAATGTGATTATGTAATGTGTAAACATTACATAATTACATAATGTGTAGACACACATCGCAGAGCTAGTGCAAGACAAGCATTTGTAGTATATAAAATATGTACTTTTTTTTTTTTTTTAGAAAATGACCAATTATTTAGCTAAATAAGAGCCTTATTCCTTGGCTGGGATTGTGTAGAGCCCTGTTCATTAAGCTGCATTGAAACTGCAATTTGGAAGTGTTGGCTCCCATTTAAGTCCACTATATGGGAAAAAACTCGACTGAAGAAAGAAAGACATGAACATCTTGGACGACGTGGAGGTGGATCAGGAATTTTTATTCTAGAAGGGAACTAATTCTTTAACATACAAGCGTCTTTTACCTTTTACCTTAATATTACCTTTTTCCAAGTAACTAGTAAAGTAACGCATTACTTTTTAATTGACAAGAAAATATCTGAGTTACTTTCCCCCCCATTTATTGATTAAAATCTCTCCTGTACCCATGTTGAGAAAAAACAGGAGTAAGATGTTACTTTAGTTCTAGAATAAATGTGAACATGGGTTAATTTATTTCACTCAAAAACTGATTCAGTATTCCTCAAAATGAATAAAAACAGTCAAATTCAACTCAGAATATGACACAAACCTGCAATAATTGAATATGTTAAATAATACAAATTTCCTTTGTGTATCTAATCCCATTTTATTAACCACTGTCTTTGACTTCGATGATCCAATTCATCCATACCAATAAGCAAAAATTACTTAAGATAATCTAAAATTTGTTTTCCTTTTTTTTTTTAGTTTAAATTTTTTTCTTCTGTGTTCTACTGTACATATGTGAGTTTACTTTTCTCTAAGCCTCAGGCTTTTGGTGTGAAAAGGCCTTTGTAAAAAAGGAACTGTATATTAAAAACAAACAAGCAAGTCCTGCCCAGATTTAAAAAGTTTCAATAACTTTCAATAAAACGTAACTAAATAACGTAATTAGTTACTTTTTTAGGGAGTAACTCAATATTGTAATGTATTACTTTTAAAAGTAACTTTCCCCAACACTGCTGGCGTCTTTTTGGCCTGGGTAACTTACATGTAAATGAAATTTAAGTCAATGAAATGCATTTTTATGACTTTAATCCTTATCAACTGTCAATAACTCTCCAGTTCAGAATTACATTCACGGTACTCTTAGAATTTTAAGATTTCTTTTGGACAGCATTTTATTGCTCTGTTTCACACCAGCAAAATTATTCAAAGCTCATATAGGCAGCTGCCTGAGGCTGTGTTCATGTTTCAGTGGGTTTCAGTTAAACGTTGAAGTGGAACTGCGGTTTATGAGTAGTGCAGAAAAAGGTGTTTGGAAAGCTTAGCTGTGAAGTTCTAATAATTCATAAATGCAGTGATATACTGTATGTTGTCCCATGTGTTTCCACACAAATTAAGCACAACACTCATGTTTACAATGTCGTGCTACAATGAACTTTCTTAAGCTTCAAATACACTAATCACTGGATTTGCAGGTTTATCAGAGTTGATGGAATCGATTCTTTAAGAGATATTCAGGGTTTTGTCTGAGGCACTTAATAGAAAGTAAATTAGATTTCCACAGAAGAATTGTTTTCCACTTTATGTCTGTGAAATAATCAGTACTTATTACTTTAGATAGAGTCTACATACATTTCCAAGAAAATATTCTGAGCACTTTCCCACACATTTCTTAAGTGTGGCACATAAAACTGCATTTTTGTAAAACATTTATAAAGAGGAATAGCTTTAATTTAACACTTCCCCAAACAATGAACCATTAAAAAAATCTAAAGAACCTTTTTCTACTATAAAGAACATTTTCTCCATTTGAAAGGTTCCATGGATGTTCAAGATTCTTCATAGAACCATCAATAAAGAACCTTTATTTTTAAAAGTGAAAAGCCGTTCAGATTAAATTTTGTTCAGACTTGTGCTGGCACTGTTATAACACACTTAACTTCATCCGTTGATGTTGACTGCATGTTACAAGCCCTCAGTTCACCCTTCACAGACAACACGTTACCTTCACTGTCTTCTGCAGGAGCAGAAAACAAGAGGGACTTTATTGTGACAAAGGAAGAGACAGAGAAGGAAGGAAAATAAGAAGAGACGGCGCGAGAGCAAGATTTAAAAAAAAAAGAGTAAATGAAAGATACTCAGCAGAGAAAAAAAGCAAAACAAAAGATCAAACAGGCGACTGATGTGTCATGTTAATGAGTGTAAATTTTGGGATGCACCTTTCTCTCTCTTTCTCTTAGGTTTTGACACATACAGAGAAATTACTAACTTTGTTTGGGGACCTTAAATCAAGATGGCTTAAGAAAGAGGCATTATTTCTTTCATCAAAGTGACACAGTTTCAGCAGACAAGCCCAGAATAGTAATTTAATAATTAAGAAAAAGGAGAGCGAAAACAACAGAGCAAAATGCGAGAATATGACTTACACTCATCGACATCGTGAACAAAAATAGTAGTTATACATGACATTCAGTGGATCTTTGGACATGCTTAAAAATCCAAAACAAAAAAACAAACCAAAAAAAACAACAACTGTATTAAACAAAGTATAAATATATCTTATTATAATCATTATTTATATGATAAAATATATTTAATATTGCAACTCTAACATATTTTAAATATTTAAAATGATATGGTATTGGTCAAACAAAGATTTTCTATCGAATATGTATTAATTAATACATATTCATGTACATGTATTATTAATTATTAATTAATTAATTTATTTATTTTCAGTTAAATTATTTGTAGACTCCCTATACCCCTTTTTCGTTTCCCGGGGGTCTCTGAACCTGTTTTAACTGTTCAGTTCAAAAGAGACATAATCGTGCATTACACAGGAAGCTCAGTGACAGAGGAACTAGAGACAGAACGTAAGGACGGGTTTCTCTTAAGCATGAGTAATCATTGGTGCCTTAAGGAAAGATTTCAACTGAAATTCAAGAAATTCAATTCAAAGAAAACTGTTTATGCCAACACTAAACTGACCTCTATGTAATACTTCCTCTCAGCAGTACTTTACTTCAAAAAGCAGTGTTGAATACAGGCCTCTTCATTACAATATTTAGAGAATTAAATTTATTTGAAATGTAATTTACTCCTGTGATAGCAAAGACAAATTACTCTAGTCTTCAGTGTCACATGGTCATTCAGAAATCATTCTCTTTAAAAAAAAAAAAACGTTCTCTTGTACTATATGTAGTGTGATAAATGTGTTGACACTTTATTCGGACGTCTTTGAAGCTAATGCTTTGTTCTTTTCAGTCAGTTGCTTTTTGAACTCTAGCCGAAGCCTGAAACAAGAATTTCTAATGGTAAATTGATGACACCGTTGATCATCCCTGGTCCAAACTGAATGAAATGTGCGGAAATAAGAGCTGACACTTCTCTGAATGAAACAAACATCTTTGATCATTCAAAGCTCAGTTTTCTAGAGCTCACATAAAAACACACACCGATTCTGACACAGATCGATGCATGCTGAAGTCAAGATTTAAAGCCCAAGAGGTTTACTATGAGATCTGTATTGTAATGGTGATTGTCACTTTGTGAAACTGCTTTAAGGTTAGATTGGTCCTATTCATAGGGTGTCATAGCTGGTCTCTTTAGCCTTATCTCAAACGCTCCAAAAGGCAAAGTCTGCGGATGTGTGTGAGAAGATAGAGATAGAAGGCAAATGGTACACAGAGGGCAAAAATAAAGAATAAAAAGTCTTTGTTCATAGAAAGGCTTGGGATTATAGAAGCAGAAAGGAGATTTGTTCAATTTGAAGTAATCCTTCATTTATGTCCTCATTTGATTCTGAGTCTCTTTTTCTCTTCTCTTTCTCTGCCCCAGGATGAAAAAAATCAGGTATTAATAACCAACGCCTGGCTACAGCTGGTAAGTTTCTACTTAGTTTCCTTTTGTAGTCTTAGTGTGTAATAATGTGTGGCTGCTTTAAGGCAACTAAGTTCCTTTGACAGCCATTTTGGTAACATTTCCAGGCAGCTACTTACTATTTATTAAGCCACATCTCAGTTGTACTTGGAAAAGACCAAGATGTGTTGTAACTGTTTGTCAAAATTACATTTTAATAACATAATTTCTATCATGACAACTCTTAGAAGATTTTAGCATGGTAATGGATAGGACAATGTTAATGTACTTGGTTAGGGGTAGGTGTACGGAGGGCTTTATTGTCCCAGTAAGATGGCATCCATTTAATAATTTTAATTAAAAAAATATAATTTACACAGAACACATTATTATTGCATACTGATTTACAATACTGAGGTGCAAATATCTAAAACTTGCACTAAGTAGTATACAGCATCAAATTAATATTATTGCAAAGAACATGCTGCTACTTTTACATAGTATAAATAGAATCTGTTGCTATTTGTACTTAGTGTACATAGCATCTATTGCTAAGAAAATATGCTATTTGCATTTAGTGTAATTAAGAGTTTGGTTCCAAAACGTTATAAATTCATTTAGATTAATTTGAGTAAAAATGTGTTCTCTTGATCAAGAAAGTGGCAAGATGAAAACCACTATTTTCTGTTTCAAACTTTCACATACCATCTTTAGGTTATAATTAACAAATCCAGATTTTGTTTTATAAAAAAATATTTTCCCCCCAAATGCAATAAATCCAGCAGGGCCCTACACTTTTCGTTAAAAACTTTACAAAAATTAAAAAATTTAGGGGCACAGTCAAAATTTTAGAAGCACCTTCTAATCAATAATCAGAAAATTTGATCAAAAATTAGCCTTTCCATTACGAGGTGACATTTGACTCCTTAAAGTGAATTAAATGGGAATTTAGTTTTTACCTCTGTAATGCATTTTTTCTAACTTTATTAAAAGTATCTCATCTTTTATGACACATTTTTAAAAATATATATATTTTATAAGCATTTTAACATTTCTAATTAAAACAATAGAATAAGTTACCAATCAAATGAAATCAGTATAAACAAAATGTATTGGGGCACAGAAGAACCCCAAAGTGACTTGTAGGTTTATTTTCATGTTTAATGAGGTGGCATACGTGCAATCAAATTCATAAATTCATGTTGAGATTAAAGTTTTAAATATACATTTTTGAATATAGAAATATTAAATTATTTAAATCACTGAAAATCTACTTCAAAAATGAAACCAATACTGCCAGTAGGTGGCGTCAAGTCACTTATTTAATTACTGAATCATATCATTCATTTGATTTGTTCGAATGGCTGATTCAAAGCTTCTGTGAAAAAAATAGTTCCTGGCTGCACGCAGCGCACACCATCTATACTGGCTACTTTGTAACTTACATGAGTAGGCTAAATAATGGGCACAAATTTCATTTTCACACATTTCAAATCGTAGTTAAGTGTTTAAGCCACAAGATGGCACCAAACTGTCAATGATTGATATGTGGCAGACAGCAGCGGAGTGATACGTATAATTACTAACGGTCAATATGATTCGAAGAACCTGGATGAGCCTGTGTTATTAGTTTTAGCGGTTGTTATCTGGGAATAACAACCCTTGGAATGTGGCAACTGACCAATCAGAAGCGAGTATTCCACGAAGCCGTGTAATAATGAGGAATAAAGCATGTGACTGTCTTTATGATTGGGAAATTGACTTGCAAGATTAGTTTAAAAATGCATGTTCATTCATAAACAAAACACAGCTGTGTTTGCATGGAGATGCACAGCGGCTCAGTTGTTTCAAACTATTTTTCACAAAGAAATGAACCAAAATCAGGCAATAGTGTTACAGTCAGACAATGTAAGTAACTTAAGATTACCTTCTTGTTTATTTTACTATTGTATTAAGTCAATATCTCATTTACAGACTCCCTTAAAAATCATTAAAAGCTGTCACTCATCTTAGTTCATCGCAATCTCACAAAGTTATGGTTTATTTTCTTTTGGAACCAAACTCTTCAAATAGCCACTTCCATAAGGTTTTGTTTCCACATAGTTCCTTGCACATTAAGGGCCAGATTTACTGAACAGGGCAAATAGAGCACAATTACATATTTGTGCTGATGGGAGGGGAAAATTCTGTGTGTAATTTACTAACAGTGCGCACATTAATGAGCACAGACACAGCCTCATTTCCATATTGACCTGTACAATCTACGAAGAGCGCAAATTACCGCCTGCTTTTTTCTGAAAGGGAAACTCTTACAAATGCATATTCAATAAGGTCAGGCATGAAAACAATGGTGCCATTTTGAGATTTACGTCACATGTACCATATATATGACTTTTCTGACAAAGCAAACTTGCTCAGTAGCTCACCTGGTTCAGCATTCACTTGTGATGTAGAGTGCTCAGGTGCAAGTCACAATTATAAAGAGCTCAAAGATTTATTGAAGCAAGCTAAAATGACATGGTTGTTTTAGTCAATGTGCTTTTATCTTATTTTTGGTTTTGTTAACAATATTGGCTAGGTTTAGTGTTGGTGGTATGTTATTTTCAAATGCAAGATTGCCAGATTCACGTTTATCTGTTTTGTAGAAATGGCATGCTTTTCCTGGGATAAAATCTGATCATAGTGGTATCATAAATGTTGCTTCTTTACCTCAAATCATGCTAAAACTGTATTGTAATGGAGCGCAGCGTTAGTTCTGGCAGGTCAGGTTAGTCAAGCTCGCATCAGCTGTCGATCAGCTGATCCACGTCTACCTATGGGAATGTGACGCCAATCATAATGCCCTTTATAAGGTCCATTCAGTCATTATTCAGCAGCTATTGCTTTGCCCAGGAACTAATCACCCACCTCCATCCCCAACTCCTCCTCTCGTCAAGTTAGGACTTGGCATTGGATATTTCTTGAGTCAGACCACTGAATTGTTGTTACATAAAATAATCACATACGACATTAATGATATCTGCTACATTAATCATTAATGTTGGTTCTGTTCTGTTTACCCTAGGGGGGTTATTCATGCTCTCCCTGGTCCTATCCATGCTAGGCTAGGCTGCATGTATGGACAGGGAGTGTTTGCCCAGAACAGAACCATACCCCCAACCTAAAATATATGCTAATTTTAAGTTATCTTTGATGATAGTGGTCCTGACAGAACTGTATTTTTATGGATAAACCACAGAGCAAATTCTAACCTAAATTAATTAAATGAAAACGATGACTGGCTTTTTAACTGATAGGTAGGACTTCCATTCCTATAGCCGTCATATTGACTATTATGATTTCTCTCCTTCATTTAATACAGAGTGGTCCATGTCCTCCTCCTTATACTGTCACGCCATCATTTTTGAAAGTCTAATAGCAATTTGGCTTGTTTTAAACATGACAGTCTCTGGGTTCCTGTCCTGCTCAGTTATGCCGCTCAGTGACACGTCTTTCTCAAATGCTCATTGTTCAGACATCACCCTGGAAAGCAAAAACAACAGCAGATTTATTTGAAATTTAAATAAGTTGTTCCAGTCACATGGCTCGCAGGTAATGCCAACAAAGGTTTCAGACCTCAGAGCAACAAGATAATGACATTTCAATGGCTTCTAGCTTTAATGTCACACCCACACATCAGGCAGATTTACAACTAAAATAACAGCTTAAAGTGGAACAGGACCAGATCTGTGCCTGGGAGCATGGGCTTTCTGACTCCATAACGTAGGGGAGAGTGGGGTGATTTGTGCCAAAGAGGAAGTAGTTCCACCCCTTGTTTCTGGAAAGCCATAGAAGAAATTGGTCATATGACCACATAATTTTGAAAAGCCATCCATTTTACTCATCCTCCAAATAAGAGAGACACATGGCATGAGAGGTAACACATTTTAGCTCAAAAAACAGTTTTTTTAGTAAAAATAAAGTAAAATATCTATGATTAAGGGTTTTTGATTGTAGTGTCTGAAAAATTATAGACAGGTTTGAAAACATTTCACACATGTTTTAATGCTTTAGCAGGCTACACAATGAGTCTATACAGTTAGCATGATGTTAGCTCTTAACTGATGGATCATGCTAGTTTTTCAAACTTGTGGGTCTGGGGTGATTTGTGCCAAAGCGCATGGGTTAAGTTGTGCCAGTGGCACAACTCCCCCTCACTTATGATTATTTTCAACATATTATTAATTTGTAATTGTACATTGTACTCTTACATTTTAGCACTTAAACTATGTGACATTCTTTTTTTAGACCAAAACCCATCATGCCTACATACTCACAGGGGATAATCTGGAGAAGTGAGGAGATGGGCATGCCTCATCAGTGTTTGACTTAGGCCTACCTGCCATTTGTTTAATTTAGCTAACACTGATTTCAGTTTTGAGTTTGCACTGTTATTAGAGATAAGTTTTATTAAGTTTTTAAGTGGCCTAAGTCACAATAGGATGTTTAGAAATTAGCCTAGTCACTTTATTCTTATAAGTTAGGTAACTGACAGACAGCATTCTATGTATGTCAACAGGCATCTATTGCCAAAGCCTTTTTGTATGAAATGATTCACAAATATCATATATTGTGTACTTGTGTACTTTTTGTGTTTTCCCAATAACTACAAAATATGACTTATTCCAACTGTTTAATAGGATGACAACATCTAAATAAACCTTAAATGAGTAATTTTGTATTGAATTTGTCTTGCTTTCATGTAGCATTACAGTTCATAACATTAAAATGTTCTTCAGAAATCACTGGCACAATTTACCCCAACGTATTCCCCCAAAGGCACAACTTACCCCACACCAGGGGCAAGTTGTGCCACGAGACCACTTTTTTCCCAAAAGCTATATTTCTGAAACAATTTATTTCAGATCCAAAGTTATTGTTCTCAGGGATGTACCACATCCTGAAATATATGTACATCCTTAAGTTGAAGGCATTACTGTCATGGCCTCACTTTAAAGTCACTTACTGGCACAACTTACCCCACTTTCCCCTACTTTGAGCTTTGAGTACAAGGCTGCCATCCTCTGGTGCACCTCCTTTGGACTGCATTTTTTTTATACAGTATAATTGAGTTCTAAACACAAGTCAGAAGGAGAATGTATAAGAACATAATATTTTACCACAGGATTTAAATGAACATCATAAAAACATATGGAATATTGCCATGAGGTTACTAAACTGAGTGCGTCAAACTGAGCGATGTTGTCAAACTTTGAATATATTCCAGCTCTGCATTCAAAACTCGTCTCAGTATTATTTACTTGAGGGAAAGCTTCCATGCTGAGAAACATTATAAAAGTAATTGCTAAAATGCCCAGAACCACTAAAGGTGTGAAACATAAGCACTTTAAATATATTTGGTTAACATAATCAGCCTAAAAGCAGGCAGGTGTGAAATTTCATGTTGAAAGGCATGTTCGTAAATGTGTATATACGCAAATGGCAGCAATTGGTTCACGCCAACTGTGAGTTTTAGTTGTTAAAAGGTGTTTCTATCTGTCTGAAACATTGCCTAGCTCTAATTCACCTTTATTGACCTCATCAGCCATAATGCATGAGTTTAGCCAACTGAGCACTTAACCATGAAATTAAGCTGGATAAGAAATTTTCCACAAAGGGACTGCTCTGATTTTGAACCCAACATTCAAACCAGTTGCCTTCCAAAGTGCCAAACAGGCTTAGAGCACAGATGATCACCCACAAACTGACTTTTGATTTGTTGACGTTTCAACGTATGGCCAACAGATGGACAACACATGTTAAATGCAGCGTGAGACACACAAGTTTATGATTGAAATAAAGGCTGAGAGAGAGATAGGAGGATTAAAACACATAAAACGTGCACGTGACATTGGGAAAATGTGGATTTGACAAAGTGGATCTGTTGTTTTCTTCCTGTGCTTTTTTTGGACACGGAGTAGAAACAGTATGTTCTACTGTATGTATGTGTTGCAGTACATATAGGAAATATGTGCAGCGCATATTCCCTGATCCTATCATGTTGTCAGTGCCGAGCCAGCCATTGTGTCCGCTGAGATAGGCAGCGCCTCAGGGAATACGCTCACTAAAGCACACTGGGACATCTGAGCCACAGAGACACAAACAGAGAGAGATGTGTGGGACAGAAACTCCTCTTTCCTCCTGACTGATCTGATGTGATCTGTGAGGATGAAACAAACATGATTTTCTCCCTGTTGTTTTAACTCAATTAACTGTGCATCAGTGAACACACACACACACAAGTTATCAGAAATAGTTGAAAGGTCGCATTATAATGACAAATTGTAATACAAATGTAATAAAGAATAGCTGTGCCTAACCTACTCATACCAGTTTTTTGAACATGCTCGTAATCTTCTACCAAAATTTCCAAGAGTTACATGGATAGTTCATCCAAAAAAGTTTATCATTTACTCACCTTCATGTTGTTTCAAATCATGGCCTTTTTACAAATGTAATATAAGTGTCAGAATGTGTCTGCGAAGTTTCAGCTCAAAATGCCCTACAGATCATTTATTATACCATTTTGAAATGCTTGAGTGGAAGCGGAAACACGCTGTTTTCATGCATGTATCTTTAAATGCAAATGAGCTGCTGCTTCCTGCCAACTTTTCCAGAATAAGGCTGTGCCTTTGCAGCCTATACCTCAGATGCTCTGCTAAAAAAAACATGTTTTTTTGTTTTTTTTTTATTATCATGTCTATTGCATTGAAATCATTAGTTTTAAAGCCATATCAGTTTAAACGTCTGCATAGAAAGCGGCTGTCACATAGCATGCGAGTACTAAACTAAGTTCTCTTTCATGTGTAATTGCACTTAAACTGTCAAATACACACTACTTTATGTAAACAGTCAGTTACAGTTGTGGTCAAAAGTTTAAATCCAGTTTCAGAATCTTCAAATTCAAAAAGTTTGCACTTCTTAATGCATTGGTTTTCCCTCTGAAGCTTCAGTGAGCATTTGAACCTTCTGTAATAGTTGCATATGAGTCCCTCAGTTGTCCTCAGTGTGAGAAGATGGATCTCAAAAGCATACAGTCCTTGTTGGAAATGGTTCAAATACACAAAAATGCTGGAAAACCAAATAATTTGTGGGACCTGAAGAATTTTTCTGAAGAACAGCAGGCAGTTTAACTATATTTAGGACAAACAAGGGACTCATGAACAACTAGCAAAAAAAAAAAAAAAAAAAAAAACAGTAAAAAAACAGTATTAAGAATCAAGGGGATGTAAAGTTTTTGAACAGGGTCATTTTTATAAATTCACTATATGTATACATCTTTTATGTGAAATATCTTATTCAGGTCAGTACTAAATAAACAATAACATGCATTTTGTAAAATAATGTTTTTTTCACATTTTCTGGGTTGGTAAATGCAACAGGGACCCGATTATAGCACTTAAACACAGAAAAAGTCTGATTTTCATAACATGTCCCCTTTAATCTACTGAACACCAATTAATATTGTTAATATTCTTTTAATATTCTCTCTTAAACATGCATGCTTGATGTTAAGTAACAAACCTTGTTTATTCTCACTCAAAGCAAAGATGTTTGTGCTTCCACTGACCATATTTGATGTGCTCTATTCATATGTTTTGATAAGTGTTTATATAAATAAATACAAACCCATATTAAAACCTGTTAATCACATAAAGCATGCCTCATGTCTCTTCAGAAGACTTGGATTCAATTGCTAGATTCATGCATATTACAATGCATTTATGTACTTTTCAAAGCTTGAAAACTTCCAGTGGATGGACACAAATTATGAAAGAATATTAAAACTACCTATGTTTCAAAAATGAATAAAAGTCTTGGGTTTGGAAGAACATGAGCATGAGGAAATGACATAAATGACATTTTTGGGCGATCGAACCGTTTACTTATAAATCAGTTATAGGTTTTAAAACGGAATGAGCAGTCCAGTGTTCAAATATTTATATTATGCATTCAGACACAATGTTTTAACATTTAAATAAATAAGTAATGAGGCTTGAAGCTTTGTGGCTGAGTTTAAACTCTGAATGAACTATTTTTACTTTTTCTCTAATGAGGATCTATCAACAACAAACAACCCACAATTGTCACCATAGAACTGCAACATTGCAATGCTACTGTATGGGAATGCAAGAATAAACAATAGAAACATTTGTTCTAATTATTAACACAGCAAGACTGATTTCAGGCAATGCAATGTCTTGTTTGCCCTTCCTCAGTTGACAGCATCTATAATTAATTTAATAGAATAGTAGTGTGCTTTCTGTTGCTTATAATAAAGACTGCTTGTGTGCTGCTTAATAAAGCTTTAAAAAAGATATTACTCTAAATCCATGGTGGCACCACATATTAACCTGCCCTATAATACAGCGGGGAGGCAACTTTAGGCTAGAAAAAATATAGCCAAGGGCCATCTACACCTCTGAATAGGGATCAGGTGGAGTCCATGCACAAAGAAGTGAGATGTCAATACACATTACTCATACTAAAAAGCTGAATTTTCAATGACTTTATTTATCTTTAATTATTGGCATTTACATGATTTTGGAGACTGTTTAAGCACATTGTGCTATATTCAACATAAGTGTATTGCATATGCATAAGCTATGTGTTTTATGTGTATTTATGTTCTCCTTATTTCCCAGTGGTAAATGCACATGTTTGTACCCTGGGTGGACCACAGCTGTGTGATTGTGTTTTCTGACTGTGTGTATGTGTGTGTCTAATATGTTTGTATCTTTAGCAATCAAGCATTTTAATGGTACTGAATCTGTGTTTTGTGTTTTTAGGGATGGACAGATGTCTACCTTAGCTGGAACCCTGATAACTATCCTGGAGTTCAGACCCTGCGTTTCCCATCCAATCAGATCTGGACACCCGATATTCTGCTGTATAACAGGTAATGGACACATAGTCACATTAATATTATTTGCTTGCCTGGAGCCCAGTAGTGTGTTCTTCTTAAACCTGCCTAATAAAGGCAGTATTATTCTGACAAAGCAATAAGCCACAGGAGGCTGTTTAGTGATTTTACCATCACACATACAACACACTCCAGCAGCTTATTGCTTTTCTAAAACAGCAGAAACAGCAATGCAATAAAAGTACCTTGAGTGATAAGAATAAGTGGTTACAATTCAATTTAGGGTGTGTAATTATTAGGGGTGTGCACAACGACTAATTTAATAGTTGTTTAAACGAAAGTTTTGTATCTGACTAGTCGACTAGTCTAAAAACAAGATACCCCCAAAAGATGCTAAGACAAAAACCTATGTGTGTGTGTGTGTGTGTGTGTGTATAATAGCCTACATTTGAAATACTTATTTATAAATCACACTGTCAAACCCCTCAATGAATTCCGCTTGCCGTGCACTTGCCTCGCGTTATCATCATTTAATTTTAGGCGGTCAGTAAAAAGGAAAAAAGAGAAGAGCATAGACATTACGGCAATGCATATATAGCTTATTTATTCGAATCAGCCTGAACCGAATTTAGCTGCAGTGTGTACGTGGCCTACGTACAGGTAGTGACAACCGCATTTACAGAAATTCTTTGCAGTGTGTACAGAACCGAACTAGTTGTTAATGACGTATCTAAACGCGCATCAGAAATTTGTCTTCATCTGTATGTGAGATGCAAGAAAATAACGGTGAAAGAAGTCGTATACTTAGCTGATTTGGACACGGGGCTAGACTAGTTGCATTTACGAGCCCTGCAATGAAGTGTCAGTGTTGCCAGATCTTCACAGAAAATATAAAACAACAAAAAAGGACAAGCGCAAAAAAAAAACAAAAAACAGAAAAACACCCAAAATGCTTTGATTTATAACACCAAAAAAATCATATATCCGCCACAGACCACTTTATCAACTCCATAAAGTACCTAGCTTTATTAGCTAAGACAAATAATATGCCTAAAAGCGCTTGTAAATACGAGGACATGGCAACACTGCAAGACAGCGCTCTCTAATGCAGCCTCATGATCATAAACAAAACACAGCATGTTTATCGCCACAGTGCTACGTGACAAAATCACTGAAATATCACAGCCATTCAGAAGTGCAGAATTGCACTGCACTCAATGAAATGGACAAGTTTATAATCCAATTCATACATATTAAACCTTTTTAACATTGTTAAAACTAAATACTGATTGAGTGATTTCATCTTTGTCATGCAAAACACTTGTTGGTTCGCAGTTTTAACATATGTTTGCTTAAATTTATTTTCAAGATCTGAGGTAAACTATCTGTTGCTTTCAGTATGGCTATAAATGTCACGCTAAATGATATTCAGATTCACATCAGACACTTTTAACATTGAATAAAGGAAATATCCAGTAGCCTACCTGAGATTATAATTGTCATAGTTTGTGTTGTTGTTCCAGCTGTGACTTTGCAGAAATAGAAACCGTTTCTAAAACAGAAATTTTGTGTGTTGTCGTCGTGGTGGCTAGTTAGGACAAAAACTCTGAATAACATGGAAAAGATGTCGCGTGTAGGCCTAGTTAGGCACAGAGTGCGTGTGTCATGTCGAAAGTGAACAGCAAGCACCTGCGTATTCATATCGGCTCCCTGATGAGTGCAAATTCTATGCAATATTAGAATGTTTGCAGAGCGGGCGGTAATTGTCAAAAAATGGATCAAGAAAACAGTCCTGTTCAATGATTAAATTCAAACTTTTGCACAGAAATATAGCTGACATAATGAAAAGATGATACAAAATGTTCTATTGGGGTGAATTAAGTTTTTGCCGTAGCGAGCACACAATCTGCTCCAGTCCAGAGATATGAAGGGGATAGTATGTGTGAATCGGCATGGACCACAAAATGTATGGGACCCATTTGATCTCTACAGAATGCTACATTTTATAACGATATGGATGAGATTGTGGCTGTCATACGCTGTCAAATACAGCTGTACCGAGGCAAATGGCTCTGGCCCAAGCTGTGATATAAACAAAAAAAGCTTCCTGTTTCAGTTGAAATTATGTCAACACATAAAAGTACACGCTTTCAAAGCACTTTAGTGGACCTTTAAGTACAGAGTAATATTTACAATGTGTATTTACTGTAGAGTTAGGATTAGAATTAGAGTTTGCTTTAGGGTTAGTTGCTTGTAATTATGCACAATTTACTGTTATTACTATAGTAAGTACATGTACGTGTAACAAGGACAATGTAAGATAAAGTGTGACCAAAAGTGGGCATTTGGGGACAAAGGCTTGGATCATGAATATTCATTAGATTATGCACAAAATTAGAACAGGTGATGAATTAATTACTTTATATGATGTTTATGTACTGTAGATTAAACTCAAATTGTTTTGTTCATTCAGTTGTACTTTGGATGGTCTATGATAACTACATTTATATGAAAAGTGTAAATGAATGTGCAGTCAAGACACATGAAGTGAATAAAAGTACATTTGTACTTCCTCTGGGTTGGGCAACGGAAACAAAGATGGTGGAATAATACAGGAGTTCTGATCTCACTCCAACAGAAGAAAGCCTGTAAAACAAATCAGACGAAAAGTGTATACAGACACATTTTCATGTGCTTCATATCTGTTTAGATATGGTGCTGTGTTAAGTAGTTAGTAAGCAGCATGAAGAAACTTTTTTTAGTTAATGGTCCACATGTGATGTTTCAGAGCACCAAACATGCAAAATAAAGTCCTTCAGTGTAACTTAGCAGAATTTTAAAGGAACAGTTTATCCAAAAAGCAAAAATTCTGTCATAATTCATTCATCCTCTAAACCTGTGGCCTTCATCTCCTTTTTTGCTCTATTGAAGATTCATGTTTGCAGGGCTTTGAAAACATAAGCATTGTGTCAACACTTTGTAAATTTGAGTCACCATCTGTTCCATCTGTATAGAATTCTAGACTGGTTTGTGATGCACTCAGCTTTATAACATCATACTTCAATCTAGTTGCTCTTACCACCAAATTGAAAGCTCTTGCAATAAAGAAACATCAGTTTACACATCCCAAATTTGCATTAGGCAACACCAGAGGCAACTGTAACTTTTTTTTTGCGTTTTCCTTCATAACTCACAAACTACTACAAATCCACCTGTCGACAACAGTAGAACCATTTAAAATTACACTGAGAAAGGTTTGATCATAACATTGAATTATGAATTTAATTACAAGAAGTCAGAGTGTTATAATAAAACTTTAAAGTAGCAACTTAGAGATAAAATAGTAAAGGCATAAAAAATACTGGGCAATAAAAAACTCAATTCAAAATCTTTTTTTATGTATAGCAATATAAAATTATCCTTATTTTTCTCAGGCAGAAAGAGAACTGTAAGCATGTGTGGAATGAGTGTTAGCAGCTTGCCTTTCATCAGAAATATCTCAGTAGTATAATAAATTGGGTGAAGGACAATTCTGAAACATTTAGCTTACAGGCTTCTCTGATTTAGAAATATGTGCCAATTATTTAAACTGTAGGAAGAATGATGGTTTTAACTATATCATTTGCTTCTGAAAAAAAGAAGCAAATTAGCAGCAGCTTTTGGCACGTGCAAATAAATTATGCACAATGCCCAACTCATACTTTTTTTTTTTTTTTTACAAATCATACCTCTTGTGTATTTCTATATATTTTGACTCACTTTCCTTTATCATTTGTATTATCTGTCTTAAAGTAAAACAACTTTAGCTGCATTGTTTTTAATCATATCCCATCTTTAATCCAATGTATGTGACTTTTTTTTAATAAATTCCACATCCTTTTTGTTTTAGTCAGCAAATGTTCATATCATGTTCTAGAGGTGATTAGAACAAACTTTACAGCAAACATACACCTTAAGGTGAATGCCACTAGTAAAAGAAAAGAGAAAGGAGAAGAATACAGAGAGAGAAGTTAGTGAGGTGAGAAAAGAATTACACACATCATTAAGCTGCTTACCCATAGATCATCAACTCCTGATGATGGCAATGTCACACTTTTGAAAAGAAACTAACAGTAAAGGAGAGCTTTAGAGAGAGACAATGTGACTGAAATAATAAAGAAAAACTCTACGATTTCAAATCTTTTCATTCTGTCTGTCTGTCTGTCTGTCTCAAAGAAATGGCATGCAGTGGTAGTGGTTGGATGAAAGTTCTTGTGTCTTTAAGAGATTCATTTCAAGAGAGGACTGTTAAAAAAAGTGGGATGTGTGCAGTCCACTTTAAGTGTCTTTTCCTGTTCTGATGCACATTATCATCCTGTATTCATTTTAAGGTGTTGTCAAATTTCGTTCTTGTTTTAGAGTTAGAACAAATAATGTTTTTCCCAAGCAATCTGAATTATTTACAAGAGCTGGGCATTTATCTCTAGAAATGTGTTACATGTAAACTTAAAATTTACAGGTGCTTGCTGGGCATAGGAGTATATGCCCAGTGTTGCCAAGTCTGCGGTTTTCCCATGGGATTGGGCTACTTTACCACTGTTGTTGTAGGTCATTTTTCATGTCCGTGGGTTGAAGCGACCCTAATAACACAATATTTTGCCCTTGGAATGCTAATTTTACAAGGGGAACCCCACCAAAAAACATGTATTTTACCCCCCGGAACGCGATTTTTAATGGGGGACCCACTTCAAAACATGATTGGGCTGTTTTTGAGTAGCAATTGGGTGGGTTTTGTTGTGAAAACCTGATGACTCTGGATATGTCAGAATGTGTGGTGGTGGTGGTGGTGTCAGGGGAAGACAATGGAGTATGTAAAAATTCATGAACAATGGTGAACTTTGATTTTATGTATAGACTTTGATTTACGTATTTTAACTTTGATTTTTAGTATAGAAAGCAGGGAGTGTCAACAAGAAAGTAAAAAAAAAAAAACTGCATATAACAGGGTCAGTATCACTGTAGGGTGCCTTTTGATGTCCTGTACATAAATAACTCATTATTTTATTTAATAAAAAAGAAGAGTTTGTCCTTGTCTCTCGAATGGTTGTCATTACATTACATTTAGACATTTAGCAGACGCTTTTATCCAAAGCGACTTACAAAGGAGAACAATGGAAGTAATCGAAATCAACAAAAGAGCAAAAACATGCAAGTGCTATGACATGTCTTATTTAGCCTAACACAGTACACATAGCAAGGATTTTTAGTAGCCTACATAATAAATAAAAGAAAATAGATGGGGGGGGGGGAAGCAAGCTAGTGTTAGAGGCCTTCTTTTTGCTTTTTTTGTTAATTGTATAGAGAGAAGCTAGTGTTAGTAGTGTTAGTGTTTTTGTTTGCTTGTTTTTTTTTTTTTGAAAAATCAAGCAGTAAGTAAATGGATAGAGTATAGGTCTAAAAGAGTAAAATGTATAGAATAGAATCAGAAAAGACTGTGCTAGAGTTACAGGGTTAAATAAAGATGGAAAAGATGAGTTTTTAGCCGATTCTCGAAGATGGCTAAGGACTGTTCGGAGTGAGTTGGGCAGAAAGTCTGCGAAAGTGATTTTGTGCCTCTTTGGGATGGCACAATAATGTGCCGTTCACTTGCAGAACGCAAGCTTCTAGAGGGCACATAAGTCTGAAGTAATGAATTGTATAATAATGTAATAATCTCCACCCTGTCATATTGGGGAATCCGCCCCTTTAAGAAAAGGCCATCCACTTTAGTGACATCAGGACAACAGATTTTTTTTGTCTCTTCAGTGGCAGGAATTTCAACACCTGAGGTGAGTAAGTTGGTGACTTTTAAACTGACAAATTTTCGTCGTATGAGTTTGCTTACTTGCTTTTCCTAAGCTTGACATGTCCACCCTGTCGCCATAAAATATGCCAGAAATGATTAGAATACAGTATTTTCAAAATATGTACATTTAAATATAACAATTTATCTTTAACAACCAGACTGATTATTTAGCTAGTCACAGTTTGTTGTAAGCTAATATGCTAATTTAGCTAAAAATGTCCACCCTGTCATTATTCCAAAATGTCCACCGTCGTGTCATTTTTCAAAGTTGAATAAATGTTTAATTGACATATTTTGTCATGGTTTGTGTGTTTTGCTTTATGTGTCCACCCCATTGTGTGCTGGTCCACCCTGTCATCTTGATATTTTAAAATAATATTTTAAATAATAATATCTATATAATCCAGTGTGTTTAATAGCTAGCTATAACATACAAACAAAATTGCACCCAAATATCACATTTCTTCAAAAAAGAAAGAAAAAAACAAAACAAAAAAACATGTGAATTATATGAGTTTCTTTAAAAACACATGGTTTACATAAAATCTTTTATGTATTCATAATTTGAAAGCAAACAAATAACCCTGTTTATGAAAGGGACATCATACCTTTCAGATATAAATATCATTTGCATCTTAATATTGCCATGGAAATGTTTTTAACAGTAATATATATATGTCCATGACAGGGTGGACATATCTTAGGGATTATGCTTCAAATAATGGCCCATAATTATCTAAAGAAATCTGTGGGAGCTCAGCTAATATGTTTTTATAGTACTGTCTACTCTTTATAACATGACATAAAGCGGATGGGAACTTAAGAGTATTGTGAGGCTTGAAATGGTGATATTGACCCAACAAATATAAAATAAAATTAAACAAAATGAAATTAGCATATAACATGAAATTAAATTAAATTTGGTGAAATTTCCATACAACCATGGTGGAAAAAAATATCTACACATTTTGACAAGTGTGGCTCACATGATAACAGTACCTTTTATTTTGGAGGTATTGGCCAATTCACTGACACAATAACTAGGTTTGAAGCATGAATGAATTATTCTGAGTGAGTTATTACATTTAGCAGCATGCAATATAATTCTAATGTTCCAGCAAACAGTTATGACAATTTCACTGTATTGTACTTGCAGTTTAAAATCCAGCATAAACACTCTCCCACTTCACACTTAATGCCCCCTTATTTGTAATATAAAACATGCTGTGAGTTGGCCATGTTTGTGTGTGCTGAAAGAGGACAGATGTAGTGTTATGTATTATTTAGACAGAGCTTGGAGGTCAGATTCACTTTTCCTACCACCACCCTCTTTTTATATAATGGACTGCACTTATTACAAGACTTCCACCCCTCCCATTTATTTCTTTTTTGTTCTTTCAAACATCACAGTCTTTTGTGTGAATTCAGCAGGAATGCAAATATTATAACAAGGAATTACAAATAACTGCTTCAAATTTCAGTGATATAGATGATCAGCGGTGTTTCCTTTTAGTTTCCCCCTACTGTTTCTCCATGCTAAAATATCTCAGTATTCTGACAACAAATAAATAAGTATTCCAAGCATTATTTAAATTGCTAATATGTAATTGTATTATAGGAGATCTATTAACCAGGGTGTCATTTTGTTTTGATGGGCATTTCACATCACAGAATAATGTGTAAAGGGCTTGGGACTGTCTGTTCTTAGTGTTGTTATAATAGAAAGTATTAATCCAGGCTTCTGGATTGAGTACAACAATAATTAAAATGAGCTTTCATTTTGTTTCAGAATTATAACTACATATTGTTTGCCAGATTTTGTGTGGAACATTCATTTATAGCAGCCTGCAGCTGGGTGATTTTATTAGTGACAAAAATTACTGAGCTTGAAAGAAAATGTAACAAAAAACATTTGGCAAGTCGCTAAACATATTTCACTAGTTTGCATTCTTGAAAGTGGTAAAAAATAAACAATTTGACAAGGACAAACAAACATGGCTGCTTTTGATGAGTGTGATGTGTTTGACAGTGTGATGGGTTCAAACCATCCAGAGTTCAAAATTTCCAGTTGAAATCACTGATGCTACAACATTAATGAGACAAATAATGAACATCTTGTGAGTTATAACTGAGTCCAACTAGATTAACAAGTCGAGTGGACAGTTGAATTAAAGGGATAGTTAATTCTTTGAGTAATTACTCACCTTCATGTCGTTCCAAACACATAAGACCTTCGTTCATCTTTTGAACACAAATTAGATATTTCTGATGAAGTCCCAGAGCTTTCTGCCCTGCATAGACAGCAACACAACTACCATGTTTAAGGCCCAAAAAGGTAGTAAGGACATTGTTAAAAGCTTATTAAGCTACATAAAACAAAACAAAAATAACTTTATTCAACAGTTACTACCTTTTCTGGGCCTTGAATATGTCAGTTCTGATGCTGTCTATGCAAGGTCAGAAAGCTCTCAGATTCATCAAAAATGTCATAATAATTAATGACAGAATTTTCATTTTTGTGTGAACTATCCCTTAAAGCTGCAGTCCGTAACTTTTATGGTTAAAAGTAGGGCTGGTAATTTAACGCGTTAATTAGATTAATTAATTACGGTGAAAAATAACGCGTTAAAATTATTAACGCATTTAACGCACTGGCCCCGCCCCAAACCTATGTGGGTCATCTGACATTTCATTCAGTTTATTGATGACAAATATGAGGCAGTGCAACAACTCACTGCTTGATGGAGCTTAGAGAACGTAGTTAGAATGACCCTAAAATTTAAGATATGGGGCAAAAAAGTTTGTCTCATACTTAAATGATATAGTTAAGCAATATCACACAAGCAATAGGCTATAAGTGCAATCGACTACCACACGAGTGCAAATGAGAGCAGAACTGTTCGTCTCCAAGCAACACACAGACAGTGTATGAAACCAAAGTACCACGAAAGCTATTTCAAAAGCATTAAGAGGCTTTCATTTTAAATTTTGAGCGCGGGTGTGTGGCTTGTGCGCCAGTGGTTCGTTCCGCTGCACGTGCGTTTTGGTCACGCATCAACCAACTGTCCTCGTGCCGCGCAAGCCATTTGAATGAATGAGTATCATAGAGCAGCGGAGGACGGTTGTTTGCTGCGTTGACCAAAGCGCACGCGCAGCGGAGCAAACCACTGATGCGCAAGTCGCGCTTAGAGTTAAAAGTTTGCTTTGTATCTGAAGGGCTGCACTAAACCCAGCGGCCAGCTTTTGGTTGTGAAAGCCGTTTTCTATAGCTCTTGCAGTACTTTGATGTTACAATCCGATCGATCTGCTGATGAATCAGCCATTTGAATGAATCAAATGAATTTACCACCACCAACTGGCAGTTTTATTTTATTATTTAGAGTATCATTTCATTAAGAAATAATTTTATATTTCCAAAGTAATATTAATAAAATTAATGAAATACGTTATTAAAGGTATAGTTCACCCACCCAAAAATGACAATCATTTACTCACCCTCATGGTACAAAAGAGCATATGTAATTCATTTTATAAACTAAATATTTACTTTTTTGTAATGTCTGTTTGACGTTTTACACAACAATGACTTTAAATTATCTTTTGGGAGTAATTTTTCAGCCAAATTTGATGTGCGATTAATTTGCGATGAATTAGATTAATTAATCGCCACATCATGTAATTAATTAGATTACAAATTTTAATCGCTTAACAGCCCTATTAAAAATGATACAAAATACATTTTTGAGCAAGGACATAACCAGCCAATGTTCAAAACTATCGCTTTGCTTTAGCCCGATTCACAACTGTTAGCTTATAATATTTTTTTTTAAATTGAGTGGTACAGGTAGGTTTTCGCAGGAAATACAAGCATGCCACTGCGTCATTACATCACGTCTGTAAACATAAAGAAGGCGTCCCGGCTAGTAGCTTTATCGTATGTGAGAATGCTGCAGGTGCTGGTTAGTTTATAGCCTTTTCTCACAGCGGCTGAAATAATTAAACTTGCGGAATGTAATCCAAAAAGTTTGTGTTTATAATACATAAGTGACTGAAATTAGATTACTCCAGTTTTAAATGTGCATTTGATTGCAGTTAGCCTTCGTGGGATTACACAAGTTTTGTATTTTAAAGAGAACCGGTCCTAAGGAAGAATGATTTGCTTTTTCAGCTAAAAGAATTTCTTCATATGAAATTTGAATTTTATGTCAATCAGAGATTAGACTGTACAGAAACAGAAACGCTAATAGGCCTACACACGTAGTCATGGGCGTAGAGTTTGGGGGGGGGGGATACGTGTCCCTCCCAATATCCAGCTACTGCCAAACTGTCCCATAGCAATAATTTAGCTAAAAAAAATAAAATATATATGTAGGTCTATATGTTTTTGTAATTTCGGACGCATCTGAAACCAATGAGATTACCTAAGAAGTTAAATAGGCAGAAAACTGCACGCTTTCAAGGACGCACATTTAATAGATGGGCAGAATGTAGTCACGCACCAGACGAGAAGCAGCGCCACGTTTAACTCACAGGTATTTCACCCAGTTTAAGACAGCACAGCAGTTCTAGACTTGTTACTTACTCTTAGATGACAATATCCAGTGAAAATTCTTATTTGGCCCATTTGAATCTGTTAATCTGTGATTCCTAAGTACAGTGAATATCCACAACGGTGCAGTGACTGACAGCTACCAAAACATTAGATTAATCCGCGCTGGAGCCGTGCCGGAGCACAACCCACACATGGAAGATAATTCCGCACTTAACTGCAATTGCAGGTTTTCAGACAGAGATGGCGACAAAGAGGCAAAACTACGGACTGCAGCTTTAAAAATGCAAATGAATATTTTAACTCTGAACATCCTTTATAAATGCATCCCAAGACAACAAAAGTACTGGAGAAACAGTAGCAAGGTGCCAAGCAAGTGAAGGAAGGAAATGTATCTAAGATTTAGACCTTCTAGTACAGTTATCAGTTATTAGTCACTTAGTAATGGGTCAATATTATGGTCAGCATGTCCTTTTGTTCATTATTGTATTGGTCTAAACTTGTCCCATGTGCTCTGGAAAAACCATATTAGTTAATAATGCCACCCTAACAATAACTTCATATTTTCAACAATCATTTGGTTTTAATTTAACACATTTGTCATGGATAATTAGAATTGCAACTAATGTGCCTGTATGATAGATAGAAATGGGAGCTAGTGACTGACAGCAGTAATTGCCTTCTCTATGGGTAGGCTTCATAAATCTGCATTATGCAAATGTCTTTTGTCATAGCTTGACAGGTGTCACCTCTTCCTAAAGCTGCATTACAACAACTTACTTACTGCCGTTTGAGGAAAATATGTAAAGAGCCTTTAATCAGCCGAATTCTGCCAGATCATGCTCACCTTAAAATATCGCTTACAGCACTTAACCAATTACAATGATCCTCTTGGCAGACGACATTAGCTAAAGCATCATGCCATATTAAGATGAATATATGAAGAGAACATCCAGAAAAGATGCTGACTTTGCTTTCTATCTCTGAGGGTGAGTCGAAAGAGTTGAAACCTCTAAAGACAAGGCAGGATGCATTTAGCTAAAATATTCAATGAGGGTGGATGTGGTGGTGTGCATTAAAAATGATACATCTGTGCCAGTTAAGTAATAAGATGTAAATGTGCAAGACAGAAGCTAACAAAGAATGTGTGATCATCCATTGATTCTGCTGTTTAGAATAGATTGGATTACTTTAGGATTAATCGGATTAGTAACTTGGATGAATCTGATTATTTTGTATGTGTCTGTGTGGATTGTTTTAGTGTTAAGATTCATGGAGAACGCTTCTGTGTACAATGGAAAGTTGTCAAGTTCATGTTATCTCTAAGAGGCAAGAGGATGTTGTCAAAGACACGCTTCTTTTCTCAGCTAAACAATGAACCACCTGTTGTCCACGTCAACACTAAAACTGAATGTATGACGTCAGCTACTAACTAAAGAACATTCATTCTTTAACACTGCTTTCAGTAAGATTTTAAATCAATGATTAAGAGAGCAGATACAACCTTAAAGCAGCTGTAAGCGATTTCATTAGCCCCTTTCACACATACAGTCTTTATTGGTAAATTACTGGGAAATTAACATTAAGAGATCATGAGGACCTGGTCTCATGATGAAAACCATGGTGCGAAATATGTACCAATAAGTACATATCACTGGAGTTTCCAACAGAAAAAAACACTAGAGGCAGCTCCATATTGCAGTTTAGCTTTCCGAATATAACAAGCTTGTTTATTAGCTCAGCTGGCACAGAATTGCATTTAGGATGCAGAATCCTTGGGTACGAATCCTGTGAAAAACATCACTCATGGTGAAAGAGCTGAAAGATGAGAGATTGAAAAACAAGCTAAAACGGCATGCTTGCAATTATGTTTTTACTTCATTCGCTTTTAAGGGGGCTAAAAATCTAAATCGCTTAATAAAATGATAAAAAGGCATTGATACGAATATCTTAATGAAATAAAAGATACGTAAATATTTTAAGTTTTTTTAGCTAAAAATACAAAGCTATTTGTATGTTTTAAACATTGAAATACGTCTAAATTGTACGTTTTAACATCAATAAAAACTTATAAAAATATAGATTTTGTGCCTCTAAACGTTACGTATAAATACCTATAAATAAACAATGAGACCAGGCTGTACAAACACAACCTCGGAAGGTGCAGCCGTTTAGAGGACGTTTCTGGTTAATGATGTCACAGAATTTACCGGTATTTTGAAACTGATGTGTGAATGGTGCTTTACCAGTAAATGATGCAACGTCATTGCCTGTGTGAACAGCGCATTTTTGTATTTACCGGTAAAGTCATTCCAGTAATTATTACTATTACACTTGATTGATCCAGGTGAATTACAATAATGCCAAGTGTAAGTATTAATAAAAAAAAGTCAATTATTGTTAATAACGGGCTAATTTTCCATAGTTTTGACTTGACTGCTTGACTGATTAGCCATTGAGTTAGTCTTTTACAGGCATGTAATGGCTATTTTATGTTGAGCAAAGGCATCATTGTGAGCATGACAGGTGATTTGTATGGCTAACCGGTAATTTGCAGGCTGGTTTTTGTGCTAATTGCTATCAAAATAATTACTCTGTCATAGTTTGAGATATTGCTTTTTTTTTTTTACCATGACTGTTAGCCAGGCCACCTCCATTCAGTTTGGCAGGTTGTGATCTGCCAAACCACCATTAAAAAAAGAGACAGCTTTTTGAGAAACGGAAAGGATTAGACACATTATTACCTTGGCAGTGTTGCTGAAAGGTCATCTTTGATGTCCGACAGCAAAGAGCAGTGACAAAGTTAAAATCTCATGGTATAGAACTTTGAATGGGATTTTGTTCTCTATGACTTTGAAAAAAGACTTTTAAGACTTAAGATTGAAAGGAATGTCATAAGAGCATATCAGCATATCAGTTCTTTTTAGACATTATTTCATCTTGTTTTTATGTTACATAAATTTGTATTTTTAGCTCAAAGCCCAATATTAAAACTAAATATTACTCAGTATTGTATTAATAATTGTGAAAAAAAAAAATGTAATTGGAAATAAAATATTACAATATGAAAACTGAAAATATCTAAATATTGAATTTAAAATATTAATAAATACTATCATATTTGAATGCTGAATTGTCCAATTTCAAACAGACCTATGCTGCACATGCTGACTTTGTAAATATGTCATGTCACATAGTGCTTACAATTTCATAATGTTTAACATACATACTGCATGACATGCATATTTCAGCATTTTTGCTTTAGCATCCATAGTACCTGACGTTAGAGCACAATTACACACACACACACACACACACACACACACACACTGGAGTATACTGGACATATATAAATGATGCATATTTGTGTGTTCCGACGTTACACTCCCACATCCCACTCACACACATACAACCTACACAAACTCTGTCCAAATACTAATTAAATGAATAATGTTGCAAATAAAAGGTCAGGACATGTGTATAATTACTGTGACATATTTAAAAAACACATTGTGTACCTCCTACATACTAATAAGTCCTAAATGTCACTGAGGATTTATGACATTGTTTTACAAAGGTATTATCAAACACCTCTGTCCCTGCTATATTTCTACCTGAATTTAATTTCTTAATCATATTGCTGATGGTGCTTTGGTATGTATGATTAATTATGAATAGGTTTTTGAATAATACAACTGTTGGACTGCCGCCTTGTAACCACAATGTCTATTGAATTGGACATTTTAATCAACAGAATATTATTCTTGCGGGAGGAAGGCAAAACACTGAAGGACAAGGACGCATATAGTTTTCTCCAGAGAGAGCTACTGGGATAGAAACAATTTCAAGTTGCATCATGACCGATCACAATAACTAGTATTTGATGGTCTAATGTGTGCTAGGTTTATGCAGATTACAGGGCAGCGGACATTTGAGGAATGCAGTTGCAAAAATATTCTGACTTAACTTTGTTTTGTTTTTTTCTCTGCAGTGCTGATGAGAGGTTTGATGCCACCTTCCATACAAATGTCCTGGTTAATGCATCGGGTGCCTGTCAGTACATACCACCAGGTACAAATTAATAGATGAGCCCAAGCCTGCGTTACTAATTCGTAAATGTTACTTATCAATAATGTCACTAATAACAAAGGAACGTTGAGTTGCTTCATTGAAAGCTTGTTGTATTATGTAGAGTAGACTTAGAGTAGATTATGAGAGAGAGATGGGATGAGCGAGTGTGATTGCCTGCTAATTTGTAACTGGATAAAGCATTAATTTTTCAGCTCACAATAAGACATTAGTTTTAATGTCTGGTGAGGAAAGCGATATCTTTGTCGTACTACCCTTTCATCTGTGATTTCCAATGACAGTGTGGCTTTTGTTGGCTGTCTTGCAAAGTGTTGTAAAACTTCAGTTTTTACAACCCTGTTTCAGTCTCTTTCAATATAAGTCTTTACTGCTGATTTGCGCATAAAAACAGTCTCTTGTTGTCATCTAATGGTGGAACAATGTAACTAATCAGCATCACAAACACACTGCTTCTGAATAATCTAAGAAAAGTACAAAGGCAGCTCTCTGACATACAGCATATATAAGTGACATAAATAAAATGCGAAAAGATTCTGCCCGCAGTCAAAACTATTTGCTCTGGAACAAATAACAGATTAATGAGACTAAATAATGCCTGTTAGATTTTCCCAAAACAAATTATGGCTGAGGTAATGCTGCTCTCGGCAGGTTCATTAGCGTTAAACGGTCATTGACACCCTGAAGCTCACATCTCTGAAAACACTGGTTCATTATTCAATTTCTACATCTATTTGTTTGGCTATGTTAGTTTTGCGGAATTAAATATGATATATAAATATGATATATTTATACAACAGTTCTTTCTGGTTCTCAAATCTGATTGGTTGATGAATTCTACTGGTATCGCTACAGGAATGCCGTCTCACAATTTGCATCACTCCGCTTGTTCTAGCGAGGTCTATGTTTCTTTTTAATTCTTCACTGAGCTAACTGTACAGTACATTTACGAACCACATCTAAGAAGAAACATATTTAATGAATATTTCAGACCTATCAATCTTAAAATAAAAAATGCATGCACACTAAGCAGTGTAGCTTCATTCTCTCGTCTCACCAAAAGATGGCGCCCGCAGCTTAATCATCCATCCATTCATTTACAACGCGCTCGTCCACGGCATCATACAGCATGATACAACACAGGTACAAATTACTAAATCATTTAACTAGGGCTTATACATAATTTCCGTAACAGAGTTCAAGATAGATAGATCTTACTTCTGGAACTGCCCGTTTCAAATGATGATTAAACAGCAAGCAAACTATGCAAAAGTGGCAGTCCTTCCGGTGCACTCAGTGTCCGAATTCACTCACTCGTTTTCTTTCACTCCTTCAAATGAACTGTATGAGTGGACTAATGTAGGGAGTAGTGAATGAGGGTATAGGGGGCGATTTGAAGCAGCACATTCCCTTGATATGAATTCTAAAAGTGACGTAACTGTCAACTTGAGCTTTGAATCCGTGGCGGAAGGAAGTAGTTCCGCACAAAAGAGGGTTTTATAAGGCACTCAGTCGTTTCTTGTTTAATTACACATGTTCCGTCAAACGTTGTATAAACGCAATATCACTCTCGTACTCGAGCGATACTGGCTCTATATCGGCCTGCAGCCTCGTGTCTCTAGCCTAATCACAGCCATGCTGATATAGAGCCGGTATCACTCTCATACTCAAGTGATATTGCGAATATATACAGTATAGTGTTATAGTTAAGATCATTTTCATTGATACAATTACAATTCAAAATGATTTTCTCTATTTACTATTATTGATTTTGTTGATATGTGTGTGTTTGTGTGTAACCATGCAGGTATACTGAAGAGTACATGTTACATAGATGTGCGCTGGTTCCCATTCGATATACAGAAATGTGACCTCAAGTTTGGCTCCTGGACTCATAACGGCTGGCTGCTGGATCTACAGATGCAGGCGGTGGACATCTCTACATACATCCCTAATGGAGAATGGGATTTAGTGGGTAAGAGTCCCTGCCATTACTAATGCGATACTATACAGGTCTGTCTTCAGGTATGTATATATTTGTAATATGTCTATGTCTAGTTTAATTTAGTTTATTTAGTTTTGTTATTTTAGTACTTTCAAACTATATGAAAATGAAAAATCTCTTGGCAATTAGCTGAAATAAATCACACAGGTTTTATATATGTCAGTGATGTCTGAGTTTTATATATCAGTTACTGTTTATTTAACTTTAAGTAATATGAATGTTTTTATGTCTCTTTTACATTCCTGGTGGCCTGAATTTTGATGAGTTTAAACAGAGTGAACATTTTCCATTTTCCATTTCCAGTGAACACAAATCCATTCTTGTGAAAGCATTGAGTATAAACACTTTCTTTCTTTAATGTTATAGATCTGTTTGCTTTTCACACGTTTGGGTTTTCAAGTGTCAGTAACTCATTGTGTGCTCAGTATAGGTCATATGTGTTTGAATGGTTTTCTATGCCTGAAGGGACACTTTTGATAATTTCCCCCCTGCATCTACTTCATGGAAAAGTTTTAAAGTGTTTTAACTCATCTGAATGCTGAGGTGACAATTTTGTCCTCCCTGGTGGACTGTAGGAAACACACTTAACACAAGGTACAGAAGGTCTTTGAAAGACGCTCTTCTTTTTTATGTTCTTACTCAGGTGGAGAATAAAAAGAAAGTGCCTCTTAAATTCTCATGAGAGCATTCCTTCTGTCATTTTCATGAATTAAGTGTGTACAGAATTTTAAGTAACAGGAGTAAATAACATTATTAATGTGTGAAATTCTTGTAATCATGCAACACCACATAAGATGTTTTGCACTAATATTAGAAATATTAATTTTAGAAATGAATGTTTGTGTGGCACATCTTTTCTAATCTCATAATCTGATCGTGTTTGGCTTTTAATCTCTCTGTTTCTGTCTCTATCTCTTATTTTTTTGCTTTCGATGCCAATGTGACCCGGGGTCTGTTCGACAGATGGGGTCCTGATGGTAGTTGGCAGTGCTCTGGCACTGATTCTAGCTGGCACCAATGGCCAGTTGCGTGCCAAGGTTGCGCGGTGACATGGGCAGTCTGTGAACGGGCATCTTTAACACCGCAGGGATTCACACATTGCACACACACAGCCGCAACCTACTAGTCACCCTGTTGCAGAGAAGTGTAAACATATATGATATGTAACAAGAATCCTTATATGTGCTATTAGGTTGTTTTCCCATTTTTTTCATTCATCTCACAAATTTGCATAACTATGATTGCAAATCCCTCCCCCTTTGAACGCACACACAAACCACAGCACTCAGGTAGGCCTTTTGTAATCAGTTAAATGACTCAAACCAGCAATTTACTTTGATGTGATTGTCTCTGAGTGCCATGACAATTCTGACCAGCGTGAAATCCTGATGAAAGCTCTTCCTCCGCCTGCCTAGTTTGATTAATTACAATTTTGATTTAATTTTTAATCAATTGGAGAGGAGGGCTGTCTGACCCTGACAGATCAAGACTGTCTCATTTGCAACATGTCATGTCGTTGTTTCCCTTTACTCTTGCAACTGGTAGAAATAATGTTTATTTCATGCATTTTGGAGTGTAGATGGCATTTTAACGAGAACCCTGGCTATTAATACTTGTATGGCTTAATATAACGTAAATTATGTCTCAAATATGTGACCCTGGACCACAAAACCAGTCATAAGTCACTGGGTTATATTTGTAGCAATAGCCAAAAAATACATTGTGTGGGTCAAAATTATAGATTTTTCTTTTATGCCAAAAATCATTAGGATATTAACTAAAGATCCATGTTCCGTGAAGATATTTTGTAAATTTCTTACCGTAAATACATCGAAACGTATTTTTTGATAAGTAATATGCATTGCTAAGAACTTCATTTGGACAACTTTAAAAGCAATTTTCTCAATATTTAGATTTTTTTGCACCCTCAGATTCCACATTTTCAAATAGTTGTATCTCGGCCAAATATTGTCCTATCATAACAAACCATACATCAATGAAAAGCTTATTTATTCGACTATTAATTTCGAAAAATTGACCCTTATGACTGGTTTTGTGGTCCAGGGTCACATATGCAGTAGAAAACCCATGAAAGATTTACGTTGTTTTAAAAATCACAATCATTTTATACATATTTTGAACTATGGGGGGTGCCATTATTTTGAAGATGTGAAATGATTACACTAGGTGAGCTGCTGGCACTACCTGTTGCTATTTTTACCGCAGCACAACTAAGAAAATAAAATATTGATACAATGACCATAGCTAAAGAGCTTACATGTGCCAATGGATATAAGCATAGGCTTAAACCAAATGCGGCATCATTGATTTTCCCCACAAGGAGCCTAAATATCGAGTGAAATTCACACAGAGAAACTCCTTCAGTAGCTGCGGCATCATGAATAGTGTCAGCATGTTTACATCCTGCCAAGATGGCATCTAGTTTCTTGTCTCTGCCGTTTTTTATAAGCTTTTTCAGTAGCTGTGGTCTACTAAAAGCCACAAAGGCATCAGGGCTAAAGTGGGGAGAACAAAGAAACAGGTTTTTAGAAAGTATCTTCTCATTCTTTTGTATACTTTATCGCTAGAAAAGCAGTGAAGACTCACGCTTACCCACCAAAATAAGTATAAAACAATGTGGATATTTAAAATAACATAAATCTTTCATGGGTTTTCTACTACATATTTCACTAAGATGCATCATTTACATTACATTAAGCCATACACCTTTTAAGATACTGTATGTCATAGAAAACAACACTGTTTTAACATCATTAAAACTTGGGTTGGGCTTGTTTGACTATGAAGCACAGAATTATTGAATTGCATGACTGCTTTGGAGAGCACCCTAGGATTAAGTGGATTGCATTGCAAAAATTAGGAAAATGGAAAGCAAATATTAGTTTTGTGCACGCACAGATCAAGGACAAGAAACAGGGAATGAATAATGGGTGATTCTTGTGTTTGCTTTAGATTTAACTAAGTTTTGGAGGTTATGCGCTTTAAAGGTCATGAAGATCCTGTCTGTGATTTGGTCCTGTCACAAATACGCTCATCTTGGCTTTAATTTTTTGAGAAAGGCCTTCATCTCAGTTCTGTTGTGGAAGGGTCACTTTGAAGTACTTAGCCTTAGTTTTTACCTTAAACCACTCTGCTGGCTTTTTTAACAAACAGAGCGTATATGGGCCATTTTACAGAAATGGTTTAAAGTGAGAGTTGGAAACGTCTTTAAAAAATGAATTTTTCCACAAATTATGTATGTATGCCAATTGTATAATATCCAAGGTACACATTTCTAGTAATTGTGTCGTTAATACTCATACTGTATTTTGCCGTACGTTTTGGAATATTTTTTCTCTCCCAAAAAGTGTCACTAACAAAACAGTAATATATGATTTAATAAGAAGGGTTTTTGCTTACATGTTGCTTATAAATATATATTTTTCTATTGTATTAAAAAGTTTTCAGAGGTAAATCAATAATAATTACAATTGTAACAATATTTCAAGTGTGATTTATTAGATTTGTTGCATTTTGAATAAAATTTTTCTTTTATTAAAATTTTTCTTTTTAAGTAAAATTTGATCATACTGATTTCAAACTTAAGGATTCATTAGTTTGGATATATGGAACCAAACACTATCATAACATCTTAGTTGATTATTTAGTATACTTTGGTCATGACAGCACATTTTCGGTAATAAAAGTAATAATTTGGTAGCGAGCACATCACATTACAGAATTTTAACTCGTATACTAAAACACTACTAAAATATAAAAAATTTGCATAACTGTACCAAAAATGTTAATTTTCTCCAAATAAAGGATTATGTGTTCCCTTTTGTCACTACCTTAGAAAATACCACCCAAAAAACTACCGAAACTTCACCAAATGTTTCGGTAGTGACAATTCTAGATACTTTTGAGCATACCTCAAAGATGCTAAGCAGCACATGGTTAGCTAGCACAGTTCTGAACAGTTGTACACATATAAAAATGACATTTTATAGAATAACTCAAAAAAAAAAATAAAACGCAGGACACTTTTTTTTACAGTTTCATGACAAATCTTTTCTTTTTTTTTTGGAACTCAAACCCAAACCCAAAACAAATCAAAAAGCTATTCTTAAAACAAAAATGTAATAAAATACAACAACAAAATCTATATTGTTTTTATAAGTTAAAAGAAGTTTAGGACAGCCACCTCCCAATTGAAAGTACCCAATAAATGATGATTTTATATATGTATTAAGCTCACTGACATTTTAAATATTATTGTGGGCTTTTTAATAGATACTTGAAGGATCTTAGTAAACATCTTAAGAGGTGAATTCTTAAAAGCTTTTTTAAATGTGTGTTTTTTGTTTTGTTTTTTTGGTTGTGGGACAGCAGTTCTGTAGAATTGCCAATATAAAAATATAGAGTAGGATTCAAATATAAAACTGAGACATATATAAATACTGTTTAAAACCATGATTGTGGAACTATGAAATCCATTTTATATAAAATAATATAAATTCAACAGACCAAATTGTCAATTAGTAAGATATGGAAGACTGTTTTCACCACAGTAAAAAAAAAATATGATAATGAGAAACTAATTATGACTTAGCATCTCATTACATTGAGAAATATTCTCATACTAACGACTTAGCATATCATAATAATGAGAGAAAAATTAGTATGACTTAGTATCTTGCAATGGCAAATGTCCTTATAACTTAACATCTATTAATAACGTCAAACTTTCTCATGTTTTCTCATGATGAATTAGTTTCTCATTATGAGACGTTAAGTCATTATTATAAGAACAATTCTCATTAATGTGAGATGCTACACCATTATTAAGAGAAAGTTTCTCATTATTACAGTTTTCAGAATCATTTTACTCAAACGATGCAGAAAATGGCTTTCAGAGTAGGGGCTAGTAGCTAGTAACTTTTATTATATTTATGTTTAATCATATTTCACATATGTCAAAAAATATATATATTTGTCACAAAGATCAAGAGCTCTAAAGTGAATGAGATACAGACTTAAAACTAGTCACTTTTCAAGCTATTGCACTATACAGTATGTAATATTACATCTAATAGTTCTAGCAACAGAAGCATGAGATTTATGCCTGTAATGCTGCATAAAAAGTAACGGGACACCAGAGTGTACTGTATTTGTGGCAAATGTCTGTGGTTGTATGACATAAACCAGAATGTGTTTCTTTGTATTTTGTCAGGGGTCCCTGGGAAGCGTAATGAGCTGTATTATGAGTGCTGTAAGGAGCCTTACCCTGACGTGACATTTACAGTAACAATGCGCAGGCGAACGTTGTACTATGGTCTGAACCTGCTGATTCCCTGTGTGCTCATCTCTGGCCTGGCTCTGCTCGTGTTCCTGCTGCCAGCAGATTCTGGAGAGAAGATATCACTGGGTAAGATGACATGTTTGACCATAAAGCTTTAATCACTATGTTAATGCACAATTATGCATGAAGGAATGACATCATTTCATTCTATATTTACTTTTGCACTGTCCCGTCTGTCAGGTATCACAGTCCTCTTGTCATTAACGGTCTTCATGCTGCTAGTGGCTGAGATCATGCCGGCCACCTCCGACTCAGTTCCTCTCATAGGTAAGTGCTGAAATGTATATCATACTGAATCTCATGCAGAACTTTTCGACAGTACAGCTTGTTTGGATTAAAAGCTTGTTTCTTCTTTGGTTCTGTAGCTCAGTACTTTGCCAGCACCATGATGATTGTGGGTTTGTCTGTGGTTGTCACAGTCCTTGTTCTGCAGTTTCATCACCATGATCCACAAGGGGGAAAGATGCCAAGATGGGTGAGTGGAAACATATTAAGTGTTTCACATAAATATTATATTAAGGTAAATATTAAGGTAAAAAAAGAGGAGGACTATGATCTCAGAACAGGGTTGTTAACTACAACTAAGAACCATAAAAACAGTTAATAACAGTTAATAAACATTAACTGAAATAAAAGATCACCAAGGCATCATTTCTCATTTTCTCACACAGAAGCATGTGCCTCATTACTAAATGTAATATTTTTTAATGAAACAAAAGGAATGGTGTAATATTTAATTTACAGGGTTAGTTCACCCAAAAATGGAAATTACCCACCCTTATGTCATTCCAAACCCGTAAGTTTATCTTTAGAACACAAATTAAGATGTTTTTGATAAAACCCAAGAGCTTTCTGACCGAGCATTGACAGCAATGCAACTGAAACATTCCCAGGCACAGATACAACAGCTTTTTAGTGCCACATAAAAAAAAATAAAAAATTACAAGATTAAAGTTTATTTAATATTTTGACAATAAATGTCAAAATGTTTCAAGAATAAAGTCAAAATTACGAGAATAAAGTCTGTTTTGAGAATTATGAGACTTACGAAATTATGAAATTAAATGATGAGACTTAAATCATAGCAATTAAAGTTATAATCAACTTTTTGCCACACCTGCCAATGGCTGGTGATATGACAAAGTTACCGGCCAATTTTTTTTTTTTTTACCCGCCTGATTTTTTTTACCTGGTCATGATTAATTGCATATTTATATTGTCATATCATCACATTGAACCTCCAAATAAATGTAGAAACAACATAAAGATCTTCACATGAACTATAAATTGTAAATGCGTAAACTACACAGATTAATCTTTATTCAAGCTACAAAAGTTAATCAGAGACTAGAGCAGTCAGGTGATTTTTTTATTTTTTTTTTTTGTTATTTGATTAACATCATTGACAGACTTCAGCAGGTTTCACTTTCAAAGCAGCATGGTCTCTTTAAAACTTGATGCACACGGCGTGGATCAGACACATATTCGCTTTTCTCCCAACTCTTTATGGTAATTTATAACTCATTTAAGACTACGTTTATGAGGTAACAGTGCATTTTACAAAATTGTGTTTTCGTCTGTTGAAGCACTACAGATGTGCTGTCTAAAGCGGCTCAGTGTATGTGTACAGCCGAACTTTCAGCCTTTCAAACTATATTTCACTGCACCGTTTAGCGGCATAACCCCAGGTATGAGTCGCCACATTCTTGGGTTATAAAGGATAAAGAAAGGAAAAAGTTAATCTTTCGAAATGAAGCAGCAATATCTTCTTGGGTGTAAGTTATTAGAACCATGTCTATAGACAAACTGGCCATCACACTGCTCTGACCTTATCAGCTTGTTTGTATCATATTATCATATTAGTTCTTATCGCTTGTGACAAAACAGCTAATCACAATGATCTTGTCTTTGGAAAATATTCTTTTATTCGCTTACGTCAGAAACAGCGAATATCTTTAAAAACTGGCTGTTGTGCTCAATACATTGCATTGCTATATTTCAGAAAAGTTTTACCCACCAACTGGTGACTGACACTGTTACATATACTCGCCAACACAGATTTTTACTCGCATTTGGCACTTGGCGAGTGTTAATTTTAGGCCCTGTTTATAATATTTACAGAGTATAGCCAGCGCATACAAATGGCTAGGATTGGGAGCACCAGGACAAGTTGCCAGGCCACCGGAATTTATTTGAATATACAGGTCCTTCTCAAAAAATTAGCATATTGTGATAAAGTTCATTATTTTCTGTAATGTACTGATAAACATTAGACCTTCATATATTTTAGATTCATTACACACAACTCGAAGTAGTTCAAGCCTTTTATTGTTTTAATATTGATGATTTTGGCATACAGCTCATGAAAACCCAAAATTCCTATCTCAAAAAATTAGCATATCATGAAAAGGTTCTCTAAACGAGCTATTAACCTAATCATCTGAATCAACTAATTAACTCTAAACACCTGCAAAAGATTCCTGAGGCTTTTAAAAACTCCCAGCCTGGTTCATTACTCAAAACCGCAATCATGGGTAAGACTGCCGACCTGACTGCTGTCCAGAAGGCCATCATTGACACCCTCAAGCAAGAGGTCTGTGGGAAGGAAAAAGTGTGGCAGAAAACACTGCACAACGAGAAGAGGTGACCGGACCCTGAGGAAGATTGTGGAGAAGGACCGATTCCAGACCTTGGGGGACCTGCAGAAGCAGTGGACTGAGTCTGGAGTAGAAACATCCAGAGCCACCGTGTACAGGCGTGTGCAGGAAATGGGCTACAGGTGCCGCATTCCCCAGGTCAAGCCACTTTTGAACCAGAAACAGCGGCAGAAGCGCCTGACCTGGGCTACAGAGAAGCAGCACTGGACTGTTGCTCAGTGGTCCAAAGTACTTTTTTCGGATGAAAGCAAATTTTGCATGTCATTCGGAAATCAAGGTGCCTGGAGGAAGACTGGGGAGAGGGAAATGCCAAAATGCCTGAAGTCCAGTGTCAAGTACCCACAGTCAGTGATGGTCTGTGGTGCCATGTCAGCTGCTGGTGTTGGTCCACTGTGTTTTATCAAGGGCAGGGTCAATGCAGCTAGCTATCAGGAGATTTTGGAGCACTTCATGCTTCCATCTGCTGAAAAGCTTTATGGAGATGAAGATTTCATTTTTCAGCACGACCTGGCACCTGCTCACAGTGCCAAAACCACTGGTAAATGGTTTACTGACCATGGTATTACTGTGCTCAATTGGCCTGCCAACTCTCCTGACCTGAACCCCATAGAGAATCTGTGGGATATTGTGAAGAGAAAGTTGAGAGACGCAAGACCCAACACTCTGGATGAGCTTAAGGCCGCTATCGAAGCATCCTGGGCCTCCATAACACCTCAGCAGTGCCACAGGCTGATTGCCTCCATGCCACGCCGCATTGAAGCAGTCATTTCTGCAAAAGGATTCCCGACCAAGTATTGAGTGCATAACTGAACATAATTATTTGAAGGTTGACTTTTTTTGTATTAAAAACACTTTTCTTTTATTGGTCGGATGAAATATGCTAATTTTTTGAGATAGGAATTTTGGGTTTTTAATGAGCTGTATGCCAAAATCATCAATATTAAAACAATAAAAGGCTTGAACTACTTCGAGTTGTGTGTAATGAATCTAAAATATATGAAAGTCTAATGTTTATCAGTACATTACAGAAAATAATGAACTTTATCACAATATGCTAATTTTTTGAGAAGGACCTGTATGTGGGATTATTAGCAGAAATCATACCGTGTTATATGCTTATATGCTTGATAATAATATTTCATGTCTTCGATTGCATTCATAAGGCCTATTTAGTGGGCCAGCCATCCATTAATAGCAATAAGCTTTGTGCTTTCTGTACTATGTTTTATATTAAAAGACACGTGTCTTGCAATAAAATCAATCTTTTCATGTGAATTGTGTCTTTTCATGTGAATCAATCCCACCACATACTCCGCAAAAACGTCTGTGGTGTCCAATCTTTTATTCCTCACATGTATTTAATTAAAAACAACATTAAAAGGTTCTAAAGGTTAAAGTGGGCTCCAACATTAACATAAGTTATATTGTTGTAATTTTATTGAGGTATATAAGTGACTATTCACAAGCTGTTTTATTCACGTATAATTCAGTAATTGGAAATAATTTTTACCGTATTCCATTCATTATTTGTAGCATGTGACACCCAGTAATCGCAATAATTTTGTACTTTGTTGCTTTTAATATAACACAGCTCATCTTTTAAATTCTGTCAGTTTTATCTCGAAGAAATACAAAATGTAAATGTGTTTTTCCTCTTTATTTCAAGTTTATAGCACAATGTAAACGTGAAGGAACGAAACAAATGTCTCATTGTAATCGGACGACTGATTCACATGTGCAATAGACTAGAATGTACTCTCAAAATATGAACTTTAATCTCATAATTGCTACGAATGAATTATCGGAATTTTTACTTTATTCTCGAAACGTTTAGACTTTATTCTCATCATTTTGACTTTATTGTCGAAATATTTCAACCTTATTTTCGAAATATTTCAATATTACTATATTCTCATAATTTTGACTTTATTGTCATAATTTTGACTTTATTCTCGAAGTATGACTATAATCTCGTAATCATATTCTCGTAAACAAAAAAAAAGCAGTCGTACACAAAAAGGTAGTAAGGACATCTGTAAATTAATCAGTAAATAAATTAATGTGACATCAGTTGTACCGTAATATTATGAAGCTATGAGAATACTTTTTTGTATTTTGCTTTATTCTTGAAACATTTCGACTTTATTCTTGAAACACTTTGACTTTATTCTCGTAATGTTGACTTTATTTTCTAAACATTTCTACTTTATTCTCATAATTTTGACTTACACACTGTACACACTGTACAGTTTTTGTTAACATGTCTGAAGATTTTAACAGAGAGGATAACTTGCAATTTTTTACCCAGCCTTACTTATTTGAACCAGAATATACAGACGATGAACTAAGACAGATGGGTTCTATGTTAAAACAGGTCCTGCGTCAGCAGCACCACACGTATGCGTTGTGATACTCTTGTGAACATAGATGAGAAGAAATTGTCGTTATTAATAAGAAATAAAGTTGTTATTTTGGTTTACTTTGTGCACAAAAAGAATTCTTGTAGCATCATAAGATTAGGGTAGAACTACTTATGTCACATGGACTATTTTAACAAATTTTCTTGCAACATTTCTGGGCCCAGGAATGTTTTAGTTGTGTTGCTGTCTATGCAGAGTCAGAAAGCCTTTGGATTTCATCAGAAAACAAAGGTCTTATGGGTTTGGAATGGCATGAGGGTGAGTAATTAATGACAGAATTTTCATTTTAGGGTGAATTATCCCTTTAAAATACTGCTTTCTGATCAAACAACTAGTGCTGTGTTCACAAAAATCCAACTGAAAAAAAAAATCACGTCAAAAATCTGAGAAAACCTCCTGAATCCTGAATGTAAGCAATGTAGGTGAGTTGTAGAATGACTCTAGTGCAGTTGGCATCTTGGTCTCCCGCTGGAGAGGTAATGAGGTCTATTTGTATTAAAGTTTAATGTCTCCTCTGCTACTCTTACAAGAAGAAAAGAGCTCTTAGCTACAGCTGTCTGGTGTTTCTTATTTGGTTCATGTCCAGAGGGACGCACCTGCCGCTTGAAGCAGGTCTGAATCTTTAAACACATAAACCTTTAGTGGACACTTTCTCCATAATCTAATGAAATACACCAACTTCATACAGCATATCCCCATAATAAAAACAGGAATATCTTACTCACCCATCTGAGAGCTTCATCTTTTAGCAGATTCTTCCTGCTCTTCTTAGGTGCGTGTGATCCTGCTCAACTGGTGTGCCTGGTTCTTGCGCATGAAGAAGCCGGGTGAGGAACGCAAAGCCAATTACAAATATGACCACTCTCCTGCACACCACGCCAGTGCCAGCAGCATTCAGATGGGAGTGATGCCCGGTCAGCCGTCCTCTACTAACTCCACCACCAATGGTCACATGAACCTGTACTTTGGCTACCACTCCATTGACAGCGCTTGCTGCCCACCCAGCAGCGACTCTGGTGTGTCTTGCAGCGGTGGGCGAGTCAGCGGGTCACCAAACGAAGATCAGCGGGAGGGAGTTAGGATGTTTGTAGGCGAACAGGAGATGCATCGCATACTAGCGGAAGTGATGTACATCGCTCAGCGGTTCCGTGACCAGGATGAGGCCGAGGCCATCTGCAGCGAGTGGAAATTTGCTGCAGCGGTTGTGGATCGGCTCTGTCTGGTGGCATTTTCACTTTTCTCCATCATCTGCACTTTTACCATTCTCATGTCTGCGCCAAACTTCATCGAGGCAGTCTCGAAAGACTTTACATAATTGTAATTGCTTCACATTTTCTTTTGTTTTTAAAGATATATATAAAAAAAATGTGGAAAAAAGTGTGATTGAGTGTGAGAAGTGTTTACCACCAAAGTCGATTCCTTCCTCTTCTCATCGTTCTGAGATCAACGTGAACTATTGTTACAATAATTATGATGAAAAAGAAAAAAAAAACTTGACAAAGTTGTGTATTTTTAAAATGTGACTTTTCGAACAAACATACAGACCCTTGGACAAGCTGTTTGGGTGATATTTTATGTCTTTATATCATGTATCTGAACTGAGCACTTGAGGGTTTATGTTAAGATGTGTTCTCAGTGTGCTAACACTGTTAGTCACAACAGCTAAAAATGTGTCTGTGAAGTTTATGTGCTGAAAGTCAAACATAATCAATCCCATAATCCTTTGGAAGTCACAGTTTCTTTTCATTTATTGGCTTTAGTAATATTTTTGGTATCATTTAATGTTATATTAGAATTAAAAATGATCACTATTTCTTTACGAAAGCAACAATAACATACAGTGACGGTAGAATTAATATACTCTGTAACCATCACTTTTCATAGTTTTAACATTTTTTATATAAATATTACAGGTATTAGTATGTTTAAATCTCTCACTTGTGTCCGGTTTGTCCACGTAATCAGAGTGTCATTATTTTGTGACATCATTCTGCCCTGTGCTCTGTTGTATTATGTAAAAATACTATGTAAACACTGTGGATATATGTAATTTTGTTAGAAAATATAGATTTAAAAAATAAAACAATTTAAAGAGTTCCAGGTGAGTCTATGTAATTTGGAAAAGAATTTTCCCAGCTTTCTGTACATTGTCAAAGGAGAAATTCACTTCTAGAATAAAAATGTCATCCAAGATGTTCCTGTCATTCTTTCTTCAGTCGCAAAGAAATTAAGGTTTTTGAGGAAAACAGTCCAGGATTTCTTTCCATATAGTGGACTGCTATGGTGGCCAATGGTTTAAAGGCCCAAATTGCCATTTTAATGCAGCTTCAAAGCAATAGGTCATTTTCTTAAAACAATAAAAATTTATATACTTTTTAACCACAAATGCTTGTCTTACACAAGCCCAACCTTGCGCGTTACGTAATGATGTTAGAAAGGTCATGCTTGACGTAGACAAAGTACTGACCCAGTGTTTACAAAGCGAACACGCAAAGACAGTCAAAAAAGGTAAAACAACAATGTTGGATAATTTTGCAGTTGGAGGTTTTACCTTTTTGAACCGAAATACACAGATGAAGAACTAAACACGTGTGACCTTTCTACATTATTATGTAATGTGTGAAGATGTGCATGCACACCACAGAGCTAGTGCATGTTGAGCATTTGTGGTTAAAAAGTGTATAAATATATATATTTTTTTAATAAAATGACTGATCGTTTCAACAAGACCCTTATATTCCTTGGCTGGGACTGTGTAGAGCCTTTTGAAGCTGCATTGAAACTGCAATTTAGACCTTCAACCCATTGGGTCCCACTTAAGTCCACTATATGGAGAAAAATCCTGGAATGTTTTCCTCAAAAACTTAATTTCTTTTCAACTGAAGAAAGAAAGACATGAACATCTTGGATGACATGGGGATGAGGAAATTCTAAGGAAATTTGAAGATGTGAACTACATTAAAGATGTAAACTACTTTAATGGGGCATCCCTTTTTTCAACTGGTATTTCTACTTTCTAGAGTTTACTTGAGCTGCAAACACTGATGGCTCTCTGCTTAGTACATAAACAATGCAACATTGCAGTTCATTTTGATGTAGAATTCATTTTTAATGTTTTTTTAGGCTTTAATGTTACTTATGCTCAAAAACACTAAAAGCTCAGTTGAGAAAGGATCAAAATTTTCGAGAATTAAGTGAAGTAAAGCATACAGCTTTGCTTATTCATTGAGTTGGCAGAGTAGTGCAGATGCTTTTGAGATCCAGTAGTCACTGGGCCGGTTGGATGGCAACATCACAGTTACCACAAAATTTGTGGAGTGTCCTAATAGAAAGAACAAAATATACAATTAAAAAAATAAAATAAATAATAAAGTAAAAATATGATAATACAAATAATATTTGTTTTTTTTATAGACAATGTTATTTTTTTTCTCCAGGATAAAAACATATTAATTATGGGGTAAATGTTGGCTATTTTGGGCTGTTTAAAATATGAAATAAAGTCACAACTGACCCTTCACAGGGAATATCATTGCAAAGAGATCTGACCAATCATAACATAGAATCTGCCATTTTTGTCCGACAAACAAACCAGACAGGAGAGTAGACTTGAACTTGTGTGTATTATCTTTCTGCATTGAAACAAGTTAACTTCTGATGTTCATTCCTGTTTATTTCATGCTATAACTATTAAAGAGGCGCTTAAACTGAGGCACAACAGCGAGAACATGATGTGTGAAGTGAGAGCGCCATGGCTTGTTGTACATAGCAATAGTAACAAAGGTCTTTGTGAAGGGTCAACTGTGAGATTTAAAGCTACAATTAGCCTGTTATTTTTTATTTTACTCTGTGGAGGGAATAGGACAACTATTTAAACTTGCACAGAATTAAGTTATGAACTTCAAGATGAACTATTTAAAATTCACACATAAAAATAACCTGTAGTTGACAGAGTTCCAGCACGAGCGGAGGTCTTGTACAGTGGTGCATGGTATAGGGTGGTCTCAGGAACAAAGTTTTGCTGCGGTTCGAAATGCACCACAGGCAGCATGGGGTTCATCACTCTTGACAGCGCATCTTCTATAACCATGTTTGTGTCATCCCAGCGACAAGCATCCATGTACATGCCATGAACCAATACACCATCTTCCAAGGTGGGAAGCTATAAGGCAGACCACAAAGTACTGACTTCCTTCAATATGTCAGATTTTAAAAGAGCCACAAACATTTTTCAAGAATGAAAGTTTGTTTTCACAAATCACAAATCATTCTTGTCAGCGCAAAAAGCATCTTGTCTAAATCTAAAATAAATAGATAATAATAATAATCATTCTGATGTCAGAAAGCCAAGTAAGTCTGTATCAGTAAGATTTATACATTTTGTAAAGAATTATATACTTTTGTTTAGCAAGGATGCATTAAAATGAAAATGTATCATGGTGTCTATTCAGCTGTTTTCAAAAATGTCTCTTAAGCACAAATTAGATACAAGTTATTATATTAAAAATGATTTCTGAAGGATCATGTGACATTAAAGACTGGAAAATTCAGCTTTGCCATCACAGGAATACATCATATATACATATCATAAAATATATTGAAATAGAAAACAATTATTTTATAGTAATATTGTTTTACAATATTGTTGTTTTTACTCTATTTTCAATGAATGCAAATTGTAAATTAATGCAGCCTTGGTGACAATAAAAGTCCAAATGTCTCAATGGTAGTGTAATTTAAAGACAAATATTGTCAGGGAAAAAGTGGACCACAGGGAAAAATAAAATGTAAATCCCTTTATCATAGGATCATGATGTTCATGTAATTATTAGTGCTGTCAATCGATTTAAAAAAAAGTAATCCCACATTTTTTTTTCTCTAAAATTAATCATGTTTAATCCCACCTAACATTAAAGTTTTTAAATATACTTTTATATTGCAATAATTCCACATTCAATCTTCAAATTAATGTAGAAACAACATCAAGACAGTGTATTTTTAATAATTTTTTTTTTTGAAGGTAACACTGATACCAACATTACTGATTGTTCTTTTTTTCCTAATATTTAACCACTGACTATAGCCATTCAACATTACAATGTAATTGAGAGTTATCAATTTTAAGTTTTTTTAAAACTTAAAATTTACAACTTCTAATTTAAGTGAACTTAATAAAACAATCTTCACATAAACCCATTATTTACACGTGCCCTTCAGCAAGTAGGAAATATACAGAAATTGAATAGAATGATTAAACCCTAAATACTAAATTAACAATAAATGAATCCCTAAAGCTACAGAAGTTATTAATTTCCTATTTTTCTCTTTCGTTGTTTGATTATAAAACATCACAGCAGCTGGGTTATTAGGTTATTTGGCTGCTATTACAGTACTTTAAGAGCTGCTGCTGCTGAACGTGACGCAGATCTGACATGCATGCACAGTTTCATCTGCACTGTAATATGAAATGAGCGCCGCCACATTATTGTGTGCAATTGAAGAGTATGCACTGTGAGCATAGAGTAACAGCTGACAGGACAGATAATTTTGTTTTTATTGATATATCTCTTCGTTTTATCTGACAACCTCTCTTCTGACCGCAGTTCACGGTTGTTTTACTAAAGCTCCCTCGTCACCTATACCTTTCCTGCTCTCGTTTGACTAGAACCTGTCGCTAAAGTGAAGTTGTGAAGACTTTTCAGTGGGCATCTGAAAAGTCTTGTGTTTAATGTGGTCTTAAAGGTGTGTCTGTGACTAATGCTGCCTTCACGTGCTATCGGAATTATCATAAATACGAGTTTTCTAATCTGTTATTGGACATGAACAGCCTCTCATGTCGTATTTACTACTGGGAAATTCAGAACTAATTTTGAGTTGGGCAGGTCATAAACTTTAAACATGGTGGAGGGCACAACCATTACTGCAGTCAATGCTGTGCTCTTCAATGACAATTTTTTGTCCTAGGTACACTAACTTTTAAAACATGTTTATTGGTGGTAAAAATATTGGTTGTGATAGGGACAGCTGAAGGACAGCTGTTGTATAAAAATGAATACTGAAATGTTAATACAATTCTTTGGTTAGACTGTCACAGTTTTGTAAAATGCAATGAGTCATTTTTATGAGATTTATCTAATACTAATTCATTAAGATTAAAAGTCTGGCTCAAGGACAAGGGTAAAAGAATACAATTTCAGCCTTTAACTCCTTAATTGTCACCTGTCCCCTCAGTGGGACTCCTAAGTTTACTTCACCATTTTACAAATAAATCCTAATTTAATCATGACAAACTGTATATCGTTGGAAAGGTCTAAGACTCCTAAACAGATATTTTACCATTTGTGTCTCAAATTATATAGGAAAAGTAATAGATTAATTTATGACAAGAGTATACTTCAAAAATATACTTCATAACAGAAGTTCTGACCTTCTCTCAAAAAGACTTTCTTCGTTGCCTTTTTCCCATCACGCTTTAGAAGTCATAAGAAATTATACATCACTTGAAACCTTAAAATTTCAAAATTCATTTTTTGAAAACCATTTTAAAATCAGACATTGCACATGTACATGGAAAATGTACATCAAAATCATATTACAAAATGTTTTTGTTCATGAATTACAAAAGTGTAAGTTTGAATACTGCATTTTCACGTCTATGTTCAAAAATGGGATTGGCGGTTAAAGGGTTAAAGGCACTTAAGTAGCAAAAATAAACGACAAAGGCCTGATAAAAAATTAAAAACTTAAATATTGTCCATGCAACAAGTAAGTGCCCATAGTTGAAGAAACAATCTCTATAGGAGTCAAATGGTGACTGGTTTCTGTTTCACTTTTCTCACATCTCTTTGTCTTGTCGCTAAAGTAGTGTATTTATAGGCTAGATATGAACGATCATTCAACGCATATTGCATGTTTTATAAGCTGTGAAATAAGCATGTATTTGAACGAAATTCCAGAATTGTCAGCAAACTACATGTATAGTGCTGTGAATGTTTAAATGCTTGCTACATTTTATTCTTTACAAAATGAAAGCACTTGAATACGACAAGCTTGTAATCATGACTTCATAAGTGGGAAACAGGAAATTTAGGATAGCATGTGAAGGCAGCATAAATAAACACACTTCTTGTCCAGAAAAAAAAAAAGACAGCAGCAGTTGTGAGTGAGGTGGCCAAACCCTACACAGTAAAATCGCCAGAGTAAAATCAACTCTGCTCAGAGTACATTTGGTCCCACTCCAAATAGAGTTAAAATAACACAGAAGCAGAGTTAAAGTTAATGAGATAATAAAGTGATTAATTAAGTGCTGAGTGGTCATTAGTGATGAACACCTGCTGTTAACAATCAACATTTTTATGTGACCATCATAGCAGTAAGTGTTTACTTTAGTTGGACTCTCAACCCTTGACTTTTTAAACTTCAGATTTTGTTTGGCAGCTGTTCTTAAATTATAACAGCCTAGCAAACAAATAACATAATTCAAAGTTGATGATTATGTTGTGATTTGCTTACTGTGTGGATATTTGAATTATTAATTTAAAGTTACTTTGTTGGTTATACAAACACTGTGAGCAATATACACTTCGATGTTTTCAGTAAAATCAGACAAATGTCTTTGAAACATATTTTGGTCACAAGCTTTAAAAAAAAAAAAAATTAAGTTAGACACACAGACATCAAGAACCAGCATGATATTCACAAGAATGGTGACCATGTTGTATCTAATCAAAACTCATTCATGGCTCCCATCATGCACTTAATTGACTTAATTTACACTCGCAATTGTATCGCTGACAACATCCTGGTCAAACCCCTACACGTCTCTGACCATTTCCTTATTACATTTAATATTCATCTTTCAACCTATGCATCACCAACCCCTCTACCGGTTACTTTCAGACGAAACCTACGCTCCCTCTCACCCTCACACTTTTCCTCTGTACTTTCCTCCTCTCTTCCCTCACCTATCCATTTCTCATCTCTGGATGTGGATGCAGCCACTGACACCTTATGCAACACCTTAAAGTCTTGTCTCGACGATATCTGTCCTCTTTCCACCAGGCCAGCACGGGCTACCCCCTCTAACCCCTGGCTGACTGATGTTCTTCGTGAACATCGGTCCAAACTCAGGCAAGCAGAAAGAAAATGGCGCAAATCTAAACACCCGTCTGACCTGAGTATGTACCAATCGTTGCTTTCTGCTTTTTCCACTCAACTCCACACTGCCAAATCCTCATATTATCATAACAAGATCAATAGTGCTTCTGACATGCGCAATCTCTTCAAAACATTTAACTCTCTCCTCTGTCCCCCTCCACCACCACCCACCACTACACTAACAGCTAATGATTTCGCACATTTCTTCACAGACAAAACTCGAACAATCAGCAAACAATTCTTAGCCCCTCATACACATGACTTACAACCCACCACACCCACTTCGAACACTCTCACTTTCTCCTTCTGTCCCCTCACTGAGACAGAAGTATCAAAACTTCTCCTCTCCAGCCACCCTACAACATGCCCACTTGATCCCATCCCCTCACACATTCTTCAAGCAATCTCTCCTACTGTCTTACCAGCACTCACACACATCATAAATACATCACTCCTCACAGGCACTTTTCCAACTTCTTTTAAGCAGGCTCGGGTAACCCCACTGCTTAAGAAACCAACACTGAACACCTCACTTCTTGACAGCTACAGACCGGTCTCTCTGCTTCCATTCATTGCAAAAACCCTCGAACGAGTTGTTTTCAACCAGGTATCATTGTTCTTTTCACAGAACAACTTACTGGATCCTAACCAGTCAGGTTTCAAGAGGGGCCACTCAACTGAGACTGCGCTACTGTCAGTTACTGAAGCCTTGCGGACAGCAAAAGCTGATTCTAAATCATCAGTTCTAATTCTGCTCGATTTATCCGCTGCTTTTGACACCGTCAACCATCAGATCCTCCTGTCCACCCTCTCATCGCTGGGCATCACAGGAACTCCGCTTCGCTGGTTTGAATCCTATCTCACCGGTAGGTCATTCACGGTAACCTGGGGAGGAGAGGTATCCAAAACACATCAACTGATCACTGGGGTTCCTCAGGGATCAGTTCTTGGTCCTCTCCTCTTCTCCATATACACAACATCACTGGGTCCCATCATAGAGTCACATGGCTTCTCCTACCATTGCTATGCTGACGACACACAACTCCATCTTTCATTTCAACCAGATGATCCAACAGTACCTGCACGGATCTCAGGCTGCTTGGCGGACATCTCAACGTGGATGAAAGAACATCACCTCCAGCTTAACTTGGCAAAAACTGAGCTTCTTGTTTTTCCTTGCACTCCAAACTTACAGCATGGGTTCACCATCCAGCTGGGCTCTTCCACAATCACTTCTTCAAACTCAATCAGGAATCTGGGTGTCATCTTTGATGACCAGCTGTCTTTCAAAGATCATATTGCAAAGACTACTCGATCTTGCAGGCTTGCTTTGCACAACATCAGAAAGATCAGGCCCTTTCTAACAGTGCAGGCTACACAACTTCTTGTCCAGGCCCTTGTCATCTCCAGACTGGACTACTGCAATGCTCTTTTGACTGGTCTTCCATCATGCACAATCAAACCTCTACAAATGATTCAGAATGCAGCAGCACGGCTGGTCTTCAACGTGCCCAAAAGAGCCCATGTTACACCTCTCTTCATCTCCTTGCACTGGCTCCCAATTGCAGCTCGTATCAAGTTCAAGACTCTGATGCTTGCATATAGGACAACCACAGCTACTGCACCTGCTTATCTGCACTCGCTATTGCAAATCTACACCCCCTCCAGAACTCTGAGATCTGCTAGTGAGCGACGCCTTGTGGTACCATCACAGAGAGGTGCTAAATCACTATCCAGAACATTCTCTTTTACTGTTCCTGGCTGGTGGAACGATCTTTCTACCCCTATCCGGAATGCTGATTCCCTGACAAGCTTCAAGCGACAGCTTAAAACTCATCTCTTTCAACTCTATTTGCTGTTACCTTAAAAAAAAAAAAAAAATAATAATAATAATAATAATCTCTTTATTCCTTCCCTTTCTAGCTTGTACTTGTCTGAAGCACCACTTGAAATCTGGTATTATAGCACTGCCTGTGTCTGTTTGTCTCCTTAAGAAGAATCGCTCTATGTTCTCCCAACTGTATGTCGCTTTGGACAAAAGCGTCTGCCAAATGCCTAAATGTAAATGTAAATGTAATGCACTGCAGCATGAATATATTATGCTATTTGTCACCGTTGTTGAGCTTCATGCGCGGATTCTTGATGTCTGGGTGTGCACAAATTAAACGTTTTTTTTTTTGAAAGAATGCCTTGAAAAAAATCCTTCTAAAATGCACAAAAAATACAGATTTTTTTGACTGTGGAACCACAGGGCTACTGTAGTCAATGAAGAATATGTGTGTGTATAACATGGTAAGATTACACAGTGCATCAGAACAAACAATGATTTTGTCAAAACATAATCATTAACACCTGATGCCTTTTGCTTTTTGCAAAAGTCTGGCTGCTAAAACTTAGTTACAACAACCTAAAATGATCTAAGATTACAAAGTCAAGAATCAAGAGCCCTACTAAAGTAAACATGGACCACTATAATGGTGACTTTAAAAATGCGATTTTCTCTTTTAGCGATTCTGATTGTTAACAGCAGTTGTTCATCACTAATGATCAATCAGCACTTAATTAATCACTTAATTATCTCATTAACTTTAACTCTGCTTCAGTGTTATTTTAACTCTTTTTGGAGTGGGACCAAATGTACTCTGAGCAGAGTTGATTTTACTCTGGGGATTTTACTGTGTAGTTAGTTTCTGTTGATAATTTTATCAGAAAATATATGTTGGAAAATCCCTGCATGTTTCTTGGCTGACCTCCTTGTCCATGTCAAGTTCTTTCCCTGTCTCAAGGGTTTTCAGAGCTTCAGTGACAAGGGTCTGGTCTCTGTACACTGGTACCATGTTGAAACGAAAATTCAGCTCATCAATGGGCAGGTTGTATTTGCGCGCATGATTTTGCAATGCACCTATGAGACATAAAAATACTGTAAACATATATTTGAATTACACCTATTTTACCAGGGCCAAATTTTGCTATGATTTATGTTATTTGCCAGACCAAGTATTAAAGCAAACTTGTTACTTACCTGTGAGGAATCCTTGAGGAAAAAAGAACCCAGAAATCCAAAAAGACTTGGGCTGACCCCTTGTGATCCAACTCTGCTCAAACACACACACAACCAACCAAAAATTTCAATATTTTCTTCATTTAAAATGCAAAAAGAGTAAAGGTGAATAATAAAAAAAAAAAGCAGAAACAAAACAACTCAACATTTATACCAGCTGAGGGAGAAAGAAATCAGCTCAAGGTAAAGCCAACAGACTTGGATCATTTCTAAATCAGATCATATGAAAGAAGTAGTAACTAGAAGGTTACAGCTGAGCTGCCTATATGACTTTGATAAAGACCTTCTTTATCATACTGCTGGTGAGAATATAATGATATTTCCAAACAGATAAATAATACATGCTTATATTAGATTTGCTACAGTCTTTGTAGAGAAAAAGTTCACCTCATTTTTCCCAAAAAGTTTTGTGAGAAACAACTGAAATGTTATTTATTCAGTGAAAATCTTGCCTACTGGCTTAGCTCTCAAATCTCATTCACCCTCCAAACATTTAAACTTGCTGCTTCACAAGAAACAAGACACGAATGTCAATGAGGTTTGTGCGCATACATGTTCTTCTTCACCTCATTCCATAAACCTTTCATTATATCATGCTGGAAGACTTATTTTTCATACACGGTAGAGGGCTTGTATTATGCAGTGTATTATGTGTCTAGTCAGGCTGATGTAGAGAAAACCTCTCACTTCACTGCTGAAATTTAACCTAGTCCAGTTACACATGCTGAGCCTTTTTCTGATTTCCAAAACAGCATACTTCTACAATTCATCCATATTAACATGAGCTTATCGTGCTTGTCTGTGTGTTATATAACAGAGCACTCAGACCAGCCACACGGAACAGCACATCCAGTCTGTGATAACAGTTTGGGTGTGCCCATTAACCCATGCAGGAGAACTATGACCATATGTGTGTGCCAGACAGTGAAGTGAGTATATACAGTAAAGAAATTGTAGTTATGTAGTTTTTTTGACTGAGTGTCAGAGTGTGTTGTTTGGAATGGCTGTGGGTGCCTCTGGCACCATTTGTGAACTAAACCAACAGCACACAGCTCATATATCACTGGCCTTTACAGGAATCCCCTACCCAGAGGAAATTGTCCATGTACAATGAGAGTGAACCTCCTGAATACAAATACAAAAAGTGTGTGTGTATGCACGCATATGCTTGTCAACGTTAAACCAGGGACTATTTTAATCAGGGTTTCTGTAGGTACCATCAAATCTAATTTAATGCTTTTTTAATGTCTTTTTAATGCATTTAAAAAAAATTCTAATGCCATACACGACCCATATATATATATATATATATATATATATATATTAAACCTGCAGCCAACCAGTTTTTGAAACAAGTTTCTTCTGCTCACCAAGGCTGCAGTAATAGTAATATTGAAAAAAAAAATATTTCAATTTAAAAATAACTATTTTCTATGTTAATTTATTTTAAAATGTAACTTATTTTTGTGATTCAAAACTGAATTTTTAGCATAATTACTCCAGTCTTTCAGTGTTACAGAAATCATTCTAATATGCTGATTTGCTGCTCTGTAATGATCCATTATTATTAGTGCTCAATTATTAATAATGATTTTTATTATTATCAATATTGAACTTTTTTTTCTGCTTCATATTTTTGTGGAAACTGTGATACATTTTATTTTTCAGGATTTGGTATATAGACTGTTCAAAATAACAGCATTTATTTGGAATAGAAAACTTTTGTAGCAATTTAAATGTCTTCACTGTCAAAATTTGATTTTAATTTAATTTGACCTTGTTGAATGAAAATATTCATAAAAAAAATAATTGGCTTCATACAGGTTGAATGTACTGAGACTTTGAATCTACTTTTAAATTTTAAAGTTACATGCATCAATCAGGTGTCTGTCAGACATCTTTCTGAGACTAAATTGAACAAAGTAAAGAAAAAGAAATCTGAAAATGGACTCAAAGTCTCATGACACTCACTCTGTAAGAAGCCAAACAATCTGAATATACAATAATAATGATATTATTATTATTCACAAAGATATTATTATTATTATGGATTTCACAAAGTTTACTGTGAACGGAGCCACTCTGAGAAGCTGAAAACAGATTATATACTAACTTAGCAGCTGTTTGTAATACGATAACTGCCTAAGCCCATGATTTACTTACCCTCAAGGATTTCTATGCATATATGAATACATCTTTATTCTTTCAGATGAATCCAATCGGAGTTATATTTAAAAAATGTCATTGCTCCTCCAAGCTTTATAATGGTAGTGAATGATGTTTTATAAACAAGGTTCAGGAGGAGCATGATCAGACAATCAATTCGGCCCAGGTGTAACTCGTTTAGCTAATCATCTTAACTACCTCAACGCCTATAAATACACACACAGTTTTTACCTCCATCCTGCGACAACTTTCTCGGCATCCCTCCTCCACCCCAACTCCTCACTCCTAATCTGTTTTTATCCCATACTAGGGATAGGGAGTTTTCTGGGTTCGGTCTACATTCCGGGCCCGGAGCCCTCCCCCTAGACAGCATGCCAAAATATTCTATCTGCTTACTCAAACAGATTAGATGTAAGGGCGAACTCGTGAAATGGGTGTTATTTTTCAATAGTCCAAACAAAGTCCAATAAACTGCATCAATCCATCATAAAAACTGATGCATTGTTGTAAGAAAAACATAGCCATAGACATAGCGTAAGCTCTGGTGAGAAGTGACGAACTTGGAAGCACAGAGGAGAGAATAAAACAAAACACTGGTCACAAATTAGCAGTACAAAATGAGAATTTGTAAGGGAAAATGTTGGAGGAATTCGATATAAGCCAAGAGGAGACTGGTTCCCTGTCAGTCGTCTCTTCGAGTCACGTCTCTGACATGACAACTCCATTTCCTCCTACAGGGAACGAGGGTTACATACGTAACCGAGACATTTTACTTTGCTTCTGTAAACAAAACTTGGTTCTCGTGAGACTAGCATATTCTCACCGGACCTAGCGCTATGCCTACATTCCACTGTACTTCATCCGCTGGAACGCAATCTCATGTACACACTACTGTTTATAAAGTTTTATAAATAAATATGGATATTTTTCTTACAAAAAGGCACATCGCTTCAGGACTTTTATTCACCCCTCTGAGCCATGTGGAACACTTTTTAATGATGGATGGATGCTTTTTATTGGACTTCCTCCTGATTATTGAAAAAATAACACCCATTTACTGCCATTATAAAGCTAGGAAGAGCCATTGTTTTGGCATAACTCCAATTGGATTCATCTGAAAGAAGAAAGTCATATAGCCTACACCCAGGATGACTTGAGAGTGAGTAAATCATGGGGTAATTGTCATTTTTGGGTGAACCATCTCTTTAAGGCTGGAATGAATTACACAACTTTTAAAATCCGAACAGATTTTTTAAAAACTGGGCATCATACACTAAACACTGTGTATTAACAACACGTGACACTGTGATATGCGACAAAAGGGTATCTTTTTTTTGTCCTAACTGGCCACGATGACACTTGAAATTTCTATTTTAGAATTGGTTTCTATTTCTGCGATGTTGCGGATGGAACAGCAACATACAAACTATGACAATTATAATCTCAGGTACTGATTATGTGCAATGTAAAAACTGTCTAATGTGAGTTTAAATATATTGTGTGACATTTATAGCCATAATGAAGGCAATAATAGATCATTTATATTATCTAAAATAAAACATATTCGTTAAAACGGCAAACTCAGTGCGAACCAACAAGTTTTCCATGACAAAGATGGTATTAGTCACTAAGTATGTAGTTTTAATAGTGTTAAAAAGGTTTCATATTTATGAATTACATTATAAACGTGTCCATTTTGTTGGGAGTGCAGTGCGCTTCTCGCTTCTAAATGGCTGTGATATTTAAATGATTCTCTTGCGTCGCGCTGTCGCGTCACGTCTGGTGTGGACAGACAAATTGTCACTGGAATCTTGTCGTGTTGTGTGTAGTTAGGACATGGTGAAATGACTGAAGATCACAAATCACCAGATTTTAAAGTTGTTCTGATCACAAACTCACACAGAAATGTACACCTTGTTGCTAGAAGATGCATGACAAATGAAACAATAGGCGTTCTAAAATATGTTTGATATCTTTCGACTTTCGAATCAAAGTCTGAAGCTAAAATTTTGGAGTCTGTGACCATCACACACTTCAGGATTTTCTATGATATCTGTCAACTCAAATCTGCAGACTAAGGCCGCAATCACACGAATGCACTTTTTAGGACTGAAAATGTGAGGCGCACAGCACTGCCATTTTGGTGACTTTTAAAAAAAGAACAGTGCGTAGCGGTTTTTTATGTTGCAAGGAAACCATCAAAACATTTGACTGGACAATGGAAAAAAACATGATGACGCTGAGTGCTTTCCTGCACAGAGTTGCTCGGAGCGCTCCGGCCAAAACGCGAGGCGCAGCAGGTGGTTAAAACGCGAGGCACCGGGGGTGCATAAGCAGCGCGCAGAATGCTCACTGCCAACCGAAAACAATTCAGAAAAGGCACCTCGCACTGCACAAAACGCATTATGTCTGATCGGAGCCTAACTCTGATATTTGCCAACTTCCATCAACTTCTCCACATTGTAAAAGTTGCAAAGTGTATTGCAGCCTTTAGTCTGCGTTGTCAAAGAAACTGCAAAACACAGCACTGGAAATCTTTTATGTTGTGAGAAGTGTAAAATACCTTTGGTTTATCATGAATCAGGCAGGATAAATTAGCAAACTACCACAGTCTAGGTAATTAATGATAAACACTAGTGTCATAATTTTGACTCCACAATACATACCTCTATAAATGCTGTGCGCATGGTAAGGTCTCTAACCCAGCTACCGAGAGGTTTGAGAGATGGGTAAGCAGCATTAGACCAGTGATCAGGAACCTGGTTATTCAGGAAACTGTTATAAATCTTCTCCATTTCTTCTGACATCACCACTAGACCTGCTATTGCCTTCTGCAGAGTACACAGCGAAGTCTGCATAGAAATGCAAGCACACAAATACAAACAATCAAGCGCAGGAAGATTAGTGTGATCAATAATTAATTCATTTTTGTTTGATCGACTGCTGTTATCAATTCATCATTTGTAGTTTACAATTAAAAAACAAAATAGTTCTCTTACCTTAAGTACACGCAGCAAGAAGTTAAAGCGGTCTACTTCTTGTCCGAGCACAGTGGTTAGAGAGTTGACTCTACCGTTTGAGTCTTGCAAGAACAGACTCTCTACTGCTGCATCCATATCTAATTTCTCTGCTCAGATACACACGTAATGCACACAGTTTGACACACACACAGGCAGGTCCAAAAAACTCCTTATAAAACCATGAAGTGACAACAGACTTATGTGCAAGAAGCTAAAGGGGCTTAAGACTAACCAGGGATCCTTGCTAAGATGGAGTCAGCTAGGTCATGAACCACCTCATCATTGCTCTTCCCTCCACCTGCTGCAGAGGAGCGGGGCTGGACTTCCAGAATGGTGCCGATCAGCGTCATTGTCTCCTGCCTCTGTTTTCAAGGATGGAAAGCAGACCCACATTTGTGTTATGCAGTATATTAGGTAGCAGGTGCTCTTTGTCTAATGATGCGTGCAATGCACAAAAAGCAGCTTCAAATTGGGCATAAGGTAAATCCAAATTCTGTTGTAAAGTGCTCTAACAAGACAATAGCATCATTATTCAGATCCAGTCAGTTCAGTGTTGATTCAGTTCAGTTCAATTCCTGTGTAAAGTTAATCAATTATTAATAACACTGTTACAATGTTGCAAAATTTGTCAATTGTGAACAAATTTGATTCAGCTACAAAGCAGCTCTACAAAAGACAAAAGTGTCATTATTCAGATAAATTCAGTTTTTATCTCATCTGATAGTGTCAGTGCTGTCAAATCAATAATATTTCTAAATATTAGGTGTCTGTTTAAACCCCAGATTAAAAAAGCCAAAGAGAAAAAATTGAGAAAAAAAAAGTTGGGGCACCAGATCTCCCTTTAACTTAAATGAGTGAAGAGTATGGTTTATGAAGTTGTATCACAAGTCAGCAATTATTTAATACAATTTTGCATCCATCTCTTTCTACTTGAAGTTCAGAATACATCACTCTAGAATTAGTGGAAAGGAACAGTTCATCCTAAAATGGAAATTCTGTCATTATATTTATAGTGAGTCATGTTTTTCCAAACCCTTTTTTCTGCTATAGAGTACAAACTTTGATTTTTTCTTTTGATGAATATTACTCATTAGTTCTTGTGAGTCAAGTAATCATGCCATATTTGTCATATTTGATTAGATCTATATACGTGCTTTGATCAATCAATTATGACCATGTCTGTTAAAAAGACATGAAATCAACTGCTCAATGCATATGGATTACATTTTTTGGTCATTTGTATGCTTTCAGTGGATGGACAAAAATGCTTAGAGAATACTGAAAATATCTTTATTTGTGTTCCAAAGATAAACAAAAGTCTTATAAGGCTTTGGAACAAGATGAAAGTGAATAAATGATGATTTTCACAGCAGTGCTACAGCGGTTATTATGATATCTGTAGCTGGTCCTCTTCGGAAATTTCTTTGATTTGGCTGGTGGTTTGGTTTATTGTACAGTTGAGGTCAAAAGTTTACACCCCCTTTCAGAATCATTAAAAATGTTAATTATTTTACCAAAATAAAATGCATGTTATTGTATATTTAGTACTGACCTGAATACAATATTCACATAAACTATGTTTGCATATAGTCCACAAGACAAAATAATAGTTGAATTTATAAAAATTACAGGGTTTAAAAGAACATCATGATTCTTAATACTGTGAATTTGAATTTGAACCTTTTCCAGCAGCTATTACAGAAGGTTCAAACACTCACTTGCTCCAGACTGAAAAACCATGCATTAAGAGCTGGGGGTGAAAACTTTTGAACAGAATGGAGATGTGTACGTTTTTCTTATTTTTCCTAAATATCATATTTTATCAGTTAAGTACTGTCCTTCAGAGGCTACAAAAGATAGTTACATGTTTCCCAGAAGACAAAATAAGTTAAATTTACCCTGATCTTCAAATTCAAAAAGTTTTAACCCTCTGGCTTTTAATGGATTCTGTTTCCTTCTGGAGCATCAGTAAGTGTTTGAACCTTCTGTAATAGTTGCATATGAGTCCCTCAGTGTAAAAAGATGGATCTCAACTCAATCATACAGTCATTGTTGGAAAGGGTTCAAATACACAAAAATGCTGGAAAAACCAAATAATTTGTCGGACCTGAAGGATTTTTCTGAAGAACAGCAGGGAGTTTAACTGGGTAACACTTTATAATAACTATCCATTATAACTAGTTAATAGATCATTAATCTACTGTTAGTTAATGAGTTATAAATGACTTGTTAAATAACCGTTAATAGTTTAATTATTTATAACTATCCGTTATAACTAATTAATAGATCATTAATAAACTGTAAGTTAATGAGTTATAAATGACTTGTTAAATAACAGTTAATAGTTTGTTAATTATATATAACTGTGTCTTACTGGGTGTTTGGAATGCTAGGTGTGAACCGGAGAGGGAGAAGACATGCAAAGCCTGGTCTTCGCTTAGTCGAGTGTTTAGCACAAAAAGTGCCCAAACCTCATGGGTTTGTATTCTGTTGTATACTGCTGTTCTGCCATGTGATGGCTCAGTATGTTTGTTTCTATACATTAAACACAATGTTCAACACTTCATCTGTGGAGTTTCTTTGGTAAAATACAGTACACAGAAAAGCCTATGTGTGGAACAAGGTTGAGGTACAAAAATTTTAAATATATAAATATATAAATTTTTAAATATATTTATATTTTAAATATCACATCAAAATTCTGTAACTTGAACTTGTTCCATCCATTTGCTGTTCTACAAAGTTTCACTGGTGTTAGTAGATGGTTGACAAACTATGAACAACTGATCTATAAAGTGTGGGTTAATATATTAGTTAAGAATTAGTTATTAGCTTATGTATGTCATTGGGACGTTATTCTAAAGTTGCAACTATTCCTCATTTACTAACAGTTAATAAATGAAGAATAGTTGCAACTTTAGAATAACGTCCCAATAACATATATAAACGATTAACTGATACTTAACAAGTCTTTAGTAAGTAATTTACTAACAGCTTATTCATGATCTATTACTAATTTATTAAGTATAGTTATAAATCATTAAAATACAGTTAACAAGTCATTTATAACTTGTTAACTACCAGCTTGTAAGTTATCTATTGGCTATCTATAAGGCACAGTTATATATAATTAACAAACTATTAACTGTTATTTAACAAGTCATTTATAACTCATTAACTAACAGTTTATTAATGATCTATTAACTAGTTATAATGGATAGTTATTATAAAGTGTTACCCATTCAGGTAGCAACACAGTATTAAGAATCAAGGGGATGTAAACTTTTGAACCAGGTAATTTTTATAAATTCAGCTATTATTTTTTCTTGTGGACTATATGTAAACATATTTTATGTGAAATATCTTATTCAGGTCAGTACTAAATATACAATAACATGCATTTTGTATGATCTCTCTTATTTTGGTAGATTAAAATTTGTTATGTTTCTGAAAGGGGGTGTAAACTTTTGACCTCAACTGTACATTATTGTTAGTTGAATTGGATAAAAGACACTACAAGTAGTTCCTGGGTCAAATATTTAGTATTAATACCAGGCTTGTGTTTGTGAGAACTATACAAAAACCTACTGTAACCAAATCTTTATTGCCCAAAGCACAACGTTACAGCACAAAATTGTACAATATAGCAAGTTCTAAAAATACTGGACTAGTTTGCTGAGTTTTTTATTTTGTGTGAAGTCAGAAGAGGTGAGAATCACCTGGAAGGCCAAGTTAGCATTTTCATGCATGCCAAAAACCTCTGGATCATCAATCAGTGGCAGATCCTCAATATACTGCTTATATTCAGTCAAGCTGTCTGAATTAGGAGCAAAATAAATTCCTGCACAAAAGGAAACAAAGTAATGGTTACTTGGAAGTCAAGTGTGTAATGTTCTGGTGTCACCAAAATGAAGTCTGCGAAGGCACTAAACAAAATCTAAAACTCCCCCACCCTTCAAACTCCTAAAACAGTACCCAAAGGATGCCAGAGATTAAATGAATCAAAATGTAAAAGGCTACCTAGCTAGTAACATTTACATAATATATATATATATATATATATATATATAAAAAAAATACTTTTAGTAATGGTGACCAATGATGAAGTCAACATACGAGTACTTGTAATTATAGTTGTCTCTGCACATTAAACCTGGGACAGCAGAAACTATTTCAGTGTGGGAAAAATACACACTCCATCTTTAAATTCATATAACTTGAAAGTCTGAAAACCAGATTCGGCATTTGATGAGTGTAGCTAAATGTGTGTCCATATTATTTACCATAAGTGTGTGTGTGTGTGTGTGAGGGTGTGTGTACCCATATTTTGAGGACAAATTTCACCCAGAAATGAGCAAAAACTGACAACACCTCATTTTGGGGACAGCCTCATTTGGTCTAATTTTTTTATTTTATTTTAAAAATGCAAAAAGATTATAGTATTATACTAGTTGTACTGTGTATATCAAAACAAGTCTTTTTTTAGAAGAATCTTTAGAAGAATTTTAGTTAAGTAGAAGTGTGTACCTGATTTAGAGTAGGTATAGTCGTCGCCTAATGTGGCTGGGGAGAAGAAACTCTTGAGTATGGTCCGCAAGCATCGCTGATCCCAGGCATCTGTCACCCTGCCTCCATACGTAATCTCACCTACAGAGACAATAAAACACACACACAAAACACATTCCATTTCATTGCATGACTGACTGACACCTTGCCAAGAATTAATGAGACAGTTTGACATTGTGTGACGCTTCCTTAATGAGTCTTTCCCAAAGCCTCTCATAACAACATTACTGGAACATTCTTTTATAGTCCCCACATGCCACCAGCTGCACCAAATTTAATAACATTTATTTTTACCAGTTGATGGGCTGTAAAACAGATGCCTACTTAGACCAATGCATTCTTAACGGAAATGTTAGTGAAACAGACACTAACTTTTCTGAGAATGTTTCTTTTTGAATAAAGTACTTTATTTATACTTGATTATACATTTATTTTTTAAGCAAACTCAGAGAGAAACACACACAGTACAGGCACACACACACACACACACACACACATTAGCCACCGTCACAGCTGAGAGGAATGAGGAAAAGTGTGGATCAATGACTGATGCTATAAATACTTCTGCAATAAACACTCACATACCTGTGATGTATATAAGAGCATCCCAGGGTATATGTCCTGTCTGGCAGTAGAGGTTTAGGTTGAGAAGAGCACACTCTCTGTCACTGTCATTGAATTCATAACGGATGTTCCAGCCCAGAGGACCAAATTTCTTCCTCTCCTATATATACATAAAAGTATATGCACATGTACATAGAAAAGCACATACAGACAAATAAGGGAATGATTTAGAGGATGCAAATTATTAAAGCCCTCCTGAACATCTAGTGTTCTGTAAATAATTGCAGAATCATTTAAATGATTACTGTATCAAATAAATGTTGTTCCTTTGAATTTTCTACTCATCAGAGAATCCAGGGGAGAAAAAAACATCACAGTTTACACAAAAATATTAAGCTGTACAACCATTTTTGGTTTAATAACACATTAATAATTCAGGATCAGGATCTCAGAAACAAGATATTAGAATGATTTCTGAGAGTAACTGGTTTGCCATTTACAGGAATACATTACATTTTAAAATATAGTAAAATAGAAAACAATAATTTTAAATTGTATATAATATTTGACATTACTGCTTTCACTGTAAAAACAAATAATGCATAAATATCAACATATTAGGTAATTTAAAATTTTAAATCTAGCTCTCCAATATACAGTAATTCCAAAAGTGTGTGTGTGTGTGTGTGTGTGTGTGTGTGTGTGTGTGTGTGTGTGTGTGTAATATACTTTACAATAGAATTTATTCCTGTAATGCAAAGCTGAATTTTCAGCATCATAATATGTCACATGATAATTCAGAAATAATTCTAATATACTGATTTTTATTAATATTGGAAACTGTTGTGCTGTTTAATATATTTTTTGGAACCTGTGATACCTTTTCTAGGATTCTTTGATGAATAAAAAGTTAAAAAAGATGGTACTTATTTAAAATAGAAATCTTTTGCACCAATATACACTACCAGTCAAAAGTTTTTGAACAGTAACATTTTTTGAAGAAGAAGTCGTCTCTTCTGGTCACCAAGCCTGCATTTATTTGATCCAAAGTACAGCAAAAACAGTAAAATTTGTAATATTTAAAATAACAGTTTTCTGTTTGAATATATTTTAAAATGTGACTTTACTTTACAATAGAATGTATTGCTACAAAATATTTCTATTTCAAATAAACACTGTTCTTCTAAACTTTCTTTCTCAAAGAAACCTGAAAAAAATTACTCAGTTGTTTTCAATAATAATAATAATAATAATAATACACCGTTTTAAAAATATATATAAAACAGTTATTTTAAATAGTAAAAATATTTCACAATTTTACTGTTTTTGCTGTCTGTATTTTGGATCAAATAAATGCAGGCTTTGTGAGCAGAAGAGACTTTAAACATTAAAAAATCTTACTCGTAGTGTACACTACTGTTCAAAAGTTTAGGGTTGTTAATTTTTCCTTTCTCTTTTAAAAAGAAATGTATACTTGTATTCAGCAAGAATGTGTTAAATTTATAAAAAGTGATAGTAAAGACTATCTAAAGACTATTTCTATTTCAAACAACTTGCAGCTGTAGTTTCTTACATAAAATAATAGACACATAAGAAGTAAAGAGAAACAAATTTAAAGTTAACCCAAAACAAATTTACCATACAGCATAAGCTGCAAAAGATTTTTCGTCCAATTGTTTTTATTTAATCATAAAAACTGCATTAGCCTTCCACACCAGTCCTGCTTATATTTTATGGCAAGAAAAACATAAGGCTTCCCATAAGGCTTCTAAACTTTATAATCTCTATAGGTTTCAAATTAAATAGAACCCCCCATATTTGGCAACACACTGAATTTTCAATCCTTGAGCCCTGACCTGAACGATGGCGTGGAAGAAACACACTCCAAAAATGATCTTCCTCCATTTTCTGCCAAGGATGTGTTCCTCAAAAAACGTACTGCTGATCTCAGTAAAGGCGCGTCTCACATTGGCACGGAGACCCTTTGGGGGCTCGTTAGTAACCTACCATCACATTAACAAAGGCTCATTAGTTCCCTGGCAACACAAGCAAATTAACAACAAAACAAAAATTAGAGCCAAAGACAACATAGAACTTCTAAAATGTATAAACTAAGTTACAAACTAAAAGTCTAGCTGCTTAAAGACATCCATGTCACTGCACTTTCATTATAATGAAACATTGTTTAAGGTCTTATAAACTACTATTGGTTCCAGTGATTTGGTAAAGCTGGGGTTTAATTGATAGGGACGTGAGCACAGGGGTGTTAATATATTAGGTTGAGAGTGAATAAAATATGAAAGCGCTCCTCCTTGTGAAGTGTTATCTTCTTCTTGCAGGAGTGTGTGACTGTGTTAGTGTGACTAAAATTTTAATTTGATATACATGCAGACATATCCCAGTGCTTGAAGGATGAATGACGTGTAAAGGTAAAAATATGTGCATGTCATCAGCGTAGGGATGCCACTGACGCGTGAAGCTTCAGTCTATATTGATGTATGTTTTCCTCCCCGAAAGATAAAAAATTTGATTAAGGCATGGGAATGCTTTCCTGAAAAATCAGTACTTGTTTATGAGCACTCATAAAACTTTATGACTATCAGATTTTAAAGCTTGCATGCATGTATAAGCAAGTGTGTGCTTTTGAGTCACCTTGACAGAGTTTTGCAATACAGTGACAGGAAACACATTGGTAGGCATGGAGCTAAGGAACAGTCTGAAGTCCTCATGGATAACAGTGTCTGCAAAGGTCATACAAGAGCAGGATAACATAAAACAGGACAACAAAATAGCTTTATAGTGGACTCGCATTGTGCAACACACAATCTGTGACAGAAGGTAGAACAGGTGCAAAACAGGTGAGTCTGTCTAAAAACAGAACAATATTTTCACTGAACCATACAAAACAAGCGCACAGACACAAATATAAACATATAAATAGTTTTTATGAATCTAGTCATTCATTTGACTTGTTTATTTGGTAGATCATTCTGATCTAGTAGTGTCAGCTTCAGGGACAAGCTTTGGAGAAATTATGGTGGCCACATATTAAGTTTATAAATATAGTATCCATAAAGTTTTGATAGATTCTTGAATTCCTTATGCAGGAGATAATCTGACAAATATGGTACACTACAGTTTAAAAGTTTGGGATCGGTAAGATTTTTAATTTAAATTATTTTTTTAAAGAAATGAATAAAAGTGATTTTTTCATCATGTTCACTATTTGAAATATATATATATATATATATAAAATGTATTGTGGTTAAATGTTTTATACATTAATATAAAAACTAGAGGAAGAAGAAGAAAAGGTTTCTTGAGTACCAAATAAGCATATAAGAAAGATTTCTGAAGAATCATGTGATCACAAGATTGGAGTGAAAATTCAGCTTTGACATCACAATACATTTTAAAATACAAAATATGTATTAAAAATGTTAAATAATATTTTACAATATTACCATTTTTACTGTATTTTGGATCACATACACTGCTGTTCAAAAGCTTGTGATCAGTAAGATTTTTAATGTTTTTTTAAAGAAGTCTCTTATGCTCATCAAAGTTCCATTTATTTGATCAAAAATATAGAAAAAAGTCATATGAAATATGTGATGCAAAGCTGAATTTTCATCAGCAATTACTTCAGTGTCACGATCCTTCAGAAATCGTTCTTATATGCTAATTTATTATCAATGTTTTATTATTAATGTTTGTTTTTATTTTGAACCTGTGATACTTTTCAGGATTCTTTGATAAATAAAGAGTAAAAGACCAGCATTAATTCAAAATAGAAATATTTTCTAACAATAAAAGTCTTTACGATCACTTCTTATCAATTTAACACATTCTTGCTGAAAAAAAGTATAACATTTCTTTCAAAAAAAGAAAGAAAATATTTAACGACCCCAAATTTTAAGCAGTAGTGTATATTGTTACAAAAATGTATATTTTAAATAAATTCAGTCCTTTTAAATGTTTTTTTCATCAAAGAATCTTGAAAAAAAATAATAAAAATAAGCAGAACAAATGTTTCCAACATTGATAATAAATCAGCATATTAGAATGATTTCTGAAGGATCATGTGACATTCAAGACTAAAGTAACAATGCTGAAAATTCAGCTTTGAATCACAAGAATAAATTCTATTTTAAAGTATGTTAATTGTTTTAAATTATAGTTTTTTTTCTGTATTTTTAATTAAACAGCCTTGATGAGCAGAAAGACTTCTTTCAAAAACTCTACAAAATCTTATTAATTCCAAACTTTTGAACAGCAGTGTAAACACACACAAAAAAAAAATATCGACAATATGGACAATATCGTAGTTGAACTTTAGCTTTATAACGTTTATCTTTGGTTAAATGTAAATGATTTTTACACAAATCTTGATATTAAACAATTAATGACCCCGGGTTGTAGGGGTCCCTGCTGAAGACCCCTAATTTAAAGGACTAGGCTACAAAGCAAGACCTCACTTATACACACATACAAACTAACCAGGTTCAGTGAAGGTTTTTATGAGCTCCTCCATTGCCAGCATCCACGACACAGCAAGGTGACAGTTTTGCAAGAAGATCCAGTTGCCTGTCTTCAGAGCTTCTATAATCATCCTCTCCGCAATAGGCCCCTGACCCTGTCCCAGTGAGATTGATTTCACCCTGCAATACAAGAAACCCAAAATAACTGCTAATGTATTTGTCACGTTTCTATTGTTTATATTGTAGGTCTATTATTATTTTAGATGCACCATTCCTAAATGACACATTACAAAAAAAAAATGAATAAAAATGCACTACATGCCAGTCTATGGATCTTTTATATTTAAAGGAATAGTTGTTGGCTATCCAAAACTAATACAAGTCCTTGACAGTAGGTGAACCTTTTAAAAATGTGTTCCTTGTGGCATTGTTAGAATGACTAATCAATCAACTGTTCTCATAGTTGGCAAGCAGAAGCGACAATAGTATCACCCAGGCTCAGGTTTACGATTTACTGCAAGATTGAAAGTAATGGGAGTACAAGAAATTGGCAGGAGTGTGAGCTAGAAACAGTGTCTTGAATTTAATTCTATATTCTGGCAGCCAGAAACGAGGCGTGACATGAAAAAAATTACAGAGGGTTAAAAACCATTTGTGCAAAAGGATTTTGGAGCCACTCTAGGAATATGGAAGATGTGTAGCAGATGCCAGTTGGCAACAAGAATAGAATTCCAGCAACCTGTGTTGTGTTTCCCAAAAGCAACTACGGTCAAAATTCCATTGTCACTTATAGAGTTCAGTGGAACTAACTATGCTTTTGAGAAACGCACCTCTGGATGAGAAAACGGGTAAAGCAGTGTCCAAAAAAGGTATCTGCTATAATGTGGTCCCTAAAGAGGAGCACCCCAGGATGACACCAAGTCTTGATACACACTGACAATGACTATGTGACCTCTAAATGAGACAGAGAGATTTGATGAGGGATATCATGGCTGAAAGAAAAAAGAACTTGTCACAATTATAGCTGAGGTGATTACATTTGATATGTCGGCGAGACACACACACACAGGAGGAAAAGATATGTACTGGTAAATGTCAGGAGCACAGCAGTGCTAAATGAAGCAAGGGTTTTGAAGAAGTAGTCAAATGTAGACCAAAAAAATAGAAAGGTCCAAGCACTGATTCCTGTGGTACCCCAGCTTTGAGCACAATATGAACAACATAAGCCTTTCTTGCAGGAAAACCAGGATAGCAAAGAAACCCTCTTCATAAATATCACATACCGAAGTTTTTATTTTTAGGAGATTTGTTTGTAAGCTATCTGAAACATGTATCACATTTAATATGAATGAATATACTTAGCAGAAGTTAACGTACAACATATTCATTTCATATATAGTATTCATTTATGTAAGTAAGTATGTCACTTAACTGGGAGTGACTCTTGGGAAGTGAGTGAGTAAATGGTGTATAAATGTCACAGTGCATGTTTAAGTACCTATCTTGGTATCCTCTCTCATTGGCAAACCGCTGGAATGCTCCCATTGGATCGGAGCCCGTGCTTAGAATGAAGACCAGGGGAATGGAAGGTGACATGTCTGCATACAGGGTTGCAAGATCCACTGGGGGATTCTCCACAAATTGTTGGCCCAAACCAATAATAACAAACTCTGTCACAGCAAACACAACCTGAAAACACACAGAGTGAGAGACTTGAAATGCATTTCAATGATACCACGATGCAACTCAAGCAGACTTACAAAAACTTGACACGTACAGGAAAATAACACACAAACAAATCACAGCTTCTTAATATTAAAGAAAATAATATGCTGATCTGCTAAGCACAATACAGGAACAATATATTAATATAGTATATAATAATATAATATAATATAATATAATATAATATAATAATATAGGTTATATATACAATTCAAAAGTCTAATGTCAGTTAAATGTTTTATTTACTGTATTTATTTATTCATTCATTCATTTTGCTTTTATTTTTTAAATACTATTTTTATTCAGCAGAAAAGTCAGAACAGTGAGATGTTAACTCAAAATTGAGCAAGAAATAATGTCAGAATTGTGTGACATTTATTTTCAATTTTGAGAAAGAAAGACTGAATTATGAGATTTGAACTTAAAATTGTGATATAAAATCTAAATTATCAGGAAAAAAGTCTGAATAGTGAGACACAAGGTTGCAATTACCTTTAGCGTCAGTAAATATGCAGTATATATGTATGTATATATTGCCGCTCAAACGTTTGGGATCAGTACGATTTACGATTTTCAGTATGAAGTTTCTAATGCTCATCAAAGCTGCATTTATTTGATCAAAAGATTTAAAACAGAAATCTTTTCTACCAATATACACTACTGTTCAAAAGTTTGGGGCCAGTACATTTTTATTCTTTCTTTTTTTTTATAGATATTATTACTTTTATTCTGCAAGGATGTGTTAAATTGATAAAAAGTGACTTAATATATTGATAGAAAAGATTTATATTTTGAATAAATGCTGTTCTGTTTTTAACTTTTTATTCATCAAAGAATCCTGAAAAAAGTATCACAGGTTCCAAAAAAATATTTGGTAGCACAACTGTTACCAGCATAATTCTAATAATAAATCAGCATATTAGAATGATTTCTGAATGATTATGTGACACTAAAAAAAGACAAAAAGTAATGGCTGATGAAAATTCTGCTTTGCATCACAGGGAATTAAAACAGAAACCATTATTTTATATTATAATAACATTTTGCAGTATTATATTTTTTTCTGCATTTTTCATCAAATAAATGTAGTCTTGATGAGCGTAACAGACTTCTTTAAAAAAACATAACAAGTCTTACTGATCCCAAACTTTTGCGTTGCAGTGTCTGTTTATATATACATATATATATATATACTTACTTGTGAGACGTTAAAACAAAATTACAAAATACAAACTTGTGTAAAGTCAGAATTGTGTGTAATGAACTGTTATAAACAAATCTGAGGAAAAATGTGAGAAGAATAATCAGATGAATCAATTGTTTTTTTTGTTTTTTTTGTTTTTTTTTTAACTCGAAATAAACTTGGAATTGCAAGAAATAAAGTCAGAACTGTGAGATTCTGCCGGAAACTTACATAGTAAGTTAACTTTCTTCTTTTTCCTTTTTTTTTTGTGTGTGTGCTTTTTACCTTCTCCTCCATAAAACTCTTGATGAGGATAAGTTTCTGGAAGGCCCCAAGTCGCTGGTTCCAGTGACCTCTGACCTGTGGCTTTTTCTCAGAGGGTATGTCTTCTGAGAAAGGCGGAAGGTCAGTAACATACCCGTCCCAATGTTCAGAGTTTATTGTTACCTCTAGTTGCCCTGCAAAAAGAGAGAATGGAAAAATAGCATTAAATAAGAATTACTGTATGATTTCCATTTTGTGATTGATGCTTTTTAAGAAACTGTCTAAATATAAGCCTGTAATGGTGTAATGAAAAGGAAGAATATACCCAGTTTGACAGATATAGGTGTGGATATGATCTCCTTTTTAATGCCGTTAAAGCATGGCAGTCGGTCTTCTAGATTACAACAAGTCTCCCAGGCAAAATCAGACAACCATGGCACTTCTGGCTTCTCTGGCAATTCCTGCAGTGGGAAGCAGGAACAGAAAATGTGTGTGTGTGTGTGTGTGTGTGTGTGTGCATAAGGCTACATAAGCAATATTTCATCATACTGATACATGTCAGAAACCATCAAACAGCATGAATTGAGATTAGGGATTCTGATCAAGCAACAAGTCATTATTGATTTGAGTATGAAAATGTTGACAAATATTAAAGTAGACTGAAATATAAAAACCATCAGAAGAAAATTAGTTACAAGCAGTGATGGACAGCATATTGGATTATCTTTTTTTTTCTCTTATTTCTCTCCTGAGAGAATTTCTCTTTTAAATTAAGTTTAATATTTAGGGTTAATGTGTATATTCCTAACCCCAAGCCATGCCCCATGAACAATAGCACCAGACAAGCTTTCCTTAGAACAGAAGAACAGAACTGGACTCTGTTTACCAGAATACACACAAAAACAGACTGCTTCAATGCACACTAAAACAATAAAACTGTGTGGGGCATTATAGAGATTCCTTTTTAATGGGGGCAGATAGCGAAGGCCCCTGAGGAAAGGGAAAATTTAGAAAACAGTCTAACAATTAACGCAATTAAATCCCATTCATGACTTGTAGAAGGATAATTGTCATCTACAGAATTAGAATAAGAACTCACATACATAAGCACTCACACACACACACACACACACACACACACACATACAGAGGTGTTCTTTCTTTCTCTATCATCACATATGCCCTTTTGACATCACTGACCTTCTCCATGCCTCCAGCCCCTCGCAGGAAGTACTGCCACTCCTGCTGGGAGATCTCTCCTCTCTGCATCAAGATCTCCACGCACAGCATGAAGCTGTAGATGGCCTTGTGCTGCTCAAAAAGGCCACGGGAAACATTCTTGTAGGCGCTCAACAAAGTCTGATCCAACAGGATCTGTAGTCTCATGCTCAGATCTCTGTGCGCCTCTGCTGACTCAATAGTGTTGTTGAACAACTGTGAAGAAATTTCAGGGAAGTTTCCAGAGAATGTGTGAATTGACAAAATGTATACCTTAAATGCACTGAAAGTCACTTTGAATTATACAACTACATATGTGCCATTCTACAGAATTGGTTCAAAGTCAGAGTTGGAAACGTCTTGTAAATTTTTTTTCCACAAATTTTGTGTGTGCAAATTGTAATGTAATATCCAAGCTAGACATTTCTAGTAATTGTGCAGTTAATTTTTATATTGTATATTCTGGAAGTTTTGGAGTATTTGTCCTCCTCTCCACAAATTTGTCACTACCGAAACAGTAATATATAATTTATTAAGATTTTGCCTACATCTTCCTTGTAAATATATATTTTTCTATTATGAGATTTGAACTTAAAATTGTGATATGAAATCTAAATGATCAGAAATAGAGTCTGAATAGTGAGACACAAGGTTGCAATTACCTTTAGCGTCAGTAAATATGCAGTATATATGTATGTATATACTGCCGCTCAAACGTTTGGGATCAGTACGAATAATTCAATTCAATAACAGTTGCAATTTGAGAACTATTTCAAGTGTGATTTATGACATTTGTTGTATTTTGAATCCAATTTTTCTTTGTAAAAGGCAAAAAGTTAATCATACCGAATTTAGACTTAAAGATTCATTAGTTTGAATATAGACTGAACCAAAACATCTTAGTTGATAATCAGTGGTGGCTAGTCGAGGGAGGCAGGGGAGGTACAGCTTCCCCAAAATGAGTTGAAATGGGAGGAGAATGATTTAATATTAAAAAAATTCACAATTCATTAAGTTCATGTCTCAGAAAGTGTACGTTTTTGTTTGTAATTTCACAGCTGTAATACCATGTTACTGAAGTTGGAAAGTGCTGCCTTTCTATCGCGAATATGCAGAATCTGCTGATGTCATTACAACCGCTAAGTGATAGAGAAGGGGAGGGCGAGGCCAGAGGAGAGCTGAGTTCTCATGCCTCCGTTGGTAAAAAAAAAATTAGCCATTGAGTGTTCATAAAAAAAAAATGTTATGGAATAACTGGCCAAAAATTGTGTTTAATTATAGAAAAATTGTGTTTGTTAGTGACATTCTCTAAATGTTATGGAATAACTCCCCAAAAAGTGTGTTTAATTATAGAAAAATGGTGTTCGATAGTGACATTCTTTAAAGTTACACACAGATTTTTCATACTTTTGAACATATTTACCTGTGGCCTATCTACTCACAATGTAGCTATGAGAGAAAGTGACACATAAATATTAAATGCAGGGGTGTGGTTAAAATCAGTCTTAGCCAATGGATTAAAACATACACTTTTTTTGGTAGTGACATGAAAATGAGGGACACATTTTTTTTTTACATAAAGTTTCATAATTTACAAAGAAAATAAACAATCAATATTTTTTGAACTTCACTTTAAAAAAAAAAAAAAAAAATCACAAAGATATTTTTTAAAAACAACAATTGAATAAAATTCAAAAATTATTTCAATATAATTTTCATAAGTTGAAATTTAGGGGTTAGGGTTTGGGACAGCAACCTCCTAATTTGAAAGTACCCACTAAATGATGATTTTATATATTTTAAGCTTACTGATATTTGAAATATTATAATGGGTTTCAGTAGATAATAAAATGAACTTAGTAAACATCAAACATCTAAGATTTGAATACTTCAATGCTTTTTTAATGTGTTTTCTTTTTTTGTTTGTGGGGCAGCAGTTTTTACCAGTTCTGTAAAATGGCCCATATGCTGATCAAAAGTTTGGGGTCAGTAAATTTGACTTTTTTTTAACTGTATTTTTTGATCAAATAAATGCAACCTTGGTAAGCATAAGACAGTGAATAAAATTATTTAAATAATCTTATGGACCCCAATTGTATGTATATTGTATATGTAAAAATAATGTAGCTGGGTTTATTTTTAATATTTTGTTACATTACATCCTGAAATATTGTAGAATGACTGCTCTAGATTGAATTTACCTGTTTAAAGTACTTTAGGGAAAACTGGTACATGGGGTCGATCTCGGATAGGCTGGCAATGACAAAGTACATGATGGAGCCACGTGTGGCAACAGGGCGATACTTCTCTCTGGCTGCGTTGATCATCTCCTCTGTCGTCTCTGCCTCCACCAGCCGAGATTTAATGGCCTGAGATGTCACCTGTGCAAGAGACAACAGGATGAATTGTCAGCAGATCTGCTTCATGTCAAATGTAAGTGTTATACTCCAAACAGAGACAAATGTAATGACTCGACAGCTTGATGTGTTTATAAAGAGCTCTTAAAATGCAAAAGGAGCTATAAAGCCGTCCACATTGACAGCAGGATCAGTGTCACAGAGATACATGAAACTGTAGCAGAGGTGTCAGACAGAGACAGAGCTGTTTTTGTCTTTAAGACGGATACTTCGTTCATTGCCAGCCCAACCTTTCGTTCATCTATTAATCTATCTGTACCTCCCTTTCATCGTTTCATTACTCTCTGAGGGTGGTGGAAGGTTGACAGTGACGTGCAATCTGTGCCTCTGATCCTTCTGCTTTCTCAAATTTGGCACAAATACACTATGTTGGGGGAATTTGCTAAAAATGAATTGTGCTCAGAAAAAGCCCCATGTATTAGTAAGAAGCATCTGTGCTGGTTTTGCTTTTGATTCACTAAAGAAATTTTGCAGATCAAGACAGAATCACAAATGCTGAAACACTACACATGAATGCGGCACAATCGTACTGTACCTGTAAATCTAGGAGTACATATTTCAAATTTCAAGTGGAATATTACAGAAATTATACTAAAATGTGGTGAAATGCTCATGTTGAGTTGCTGGTGTTAGTGACACAAGAGGATAGTGACATTTCCAAATTCTAAAACAAATCCTCAGAAGAAAGGGATTAAAAAGTGTCAGCCTTCATTCCCAAATGAACACATAATCTTTTTAGTTGACTGTGACATTTCCATTGTTTGTGAAGTAAAACTCGCCTTTTTGTATGCAGCAGTCATTAGCATTGTGGAAAAAAGGTTTATTGACAATTATTAGATAAACGGTGGCAACAAAACGCATCTGGGCATTTAAAATGAATAAATGTCATTGAATTACATAAATTATCAAGCAAGTGGCTTCTGCAAAGGAATGATGCAAGTCCTTTTCAGAACTAAACTTTAGTTTTCTTTTGCACCACATTTTAAATGAAGTGAATGTTAGTGGTTTTACATTACAGTTCAAAAATGTGGGGAAAGTAAAATGGCTTTTTTGACAAAAATGTATACTTTTATTGAGCAAGGATGCATTAAACTAATCAGTAGTGACAGTAAAGACATTGATGCAAAAAAGAAAATTAAATGTTGTTTTTCTGAAAGTATTCATACCCCTTAATTTTTTCCCACATTTTGTTACGTTGCTGCCTAATGTTAAACTGCTTTAAATTACTTTTATTCCATATCAATCTACACTCAATACACAATAATGGCAAAGCAAAAAAACAGGGTTTTAACATCTTTGCAAATTTTTTAAAAAATAAAAAACTTAAATGATTCCATTGCTTAAGTATTAATACCCTTATCTGGGACAGTTGACATTTAGCTCAGAAGCAATCATTTTGCTTGTAGATGTTACTACACTTTGAGTTAATCTGTGGCAAATTCAATTGAATGGGTATTATTTGGAAAGGCACACATGTCTTAATAAAAGGTCTAACAGCAGAAAATGCATATCAAAACAAAAATCGAGGTAAAACAAAACAAAACAGAACAAAAACAGAGACAGGATTGCATCAAGCCACTCATGGGGAAGATTCCAGAAAAAAAAAAAATCTGCTGCATTGAAGGAAAAGTAAAGTGTGCTGTGTGGCTGTTTTTCAGTGGCAGGGACTGAGGGACTCTTCATTAAGAAGAAAATCTGAATGCACCAAAATATTGAGATGGCTTTAACAAAAACCCATTCCAGAACATTCAGAACCTCAGTCTGGGCAGAAGGTTCACCTTCCAACATGGCAATGAAAATAAGCACACAGCATAAGAGGTTTATAGACAACTTTATAAAACGTCCTTGAGTGACCCAGCCACAGCCTGGCCTTGAACCTAATCAAACATTTCTGGAGAAACCTGAAAATGTCTGCCAGATACCATCCAAGCTGACAGAGCTTGAAAGATGAAAAGGCCAGGCGAAGAATAGCAGATAATTGCCAAATGTTGATGTGCACATTTTGTTGCATCATACTCAAAAAGACTTGAGACTGTAAAGGTGTTTCAACCAAGTAGTAAGTGTACTTATTTCAGTGTTTTTATTTTTTTAAATGTGTGACAATTCTGTTTTTGCTTTGCCATTATGTTGCATGGAGTGTAGATTGATGTGGAAAAAAGTAATTTAAAACAGTTTAACATAAGGCAGCAACTTAACAAAATGTGAAAAAAATGAAGGAGTATAAATACTTTCGCAAGACACTGTATCAAAGAATCTTATCATGGTTTCCACAAAAATATTAAGCATCACAAACATTTTCAATCGAAATGTTTCTTGAGCACCAAATGGCTGCTGAAAGTTCAGTTTCGAAACAAGATATAATTTAAGATATATTATATATATATATATATTAAATGGAAAACAGTTTATATACAATATTTAAACAGTATTTACATTGTAATAACAACAACAGTATTTTAAATTGTAATAATAATTCACAATATTAAAATAACATCTTTAGCAGCTTTTATATATAATTATTGACCTACTAATATCTATTAGTCTGCTCACTGTGTATTTGAATATTTTCTTCACACTGAAACTACTAGATCAGTAAAAAACACAAATATGCATTTTTTTTTTTAAACTTCTAACCCTAAACCACTGACCTTTGACTCTTGTAATGTTTGTACAAGCTCTTCGTTGTCGAGGATGTTGCCCTCAGAGGTAAAGAGCAGTTTGAGAATTCGGTCTTCAATAGCTTTCAGCTGGTTCCGGTCTGCATTGATACGAACTATCAGCTGGCTTCTCTGTTCTTCTAAGTCAGGACGCTCCAGACGGACTACATCACTGGGCACAGAGAAAAACAATCACAAGTCAACCAAAATTTTAGCAAGAGAATAATCATTTAATCAAATAATCACCATAAACATCAATTAATACTTTTTGTTAGACATGATTGTCACATCAACTTGTGTAATGAAATGTATTTGCATATGATGCATGTTAATGCTAGTTGTAAATGGTAATGTGTCTTTGCTGACCAGTTGTGATTGGACCACCTAAGTAGTAAAAAATCTCTTTCTAGGGATTGTTCTCCCACAAATAGAAAATGTGTCATTAATTACTCACTCTCATGTCGTTCCAAACCCGTAAGACCTTTGTTTGTCATTGGAACACAAATTAAAATGTTTTTTATGTAATCTCTTTGTCTCTCCATAGACAGCAAGGGTCCTACCACAAAGTCCAGAAAGGTACCAAGAACATCGGCAAAATGCATTGTGGTACTCCCCAAAATGGCACTAGGGTGACGTGGAGGAGAAGAACGGTTGAAGTTGTTATTTTAGTTTTTTGCGCACAAAAAGTATTCTTATAGCTTCATAAAATTATGATTTAACCACTTGACTATTTTGTCAATGTTCTTGGTACCTTTCTGGACCTTGAATGTGGTAGGACCTTTGATGTCTATGGAGGCTCAGAGAGCTCTCGGATTTCATCAAAAATATCCTAATTTGTGTTCAGAAGATGAACGAATGTCTTAGGGGTTTGGAACGATAATGAGGTTGAGTAATTAATGACAGAATTTTCATTTTTGGGTGAACTATCCCTTTAAGCATGTGTCTGCAATTCAGACAATAGATGAACAGATGAGAAAATACAGCAAGTCTATAACAATGTAGGGCTTGAGCCAGGGGGTGATGGTTTTCATATCCATGGACCATGATATAAAAAGCAAAGACTCAGAAATCTATGACTCTTATGCTACTGTATTTTTCCATCACTTCTTGCTTTTTGAAAAAGAAACACCTCTGATTCAGCTGCGGTCTCCTAAATGAATATTTTAGACCTTTAGAGGACTGAAATGTTCTTTTTTCCAAAAAAGTTATCAAGTTCAATTTATCGCATTGGACTAAAACATACTGACTTTGCTCACACAAATTTTCACCTTGTTACACTTGTGGCGCTTCCAGTCAAAAATGACTGGACTACAAAAAACTGCTTAGAAATTTCTCATAATGCTATATTATTAACGAATATTGGATTCAATCTTATGCACCTTATGTTTTTGAGTGAACACTGACACAATCATCCACAAATAATGTTTTCTTCACTCAAAAACTACAATTTTCAGCACAGCCCAAAAGGTTAACTTTACATTTACATATGATTTTAAAATTGTAAACCTTAATATTGATGGATCTGAGAATCCTCAAATGCAAATTGTGTGTTTTTCTTCACGAGAGCAAACATATGTTTGTGTTGTTTTTTTACTTTGTTTTTTATATTCTTTATTTATTCTTCATTCCTTTATTCATTTATAATCATTTATCATTTAATCATTTTATTATTTCATTTAATCATTTATATTAGTCATTATAGTCATTTATATATCCATTACATTGATTCATTAATTGATTAGTCATTTATATTGGTATATTATTGTTATTTTTAATATATTTTTCCATTGTTGTTTAGTCTTATGACTGTGTGGTTTCAAGGGCTGTTTGTCTTCATAATTATAAGAGATATGAGGGACTGTTTATGAACCTCAAGGTTTATGGGATGTTGTTGTGAAGACGTTTGGTATAACAATACTTGTTGAATTTCCGTTCTTGAGACGAAGTCTGAGCATTGAGACATACGCAACTAAGACTATTCAATAAACTCTGCTCCTTTTATCATCATTAATTCATCTCCTGCTTCTGCTCTTCACTTTCACCTCCTGTTAACAGGGTTTGGGTATTAGACGACTCTGCTGACGAGTTGCTCTGTTACCGGAATACCTGATCTTTTCTGACAGGATCTGGTGTCCGGGGCTGGATCTTAATTGTCTAGGCAAGTCTATGGTGCTTATTGTATTTTTATTGAATCTAAATAGTCAAATCACAGGATTACCTGAGGATTTGATCTTCCAGTCCAGACTTGGTAACAGTGAAGTTGATGATGGTCACTTTGATGCACACCTGACACAAATAAGTTACAAAACAATTATGGATGTGTAGCTTAAAGGGGTTATACCATAACAGTACAGTATCAACATTAATTGAAGCAAGCTACATAACTTGTTCTGGTTTTCCCCACCTTGACATCATTTAGGTATTAATAATACAATGATGGTGGCTCAAAAGCAGAAAATAATTTGAACAAAAAAAAAAAAACAATTTGGCCCCTAGCTCTAAATAGCACAAACATGTATTCTTTAGGGGCATATAAATAATGATTGGCATTATCTGCTCAATGTATCCCTTAAGTGATGCTACCATTCCTCTCTACAAATCCTCTAGAGGCAGACTTTGTGCTTTGATTGGCCCTATGTGCTTTGTATTTGCTGTCTGTCTGTGAGAATGTTTCTTTAGTTCAGACTGGTCTGTCAGCACAGCTCATCTCTCTTAATATAAGCTGAAATGACAGGTCTGTCCTGTCTCTAATGCTGGAGCTTACAATGGCACATTCGCATTTGACAGGCAACCGTATCTGGCTGTGCTCTCTGCCTGCTGCAAGCGCTGTTGTCCGTGGCCCTGTCTGTTATGATTGCTAGGTCATTGTCTCTTGGCAGGTGGGCGCTGATCCGCATCCACCCCAGAATTTTGCAGCGAAAGTTGATATGGCATGGAGCCAGCAAGGGATTGGTGCACAAGGTGGTGCCACAACAGATATGTGAAGGGCTAGTGCCAGCTGTGTCCACTTTGCTATGGTGCCAAATCTAGTTGACCTTAAACAGGTGTCAACCTTGACCCCAGAATGCCGTCTAAAATCCCCCCTGCCATTTGCACAATAGTCTGAAAGGATAAATTAAACAATGAGCTGCTAATGAAACACTGACAGTAATTACATTAACAAAAAGACTGTGGGGGTCAGACATTCCCATAGAAGAATTAATTATTAATCACATACAGGGGTTGGACAAAATAATGTGAACACCTAGGAAACAGATGACATTTCTTTACTGGTGGTGACTATACAATCTGCCACTGAATGAAAAATAAAAAAGGTAATCTCACAATTCTGAGAAAAAAAGTCAGAATTATGAGATACAAGCACACAATTGTGGGAAAAAAATGCAATTCTGATAATTTCTTGTAATTTTGATTTTATATCACGCAATTCTGAAAAAAAAAGTCAAAATTGTGACTGTATATCTTGCAATTCTGACTTTTTAACTCGCAATTGCGAGTTTATATCTGACTTTCTATAATTCTGACTTTATTTCTCAGAAGTGCGCGTTTCTGACTCACAATTCTAAGACAAAAACGTTTGTATCATGCAATTCTGAGAAAAAAGAAAATGCGAGATGTCAGAAATGCGAGATGTAAACTAGTCACAGTTACCTTTTTTTTATATATAGTAGCGGAAATGGGTTTCCATAGGTGAAAGAGTTGTTCACATACAAAAAATATTTTTGTTTTTATATTAAAAGGAAAAATTGAAAGCAAAAAAATTTAAATATAATTTGATAGGGCTTTTTTTCTACTGTTTTTGTTTTCTATAAATGTAATTTTATGTATTTTTATCTTATCTTTGCTCAGACTCACGTACACACCTCGGGGAGGTAGTGGGGATTGGCCATTTTGGTGGTCATGTAGAAACGGAAGTTTTTATCATAGTCAATGTCAGAATCTCCCAGTCGGATCAAAGTTCTGCCACCTGACACAAACGTCTGCTTCAGAAGAATGGGCTCCAGAGCAGGGTCCAGAGTTTCTTTTAGCTGTACACACACACAAATACTATATGAGTGAGATGCATGATATTTGTTATGATGAAAATTCAACATTCAGTTTCATTTCTGTGTTAGATCTCTTGGTATGGTACAGATGTCTGATCTCTGTTCTTAAAACTGATCTAAAAATAGATGCTGGGGGAAAACTATACGCCTCAGTTGTCAGCAGTAAAAACAAACATGACTGAAACTAGATTCATCAGAAAATCTCATCTGGCAAGAGTCCAAACTAATAAACTCACTACAGAATAACTCACTTAAGACTGAATTAAATCATTCAAAGCAAATCAGATATCAGTTATACAACCCTACCCAAATCAGATGTCCTAACTACCCTAATCTGTAATTTTAAATATTTAAATTGTTATTTCAGCAGTGTATTTGCATGGAAGCCCATTTCCTCCACTGAATAAATAATAAAAAGAATTGTTAATGGGATTTTTTATCTCACAATTTTGACTTTTTTTTTTCTCAGAATTGCGTGACAAACTCATAAATCTGACTTTTTTTCTAAAAAAAAAATGAGCAAATATGACATTTTTTGCCAAATTGCTTGATATAAACTCGCAATTACAAGTTAAATTAAAGTCAGAACTGTGAGATAAAAAGACGCAATTCTGACTTTTTTCTCGCAAATGCAAGTTTATATTTTGCAATTCTGACTTTTTTTCTCAGAATTGTGAGATATAAGCTTGCAATTCTGAAAGAAAAAGTCAGAATTGTGGGTTTATATCTCAGAATTGTGAGTATATTTCTCTGAATTGTGAGTTTATATCTCACAATTCTGATTTATAACGCAATTGCGAGTTTATATCTCACAATTCTGAGAAAAAAGTCAGAATTGAGAGTTTGTATCACGCAGTTCTGAGAAAAAAAGTCAGAATTATGAGATGTAAATTGGCAATTCTGAGAAAAAAGTCCAAATTGTGAGACAAAAAGTCGCAATCATTTTTTTTTTTTTTTTATCCAGTGGCAGAAACAGGCCATATATTTGTATTTACATCTGACTAAAAGGTTTTACAGGTGAGGAAGTGTCAAAGTTTACCTCCTCCAGAAGTACAGGCATGCCCAGCCGGATGGCGTTCTCAAGGGTTCTGAGAAAACCTGCATCGGTTAGCTTGATCACCTTTAAGCCATTCTTTGTCTCTTTAGACCTTATCCAACGATTTGCCTAGATGCAAAATGTAAAAGCCTTCATTGCATGACTGTAAAAAGGCAATTCTTAAACACGTCTTTAATATACATTTTTACTAAGATAATGATTAATTAATTGTTTCATGTCCCAAAATCCCAAAATATATTTTAACACATTTGAATAAATTAACAGATAAAATTTAAATTAAAAAAATCTATTAATTTAAATAATTTATTAGATAGCATCACATCATCAACCATAAGATAACGATTATGACAATTTTTTAAATTATGATATATTCTCTTTTAAAATCATTATGTGTGTGCATGAGTATATGTGTGCATGCATGTGTAACAAAGAGACATGGAGGGAAAGACAGATAAATAAAGAGAAACATCAGATGGAAAGGATGTGACAGATGTCCCTTTGTAAAGAATCTGGGTTCAGATTCTGCTAAAATGAAGTATTGTACTATGTGTGTGTGTGTGAGAGAGAGACGTGCATGTGGAATCTAAGTATCATGACATCAATGCCACTACGTAGAGTGGAGATGAGTTGAGTGTAGAGTGTTTGTGTCATGGTACTTGTGTGTATGTAAATGTGTGACAGTTCGATGTTTGAATGTCTGTTTCAGCCTCTCCAGAAGACAGAAGTCTCCCTAGAGAGACAGCCAGATGGAGAGAGAGCAAAACACAAATGACAAGAAAGAGCAGATGAAAAAAGGAGAACGACAGGCAAATGTGCTGAAACCGGAGGACAGTAATGAAAATGGAGAGGCTGGAATGGGAGAAAGATATCTGTATGTTAATGCAAGGAGGCTGGTTGTTTTCCTATTTGGGCTGCGAATGCTGTTCTTCGCATGATCGTGACACAACCAACTAAACAAAGCTCAGCTATTAAAGTTGCCCTTCACCCGACGCACTTATGTCCTGATGACACAGCGACTATGAAATGCAAAACAGGAATCTATAGAGAATAGATCTACTGAGGAGGCAAGAATTATACCGCAAGCATCTTTAAACAAGTCAGTCTAAGGTTAGCTACATGTTACCTGTACTTCCATTTGTCATTTAAACATATCTATACAGGTGGAGCTGGGGAAGGTGAAGGGTTTCAAAAGAACTCTGAAAGTGTGCAGTGAAATGCTCTAAGGAATGCTAACCAGCCATTTGAATATAAAGCAGTAAGCTCATTGGCTGCATATGCACCATGAACCAATCAGCTTGTGCCAAGCAGTTTAACGCTGTAAATATCATAACTTTGCGAGAGAGAGAAATGCATAGTCACTGTAATATATTATAATGGAATGTACTGTAGCATCTAGTGTCATGTGGGCATTTGCAGTAATTGTGCAGTCTCTTAGCAGTGTCTACATTAGGAATTCAGAGTGCTTGAGGGGAATAGCTCCTCCTGAGCCTATCTATGCTGGTCATAAGACTGCAATAGCATTACCTTGGCTGCAGCAGTGGGGAAAGTCTGTGGTTGGGCTATCATAAATGTTGATGCCACCATCAAGTTGGCATGTGGTAAACTATAATGATCATCTTGAAACAGTGTGTGGCAGCTCTTCTGCCTGCCAGAAAAAGAACCTATTAACTTCCTTTCAACCTGAAAATAAGCTGCTTGTGAATGAACTGATCCATCCTAACCCTTTCATGAAGAGATTAATTAGTTTTAATGGTTATGTGAGGCACTGTGGGCTGGAAACCATACTGTTTAGTGCTATAAAGGATTATAAATGTCAGTATTAAATTCAACTTTGTTTAAGTGACTTGCCTTGCTAAGGGACTGAAACACGGCATTAATGGAAGGTTAAAGATCACCTGATCTTGAGGGTCAATCATGAGTGGCCAGCGGCGTCCCCGCATCACAAGGATTCCATTCTCTGTGGAGACATTATCCCGCGGCAACCCTTCGGCATTCCACTGTCGGATCTCGTAGGGATCTCCTAGAATGCTGATAAGACTGAAGTTGTCACTGATTGGGATTCCCAACTTTTGACAGCGTGTGATCCAGTGATCTATAAGCTTCAGGACACAAAAAACGCTCATTAAACACATGCATGTTTCCTTGAAACAAGTGTTAGTGTTCTGTAAGCTGAAGGGAAACTGTTTCGGTGTGTCATAGTTTGATACAGTGGGCATTTGAAGTAAGACGATACGACAGGCTTCACTTTAAAGACTTAAAGCCAGATAATGTAATATACTCAGTGGCATTTTATAATTAAGGTATGCTGTGGAGTGAGAAAAGATTGTGATCTAATACACTACCAGTTGTCTGTAATGGGATGTGAATGCTCCGTAATAAGCCACACATGCTGCAGCGATGAACACATTTCCAATGACGTTGTGGATCTCCTGCTCAAAAAAAGTAATGCTTTCCTGCCATCGCACCTGCTCGTCTCCCAGAGCAGATGTTAACTTCCCCGACCGACCCAGACGTGCTTCAGTCAGAGCCCTGGTTTTAGCTACAACCCACACACAAAAACAGACATTAGTCCATTTTATGTTAACAGTCCCTTAAGAAACCATATGAACTGGTCCAGGCTTCCATAAGACTAGTCATTTTGCATAAAATGTGTAGTTTTGTACATCCCTAATAAAAACAACATAAATACTTCACACATACAAACAAACACCCAGAATTACTGAAACCACACCACATACAGTGCCTTGCAAAAGTATTCATTTTTTCCACTATTTGTTATGTATTGTTATTGCTGCCTTATGTTAAACTGATTTAAATTACTTTTTATTCCACATCAATCTACACTCCACACAAAGCAAGAACAGAACTCACAAATCTATAAAAAAAAAAAAAAACTATATACATTGCATAAGTATTCATACCCTTAACTTAGTATTTAGCTTAAGCACCTTCACAGCCTCAAGGTTTTTTTTGGTGTTTTGACAACCTTTGCTCATCAGCACATCTCATTGCACATCTTTTCTCCTCACCTCTTCACCTCTCAAGCTCTGTCAGGTTGGATGGGTGCAGATTTTCAGGTTTCTCCAGAAACTATTTGATTGGGTTCAAGCCCAGGCTCAAGCACAGAGTTGTCTATAAGCCACTCCTGCTGTGTGCCATGTGTGCTTACATGCTGTGTGCAATATCTCAATATTTTGGTGCATTGAGCGTTCCGCTTACTCTGACGAGTCCCTCAGTCCCTGACACTGAAAAACAGCCCCACAGCATGATGCTGCTACCACCACACTTTGGTACTCTGCACATGATGAGCAGTGCCTGGTTTCCCTCAAACATGATGCTTGGAATTGATCACCAGTTCTAGGAAGAGTCCTGTTTGTTTCAAACTCCTTCCATTAAGGTTAATGGAGACTACATGCTTCTGTGAACATTCAATGCAGCAGAATTTTTCTAAACTGCTCCCCAGATGGTTGGCTTGATGCAGTCCTGTTTCTGAGCTCTACAGGCAGTTTTTTTTTTTATCCCAGGGCTTGGTTTTGGCTCTGATATGCATTTACAGCTGTTAGGCCTTTTACGACATGTGTGCCCTTCCAAATCATACCCATTCAATTGAATTTGCCACAGGTTAACTTCACTCAAAGTATAGTAACATCTAGAAGCAATATGAATGCTCCTGAGCTAAATTTCAACTGCCCCAGATAAAGGTATGAATCCTTCTGCAATGGAATCATTTAAGTTTTTAATTTTTAATACATTTGCAAAGATGTAAAAACCTGTTTTTTGCTTTGCCATTGTGGTGCATATGGTGAGTATCGACTGATGTGGAAAGTAAAGCAGTTTAACATAAGGCCGCAACATACCAAAATGTGAAAATAATTAAGGGGTATGACTACTTTCGCAAGGCACTGTGTAGAACACTGCAGTGATTATGTATTTTTGTAGGCCAAACCATAAGTTACCATAACACCAGTTCTCTCAAAAAACACCCAACAGAATTTTTACTTTGGCTTTCCATTTTATTATAAAAATTACGGTCTACCAATATGTTTATGATTCATCATGTTTTGTTCAACATGATAATCTTCACAGATGATCACAACTGAATTTTAAAGTCTATATACAATCAGCATAAATAAAAAGCTGAATGAAGGCTATAAATGAACAACACCATGGTCGCATGACTTCAGCATCACTATCACTAAGCTTCTGACAACTCTGAAACATTTTCCCTGAAAGTTACAACGGTTTACAAAAGCGTGATTATACACACAACAAGGCCTCTCTCAACTGTCAAATACAAATAAATTTAATTAAATAAGGAGACCGAGCTGTTTTGTAAATGATCGCAACCAGGTAATATGCATTTACACAATGAAGGCATAGCTAGCTAGCAAACTGTAGGCTCTAGTAACTAACGGTAATGACATTAACTCGCGACTGAGCGGGCGAACCACTGATGCTAATGCTCTCTAGTTATTATAGTGTTAGGGGCGGGGCCAGGCTAAGGACTCCATTGCATCATCGTGACATTGACTGCACCTGAAAGCTCTAAAATGCTGCCTCCGAAGGCAGGAAGGCATCAAGGCACGTCCGAATCCAAATTCTGCTTCACTTCCTGTCTCTGGAGGTACCTTCTTTTGATCAAATTTTGAAGGCAGCATAGAACAAACCTGTGCGTTCCATTACGTGATGGTTGAGCTAAAAAAATAAAGATGGTGTCTGAAAATTGAGTTTGGCGGTCAGTTTTTGTGTAAATGTATAATTCTGACTATATTTTTGCATTTTTGATGTTATTTCTAGAGAAAAATCTGTAATATAGTTATTAAATATTCATTCAGTTATCCTTTAAAACTCTATTCTATTTTGTTGTAGATCATTAAACCATTATGCTGCCTCAAAAGGCTGTCTGAAATCAGTTTCATGAGGTGCCTTCATGCAAAAACACTGCATGCAAAGTCATTGCCTGATAAGGCAGTGAGGCAGGAGGTCAGCTGACTAGGCTTTCGGATGCAGCCCAATGATTTCAGACCTGCCCAAAAAATTCTAAAAACAAAGTTGTTGAAAAATGACTTAATGGTTTAACTCCACAATTCAGTCCTACAGTTCATAGTCTTTGCAATGTGTTTTCAGCAATATATTTGTAACATTTATAATGTGTTTAGAAACAATTCTCTGAATTGCTTTTTCAGACTATTTCCTATCCTATTTAGCCACTTTTTAGCAATCTTAAGTAAAAGCTTACCAAAAACACTATCATGAAAATCAGTTTCATCTAAAATGTGAAAACATCTTGAGTATTAACCAATTTAACCATATACCCATTCAAAAAAACATTGGTTTTGGCCTGCAAAAATACATCATTCCCTGCAGCACTCTAATTTGTTATAAATGTAAATCTAATTCACTCGACTTTGCATAGTAATCCACAAAATAACCATTCTTCAATCTTCTACTCAATTCCATTATCCGTTTTTTAAATCCCTTTATTTGGCTCCAACACAATTTCTTGCTTTCTGTTATTGCATTATTATCATTTAGGGCCCTTAGTGATACATTTCACTAAATTCAATAATTATGCAGTCGTGAAAGCTATCTGTCTCATCATCTCTCTCTTTCTCTCTCACCCAGCGTCTCTTTTTCAGCCACACTGGACTCAAATTGCTCTTGCAAAATTTTGATTTGGTTCTCCACCTCTTGTAGTTTGTTCTGCTTTTCTTTCAAGGTGGACATTGTTGCATCCAACTCAGCCTGATCAAAAAGCAAGTTATTAATAATAGCATAAAAAAACAACAGTTACACATTCATGCAATAGAAATTATCTACGTATCAATGTAAAAAAATAAAACAAATAAATAAATAACCAGACCAGACTCACCTGAGCAGCAGCCAGTTTTTCACGTTTAGGCCCAACCTCTTTCAGAACTCTTGAGTATAGGTCCATGGCTCTTACCCACATACACATGGACTTGCAGGCCTTGGACACTTTTTCCACTTTATCAGGCACAAAGTCTGGATTAGTAATGTATTTCTGCAGCTTCTGAAGAATCTGAGGTTTGATATTGTCCTTGTCATAGTCCATTAGCTTTTTTAGGAAGTTTCCATCACCCAGGAGCTGCTTTGCACTGGCCCAGTCTGTCCTAGTTGGGGGTAAACAAAGGAATATTAGGAAATGAAGTCTACAACTACTGTATCAACTAAAGCAATAAGTTCACTTCCAAAATAAAAATGAATGAAAAGATTTATTTTATGTGTCATGTATTATGTTGGAAATGTTAATCACGTACATCACGTGTGACGTAGGTGTAAGTACCGACTCAGTGTTTACATATGGAATGTACAAAGAAAGTCAAATACCCTTCACAAAAAAAGGTAACAATGTTGGGCGATTCTGAAGTTGGAGGCAAACATGAGGTGGAGTTTCTCGCCCTACCCTACCTTTTTGAAGTACACAGACGAAGAACTGCATTTAAAAACTGCAATTTGTACCTTCAACCCATTGACCACCATTAAAGTCCACTATATGGAGAAAAATCCTGGAATGTTTTCCTAAAACCTTAATTTCTTTACGACTGACACAGAAAGACAAGATAATCTTGGATCACATGGGGGTGAGTAAATTATCAGAAAAAAATTATTCTGAAAGTGAATTTCTATTTTAAACTCAAAGCATTAATAGCCAGTGTGTCTCTATGAAATACAGAATTAGACACCCTGGAAATTATATCTATATTACCAAATATTTCTCAGAAAGAGCAAATCAGACAACTTCCTTATTTGTAATAACTGAATAAAATAATAGCCATCCAGTTTCATGGAAAAAAGAATGTATGGTAAAGTCTTTTTAGTGTTCAAATTCTACAAATCCTCGTCTGAGTTATTTTAAAATGTATCTTGTTCTTTTCTTGTGACAAATGATTATGGTTGGTAAATCTGAATGTTAAACATATTACAACACCTCCACATCCTCTCCACCAACCCCAGAATTACATTATTAGATTTAACACCAGCTAGATGAGTACGCAGCTGGAAAAAAAACAAAAGTGATTAGAAGTAACAGAAGATGACGCAGGTTATTTCCAGTTGCACCAAAACATATCACATGAAATTAATTCTTAAATATCTAACACCAGAACACCAGGCAGTATAGAGAAGGTGTGTAATTACATACTGGCGTTAATATTTTACAATCATACATATAAAATGTTAATATAGAGCAATTAAAAGTCTCTCATATTAAACAGCATATGATCTGCTCATTATATCAATACATAATATTACAAGTCATTGTGTTAAAGTCAGTACGACATCCTCAATGTTAAATATTTCCCGGTTAAAACTGTATATTCAATGCAAAAAGTTGATTTTATCCATTAATTGGATCATGAAAAAGGACTGTTTGATATGTGGTTGGAGAGTAAAATATGGATAAATTATTCACTGTAAGACCAGGAACATGTTTTAAGAAAGTAAATGGGGTCAATTTTGATTTCATGTTGAGTTTAAACTCCACTAATCTGCCACTTAGGTACAGCACAGGTTTAATATCATGAGCAAATTGAACAATTAGAAGAATAAAGAACTGCAGGGAGAGAGGGAGGCGGAGAGACAGAAACACAGATTGTTCAGTCTGTGTTATGACATTTTAAACACCCATTAAATTGCTGTCTTATAAAGGTAATAATGAGTAGCTCTGCTGCAGATGATGATGATGCTGCTGAAAGTAACGAGATGAAGGAGAAGGATGAGATTGATGAATGAGTGAAAAGAGCACAGATGCTGCACAGTCAGAGTATCTGATGTTAATATGGCCAGCACATACTGAGTCACACTGAGTAGAGGGTCTCAGAGCCAAAGGGGGTTTATAATGTGCGAGAACATGCTTTTTTGCAGCTAGATTAGATACCTAAAAAGATTGAATACAAAAAAATTCACGAACCTGCTTTAAAATCATATCTGTGCCATTACACTTTAAAAGAGAGATCAGAAAAAGATTATTGTAAATGTAAAAAAAATGATAAATAATCTGCTTAATTTAGGTTTCTTCAGATAAGTCTTGTCTATCATCTATTTTATGGATATATTTACTACCTCTCTGGGCCTTAAATGTGTCAACTGCGTTGCTGTCTATGTAGGGTCAGAAAGCTCTCAGATTTCATCAAAAATATCTAAATTTGTATTCCAAAGATGAGCAAAGATCTTATGAGTTTTGGAACAACATTAATTTTTGGGTCAACTATACCTTTAATATGCAGTCGCATTTTGTTGGCAACTCTTGTTAGTAACCGCATTTTTAAAGACATGTATTACTGGGTAAAGACATGGGGTATTACTGATGTATTTCATGTTGTAGAACAAAACACAAAACCGCAGACAATATTTTAGGAGTTTAACTCATTCAAAAAACCCATTGACTGATTGATTCTGGAAATGAAACCAGAAGTGCACTCCTGCAGCACTCTACTGCATATAATTAGTGGTGTCAAAATTAGCATGTTAACGCAGGCAATTCATTTTTTTCATTTTAATCCGTTAAAAATATTTTATGCAATTACCGCATGGGCGGGGCTAGGTTTGGCCACCCCACTCACAACTGCTAAATAAATGTGTTTATTTAGATGCACAGAGCGTCTTTACTAGCACATCAAACGGGAGACTTTTCAGATGCGCAGTCCAACTTCACTTCAACACCAGATGCGAGTCAAACGAGCGCAGAAATGGTAGCGGTGACGAGGAGCTACAGTAGAACATTAGTGAACTGCGGTCAGATGAGATGTTGTCAGGCCATATGTCAGTTAAAACGAATTTACCTGTCCTGTCAGCCGTTATACTGTGCTCGTAGCCTACGCTCTTCACAAATGTGCCGGCGCATGCTGTATCATATTCAAATGTTGTAGTTATGTTGTCAGTTAAGACAAGAATTTACAAAAAACAAGGCGATTAAAGCTGCCTTAAAACTGAACATGTACGTATTTATTATTTATAGGTCACATTTAAAGCAGCGTTAGATCCGCATTCAGCAGTGGCAGTTTTTAAAGTAACAGCAGCCAAAATATCATAATAACCAGCTACTGTGATGTCTGTTAATCAAACACTAAAATGAAAAGAGAAAATTAATAACTTTTGTAGTTTGTATGCTTTATCTTAGAATTTAGTTTTAAGCTTTATTATAGAATTTAGAATTTTATATGTTTTAGTGCTTGATAATATTAGGCTTTATACAACAGTTCTTTCTGGTTCTCAAATCTGATTGGTTGAGAACTGTGAGATATTCTACTGGTATCACTACAGGAACGCCCTCACACAATTCTATGTTAGAATTGAGAATCAGAATGAGCTTTATTGCCAGGTATGTTTGCACATACTAGGAATTTGTTTTAGTGACAGAAGCTCCACAGTGCAACAGAATGACAATGACAAGAAAAGACACACAGATAATAAAAGAACAATATACAAATATACAGAAAATATACAGAAAAAAGTGCAAAAAAGCAATACTCAATATACAATTTAAATAAACTAAAAATAGACAAATGTAAACAATTTATTATGTACAGGTGCAAATTAGAAATGAGAAATGTAAACAAGTATGTGTTTTAAATAAATGAATAACTAGGGTTTATACATAATTTCCGTGATAGAGTTCAAGATAGATAATTTAATCTTACTTCTGGAACTGCCTGTTTCAAATGATGATTAAACAGCAAGCAAACTATGCAAAAGCGGCAGTTTTTCTGGTGCACTCAGTGTCAGAATTCACTCACTCATTTTCATCCACTCCTTCAAGTGAACTGTATGAGTGGACTAATGTAGGGAATACTGAATGAGGGTATAGGGGGCGATTTCAGATACAGCCATTTTCTCTCACTAACCTAAATAAAGCAGCACATTTCCTTGATAGGAATTCTAAAAGTGACGAATGTTTAACTGTTAACTTGAGCTTTGAATACATGGTGGAAGGAAGTAGTTCCGCACAAAAGAGGATTTATAAGGCACTCAGTCGTTTCTTGTTTAATTACACACATGTTCGGTCGTACTGTTGTATAAACACAATTTCACTCTCATACTCAAGCGATACCGGCTCTGTATCAGCATGGCTGTGATTATGCTAGAGGCATGAGGCCGGAGGCCGAGTGCCGGAAGCAATCACAGCTGCTGATATAGAGCCTGTATCGCTCGAGTACGAGAGTGATTTTGCGAATATATTTTCTTGCTGAAGGCAGGTAGCTAGCCTATATGACATTTATTATAATGAGTTTATGTGAAGATTGTTTCAAGTTCACTTAAATTAGAAGTTATTTTTTGTTTATTTTTTTAATATTTTAAGTCTAATAAATGTTACATTGACAGCTCTGAATTATACTGTAATGCTGAATAGTTTTATTCTTGGTTAAATATTAGGGAAAAAAACCTTAGAGACATCAGTTGGAATCAGTAGCTGCGTTTACATGGACACTAGTAATCCGATCGTAATAGGACTAGAAGCACAATCGGAAAAAAAAAAAATCACATGTAAACATGTCAATCGGATTGAATTGGCCAGATCTGATTAAAATTTCGATCCGATTGTAAGAGGTGGGTTATCCTTTTTGTAATCCGAGTGAGACATGTAAACACTTCATCGGATTGAAAATCGAAATTGGAAAGTACTGCGCATGTGCAGCGACATTACAATAGCGCAATGACGTGTGCCACCTGGAACGAGCTGTCCTTTCTGGTAAATAAAGTGTCATAAATGAGTTTTGGTCATTCTAAAATTATGCTTTTACTCCGCATCTGTGAAGTGGAGCAGCACAACGCCCCACTAGTTCTTGTTTTAGACTCTTATTTACAGACGACTGGTTTTGGGTGCGGGAAGGAGCACTTTCTAAAGTAAGCAGCACAGCAAAACAGTTCATGTGCTGGTCGTCGCTTAATTAGGACCTGGATAGATAATCAAGTGTGCTTTTTCAAACAAAAGTGGGAAACTATGTATATTCATGCAGTGTGCGCATGTCAAAAGATTAAATCCGATCAGAAGCTTGTAACATATAAACGCCCATATGAATCCGATCATGTTCATGTAAACACTCCGCTTGGATTCGTCAATCAGAATTAATTAATTCCGATGGAAGCAAAAAGTGTCCATGTAAACGCACCTAGTGATACTTGCCTTCAGTCATAAAAAAATTTAATTTGAAGACTGAATGTGAAATTATAGCAATATAAAAGTATAATTAAAAATTTTAAAGGTCCAAGTGAAGTGCCTTGAAAGACGTAGCAGTATTCTATGTGGTGATGTAATTTCAACTGAAACAGGAAAACAGGGCGAGCAATATCATGCAGCCCCGCCCACTTTTTACAATAGCCAATAGCGCTCCACTATTGGAGAGCCGTTGAGCTCCGTAAAGCCTCATTTTACAGCTTATAACAGCCACAGTCTAATAGATTACCCCCTAGATTTAATATGAAACTCTTAATAAAACAAAATAGTGCTCATAATCATACTGAGGCTTTGTAGTTTAATACATGCTGACTCGCACATATGATCTGCTCCATACTATCGCGTCTCTGGACCAGGGTAAAAGTCCGGAGTAGACTGCGATCTGCCGAGGTTTGTGTGACACAACGCGAAACCAGACATCATTTGCCCTGACGGAAAGCATATTTACACTGTCTGAATCGTTCCCTATCGCCTACATTGCGCACTACCTGCCATTCACCATACAAAAAGCACTAACAAGTGACCGATCTCAGGCGCAGCTTCAGCGTCTATTTATAGTGTAGGGGGCAGGACGCTACGGATTCTAGAAAGCATTTTATTAGACAGAATGTTTGACAAGTAGCTGAAGTGCAGCGTGATATCATCAAAACCGTTGATTCATATTGGCGGAAGTAACGAGACTGTAAGATTTGAATGCTCATATCTTGTAAACACGAATTTTGTCATTGTTATGGAGCACGCTAATTTATAGATAAATGTAAAGCTAACATATTCATACCAAAAGCTAAAAAACTTTGATTTTGATTTCATGGGGCTTTAATGTCAGGTAGAATTAATCGTGATTAATTTCAGAAAAAATGTGATTTTTTTTTTATCGATTGACAAATATAATATAACATAAAGATGGAACTCACTTGTTGTTGAGCAAAATGCACACTGCCTCCATCACAGTCATGACGAGGTCTGGTGGTTTGGTAAAGACACGGATTTCTGATATGTCAGCTTTATCCAGAGCATTCAGGGCCTTGTTTGCACTGTCAAGCGCAGGCAGAGCCTCATCCAAATCACGCTGAGCATCGTCTGCAATGGCTTGAGTCTCTTCTGCCTTTACCTTAGCTAAAGCTTCATCCTCTTTCACAACCCTACGCACCTACAGGTAAAAAGGTTTGTAAGCTCAAATGTTAATGATGTACTTTTTTAAAGCATTATTGAAAACATTTCAGTTTGTTATGGGACTTCCATCATAGACACAACATTGGACCTTAGGGGAAAAATAGAATAATAAATGTAGTACTTACTGTGAATACAGAGGGGAAATGGTTGAATTATTAGTAATACACACACCTGGTCAGCGTTCTCTTGATCCACAGCGAGTTTCTCCATGAGAGCATTGACATCGATTGATTTTTGTGCAAGCACAGGCTCTAGAGCAGAGAGGTCTTGCTTCATCTTATCAACTAGTTCATTTGTCTCCAGCAGTTTAGTAAGACCATTTTTCACACGATCTCGAGCCTGTGCAGACAAACAAACATCATATTTCACACATACAAGTCACACATTTCTGTTTGTCTAGCTCCGACGGGTCCTTTACTCTAATATATCATCCAGTTGACACATAACTTACTTTAATATTTACAAAGGTAGCGACTTTTTTTTTCAACTTTTTGGAAGACAGAGGTTAGTATACACAATCTAAAGTAATGATGTAACAACATAAATAATTTATGCATCTTGCATTACTCATCCATAGCCCAGTCTCCTCACCGCCTGCAGCTGCTGTCTCTTTTCTCCCAGCATGCTCAGGTACAGGTTAATGAGCTCTAAATAAGAAGTGGGCGTGGTGTAATAGTGTCTGCGCAGTTCAGAGTAAAAACGTTCCGCCATGTCAGTCACGCTAACATGGATCTCCACACACATCTCTGAAAAACACTGCTTCATCTCCTTACTGCCAAACTCCACGTTCTGGAAGAAGGTCTGGGACACAGAAAGCAGTGCCTCACGGGGCCACTAAAAAATAAATATAAAATGGAAGATAAATTTTCTTTGATTTATGAACACATTACAAAATTAGCTCATAGAAGCTGTTTACACTTAACACTGTATTTGAAAAGATATTCTTTTACAAAGCTCACGTCATTGAGTCATTTTTGGGTGCACTATTCCTTTAAATGTTCTTTACATAAATTACTTTTTTATGTAATGAATTGGCTTCCACAAACCAAGTGCAAAAATAGCATGCAGATTGGACTGAAGACATTATAATAGACTATTCTTTCATTTCATTCTGAAAGAACCATAGCGGTCACCTTGAAATGTGTGGGGCAAGTTTGAGTGTGTTTATGTGTGTGTGTGTGTGTGTGTGTGTGTGTACAAGTAAACAAACACACATTGATGAAAACAAATAAGCAAATAAAAGCAGGGTGAACAGACATACGGGCTTGCTGCTTAACGCTAATGAGCAGCTGCAGTTGGCCAGCACAGAGCCATTCATCACACCCACAAACACAACGCTACAATGGACAACACAACAAACAAAATCAACACTCTACATGCAAACAAACCACACACACACTTTATAGTAATTAGCAGAACACCCCTCTCAACCCAACAGCTTGCAGAGGTCAGTGAATGTGTGTCTTATTAGATAAGAGAAAGAAAAACAAGAATGGCATGAAACACAAGAATGGATTGAATGATAGAGGTACAGTGTCTGTATGTGTGTGAAGACCTGAAACCCCCTGAAGCCCCCTCTCTTTATTAAGGGCCAAACACTGAAAGTGCGTAGGCACCACTGATCTATATATATGACCACTCATTGTGTTCTAAACTGCCGTTAGGCAGTGAAGCCACCAGAAGTGTTTGGTCCACCATCTTACTATTCCCTACTGGCAGAGAGTACCATTAACTCATATGCAAACCGCTGACCTAAAATCACCCGATTTAAAGCGTATCAGTCACATAGGATTAGTTTTTAGGATATGTGTATGTAATTTTTGTTTTGTTTTTTTTTGGGGGGGGTGGGGGTGTTTTTCTTTGATAGGACAGTGGAGATATGACTGGAAGTGAGTTGGAGATAGAGGAGGGGTGTGGGATCGGGAAAGGTCCAAGAGGCAGGATTCGATCTCGGGACACCCGAGGCACAACAGCACCACATGTCTGCGCACTGCCCACAAGGCTATCGGCGTAGACTAAATTAATTTTTATTTAAGATGTTTATGGTGTTTTCGGGCAGGATAATTGATATATTGAAGTCGTTTAGTTGGGTGCGTCAGCACTTGCGCTCTTTATGTACGTAATTATGCAGAAAAAAATAAACTTGACCATATATCTGGTATTAGTATCTGAAATTGACTCAAATATACAATAAAAAATACAAGCCTCTGTTACTATATTGCTTTGTATTCAAATTGAAATCTTTGAAATAAAGCTTCATGTATTTAGGTCAATACTGTATGTAGTATTATTTCTCAGATTTATGATGTGCATATCTTTAATGTGCCTGATTAAGCAACATCTATTTCAGGTTCTTAACGATCACACAAATTCTGTAATGATTTACTAACATTACTGTTTCCGTGTGAGTAAAATGTTATGTATATGTGTTTAATTAATGATTAATTTAACAAACAAATCATTACCTGCTTCAAAATGAATACTGTTAACAAAATTATTGTTGAAACATGCAGTTAGCCATCTATACAAATAAAAACACTATAACAAAATTACATGAACAGTAAATAACTGTAACGTTACAAGGCGAAGTAAGGGATACAAAGCATAAATCTTTATTCAGATTTCTGAATGAGCACTTCATCATTTGTACACGTTGAACGTCCGATGTTTATCATGTTCATCTGATGTATGTGACTGTATGTAGGCTATATGAACGTAGATTTTTAATAAGCAGAGGAAATTCCCGACATTAAACAAATAACCGTTTACATGCTTAAGACGTTTGCTTTGTGAAAATGTAGAGTGAGACTTCAGATATAAAAACGCTGACTTGTTATGTGATGTTTTCTCATTAAAATCGTATAATTTCCTATTCATTCAATAGAATGTATGCAAATACTAGCTACTACTAACTACTCCACTCGGGCGGCCATCTTTGAAACGCCTCTCGGGCATGCAAGTGCAGCTCCTATCTCTTTGAATGGGGAAGCAACAAATTCTCCAAAACTGTTCAGCAAGTTTATGATTAAATTTCATATTTGAAATCACCAGTGAAATCTGACAAGAATCGCCTCATAAATATGGTTCCTTGTGCTTTAATAGCGTTAAAACACACTTATTTTTCAGGCTAGATCAGCCAGTGCGCATGTGCAGTACTGAGCGCAAGTCTTAGAACGCCAATTGTTTCTATAGCAACCAGGACTTCTAACGGCAGCTGCAGTGGAGATATGACAGGAAGTGAGCTGGAGATCGAGGAGGGGGGTGAGATCGGGAAAGGTCCACGAGGCGGAATTCGATCTCGGGACACCCGAGGCACAACAGCACCACATGTCGGCGCACTGCCCACAAGGCTATCGGCGTTGACTAAATAAATTTTTATTTAAGATGTTTATGGTGTTTTCGGGCAGGATAAGTTGTGCTCCTTGTTGTGCTCCTTGTGCTTTAATAGCGTTAAAAAACACTTATTACACTTATTTTTCAGGCTAGATCAGCCAGTGCGCATGTGCAGTACTGAGCGCACGTCTTAGAACGCCAATTGTTTCTATAGCAACCAGGACTTCTAACGGCAGCTGCAGTGACGCACTGACTTTACTAATCAACCATTGGCTCTTTCGTTAAGAAGGCGGGGCTTCGCGGCCATAATGAGCGTTGCATTTTTCCCCATTCAAAACTATAAGAGTGACACATCTTGGGTATTCTATAGTCTTTGATACTAGGGAATAATAATATGGCGGCATGGTGGCTTCACTTTTATGACCTCATGAGCAATCCAGTTCTCTATTATAGATCAGTGGTAGGCACCTATTGTATCCATTGGCGTTGTTCTTCTTCTTCTTCTTCCGTTTCTTACACGCTTGAGTCTATGGCAGCCCATAGAACGCTTGTGGGAAAGTTGTGAAATTTGGCACACTGATAGATAACAGTCTCATCATAAACCATAGCAAATTTGAAGTCTCTAACTCAAACTCTCTAGCGCCACCGCTTTTATGCTAATAACTTTTAAACCGTAAGGCATAGAACAAAAAAAATAATAATTTCCTCTGAATCCGTGGCCAATGCTGAGTTGAATGAACACCAAAATTAAAAAATCGTAAAAAAATCGATTTAGGTTTTTTTTGTTGTTTTTTTTAATTGTTTGAAAAACCTACTTTTTTGAACTTGCCCTAGTCTGATTTTCACCAAAATTGTTTCAGATCATCTTTAGACCATGCTGGCAAAAAGTTATGGAATTCAAGTTGATTAATCAAACGTTCTTGAATAAGGCGCAAACGAATTCTACAAAAAGCACGCAATAATGGATGTAAGGCTATATCTCTGCAAAGGTTTGGAGTATTGAGATCAAACTTGGTGTGTGTTAACAAGCATGACCTGAGGCTTACCTGCAGTGTTTTGGCACAGTGCCACCTAGTGATCAGGAGATATGAAAAATGACTATTTTAGCTTATAACTATTTCTGTGCATGAATGATATCCAATTTTCCCATGTCAGCCATTTTGGGCGTCTGCCATTTTGAATTATGAAACGTAAAATGCTATATTTTACAAATGCACTGACATATCGCTACAAAGCTCGGTATGGGTCATCAGCATGATGCCCTGAAGGAGCCTGAGAAGATTCGAGCCAATGCCAAATTGTGGTAAAATGTAACTTATTTTCACAGGAGTCACCTTTGTAGACTCCTGAATCCTTGCCGAGTCCAGCGATACCAAACATGCCAGGTTTTGCCTTATGGTTTGTGCAATGTTGCATTTTAGCACGAAACATATCTTGGTAAATGTATATGTCTAGAAACCGTTCAACGATCAACACAAAGCCACTGCATAGGAAATTCAAAAACATAGCGTGCCAGCTAAACGCCAATGCTCAATTGCCAAAGTGGCATAAAAATGCAAACAAAGTCAGCCATCGGTAATTTTTTCCCTTATTATATATAAAAATGTCTATAACTCCAAAACAAAATGAGATATTTTCACCAAATATGACACACATATGTATGGGCACGCTCTACTGTGCCTCTTGGTGGCGCTATATAATTGAACAAAACATGAAATCGTTCTGATATTTGCCTTGCCTAGTGTATGGCCCCGCAGTCACTGCTTGTTAGAATCAGTTTCCATCACTGTTTCTGAGCCATTCTATAAAAAAGTGCCATTTGTGTCCACAGTATCTTATGAAAAGCAATAAAATCTGATCAAATATTATTTTATGTGATTATGGTGTATTTTTAATGTTTAATGCACTTCATGTTGTCAGTAACAACAAATTAAATATGTTCTTTTTCTTTGAATTTGCTTATCAATTTGGTACAAAACTATCCTATTTAAATCAATGTGATAAGTGAGTTAGGTCAAAAGTAATCTGAAAATAGTAGTAAATATATCCTTAATGTGTAATGTAATGGATTGTTGATTACTGGAGTAAATTTGACAAGAAAATACAATTTCAATCTTTCTACTACAAAATGTTAGGTGTAATAAGTGTTACTTGCCGTTTGTTAAATTAATGGGAAATGTTTTTCAGTTTTTAAGTGTAGGATTTATTTTTAAAATATTTATTTTAAATGTAAAAGTAGCTGATAAATTGGCTGAAAAATATGTAGGCTATTCGCTTTTCTATTCATAGTATAGAATTATTTAATTTTTATTTGTTATATTTTATTACATTTTATTTGTATTTATGAATTTTGATTCCCCCCCCCCCCCCCCCAAAAAAAAATTATGTAATAACACCACTTTAATTTTACATCCATGGCAAAATTAACAGAAAATGACCATTTACATTTTCTGGAGTTTTTTTTCTATATTCATGCATTAAAAATTGAGTTTCTCTATATTAGCACTTTTGGAACGTCACTCTGTCAGGTTTCGGGACTCTTTTGTAGTGTTTTCATGTTAGTTTAGTCCTGTGTATTTGGTTTAGTCCAGTCTGTATTTGGTTTAGTCCTGTCCTTATTTGGTCATGTTCCTGTCTCCACCCCTCGTTATGTCATTATTAGTTAATCACGATCACCTGTCTGTGTCTCGTTACCACCCTATTTAAGCTGGATTCTGTTCATTGTTTGGTTGTCCATTCTCGTCGTTGTGTGCGTGTCTCCTTGCCTGTCTCTGATGTGAATTATTTCTGTAGATTTTGTTTATTAAAGACTTGTTTTGTATCTAAGCTCGACCTCGTTTGTCCTCCCTACACGACAGCGTGACACACTCAGCCAGACAGATTCTTTTTTTTTTTTTTTTTGTATGGGGCTCTTGAATGCTTGAATCTGATTGGCTCTCTTGAAATTCTTTGGGCACTTCACGTTGTAGCTACATTGGCACCTCGGTGTACGCTATTTTCTAATAATTCAACGGCCTGCCTTCAATTCTTCCTTGCTTATTAATTTTATACCTTGAGATAGCGCAATGCATATTTTTACTTAAAACATTCACTGGTTGATTTATTTACTGATTTTTTTTTTTTTTTTAATCTCCCTCTCTTTTTCCCTTTCTCAGGGTCTGAACCAACAACAGTCAAAAAAGTGACCAGGACCACAAAACCCCTCATAAGTCGCATGGTTATATTTGTATAAACAGCCAACAATACACTGTATGGGTCAAAATGATAGATTTTTCTTTTATGCCAAAATTCATTAGCATATTGAGTAAAGAACATGTTCCATGAAGATATTTAGTAAATTTCCTACTGTAAACATATTAAAACTTAATTTTTGATTTATAATATGCATTGCTAAGGACTTAATTTGGACAACTTTAAAGGCGATTTTCTCAATATTATAATTATATAATTATAAAAAGAATTATTATTTATAAATATAACTAACAAATATTGTCCTATCCTAAGGAAAAAAAAAACATCAATGGAAATCTTATTTATTCAGCTTTCAGATAATGTATTGACCCTTATGACTGGTTTTATAGTCCACGGTCACAAATCACACTGATGTGCTTTTAAATGAGCAAATAAGCTACTGACAAGAGACCTGTTCCCAACCATGATTACTGTGAAAACAGAGAAATTAAGTGATGGACTTGTAGGGGTCAGAAAGGGCGGAATGTATAAGCAGTCTTTTTAAAATATATACATGAGCAAGAATGAGAGTTGCTTCTTATCATCATGGTATAATGCTGACTGTCTTGCATAAGTGACTCTTTAATATGTATATTAGGCACTGGGGTAGCAATTTCTCTTATCAATGTCCTATGCCATTACTGGACAGATTGGCCCTAGAGAATACTGTAGATGTGCTCATATTGCCAACGTAGACCAAAACTAGACAAGTCACTTGAAACATTTGAAAATTTTTCTGCAAGCAACACACAATTATTTGGTTTGATCTCATTTTATAGCTGTGAAATAGAAATAGTGTGATAGATATATATAGGTCTTTTTTTTAAAAGAACCATTTGAAAATTGAAAAGAAATGTTGATGCGCACCAAATCAGCATATTAAAATTGTTTCTGAAAGATCATGTGACTCCAAAGACTTGAGTAATGGCTGGCCTGAATAAATTACATCTACAATATTTCTGTTTTTACTGTATTCTTTTAATCAAATAAATGACCATTAAGAGCATTTAAACTTTAAAATTCCCTAACTTTTGAATGGTAGTATGTATATGACATTTCAGGTGACTGTGGTTATTTCAGGATGCCTCCAGGTTTCATTGAATTTATATTTTCTTTCATGATACTTCAGGGCGAATTCACTAAGAATTCATTGCGCCCACTGACAGTGTTGTTTGCATACGCTGTCCTTTGTTTTAGCATTTAATTCACTAAACAAGTTAGGCAAACAAGCCCAAAAATTACTGCTGCTTTGCATGACTCCATTTGCATGACACAATTGCCCATCTTGCAGGCCGATTAAAACTCTGCCTCCCACCTGCTTTCTGTAAATAGCACTGATTTTTGTGAATAAGGCACAATCTGTAATAAGCCATTATGTGCTGTGCCTGTGCATATTTAAATGAACTCATTGTTAATTAAGTCATTGTTATTCTTTTTTGCATTGCACACATTTCCTCTGTAAGAAAATGATTTCACAGAGAGAAAATGTGTGGTTAATATGCACAGTGAAACACTGTTTCACTGCATGGTTAAGTTTGGTTGCAGGTGGTATAAAATGCAGGGGTTTGCAGGCGCAGCAGTTTAGCGGTAACATGTTTAATCAATTCACTGCTCAGTGATTTTGGTTTGAAAAAAGATGGAGTGTTAAAAGAGGAGGTGGATTCTGACCTGTACAAACCAGTCAATGGTGCAGCAGTTAACTAGCGATGGGAACATGCGGCAGCGTGAGCGGAAGGAGTCGCCCACAGGGCTCATACATAACACTATGTGCAGCTTCTCACGCACACGAGAGATAAAGTACTGGAAGACCTGAAGACACAAAGACATAAACAGAGGTAAGACAAATTACATCTAAACAGAACTGTAAAGCAGCAGAGAATATATGAAGAGTTCACATGCAAATGCCACTAAATCCATCTGACATCTTTCTTTAAAAAAATGCATTTTTATCAGGTTCCGATGTATAGGTTTCTATGTAAGTAGTGGTACTTCTGTTTGGGCTGAGGCTGGGATTTTAGCAAGTTTGAAGTAAAAGTATTTGATGGACGTATAATGTGTTGAGAGCATTCACTCAGGATCATTATGTCATTTTTGACCAAGATGGCTTTTAGGGGGTTTTGCATTTGAACTCTTCATATAGTGACATTCTGCACTTAGTTAGATGTCTTGGTTATGGCCATGTTGCAAGATTGAATGGTTATTGGTTGTATAATGTACCTCATCCCTATTTCCCTCAGAGATGCCAGCCTCTTTAGCTTTAGGGCTAATGGCAGCCAGCACCTGCTTTAGTTCATCCTTCTCAAAGAGGTTCGGTACTTCACCCGAGTTCAGCATATTATTAATGTCCTCCAGGAACTCTTCCACCACAATCTAAAACAGATGAGAAAAACCACATGATCAAACATCACCATTCCACCAACCAGGATTTAATAACAGGTGCATCACTATCAAGAACAAACGGCATGTGGCATGACACACCAATTTCGAATATGTGACCCGGCATAGTTCACCCAAAAATGAAAATTCTGTCATTAATTACTCACCCTCATGTCGTTCCAAACCCATAAGAAATTGTTCATCTTTGGAACACAAATTATTTTGAAAATTTGTAATGAAATCTGAGAGTTTTCTGACCCTGCATAGACAGCAACACAACTACCACATTCAAGGCCCAGAAAGGTAGTAAGGACCTCGTTAAAATAGTCCATGTGACATAAGTGATCCACCCATAATTTTATAAAGCTACAAGAACACTTTTTTGTGCACAAAGAAAACTAAAATAACGACTTTATTCAACAATTTATTTTCTTCCATGAAGAAACAATGTCTTTACTACCTTTCTGGGCTTAGAATATGGTAGCTGTGTTGCTGTCTATGAAAGGTCAGAAAGCTCTTTGATTTCATCAAAAAATATCTTAATTTGTGTTCTGAAGATAATTGAAACTCTTACAGCTTTGGAATGATACGAGGGTCAGCAATTAATGACAGAATTTTCATTTCTGGGTGAACTATCCCTTTAATGCTAATTGCCACCTGTCAAAAAAAGGAGCAAAGTGGGCAGGAGTGGTAACAAGAACGTTAGCCTCTAGTCTCAGTCCCTAGTGTGCCTCTTGAGATCAGGAGAGTGAGTCTTACCCATACAGCTCTTACTAACTGGCCTCGATGACACTCACTGGGATAAACCTCACTCCTTTTGTGTAAACTGTTCCTTTCATATGTTAAATTCAGAATAAACCAAACCAAACATTACACACACACACCCGTGGGTGGGTATTTCAAGTATATAATTTAAAATGAAAGGTCAAACACCCTTTAAGGGCAAGTCTAAAAAAGAATGTTTCAACTACCAACTGTCTATCAAAAACACTGAAGAGCATTTTCTCCCTTCAGTCCATCCAAACACTCAAATAAATGACATTTAAAACAGCCTATTCAATCAAAAACTCTGATTCCCATTAGTAATTATCCTTACAGATGGGCACAAAAACACACACCTCACAACATAGATCTCTTGTCTGTAGCACCAGGTTGCATCTGTCTCGTTAGGAACTGTTCATGAAATAATTTAGGGGGTCATTACTGCTGCAGAGCCTGAATGCTGAATCACAAAGCTGTAGCAGGCTCTGCTTTCATGAGACAGTATTACAGCACTGGCAGAGGGCCCGGAGTCATAACAGAGATGACCTACTGTCTACTCTACAGCACAGAGAAAACCTCTCTGCATCCAGATTCATATTCACATATCAATAAATCAGAACTTGTGAATTGGTTACAGGAGGCTTTCGGAAATGTGTGGTTTTAGGTTACGCTAGGCCAAACATTCCATTTTACAAACTCTAAATGCACAACAAAACGTGAAAACACACAACAAAAACGAAAATGGAAAACTGTTTATGAGCAAACTATTTATCTTTTTTGGTGTACCTGAGTGTCTGTAAAGAGAAACACCATGTCCTGGCCCTCCACACCTGCCATTTTGTAAAGTTTACGCAGGTCTTCATGGAAGCTGTCATAATTATAACCACGGCTCAACTCAATCTGAAAGCAGCGGTAGCCACACATGTGAGCAGCCAAACGTGTTAGAGATTGCTTTCCTGTGCCACCCACACCAACTAACAAGGCATTTCCGCGTTCTTGGCGAATCATGCGAGCAATCCTGTTGACGGGGGAAAAAAAGAAGGTCAGGTGGATGAACAAAACATTCCATTAGTAAACCGATCCAGATACCCAGCCTGAATGGAGGCAAAGCTGCTTGCTTACCTAGACACATGTTCAATGGCATCTTGAAAGAACACAAGCTTGGTTTCCTTGGCAAAGGTTGTGTTATAGTCATCCAGGTAGTCCTGAAGTACCTGGCGAATCTTCTCGATGTCTGTTAGATCCTCATAGACACGATCAGCCTTGTCTACTCCAACCTGAACAGTGTTAACATCCATTCAATAATTTAATAGTTCACCCAAAAATGTACATTTTGCTAATTTACTCACACTTATGTCTTTCCAAACCAAAGTTTCTTTCTTATGTTGAACACAAAAGAAGATATTTTGGACAGATATTTATAACAGTTGTTGGCCCCCATTGACTTCCACAGTAAGGAAAGAAATACTATGGAAGTCAATGGGGACCAACAAATGTTTGATTACCAGCATTCTTCAAAATTTCTTCTTTTATGTTCAGCATAAGAAAAAAAGTCATATAGGTTTGGAACAACATGAGGGTGAGTAAATGATGACATTTCATTTTTTGGGAGAATTATCTCAATCAAAAATGACCATAATTAAAAAAAACTGTTCGTATACTACAGTATTAAACAGTTAAATGTTTACAAATGCAAATGTAAACACACAGAAAGCATTCTACAAAGCAAATATAAAACTGTGACAGACTGTCAGATGCAAAAAGATCACAACAATCCCCAAAATAGTTTTACCTTGATGAAATCTCCAAAAATGATGGGCTGATTCACAAAGTATATCGGCTCTATGTTTATGCTGAAATATTTACCTGTTGGACAAGCAGTTCAGGACATTAATGTTTACTGTAGCAAAAGGATGACAGATTGAGGGCAAAACAAAAATAAATAGATCATTCTGTTAAGTCACACTGCAAAATGGGAAGAATAATACTGTTTAATGTGACCCACTTTCCTCTATCTAAAAATTAAAATGTCATAAAATAATGTTTCAAAAATTATTTTAATGCTGCAATTATGACTATTACGTATTAATTACATTTATTGTTACAGTATCAGCAAATGCAACAAAACACCTTGTATAATAAAAAGAAACTTGTTTATTTATTTTGAGCTCAATAAAGACATTTCAAAATATAATGTATTATAATATTATATTATTTTATCTATTAAGATCTTTAAGTCTTTACTAAGCTCTTGAATATTAACAGTAAAAAAAGGATTCAAGGGTCAGGTGCTTACTGGCCATCTCTGAGATCATGCTATGGAAGTAGGTCTTGTCCTCGTTGTTGATGAGTCGATCGTGGAAGACACGTTGACACTCGTGACAGAACAAACGGAAAATCTGTGTTTGATCTCTCACTGTAGTTGGCTCACACTGCAGCATACCTGCACAGAAACACCCACACACACAGAAGCAAAGAATATGATTTAACATTCATACAGATTCTTTATTATATTTAATTTCATAGCAAGAATGCATAGTAGTTAAAATTAATTCTGTGTCTACAGATCAATGAACAGTAACAGATGAACTTGTCTGTGACCTTTTGTTAATAATAATTAAACACACACACACACACACACACACACACACGCAATCAGATAGGGGCTGTGCTGTTTGGTTTTAGTTTACATTGACAGTATCCATATTGAGTATTGAGAGTCTATAGTTCAGCCCCTGGATGAGTCCTAAACCATAAAAGAACATTTTAACAACCCACAAGGTGCCTTTTCAAATTAAGAGAAAGCATTTTTATTAGTCATTTGAGAAATCTAAAACAAAAGAAGGTCTTTACAAGCCTTTGGTGGATTTCACCTACACACCCTAGATTTTCACCATATTTTCAATTATTTGTGTGCAATATATACAGTAAATGACAGGTTTTGCAAATGTCTGAAATATATCTGTAGGTAAGTTTTTGTTCATTTGTGTGTGTTTCTTACCCTGCACACATTTAGAGAGGTCTCTGAGGTTAAAAACGTAGTGGGATTTGGCTGGTGTAGGTAGCAGGTCTACACTCATACGACGGTAGATCTCAACAGCAGCATCCACAATGCTGTCAGCTGCCTGCTTCACCGCTATGGGAAACTCAGTGAGGAATCCACTCAAAATTGCCTACAAACATGCATGTACAAGCATAGTCAGTGCACATAGCACGTGTAGAGTTTAGGACAGTAATATTTCTAAGTGTAAATGTCTGAAGACCAGGGCTCTGAACCGGTTCTAGGAACGAAAACGAAAAACGAAAACAAATGACATTTAACAGGAACAAAAACGAAAACGAAAACAAAATCACTTTTAATCGTTCTGAACAGAAACGGAAACAAAAATTCCAAATTAACCGGTTAATAACGGTATTTTTATCGTTCTCTTTATTATATCAATTTGGGAGACCAAAAACATGAATTGTGTGTGCAAATGCGACGGTGACGCATACAACGTGAAATGCCCGCGAAGCAGACGTCATAAGCAGAGCCCTTTCTGATGCAAGGAGCTTAAGGTTTCCAAGCACCTGGCTGTTTCATGTGCAAAGGAATGTTTAGGTTTAAGTTTATCTGGAGTTCTGTTTTGTTTGAGTGAAAAGTGGTTATTATTCATATTAGGTAAGGAATAAGTCAACAGGTTTTTATTGCAGATTAAGCGCGTGTGGTCAGGATGTTAAGCGGATGGTCTTGAAGGGGCTTATTTCGCTATAGTATTATTTCGATAACAGCCGTACATTGACCCACTTACACGGCTATTTACCAGATAAGTAAGCTATCAAACAAGAAAATTGTTTGTAAAAAATTAATAGCGCATTTGTAACGAGTTTCTGCCAGGTGAACTCGTTTACTTTCGGTTTTAAAGACAAGACGTTCAAATGACACGGACACGGAATTTGGTTTAATCATTTGTAAACATAATGCCAAACATGTTATTAAAAGGCACACACAATCTATCTATCTATCTATCTATCTATCTATCTATCTATCTATCGCGCCGTGTAATAAAATAACGTTATTAACGGGTATTTTTTCTAGAAAACCGTTTTCGGAACGTATTGTTTAATGAGGAACGCAAGAACAGAAACGTTATAATATCGATTCTGCTCGGAGTGAACCGAATGGATTTTTTTTTCGTTTTTAAGCCCTGCTGAAGACTTTTGGTACTATGGACAGTTCCAGCATTGACCACTTTCTATCTGCCTAAGCTCATTGGAAACACATGCAGAACTAAAGAAACATGCTTATACGTACAAATATGAAATGCTTTAGTTTCCAGTTGAAATGAACACTAGAGGCAGTAAAACTGACAACTTTTTTATTCCTTTTCACACAAGTATAAGTCCTGTGAAACTGCGATTCAAAAAAACAGCTTAAATTCTTATAGAAGGAAATTATGCATTCGTTAACTCAGGGTTGGGTTTGGTGTAGGATGTATTTCCAACATGATAGAGCATTAACCTTTTATCAATATTCCCCAGAAGCATTGAAATGCATGCCTGTACCAGCAGAATAAAAATATGGCCACGATCACGTATTGAATGCCCGTTTTAGCAAATTATCTCTTTGAAACTGCCTTGGAACATGCAGCAAGGTACGTAATATTGGTGTTGCAGAAACACTGCCACAAGCATGTATTTTCAATGAGCTTGGATTGGTTGCTGCTCTCAGTCTGCCAGTTCAAAACTATGGACAGCTCCAGCTCTTAGGCTGTGGTTTCAGAACCCAGGACAGCTCCGTTGCAATCTCTAATGAGCTACTCTGCAATTAACTTTCTATACTGGAAGCTACTAGAGATGTGGAAAACTGCATATTTTAAAACTCAACTAGTCGGTGGGTTGTCTTAATGAGAAAGCCCAATTAAACTGGTGAAGGGTCATGTCTACTGAACACAGTTCAGATGCTTAAGGGATTCTTAGGGTTATTCACATGATACACATTCAAAAACACCTGGACGGACATGCAATATCATTGAACAGAATAGAACCTGACATGTATTCTTAAAAATGAAATTTGAATTGTGAATTTATTGTTAAAGGTGATTGCAAAAGGGGTTACAAAAGCTGTGCTTTATTTGTTGTAGTGTCTGTGCTTTATCTAAAAAATGACCTTGCTAAAAATGTACTCACCCTTAGGACAACAAATATGTAGATGGGTTTGTTTCTTCATAGTAAATTTAAAATGATATCACTTGCTCATCAATGAATCCTCTGGAGTGAATGGGTGCCATCAGAATGAGAGTTCAAACACTTGATAAAGATGTTATAGTAATCCACAAGCACAAGACTCCACACATCAGTTAAAATCTTGTTAAGTAAAAAGCTGTGTGTTTGTAAGAAACAAATCCATTATTAAGGCTTTTAACTTTTAACAGTTGTTTCTATCCAAAATATGAGTCCAGCAACATATTTGTTTGATGAACTGTTTTGGACTGTTTTCACTTGTAAACAGTGCTTAGTCTGAGCATTATTCTCTTCTGATTTAAACTTCTTAAAACTGAAGAAAGCAATATTATGATAGAGGAAGTTAAAAACACCTTAATGATGGATTTGTTTCTTACATGATGTTAATGGTTTTTCAAGATAAACTGGAGTCATGTGTATTACTTCTAGATTCTTGTGTTAGATTTCCCAGAATCTGTTCCAATAAAGAAACAAACTCATCTTTGATGGCCCAAGGTTGAGTACATTTTCAGCATTTCTTTTTTTTTTTTTTGGGCGAACTATTAAATTAAATTCAACTTTTCTAAAAGAATTCTTAGCTCATCCTCCTATGTTATGTTGGCGACTTTGCAAACACCCATAAATACATGTGAAGCATACTTTCAGCTTTAATATGCTGTCTAGGTAGGTAGCTCATCAGGTTTTGAAACACACTTTAAGTCATTGCCTATTCTAAACCAACAGGCTTATTCAGTCTTTGATGTCTCCAGAATCATTAGGCACAGTATTCAACAGCTTTAAAGGCAACATGATGAAACAGCGATGGAAAACTTTCGACTGTCATACATATATGTGACATAATTACGAGTGAAACTGGATATTCAATGAGAAAAAAAGTAGGCCATGACTTGATTTTATCCAGAGGGACATGACTGGGTGTTACATAGCCGGTGGCTGGAGGGGAAATCATAATGTTAACTAAAAAGAAAAGTTGTTTCAGATACAAAGCATTTATTATATTTTGACATGTTTATTTGGAATAAAACGTACTAGTGAATCAAGCAAAATAAGACCGAGAACATTAAAGTAAATGGGTCAATTTTGATTTCATGTTAACTTTAAAAGTAAAATGTTCATTCAAAATGAGTGCTGCCATATGTCTGACCTTAAAAATCTGTTTGAGGCTCTGCTCTGAGGGCGTTGGGAGGCACAGCATGCTGAAGTGACGGATGAAACGAGGGGTCACCGGGTTACGACCCCCACCAGGAGGCGCACAGGCTGCTGCTATGGTCATATCCTTAGGGAGGAGAAGGAGAGAGAAGGTGGTGAATAAGTGCATGTGAAAAAATATCCAAGGGACATCATTTAACTTTTTTCACACTTCCACTAATCTCATCAAACCTTTACTAGAAAAAATTAATGTAATATTGATTAAAACCCAAATTAAAATGAGAGCATTCGTGACAGCTGGAAAACTTAATGACCAATTACTCTTCAAATGACAGAAAAATCATTCAGGAAATGTAGCAGTGTCAAAGTCAAAGCAGAGTCATATTCAGCCACCAAAGAGCCACACTAAACCAGAAGAGTTTCTCCAAGGGCAAAGCTCATTTGAGACTCACAAATCATTCTTTTAATCCTCAGCAGGTTCTTTTCTCATCATATTTCTGCCTTTTATTTATTTATCGTAACTCATATTTTAGATGAATGAGTATTGAGGTCAACTACCACATCTCAGATCACCATATTTCTCTGTAACCTTGCCAAATCGCATAATTGTCCTTGTTTATATTATGCACTTTTATCTTTGTTTGTACGTGTGTATGAGTGTGTGTGTGTGTTCAACAAGCACAGGGTTTACTTGATGCTGGTGTGTGAAAAATACATAATTAAGAGTCATTCCCGAGGTAAGGCAACATTACAATGAGAGCAGCTACTTCAAACATCAAGCATTAGTCCTGCTCATTATAGGATAATCGTTACAACATACATTATTTTCCATTCCCATAGAGAAATATAGTGAGGCAGAGAGTGAGAAAATGCTTAACGATTAAAACGTTTGATAAAATTGGAATGTGATCACTGAGGTTTTTGCAGAAATGACTGGTCTCACAGCAGATGCACAGGATTAGGGATGGAAATCTTAAGGAAAGTAATCATTCTGGTTCTAACAATTCTGATTCCCGAATGATTCTATTAATGACTTTTTTTTTTAGTACGCCCAGCCCCTGACCCTCAGTAATAAATCTTAATTATACAGTTCTATATCAAAACAACACTACTACTGTGTACAGGGTTGCCAGGTTTTCACAACAAAAACCGCCCAATTGCTACTCAAAACTAGCCCAATGCGTTTCGAGGGGGGTCCCCCATTAAAAAATTCATTCTGGGGGATAAATTACACATTTTTTTGCGGGGGTTTCCCTGGTAAATTTGCATTTCAGGGGCTAAATATGACGTTATTGGGGTTGATTCAATCCGCGGACATCAAAAACAACCCGCGGCAACAGTGTTAAAGTAGCCCAATTCTACGGGAAAAACGCTTGGCAACAATGACTGTGTAACAATAATGCTTTGTTAAGCTTTCACAACAAATGCTTAAATGCTTAACCCTTTAACTGTAACCCTCCAGTCAGCGGGACGCCTACGTTTGCTTTACCATATTACGAATAAATCCTAATGTAATTATGACAAACTATATATTGTTGGAAAGGTTAAAGACTATCCTAAATAGATATTTAACCACAGTTTTGTGTTACAAATAGGACAAGTAATAGATTAATTTATGACAAAAGTGTACCTCAAAAAATCGACATCATAACAGGAGTTCTGACCTTTGTCACAATAAGACTTTCTCCATTGCCCTTTTCCCTACGCTTTAGAAATCATAAGAATTTATCAGTAGATACCTTAAAATCTTAAAATTCATCCTTTGAAAAACATTTTAAAATCAGACATTGCATTACCATGGAAAATGTACATCAAAATTATATTACAAAATGTTTTCATTCATGAATTATAAAAATGTAAGTTTGGATAGTGCATTTTCACGTCTGTGTTAAAAAAAGGGAGTGAAAGTTAAAGGGTTAAGGTCTTTAATGCAGGATAGATTCTGATTGGCTTTTTTTAAGCTGGAAAAAATATATATATATATATATGTGTATATATATATATATATATATATATATATATATACACTACCGTTCAAACGTTTGGGGTCAGTAAGACTTGCAATTTTTTTTAATGAAGTCAAGGCTGCATTTATTTTATCAAAAATACAGAAAATAAACTGTAATATTACAAAATGTTATTACAATAGAAAATAATGGTTTTTATTTTCATATACTTTAAAATATAATTTATTCCTGTGATGCAATGCTGATTTTTCATCAGCTGTTACTCAGTTTCCCAGGCTTAAGTGTCACATGATCTCTCAGAAATCATTCTGATATTCTGAATTATTAGTAGAATTATCAGTTTTGGAAACAGTTGTGCCGCCAATGTTTTTTTTCTTTCAAGAACAACATTTATTCAAACTATACGTCTTTTCTAGCAATGTAAATCTATTATGTCACTTTTTATTAATGTAACAATTTATTCATTTCTTTAAAAAAAAAAAAGAATGAATAAACATTTACTGACCCCAAACTTTTGAACGGTAGTGTATGTATATATATATATATATTGGAATCATTTTCAAAATTATTTCTCTGTGTTATTGTTATGGTTGTGGTGTGGACCCTATTACAACAAATTAATTCAATAATAAATACAACAATTAGTAAAACTTTATAGTTATCATTCTTAGTGGCCAAGCACCAAAGGTGCTAAGGCATCTACTGCATCTGTTGGTGTTTTTCTTCTTGTTCTTCCTCCGCTCGGGAAGTCTATTGCAGCTCATAAAACCGCTTGTGGGAAAAGTTATGAAATTTGGCACACAGATAGAGGACAGTCTCAACATTAACCATAGCAAGTTTGGAGTCTCTAACGCAAACTCTTTTCCACCATTTTGATTTATGCTGAAACTACTTCTCAAACTCACAATGAAATTTCCAAAAACACATTTGATTGCATTACCCCGTTGCAATGAAACTGGTGTCAAAATATTCCTTGGGTCATGCCGACAACGTATATACCAATTATGCCATAGTCGGCCGAACTTCCTGTCCACCATTTTGATTTATGCCGAAAACCTACTTTTTCGAACTCGTCCGAGACCGTTTGTCCGATTTTCCCCAAAATCGAGTCAGATTATCTTCAGACTGTGCTGAAACAAAGTTATGAATTTTATGTTGATAGTTTTTGTATAGCGCTGCAACAAATTTGAGCCATGATGCCAATATGAGGCTTTCTCTCTGCAAAGCTTTGACATATTGACAACAAACTTTGTGTGTCATTGTCACCTCACACTGACCACATCACATTGATTTGAGAACAGCGCAACCTATTGGTCAAAATTGATAACCCATTAAATCATATAACTAGTGGTTGTATTTATGATTTTCCACCAATTTTGACTTAAATCATCTTAAAATGGCTCCAATTACATATTGATTCAGTGGCTCTGATGCTTGCTGACATATTTCTGCTTCTTCTTCTTCTGCTCTGGAAGTCTAAGTACAGATAAAGGACAGTCTCAACATTAACCATAGCAAGTTTGGAGTCTCGAAGTCAAACTCTATAGCATCAAACACGTCCAAATTTCACTCATGCTAATAACTTTTGAACCATAAGGTCTAGAAGGAAAATTCTTCTCTTCCTCTGAATCGTTGGCTCGTGCAAAGTCAACAGAATGGACACCAACATTCTAAATTTGTAATGTCATGTTTTTTTGCTATTTTTAATAGTTCGATAGTTGCGTTATAACAAACATGACCTGAGGCTACCTGCACAGTTTTGATGCAGTGCCACCTGATGGTCAGGAGATATGAAAATGCTTCTGAACTTCTGAATGGTTTGGTCAAAAATCTTTAGATTTGGTGGAGCATGCCGAGTCTAACCATACCCAATTTTCTCATGTCAGCCATTGTAAGTGTTGGCCATTTTGAATTTAGTCGTAAAATGCTGTATTTTATGAATGCAATCATGTAACGTTATGAAACTTGGTATGTGTTATCAGCACCATGCTCTGACAGGACTGACAGGATTATTTTCAAACCATGCTGGCAAAAAGTTATGCATTTTGTGTCGATATACGAAACGGCTATTATTTAACACATCAACAAATTTGCTAAATCATGCCAAACTCCGTCTGAAGCTGTATCTCTGCCAAGCCTTTACATATTGACACCAAACTTTGTAAGTGCCACTGTCACCTCACACTGACCGTGCCACATCAATTCAGTAATTCCGCCACCAATTGGTAAAAAGTGATTATTATTACTATTCATTAGAACTATTATTAGAACTATTGATTAACCAGGGCTCTAGACTGCGACAGTTTCTTGAGAATGTGTGAGTTAAAATTTTATGTGGTCGCATTTGTGCGAGTGCATGGTCTGCGCTGTTCAAAAGCATCTGCTCCATACAGCGTGTGCTCTAGGACCACAGCACAGTGCAGCAGGAGTCAGAATTCACTAACGTGTGCAGCTCACGGCAAAAATTACGCGAATATTTCAAGCTAAAGTAGCCTAAAGTAAGAAACCGCTTCTTAAACGAGAGAAGGTAAACATATTGGTATTCTTGTGGAAAAATACATATGCAAGCACTGTCACCGACATCCAGTTTAGTTTTACATTTCTTTTTGTTTTCATTTTGAAACGCTTGTCTTGTCATTTACCTCACGTTACATTATGGAGGCTTTTTTTTTTTTTTTTTTTGATTCCTCAGTGTTTGTTAAACGTTCTGTAATTATATTAGTCGATGTATATAATACAGCATGTGGTGTATGCCATGCTTCACCTTATTCTTTTTTGTTAATATATGTTATGTAAGCTAATTGTCATTGTAGCACACTGATTTGATAAAAGCACCACCTATTGGTCAAAAGTGATAAGCCATTAAATCATATTACTAGTGGTTGTTTTAATAATTTTTCAGCCATTTTAACTAAAAATCATCTTAAAATTACTCGGCCTTTAGACTGGTTCAAAATGTGGCTCATGAGTCATTTGTCCACAAATTAGACTACAGTGGTAACACAGTGAGAATCATTTTTAGTGTTCTGTCTGGTGTTCACATGAAGAATGCTGACCTTTAAGAATCTAACTAAACTGAACTTCGTAAAAATCCTTCTGTTAAATGTTGTTTTAGTTTATTTATTCCTATTTAACAATACCAGTCAAAAATAAGAAACAGTTTTCCATTTCCAACTCTGGCAAGTGAAGTGAAACAAGGACAAATCTTTTAATATCTCTGAAAGCAACGTGACATGATTCTATTTTTTATGTGTAAGTGTTTGTTGCTTACGTGTATCTCCTTCCAGAAGAACTTTTCTCTGTCATAGAAGCCATGGAAGTCCTGGAACTGTCTGAGCAGCTCTATAGGGGGCTGAGAGCCATAACTGTCGAGTTTTGGCATATTCAGATCATCCACAAAAACCACAATCTTTTTATTAGCAGGAGCACCTAAAATACATAAACACATTTTCAGTATGACTGTTTACACACCCACCCAAATCATATCTAAATGTCTCTTACCAAGTATATTCTTTCGCTTTTTCTCCAGTTTGGACTCAATGATCTCTTGGGTTCTAGCTGATGAAGTTTGGGCTGAGAAGTTGATGTAGACAGGAACATAACCTGCCTTTTCCTGCACACTGTTCAACAATGCCCGTGCCACCACAGACTAAAATGCACAATAAGCCTAGTAAGCAATTTGTAGTGATGAACACTGAAAAAAAGTATTGCTTCACGCATACTTACATCACATTAAACACACACCGCCTTACCTTTCCCACTCCAGTGATGCCCGTGAAGAGGACAGAGTGATTGACAGATAGCAGTTTTTCCATCAGGTATCCATACCTCACCGTGTCTGTGGTGGGTACCAGCATTTCAAAGAAGGGCATCTCACTGTTATAACTAAAGCAGGGAATGACTTTCTCCCATGGCTCTAAGCATTTAGCATCAAAGTCCATATACACACTCCATAAATCACCTCCACCGGGCAACTGTTAAAGAGAGAGAGTTCACTCTAATATGTACTTTATGCCATTTAGAATGTCTTTAGAACACAAAATTAGATGTTCAGCAGCTGCTCTTTTCTATGAAATGAAAGTGAATAGGGATCACTATGATACTCTGATCTCTAAATAATGCTCAGGCCCTTCAGTGTAACAATCATAAGGGGGGTTTGTATAATAAGTATAATCAACAGTAACAGCAATGCTGTCAACCCACTAGAGTCTAAGAATAGAAAGGACATTTTTTTCTAGAGTCTTTATTATAAGGGCAGGTTCTAGCACCCTTGTTCATCTCAAATTCACCACTTCCTTTTCTTCTGCTCTCCGCTCCTCCCCTCCTCCCTTGCTCCTTCTGTCTCGCTCTGTGGAATACTAATAATGACACTCTCCACTGCATTCTGACCTTCTGAAATGAATACCACACCTTCCCTTTATCCTTATACAAATGCCTGGGACATATTGTTTTCCTTCCATCTATTTCTCATTAGATATTCCTAAGGTCACATTTAAGAATGTAACAGACACACGAGACATTGCTGTCTTTATAAAAAGAACTGAACCAGTCAGGTGCTATATATAATTTACAATGACCTCTCGGTCAGGTTAATGTGCTTCTTTCAGGGTCAAAGCCCAGACGAGGTTTGCAGTGTCTTCAATGTTCCACATCAGCTATTTAACAGGAATAATGTACCTTCACATCGCTGTTGCCCTCAAACTGCTGCCTGACGAATGTGTCGAATGTGTCCCAGTGGCTGTCAATCAAATTTCCCCCCAGTGCCCACAGGTAGCAGAAGACAAACGTCTGACACAACATACTGTTCAGCTTACTAGCCTCCTGCAAATACATAGACAAAAAAGCAAACAGTTGGATACCATCATGCTGCAATTTATAACAACTTGAAATTGGTATTCTTAGGTTATACTGCGTAACTACTGTACATCGATATGAGTTCGCAGTTTTGAGACTGAATGTTCAGTGCTATGCCAGTCCAAAGTTTTGATTTATGATACTCAACTTTCAACGCAAGTTCCCACTCCTCTCTGAATCCTTATATCTCTGAGAAACCAAGACACTTTTAGGGAGAAGTGAGTATGTGAATTTATTTTTATGTTTAATGGAGTAATGGAGCAGAAAATTATGCATGTCTGCACTTAATGTATGACTGCAAATAAACCAGATTTTTTTTTCAGGTTTGTATATTATACAATATATAACATTACTTTTTTTAGTGAGTAAAACACTTTAAATAACTTTGTCTCAGTACAGTAACAGTTAAAAAAAAAAAAACATTTAACATTGCAAATAACATGTTTTCTTCATATCGGAACAGTTTTTCCAGATTTTTTACTAGTGGGTGCAGGACACTATAGTTCATTTATGTAAGTGAGGATAGCAAAATTAAGTAAACAGGGACATATTATATATAAAAATTCTTTATAGAGTGGACTACCAGTAAAATTGATTAAAATTTGGGACCAAATATTATTCCGACACTTCGACCTGGCCATATTTAAGTGTTTTTTTCTTTAATTGCTAATGGAAATGTTTTACACCACAGACAGAACAAAATGAAGTATTGCTTGGTAATTGTTCAACAAAGTACTGATAGTTGTGCAAATATTGTCATACTAACAGTTTTCTGAATTTTTGGTTCATTGTAATCCATTACATGCAATTTAATCATGCCTTTTTAGGTTTGCCGACATTATCAAGATGAATTTCTTCTGACACAGTTTAACTCTGAGTTCTTGTCATATTTTGTCATATTTGATTACTATTTTCTTTGATTAACTATAGCTAATAAAATGTGAGAAATATTGAAGGTGTCTGAATAAATTTTGGTTTGAGTGTGAATATTTAGCATATATATTTCAGGTAGGGGTCATCTGAGGTGGTAAGCAGTCTCTTGTGCTCACCAATGCAGTATTTATTTAATACAGTAAAGATGGCAATATTGTGAAACATTATTACAATTTAAAATCACTTTAAATATATATATTTTAAATGTAATTTATTCCTATTACGGCAATTAACGCCAGCACTCCAGTCTTCAGTGTCTTATGTTCCTTCAGAAACCATGATAATCTGCTGATTTAGTACTCAAGATATATTTTTGTTAGAAAATCATAATTATTATGTTAAAAACGGTTACAAATTATTGTTAGTATTATTATTATTTTTTTAACCATGATGCATGTTCAGGATTATTTGATAAATAAAAGGTTAAAAAGAACACCATTTAATTGAAATAGAAATATATTTTAACATTCTAAATATTTTTACTGTCACCGTTGGTCAATTTAATGCATCCTACATAAAATTATGAATTTATTTGTTTAACCAAAAAAAAAATAGTAGTAATAAAATAGTAGTGTACGTCTACTAGGTTTTCTCTTGTGTTGTTACATACCATCACATTTCTTTTTGTGTCTTTAAAGTATTAGTTCACTTTCAGAACAAACATCTTCAGATAATGTACTCACCCCCTTGTCATCCAAGACATTCATGTCTTTCTTTCTTCAGTTGTAAAGAAATTATGTTTTTTTTGAGGAAAACATTTCAGAATTTCTCTCCATATAATGGATATGTATGGTGCCCCCAAGTTTGAACTTCAGAGGGTCTTATCTATTGAAAAAATTGGTTATTTTCAAAACAATTTGAAATTGAATGCTCATCTTGTATGGTCTCTGCGATGCGTATGCGTAGTCTGTGTGATCCTGATCAGTATAGTTAGAGTATGTTGAAAAACTCCCATCTTGTTTTCGGCTTCAACTTCAAAATCGTCCAACAACGCTGTTACCTTTTTTGTAAAGGGCGTATCTTTTTTGTATGTTCACTTTGTAAACACTGGTTTGGTATTTCTGCATCGATGTAAGGCAATTTTGAAGTTGGGAAAGAAAACGAAATGGGAGTTTTTCGACATACCCTAACTGTATTGACCCGGATTACACAGACTACGCATGCGCATCGCAGAGACGAGACAAGACAAGCATTTGAGATTAAAAAGTATATAAATTGCCAATTTGTTTAGAAAATTACTGATTGTTTCACTAGATTAGACCCTTCTTACTCCTCTGGGATTGTTTAGAGCCCTTTGAAGCTGCATTTAAACTGCATTATGGAAGTTCAAATTTGGGGGCACCATACATATCCATTATATGTGGAGAAATCCTGAAATGTTTTCCTCAAAAAACATAATTTTTTTACAACTGAAGAAAGTCATGAACATCTTGGATGACAAGGGGGTGAGTACATTACCTGTAAATTTTTGTCCTGAAAGTGAACTAATCTTTCAACCATTATTTTAGTTTAGATGCTTTATACCATTTTGAGGTTAGGGCCTCCATCACTGAACAGTAACGCTTCCAGCAAGCAGCAGAGGGTTGTGACTTTACTGATGTCCACCTGTGCAATAGCCTGCACACAGTGCTTTGATACAAACTGCAGGCCCTTCTCCACATATTGTTCAAACAGCTCCATCAGATATCCACGTACAGGCTCTGTGATCTAAAAAAACACAGATGGTAATAGCTCAACAGGTCTAAAAGCCGAACTAGAAAAGATTCTACATCCAGCTACATTCATTAAAACTCCTTCTAATGCTTTTAATAAGAACTCTGAGAGTTTTAAAGCCTTCACCTTCTCTGCAAAACCTGTGAGCCACGTCTGAACGTACGGCATCCACTTAAGCTCCTCTGGGTCAATGTACACCATCCCACAACGGCTTACCGTGGCAGGAGATGCCACTGCTAGGTCCTGAACCTGATTGAGAAAGCATAGCATGTAAGCGTGCGTGACTAGCCTCTAATTTAAAACAGAAAGTGTGTGTGGAATTCAACAAACAGGTGCACATTTGAGTATCTCACCTCAAACATCATGTGTATTGAAGGTGTCAGCTTGATCCTTTCACTGTTGGCCAAGCAGAGCATCTTATTATCATCCAGCACCGTGTTCATGTTCTCAATCCACAATGCATCCACCGGCCCATCACTGATCACCCATTTGTGGTCATCACTGAAGTCCTGGACTGCTGCCCGCACACAAAGCGCCATAAGACCATCCCGCCATTCAAGCGTCAGTGGGTTCACCTCCCCATAAAGCTCGCCCATGCTCACCGACTTTGGGTTGAGCACATAGGTCTTAACAGGGCAGTAGAAGGGATTCTGGTGACCTGCATGATAGAGGGTATCCAGGGTGTCTGCCAGCACACGGTAGACAGTGGTTTTGCCACTCCCAGTGGGCCCCACGAGCATTACCCCGTGGCGGACTAGCATGGTCTCGTAGAGTTGGATGACCTTGCTTATGATGCTTGGGAGGGGCTGGAGGGAGCGTTGGCATAGGGATGAGTGAATGGTGGACTGCAGGACACCATAGTCATGTTCTGGGATAGTGACGCCAGGGAAGAGGTCTGACAAGATGCCACTTAGGGAAGAAAAGAGAGAGTTAGGGATCAACGCATATACAGTATTTGGACTTGGACTGAATTTAACCAAATTAGGTTTTAAAATATCTTAATTTACAAATTATCTTAAGTAAAAACACCTGTCCTGATCTTTATAGCTAAAGAAGTGGATGACAAATATGCGTAAAATAATGCACATTCACATGAGATGAAAAAAGCTATTTTATTCTACATAATGGTGGCTCCCCCTCATGGTGAAGATCATATGATCATATGAAATGGCTATTGTAGAAAATTGTAAATAAATATATCGTAGACACACACATTTACACACATCTAAACTAGGACATTTCATAGACTTCTTTTGTTTTTATATATGTGACCCTGGACCACAAAACTAGTCATAAGTAGCATGGGTATATTTGTAGCACTAGCCAAAGATACACTGTATGGGTTAAAATGATCGATTTTTCTTTTATGCCAAAAATCATTAGGATATTAAGTAAAGATCATGTTCCATTAAGATATTTATTAAATTTCCTACTGTAAATATATCAAAACTTTAATTAGTAATACGCATTGCTAAGAACTTCATTTGGTAACTTCATTCGATAACTTTAAAGGTGGTTTGCACCCTCAGATTCTCAGACCCTGTCCTAACAAACCCTACCCCATCAATAAAAAGTGTTTTTATTCAGCTTTCATATGATGTATACATCTCAATTTAAAAAAATGTACCCTTATGACTGGTTTTGTGGTCCAGAGTCACATATAGCTATTTATAAATACTACAACCTAACCTAATCCACACCCTAACCATCAGGGTTATTAGAGTTATATGACTCTGAGCCATAAAAACATTTTGTTACTTGAAACAAGATGAAACCAAAGAACACACATAAACAGCAAAAAATAAATGTAAAAACGTCGGCACACCATATGCTCCAAAAATGCAAAGCAATATAATGATGGATTTTGTGTAAAGTCCATTATTAAACAGTTTTTGAGTGGTGTACCGATGTTACTTGAAATAAACATTAACTGTAATATAAAATCTTCTAAGACTCATTTCTTATTTTAGTTAGTTGCCAAAACAACACATTTTAAATTAATTTTAATTTTAAACTAAAACTATAAAATAAATAAAAACTATATTCATCTTTTATTATTACAAATGACAAACACACACAACAAAATTATAAAAAAATAACTAAAACGAAAATGGACAATATTAAAACAAAAATTGGTCTAAAATATTAATAAAAACTATAATAGATTCTCAATTATACTGAAATAACACTGCTGGTAATAATGCAATTTTTAAACAAACTTCATTCATGTATACTGTTTTTAAATACAGTAAGGAAGTATTAAACTGATCAAAAGTAATAGTAAAGTCATTTAATGTTACAGGTTTTAGTTAGTGTTTTGTTTCAAATAAATGCTGCTCTTTTGAACTATCTATTCATGCACGAATCCTTAAAAATATCCACAGTAATATTAAGCTACACAACACATTTTAAACATTTATAATAATAAAAAAAAATGCTACTTGAGCATTAAATCAATATATTGAATTATTTCTAAAATATGTGTGACACCAACTGGAGTAATAACTGCTGAAAATGTAACTTTGCTATCATTGGAATAAATTACATTTTTAAAGGTCCACTGAAGTGCTTTGAAACATGCAGCATTATTCTATGTGTTGATGTAATTTCAACTGAAACAGTGCAGCCTTTTTTTAAATAGCCAGCTCAGTAGCATTTCGTCTGTAGCTTGGGCCAGAGCCACAGAGCTTGGTAAAGCCACACTTGACAGCGTATGACAGCCACATTCTCATCCATATCACATTATCTATATGAAAAATAGCATTCTGTGTAGAATTCAAATGTGTCCGATACGTTCTGTGGTCTGTGCCGACTCGCGGATATGATTCACTCTGTGCTATTGTGTCTCTGGACCGGAGCAGACTGTGTGATGCAACAGTTCGTGTGACACGACACGAAACCATCACTTCATTTGCCCCAACGGCATGCATATTTATGCATGTCTGAATTGATTCCTATCACCTACTGTATATAGTGCACTAAATGCCATTTACTGTACAGAAAATACAAATTCTGTGAACAAGTGGCCAATTGTAACTGCAGCTTCAGCTTCTATTTATAGTGTGGGGGGGGGGGACGCGTCGGATTCTAGAGAGCATTTGATTGGAAAGAAAGTTTAATGAGAAGCTAAAGTGCAGGATGACGTTATCAAAATCATTTATGCATATTGGCGGAACTTAGAGACTGTAATTTTAAATACTTATATCTTCTAAATGCGAATTGTGTCAGTGTTTTGGAGCACACTATCTTATAGATAATGTTAAAGCTAACATATTCACAGTAAAAGCCAAAAAAAATTCACGGGGACTTTAAATATATACAAGTATAAAACAGTTGTTTTAAATTGCCATAATACTGTTTTTACTGTATTTTTGATAATACTGTATAATACAGTCTGGGTGAGCATAAGAAACTCCTTCCAAAAGCATTTTATAAATTGCATGTGTTGTAAACACAATGAGTAGTCACCTGAAGAGCACTGCATCATCTTTGAGGAACTTGGGCAGGTTTGAGTCTCGCAGAGCTCTGATCAGCACAACATCCTCGCTCAAGTGAGGGTTTTCTCTTTTTAATGACCTGAACACACACACACACACACACACAATACATAATATATTAAGGGTTGTTCAGAAAATGTGAGCATGAACACAACCAGCAGCACAAAAAATTGGACTGGCTCAGTATTTCACACTGAATACACACAGGTAATCACACAATAGATCACACTATAGATGGAGTTCACAAATCAACCAAGAATTTTACATTTTCTGAAGAAAATGAGAATGATGCTCTGTGAGTGCTTTTAGTGCAAAGCTATGTGGTTGCTAGGGTGGAAAATATGAGGTAAGTGGTGCTTGCCTGCCACAATATTAGGGTGTTATAGATGGTTTTGCTAGGGTGGTTACTAAGGCATTTCTAGATGGTTATAATGTGGCTGCTTCCTGGCTAAAAAAACTTTTTTCACACTATATTATGTTCACCATCTGAAAAGCATAGGCCTGAACATTTCACATCTCTCAACAACCTGCACAATTTGGTGTGTTACTCATGCCTTGGTAAGCACCGCTAATTAGTACTGTGTGAATCATAAAGACTATTAAACAACTTGTATTAACTCCATATCAGTATTTACACAGTACACAGTGCTCACATTTACTCTCTCTGAGCCTACAGTTGTTCATATATTCTTGTAAATAGTTTAGCAGCCTAAATCACATTGATTTAAAGACAGACCTTTTGAATCACCGAAGCACACAATGAAATAAAGGGACACTAAAGTGAATTTATGCTGCATATAAAACCTGAGTACTAATAAAATGTGCCAGTGACATGGTGCTGACACACACACACACACACACTTAAGCAAATACTAGGGAGGTCCAGCTATACAACCACTGATCTGAGACCAGGGCTAATGAAGATGACAGTTGTGCCAAATGGGCCTAAATTATCTGCTTAGTAGTTTCTTACACATCTGGGGCCGGATTCACGAACATCTTCTTAAGAAATAAATTAAGAAATTTCTTAAGATAAATTCTAAGAAGTTCATAAGAATGTTCTTAAGTGCAATTCTTGAAATTTTTTTAAGAAGTTGTCAAATATGTTCTTAAGAGCATCTTAATTTTTTCTTAAGAAGAAAATGACACATCTTTATTTGTGTGAATACATGGCTGAAGACGCATCGATAAACTCATACACTAGGATTGTCTTTTTGTGGTTTCTGCAAATGATCCTAATAATCATAATAAGCACAAGCCTGTTTTCGTCACGACCTTGATTGGTGCTCGGCTTCACTTTTTTAATCTGTTTTATTCATTTTGGTGTTGTGTTTTTGCACCCTCATCCGAATGAACGCTTCCGGTAACGTTATGTGTGTGGGCATTCATCTGCGCTAAAGACGGCCCAAGATTATGTCGTATTTTTGGGCTAAATAAAATAAATGTTCAACCAAACCTCACTATCTGACTCGTCTTTGTAGAGTTGCTACTGAGTTTTGAAACTCAGCAAAAAATAGGGTCACATCATGACCGATCATTGTTTACATTATCAGTCTTCGCTGTCACTTCAGAGAACTCATGCACATCCTTATTAACAGTCCTAATACGTATTATATGTAGCTAGCAGTGTTGTAATGCTTAAATTTAACAATTAATTTGAAATAACCAAATAAATCCATTAAATAATTCATACTTTTGGGATTTAAGACAGGTCTGGAGCTATCCTAACTTTAAGAAGTTATTTATGATGGTTTTTAAGAAGCTTCTTTTCAAGAAATTGAATTCTTCTTAGATTTTGTCTTAAGAACAATTTTAGGTAAAAAGATAAGAATATTCTTAAGAAGAATTTTCGGGAATACAAAATATTCTTAACTTTTTATTTAACTTGGAAAATAAGAAGAAAATGTCAGTTAAGAAGAAATTTCTTCTTAAGAATGTTTCGTGAATCCGGCCCCTGTATTTTATCCTTCTTTACCCCAAAGGCAACACTCACTAGCTCAGTGGTTCCCAAACTGGGGGGCGCGGAGTTATATTAAGGGGGGCGCGGCAAGTTCTAGTGTATGTACAGTAAGCCTAGACAGCTGGTTCTAGAGCTTTATATTTAAAGTAGCCTAATTCAAGATATAAAAATTCTTAATAGCATATAAATGTAAATAAATAATGTATATATAAAAATAAAGCTTGAGCCCCTGCCCTTTTTCCAAAAGTAATTATATGTGCCCCCTCGCAAAATTTATCAACAAAAATATTGTGGTCGATAAAATGCATTTGAATCATGAATAATATGAGAACGTGTATAAAATAGTAAAGAATATAACTCGAAACGAAGTTTGGATAATCCCCCTATTGTTCAATGCAGTTAGACAGTCTGACAAGCCGTTGCCATAACAACACGATATAAGCATTAGCGTTGCTATTGTCATAGCATGTGCACGCCTGACTCTTTACTGTTGCTCCATTGCTTCTTGCATCCGACGGATTTTACGATCATCATTGGCAGATTTTCGAGATGGCATGTGTTGGTAAGTTATAACCTACTTGGTGGTCTTGATGTGGAGGTGAGTGGTGATGAACAAAATACTAAGCTATGTGCTTCGAATTTACTAATTATCCAACAAACAAAACGCAAAGCGAGTTAATTTGAGATCACATTTTTTTTTTTTAAAACTCCTCATATGAGGGTCTACATAACAAAGTTCGACCACTTTCCAAGAATGAACGCTAGCGGAGTGAACGAGGCTTGAGAGAGTTGTAAGTGGGGGGCGCGGGCGCAGCCATGTTGCCAGATCCAGTTGTTGTAAGCGTCTTTGGATTTGCCTTTTCCACTTAATTTGACAGTCTAGAAATTTAATAGAGGGAAGTTGCAGTTTTGGGATATCGATACATTTATTATTATATTATTAGTTTAGCTAAGGCAATATTAGGCAACTTAATGGAAAACAACATCTAAATACAGTAAAATGAATAATGTCATCAGAATCTAAATATATACTTGAAACTAGTAACATAGAAAACATGCACATTGTTGCTTAGTTTTCTTTATTGTTGCCGGTTCTTTTGATAAAATTTGTGAATGCTAAAGAAGATGGTCCCTATTTGAACTGATTATTTTGTAGACATCTGTTGAAAAAAAAAAAAAGAAAAAAGTGAAACAATTTGGGTGAGTGTAATGGAATTAAAATAAATTGGTAAGTAAGTCAGAGTTATGATATACTTAATAAATATATGATATATATTTAACATGTAGTTTAGAAAAAACTAATTTTTTTTTTTTTTATTTTGCAAAAGGGGGGCCCGGCAGAAAAAGTTTGGGAACCACTGCATTAGTGAATGAGTATGTGCAAATGAATTCTCAATCAAACACTGATTTGTTTATAAAGAAAAGACAATAAAGGTGTTAGAAGACCCTAAATAAACACATCCCAAGACTGTCAGACTGTTTTTTGTTATTTATATACCCTAAATCAGCAATTCTTGAATGATTTCTGAAGGATTATGTCACAGTGTAGAGCAGTCTAGAGTAGCGTCTAGCTTCTGAAAATTAAATAAAATACACGTTAAAGGGGTGATGAACTGAAAAACCAAAATTGCCTTGATCTTTTGACATAAAAGAGGTCATTGTACTATAAAAACATCCTGTTTGTTTCAGAACTCAAAACTTTGTCATTAGTCAGCTTATATTTAAGGCAGTCTGCCAAAACGGCAGCTTTTGGAATGTTCCTATGATGTAATAGGTAGAATAAGTGCCGCCTCCACAAGAAGGCCGACATCACTGCCTGTTTAGTCCCATCCACCGATTCGTTCATGCAGTGTTTACAAGAGAGACAAATGCAGGTCTAAGCAGAAATCAAACGATAAAGACGGCTCTGAAAACAACAAAACGCTCTGCAGTGTCAGTTTGTCGAAAAAAACAGTCTTACCATCCTTCTGATCCCTATAGAAGCCTGTTTCCACCACTGAATAAAAAATTAAAAAGGTAATTGCGACTATTTATCTCACAATTCTGCGTCATATAAACTTGCAATTCTGATTTTTTTCTCAGAACTGTGAGATATAAATGCACAATTGCAAGTTATAAAGTCAGAATTGCGAGATATAAAGTTATAAAGTCCAGTTCTGAAAAGAAATGTTCACAGAATTGTGAGTTTATATAAAAATTCTGATTTCATTTCTCAGAATTGCAAGTTTATATCATGCAATTCTAACTTTATAACTCACAATTGAATAAGAAAATAAGTCAGAATTGTAAGATTCACAATAACCTTTTTTTTATTATTCAGGGGTGGAAACAGGCTTCCATAGATCCTAACGTTAGGAAAGGGTGGATGAATTTCATTTTTAATGGAGTTTCAGTCCGCATCAGTAAGAACTCGGTCCTTTGTTTACTTTATTTTTCCTGCGGATTCATTTAAAATTACCCATAGTGATGCAACACTCCCTCCCTTATCTCAGGGAACCAAGGTTACGTCATTAAAGACTGAAACAAAAAGACGATGCTGTGCAGCCTATATTGGATCCGAGTGATGTCGCAACAAAAGTCTGAGTAACTGTTTTCAATTTGTGGTCACTATTGCTTTCTATCTTCTTACAGATTGTTGTTTTAAACCTTAATCACAGCAGCATCCATCTATGAGGAATGAATGTAGGTTGTTAGCCAATCATAGCAGTGGGAGTTTACTTTCGAGTCTCGAGCAGGACAGAAAATAGACCACTACTTCTAAATTATTACGCTTTTTGATGTAAAAATCTTGATAACATTATAAGTGGACTTGAAACACATGGAAAAATAAAAAAACAAAGGTAGTTCATGAGCCCTTTAAAATATATTTAAAAAAGAAAACAGTTATTTTTTACTGCAATGATATTTTACAATATGAATACTGTTCTTTTGATTGAATAAATGCAGTCTTGTTAATACTTCTTTCATAAACATTTCAAAAAATTATACCAACCCCAAAATCGTTAATGGTAGTGTTTGTTAGATTGACAGAGAATCATTGAGTGATGCGTGAAATTGTGTGTGTGATGAGTAAAAATGTGTTTGTGCTCTAGAAACAGAGATCTGCCTCACCCTGCCATGACCAGCACAGATTTGACAGCTCTCATGCCAAAATCATAGTGATCCTGCTGAGAGAGCTGCTCACTGCAGAGCTTGTACATCTGAGTCATCTTTCTCGCAAGAGTTTTACTAGACTCAAAGCCCTCCGAGTACAGGATCACCTGCAGGGAGAAAGAGGTTTTAAGGTTAAAGATATTGTAGAACTGCCTGTCAGATAAAACACACTAATATTGACAGACTTAATAGGACCCATGTAACTCCTCCAAAAAGATATCCTCTAAAGCTGTGGTTCCCAAACCACTCCACACTGTGAGTTTTTGTATTTTTGAGGGGCTTAAAGGGATTTCCCTAGTTTCTTAAAAGTGTTTTGTTGCTTTATTTATGTTTGCTTTGGATGAAATCAGGTGAACTGATACATGTAGTAATATTTATTATCAACCACTGACGTCATTTAGACTATAATTAACGATGTCCTTACTACCTTTCTGGCCCTTGAATGTGGTAATTACATTGCTGTCTTTACATTACATTGCAGGGTCAGAAAGCTTTTGGATTAAAAAAATAAACAAAGGTCCTACAGGTCTTACAACGACATGAGAGTGAGTAATTAATGACAGAATTTTCATTTTTGTGTGAACTATTTCTTTAATGCAATGCTTACTTTCAGCCAATCAAGTTGTATTTTGGCACTTCATAATAAAAGTTTTGGTCACCTATGCTCTGCATGCTCCTAATTATTAAATCAATCATTTCACACAGGAAATATAGTGTGTGTTAAAGTTAAAAGTGCATTTTACAACCAATCAATTCACAAATAGCAAATCACAGTGGTAGGACACCAGTTTCCTTGTTGTCACACATATGAACAAACAAAAGCTTTTAATGAGTACACAGATTAGGAGAGCAGCAGCATCGCTGACCCCTCTACTTCTCACCTACTGTGATTTATCATCATCATTACTGGGATCAGACCAGGTTGTTTAATCACACACCTCAGCGATAAGAGCGTAGTTGGGCACCATCATGGCTATGGGTCGGAAAAGGGCTTTCAGGTTGTCGGGGAGTTCAGTTCTGCCAGCGTAACCGGGGTTCATAGTGATGAAAGCAGCACAGGTCATCACCAATTTTATCTCTCTCCCCTCAAACATGAACCGAGGGAGCTGTCGAACACAAACACAATCTAGACACATGCTGATGCACATAATTCCTATATAACTGATCACAATTGAGATGCACATGCATATGAGAGTGTGTATGTGTAATACCCTGGCTGCCTTGGCATTTCTGATAGTGATGAGTTGCTGAGCAATGACTGACAGCACCTCGATGTTGATGCGATTAAACTCGTCAAAGCAGCACCAGGCACCAGACTGAGCCAAACCACTGAAGAACGTCCCCATCATCTGAACACATAAAAACAATATAACACAGTAAACTAAATACTAAACCCTCTATATGCTTAAAATGAATATAAATTAGTACATAGCATACAATAAAACAGAGGTAAGTAGTAATATATTGTACATGTATGTGTATATATGTATATGTAGAGCAGTAACAATATTACTTTTTGCAGTAACTAGTAGTGTAAATAATTACTAATTAGATTTCAGTAATAATATTACAGTTACTATCCATAAAATAACTTAGTTACTTAGTTACTTTTGATGCCTCAACCCTGCTGATTAAAAATCCAACAATCAAATAATCCCGACTCGCAAATACATGTGATATCCCCAGTGTAGCAAGCAAGCTTGGAATATGGAAAAGCTTACATTCAGCAGTTAGAAATACTGTATTATATTGATTTTGTCAGGAAAAAATATTACCTGAACACTGTTGTTTAAGTTGTACTCTGGCATTACATCCCACCCACAACCCTCTGATTACCATGTGGTACAATACATTACTAAAATCTTTTTTGGAAAAATAAATAGTTTCTTACAAACTTATGTGATTTGACAAAATATATAATGACATATAATCATATATGGGTAATTGAGAAATAATTACAATTATCTTCAAGCTACACCTGACAATTAATTAAATTAATACAAGTTATACTATGTTATACGTTATACTATACTACGTTGAATGCTTGAATCTGATTGGCTGACGAATGTGTGTATTATTTTCAGGGAAATGCACAGTGAACGTAGTTTCAGGCAGCTCCTGACCGCTTTACCTCTATATCACTTCGCCACACTATTTCAGTTATTTCAAAGGTCCTTATAGCCTAAAACAGCTAAATAAACAAAACCCACAACGACACTGGCCAAACAAACACAGTAAACAGCAGGATAAAAATGACATATTTTTCCATGTTTTTGCTGCAAAATTACATTTTATTATGTACGAAAAGCACACACTCTTTTTCTCCCACACTCTATCTCTTACAGACGCACACACGTAACAGTCAGCACACACATGAACATACGCGCTAATGTTGTTAGCACTGCTCTGACGATTAACAACTTAAAAACTACATGACATTCATCACAAGCGAGGTAACAACGATGTGGTTCCTTAAGAAAATGAACTTAAAATTTCACTATAAGTAGAGACGGTGCTGCTGATCATGTTTGAGAGAAGCACAGACTCACAGAGGTAATTCACAAGCTTAATCTCTTTCTTTCTTTCTTTCTTTCTTTCTCTCTCTTTCCGTCTGTCTACCTGCCAGTCTGTCTGTCTAAACTACATTATTAACAGCATAGTCTGCTATCAATGGCTCAAGCGTCATTGCTAGGTCTAAAATGAAGTCTTGGAATCAGCAAGGAGTTGGATGAGCTGCGTAAGAAATTAATTCTACTCACAATAGCGTTTTAAGGACAAAAACTGTACGAATGCCTTGAAATATATCATCTGATCAATGTTTTGAGGTGTGGTAACCGTAGTATAAGTGGAATAATTGACTTCGGGCCGTTGAATTCCTAGAAAATAATTCACACCACTCCGCTTCGCGTCCTGGTATTTTCTAGGAATTCAATGGCCCGTTGTCAATTATTCCTTACATACAACACTTCAACTTGAATGTCACTATCAATCACTATTGAGTGTTTGTAATAATTCTGACTGCAATCCAATGTAGATTTTGGTCTAATGATGAGGCAGAAATATGTTGTTAGTAACACTTTAGAAGAATTGTATGTGGAAGATACACAGTTACAATTTCTGTGGGGCGTGAAGAAAAAGTAATATAACTAGTAGTGTAGCTAATTACTGTTGCCAGAGACTAATAAGTAAAGTAACAGTAAACAGTAAAGTTACTTTTGAAAGGAGTAACTAGTAATGAGTAATATATTACATTCTTTGAGTAACTAGCCCAACACTGCATATACAATTTCTGCATATACATATGCGAAAAAGTTAGGACACCCTATTGAATTCCATGGTTTTCTGTATCAGGACATAATAAAAAATGATATGGTCCTTGGCAGGTCTTAACATTTGAAAACATAAATCCTCAGATAAAAAACATTACATGACAAATCGCACCGTGTCATTATTTATTTAACAAAAATAAAGCCAGGACTTATTTTACAAGTTAGGACACCCTATAACTCAATTGCTTTTAGATCCACTTTTAGCAGTAATAAATTGAAGTAATAATTGATAATGACTTTATCAGTCTCTCACATCGTTCTGGTGGAATTTTGGTCCACTCTTCTTTACAACGTTGCTGTAGTTTATTGAGGTTCATGGACATTTGTTTATGGGCAGCTCTCACCACAGCATTTGAGTCAGGATGAGGTCTGGACTTTGATTGTGCCACTGCAACACCTTGATTGTTTTCTTTTCAGCCGTTCTGTTGTAGATTTGCTGATGTGCTTGGGATCACTGACCTGTTGCATGACCCAATTTTGGTCAAGCTTTAGCTGTCTGACGGATGGCCTAACATTTGACTTTGGATACTTCATGGTCGCCTCAATGACTGTGAGGTCCCCAGGTCCTGTGGCTACAAAACAAGCCCAAAGTCATCAGCCCTCCACCTGCATGTGTGACTTTTGATATGAGGTGTTTGTGCTGATATGCTCTACAGGTTCACCAAAGCGTTGCGAATTATGACCAAACATCTCGACTGTGGCCTCGTCTATTCAAAAGACATTGTTCTAGAAGTCTTATGGTTTGTTCAGATGCAACTTTGCAAACCTAAACCAGGCTGTCATGCTTTTTTAGATAGAAGAGTTTTTTTTCCTGGCAAGCCTTTCAAAAATGCCATACTTGTCCAATTTTTTTAAATTGTACTATAATAAAATGTTTCATTTAAAATGTTAAGTGAGGCCTGTCGAGTCTGTGGTGAAGTTCTTGGGTTGTCTGCCAATTCTTTGAGTATTACATGATCTGATCTTGGGGCGAGCTTCCTGGGACGTCCACTCCTGGGAGGATTGGTGTCTGTCTTGCATGTCTTCCACTTGTGAGTAATCTTCCTCACTGTGTAATGATGGACTTCAAATTGTTGCAAATGGCCGTGTTACTCTTCCCAGATAGATGGCATTGCTGATGTCTTTTCTCTTTGGCATTGTGTTAACACACACCTGAAAGCAAACTGCCAAAATGTCTGCTTTTATAAAAGTGCTAACTCTTGCTGATGATCAGTTAATCAAAGGCATTTGATTAGCAGTGTCTAACTGCTATTTACCCTCTTAAATTCTATGTTAAGAGTAAGGGCGTCCTAACTTGGTCACACATGGCATGTCCATTTTGGCTTTATTTTTATTAAATAAATAATGACATGGTGCAATATGTTTTGTATTGTTGTTCATCAGAGGTTTTCCTTTACAAACTTTAAGACCTGCCAAGTAACATACATTTTTTATTATGTCCTGATACAGAAAACCATGGAATTCAGTAGGGTGTCCTAACTTTTTTATATATATATTACCTTGAATACCCATGAACTACCTCAGACAACTCCACCAAGCCAACATACTGTACAGTACATGAAAAAACTGCAATTGCCAACAATGATAAAATGTGAATTCATGTCATGATCATGAAACCTGAACAGTTGGAGCACCAAGATGAACTTCAACATTTGCCCTGGCCAGGTCAATATCCTAACCTGAATATTTTCACACCACTATGGGCAGTTTTAGAGAAACAAATAAAAAGATTTCCTCTCCCACTTCTGAAACAACTGGCAAATGTTCTGATAGAAGACAAACCTATTCGAAGAAGGTTGGAATCTGTATTAAATGCAAATGGTAAAACACCATAATAAAGAAATGTTGCCTGTTTCCCAGGTATTCACATTTTTTGTTTGACCCCTGTAGATAAAATGGCAACTGAAAATATGAAGCGGTAAGGATTAATTGATTTCACGTGGTTTAATAACTGTATACTGATCCACAGGAAGACATTCTCACATGCCCCCCATGTACTGAACCACAGCAATAACAAATCCCAGCCCACCAAACCTGTAGGGAAAAGAATGATCTACAGAAAAGGCTATGAGGTAAAATCATGTTCCAGTGACAGAATAAAAAAAAACAGTGAACAATTACTGTTTTTAAGGCCTAGTACGAATCTTACATGTCTTGTGACAAATGACTACCCCAGCAGTGCTAAACACTGGCCATAAATAAAGACAGTCTGCTGGGTAAAGCTCTCAGATAGATGTCTACAGTGGTTTTCATGAACTCTGCTAGGGATCTGCTGCCTCCTAGTGATCGATGCAATGAATTCACTATAAAAAACGAACATCTCTATTTCATATTGGTTGTCTAGCTGCTTAGCAAATTAATGAGAAAAACAAAAAAATAGAAGTTGGACTGGCACCTTATAGTCGAGTCCGTCTGAGCAGTTAAAGACCACACACTGGATTGCCAGAGCTTTCGCAAGGTCTTTTGTGGTCTCAGTTTTGCCTGTGCCTGCTGGACCTGCAGGAGCTCCCCCCAGATCTAGCTGTAGCGCTCCCATAAGGCAGAGGTAACATCGATCCTAACATAAAAAAAGCAAACAGATACACAGTTTGCACACATATCATTAGCGCAATCATGCTCCTTAATAACTCACACACAACACTGACAGATCTATGCATAGAGTGATACATTTATTTGTTACTGGCAATTTGGATTGAGTGGTTAAACTGTTATTTCTTATGTGAGACATGTGAAAAGATGCAGTCTGGTGTTTGACTAAAGTTTAGAGTTCAGGATCATTATTATAAGGGCAAAAATGCGACCCAAAGTGACAAAAGGCAAAAAAAGAGCCCCTGTAGTGAATTACATTATCAATTAATATCGACCATGAATTAAAAATTAAAATTCAATCAGCACTTTGTTGTTTTTGATAATACATACCAGTCAAAAGTTTTTGGTCAGTAAGATTTTTAATGTTTTTTTAAAGAAGTCTCTTCTGCTCACCAAGCCTGCATTATTTGATCCAAAAATTATAAATAAATACTTTTATTTAGCTTTAAATTTGGGGTGCTTTAGGATGCTTTAAATTTGTCAAAAGTGTTCTTCTGAACTTTCTATTCATCAAAGAAACCTTAAAAAATTATACTCAGCTGTTTTCAACATAATAATAATAATAATAATAATAATAATAATAATAATAATACATGTTTTTTGAGCAGTAAATCAGAATATTTGATTTCTGAAGGATCATGTGACTGGAGTAATGTTAAGACATAAAAAAAAAATCAAATATGAAATAATTGGACAAAATTCCATTTTTCACAGCATATTTATTAAATACGCCATCGTAAAAAGTGCATTTATGTACCGTTAATGGAGTGATCACCAAACGAGGACATGCTCCCAGATATTCATATCCATAGACATACTGTGAGAGAGCCATCCGAGCCACACAGTCATCCAGGTCCACATCCCAATAATACCTCAACTGCCTCTGCCACTCAAAATTATCACTGGAGTCCACCTACAAACACACACACATACATAACCCTTTGAACTATCAGACATAACAGGTAAATAATTGGCATTTACATTATGTATTGCAGTAAATATTAAATCATTTTTATAGATATTGTGTTAACATTTTTATCAGTTATTCTTTTGTCCATGATAATCTTGTAGTGAAAATATAATGTTATGATAATATTATGCCCTATTAAGAAGCACTGATCTATTGCAAAGAGGTCACATTTTTCTCAGTCCCTGTGTGATAAGATGAAGAAATTACTCAAACCTTCTCTTTGACAAGCTCTGTGACGATGTCTCTGGCATGTACATCTATGGTGATGAGAGCTGTGATGATATTCCGATGAAGACTGGGCAAATTCCCACGGACCAGAGCGGCAAGAGCATTCAGTCTCTATTTGTACAAATACAGAGAGACAAAAACCACATCGATGCTCTACACATACTAAATTGTAAAAGACTTGCAAGACAAGTCTATATGAAAATACATCATTTGGTCTATGAAAGCTATATGTTCTCACCTCAAAGTTGGTGATCTCAAATTCCTGTAGCGCTTGATAGTGGTCATGATCTCCCTCTAGGCAGTTGTCCATGTCCCTGCACCACATGAGCTGAGAGATGGTCAACACCACCTGCAGAAAAGCAGAGGTGAGAATCGCTCACACACTCAGAGATGCACATAAACAATCTCACCTAGACAAGCACAAACCTGTGAGGGATGTCCAGCCACAACCCACTCCACTCTGGGTTTGCTCTGGTAGTCAGAAATCGCAGCCTTACTGAGCCTCCTAAGAGAGGAAAACATGGCCTCCTCCACCTTCCCCAACCAGTCCTCTACATTTCCACGAGCCTTTAGGCCTTTCCCCAGTGTGACCTACAGAACAGACACACACATACATACTGTATTTTTAATATTATTCTTTTTTTTTCATAATCCTTGCTATTTGGTGCATGTTCCTTTGGAAAATTTGTTTTCAAAATGGAAAAACAAATAAACCGTTCATTTATAATATATAACATCTGTGTATGCTTTGACCATTTCATTTCATATTTAGAAATGAATAACGAGAAACTAAAAGATGGCTTATTTTTGCACACTGTTATACCCAAACATTTCACATTTTTCCAAAAAGACAGAATTATTTTCACTGCACTTATCAATGAGAAATGAAAACATTATTCAATTTTATTAGAATGATAGAATTATTCAAATGATTACCAAAGGATCATGTGACACTGAAGACTAGAGTAATGAGGCTGAAAATTTAGCTTTGATCTCAGGAATAAATTAGATTTAAAAATGTATTCAAATAGAAAAGAGTTATTTTAAATAGTAAAAATATTTCAAAATTTGACTGTTTTTGTTGAGGCTTGTGAGTAGAAGAAACTTCTTTAAAAAAAAAAAATTAAAAATCTTACTGTTCAAAAACTTTTGACTGGTAGTGTATTTTTTTCATTTTGAAGAAAAAATGAGAAAAAATAGCCAAAGGTACATTGAACCTATTTCTACTGAATTTGTCTTATATGAAAGCAAAAACAAACACAAAAGAAAACAAAAGGAAAAAAGAAAAAGAAAAGAAAAGAAAAGAAAAGAAAAGAAAAGAAAAGAAAAGAAAAGAAAAGAATTCACCTTTTCTCTCTCAGGTGACACCATGGCTAAGATGTCATTGGTGTATTGTATTTTTTCACCAGTCTCGCCCTCTCCAGAGGTAAGAACGGCAAACTCCAGCTGAGATATTGCATCAAAACACTTCCTCAGATGAGGCTGCACAGCCTGTGGGTTCCGTGTCTGAGCCAAAATCTCCAACAGTTCATCATTAGACAAGAAGTAGAACCTGAGCCACCCAGAGAAGTAAATTAAGTTATGGCACAGCATCAAGTGAAATCAGCATTCTGATGAGAAACTGCTGTGAGCGTGTGCGTGTGCATAGGAACCTTGGGAAGATAACTCTCTTGGACTCCAGGTAAGCCTCCAGGCATTTCTGTATCCGCTCCAGGAGTGCGTTATTATTTTGGAAAATATCCAGAATCCCTGAGGAGACAGATTAGAGGGCAACACTGGTGAAAGACATTTATAATTTATGCTATTACATTCATTGTTGCTTTTTACCTACAGCTTTCATTTTTATAAAGCACTAATTTGCAGCTTAAAAACGCTTCTGACACTGAACAGGAATTTTATTTTAAAAGATAACTGTTTTTATCGAATGTATTCAGCATTTTATTAATGTTTTGAGTTGTTAAATTGCTTTTTGTGTGTTTCCTGAGCTACGCTCTGTCTGACCTGTTTGTGTGGCAGCACGCAGGGCATTAGGCAGGCGGTTGACTTTCCTCATGATCTCTTTCCAAGACTTGTCCACTTGAAGGAACATCTTAGACTCAGCAGGCAACTGCCTCTGGATGTCAGGAGCACTGAAAATACTCTCAAGATAAAGCCAGCTTCTCTGACATGCCAACCACTCGTCCTAGGAACACAGTAGAAAACAGTCAGGAGAAACAATGCATGATTTAACAAAACAAAAAACCAACAATAATAAACACTGTTACCAAGGTCTGGCTAAAGAGAGAAAGCTGTCTCTGCCACTTGTCCACTCTTGGCTTGATGGGGCCTGCGTAACGGGATGATGCAACTGTGGCCACATTGACTATACTGTCATCAAGAAGCACCTACAAGTTTTACATTCACACAGACAGAATACAAATATTCATGGAAATGAGAAAACGTCTCTTCTGTATTATGTAAAGGAATAGTTCACCCAAAAAAGAAAATTCTGTCATTAATTACTAACCCTCATGTTGTTCCAAACCCGTAAGACCTTTGTTCATCTTCTGATCACAGATTCAGATTTTTGATGAAATCTGAGAGCTTTCTGATCCTTAACTGACAATGTAACTGACACGTTCAAGGTCCAGAAAGGTAGTAAGAACACTGTTAAAATAGTCCATGTGACATTTGTGGTTCAACTTTAATATTATGAAACTACACAAATACTTTTGGTACTCTCGTGAACTCTTGAAGACTGACACGGAAGAGAAGAAATTGTTGAATAAAGTTGTTATTTTTGTTTTCTTTGCACAAAGAAGGTATTCTTATAGCTTCATAAAATTTAAGTTGAACCACTGATGTCACATGGACTATTTTAACTATGCAGGGTCAGAAAGCTCTCAGATTATACAAAAATATCTTCATTTGTGGTCCGAAGATAAACTAAGGTCTTACAGGTTTGGAACGACATGAGGGCGAGTAATTAATGACAGAATTTTAGGGTGAACTATCCATTTACATCTCTTTTTGTTTTACTATATAAACATCTCTTTTTTTTACTGTGAACAATTAACTAACCTGAATATCATCAGTTCCCCCAAGGATAAACACATCCTTGGAGTCCCGATGGGGCAGCACCACAAACTCTGTCGTCTTCCAGGATTCCTCAATCTATCAATAGTATGAGTGTGTAAAGCTGAATATAAAAACACATGTAAACATTATTAAATGAGAATGACAAATATAGATGTCACCTTTCTCAGAATGTTCTCCAGAGATTCTTCTCCCGAGGCTTGTGCTGACACCTGAGAGTTTGAGAGGATTCATAGATTTAAAAAATTATAATTTTTTACACATATACATTTACTCTTTCCTGTCAGGTTGCACTGCAAAACCTAGTGAGCTGCCTACTCAAACAGCAAGCTTGAAATTTGGACTGTCTTTAACACACAAAAATGCTGTCAAGAAAAGTAGATCAGTGGATTTTGAGAGCCTCAGTGTTTCTCTCACCTCCTGTATTTGTGGTCCAAAGTGGAAGATGTTGAGTTCCTGCAGGTAAGCGAGAGTCAGTGGCTCATTCAGTAGGCTGGAATCCACAATGCCCTCCAGGATGTTCCAGTGATGAGCTTTCAGACATGGATTACGCAGGTCTGTGATGACTGGCAACTACACAAACACAGCATATTAAATATGCAGGTGCAACATTCAAAAGTGACAATAAAAACATTTATAATGTTACGTTTTACGTAATGTTACGTAGTTTTCTATTTGAAATAAATGCTTTTCTTCTGAACTTCATACTTATCAAAGAATGCACATTTGATAATAATAAGAAATGTTTTTTGAGCACCAAATTAGAATGATTTCTGAAGGATCATGTGACACTGAAGACTAGATCGATGTCTGCTAAATAGCTTTGCTATCACAGAAATAAATTACAATTTAAATGTAATCAATGACTTTATTAATTAAGTACACTGTGTTATGGGGTTCAGAGATTTTTCCACAGGCCAAATGCAAAATACAGCAGTTAGCTTCAAACAAGGAAACTGTTGAAAAGCAATGACACACTAGCATGAGTGTCAACCTCACCCACCTTTTCTCGCATGCTCTCCACATTCTCTTTCAGGCAGGGCACCACATTGTTTTTTTGCAGTCCTTTCTCCAGCTGGCTGACATATTTGGCAAACTTGTTCACCTGCCTGCTCAGCAATTCTGGGTCCAGCTCTTCAAACTTATTCTGCATCAAAGAGATTATTGACCATTTGACATTTAGAAGACACTTTCGTTCAAAATGGCTTTCAGCACACCTTTTGCAGCGACACTTTATCTGAAGCTATCTAGCATAAAGCGCCTTATTTAAGGTTTTAATTAAGACAGCCGTAAGAGTGTATCTCAGTAACACTTCGGTTGCTGTATCCCTGCTCCTCAGTACTTTGGAACTGGTCTTCAACCTTCCCAAAAAAATTCTGTCATTAAAAGAGAATTTCACTTCCAGAACAAAAATGTATAGATCATTTATTCACCCCCTTGTCATCTAAGATCTTTTTTTCTTCAGTCGTAAAGAAATTGTGTTTTTTGAGGAAAACTTTAGGATTTCTCTCCATATAGTGGACTTCTATGGTGTCCGCAAGTTTGAACTTCCAAAATGCAGTTTAAATGCAGCTTCAAAGGGCTCTAAACGAGTGATCGCAGTCGAGGAAGAAGGGTTTTAAATAGCAAAATGATTGGATATTTTCAAAAAAAAATTGAAAAAAATCGCTCCTTACAAAAAAAGGTAAAACAGCAATGTATGCTGATTTTGGAAGTTGGAGGAGAAAATGAGATGGGAGTTTTTCAACATTTTAGCTCTGGAAGTGAACTTCTCCTTTAATTACTTACCCTGATGTCGTTCAAAACCTGTAAGACCTTTATTCATCTTCGGAACACAAATGAAGAAATTCTTGATGAAATCCAAAAGCTTTCTGACCCTGCATAGACAGCAATGCAACTGAAAAGTTCCCAGGTCCAGAAAGGTATTAATAACATTGTTAAAATAGTTAGTGTGGCATCAGTGGTTTAACCGTAATGTTATGAAGCTACCAGAATACTTTTTGTGCATAAAAAAATAATGGCAGCATAGACTGACGCAAAAGAGAACATTGTTTTGAATAAAGTCATTATTTTGGTTTTCTTTGCACACAAAAAGTATTCTTGTAGCTTCATAAAATTACAGCTAATACACTGATGTTGCATGGACTGTTTTATTGATGTCCTTACTACTTTCTGGACCTTGAACGTGTCAGTTGAGTTGCTGTCTATGCAGGATTTCATCAAAAATAACTTAATCTGTGTTCTGAAGATGAACAAAGGTCGTACAGATTTGGAACGACATGAGGGTGAGTAATTCATGACAGGTTTTTCATTTTTGAGTGAGCTATCCTTATAAAATGAGATAAATCAATAAATACCATATTATAGTATGCTTTCAAAACCGTTGTGAATCATTTGTTTCGTATCAAACTGCCAAAGTCACAATTTTAGTAAGGCTTTGTTACATCAACTGTTTTGAAATTTCAATGGCTTGCCCCAATGGGGGCGATGATCTTTGTGAGCCCCCAAACTAGCAACTTGTGTCTACAATGATTTTATCAAATTTTGGATCAGATTTATAAATTGTTGACATTTTAATGACACATTTGTAAAATCACTAGCATATTAATTTACACCATCTTTTGCAAAAACAATTGTAGTTGTACCTGCAACCAGCTGTTCTCTAGATTTTCCCATTCTTCCAGAGAGTCCCACAGTAACTGCTTCAGCTTCACTTCAGCGGTCAGCTCCTCTAGAGTCTCATATTTAGTCACCTCCACCTGCAAAAACAAACACAGATTAATAAATATCAAATAAAAATAGATTAAATTGATTAAAAAAGTACAACTCATGATGACCAGCCAGAAAAGGTAAAAACATAAGAATAAGTAGACAGCAAGAGCCCTCTAGTGGACATATATACACACTTTAAAGTTCTTCTGGTAGGTTTTATATTTGAAGGCTTGAGTCTGCAGCTCATCAATAGAGATCTGAATATCTCCAAGCAGTCGGCGTATGTTAGAGCGATCTGCATGGATGTCAAGAAGATGAATGTCCTGGAGAGACAAAATGCATGCAAAAGATATAAAAGCAGATTGTGAGTTATTCAGTATTAATTCACACATGACCAGTTCAGTATGAAAAGTTGAAGTTCTGAGTATACAGTACTGTTCAAAGGTTTGGGGTCAGTGGGACATTTTTAATGTTCATCAAAAAAATAATTAAAAAATTGGTAAAACTGTAATATTGTGAAATTTTAAAAATTAAAATAATAATAATTAATAAAAATATATATATTTTTTTTTATTTTAATACATTTTAAAATGTAATGTATTCCTGCATTATTCATTTTCAGCAGTCATCACTACAGTCGTCAACACGTCTTTGATGAATAGAAAGTTCTAATATAAATCTCTTGTAACAACTGAAGTCAATTTTGATCAATTTATTGCATCCTTGCTGAATAAAATAATTAATTTCTTTGTAAATGAATCTGCTGACCCACACTTTTGAGCAGCATAAAATAAAAATATACAAAATCAAAACATTCCATAGCTTTAGCACATTATTCTGATTACTCTTCTTTCTTTTACCTCTGCTTGCTTTCTCACTTCCAGCACTGTCTTGTTTAGTTGGTTTATATCTTGCTGGAGGTGTTGGCAAAATTTATCCACATAAGTGTGCCGCTCTCCCACTGCCTTTTCGATGGTGTTCCTTACGGCAGTTATACACGGTGGCAATGTGGCAAAGACTGCAATATCCTCAGGAGGAGTGGGGACACAGTAACACTCAATCAGCTTGTACATTTCACAGACAGTCTCAGTCTCCTTTTCCAGCACAACAATCTAACAGAAAAAGATTAGTTAAGTTGAGATTAATACATCTGAGCAAACAGCCATCTTATGTCTGATACTCAGTCATCTGCTTGATGAGAACTTCTTACCCTCTTCTGAATTTCCTCTAGGAAGTTGAGGGAGTTGACATATTCGTTGGTTACCATTGGAACAAAGTCCAGTTTAAACTGGGCGTCCTGAGCCTCTGCAATGATGTCATCCATTTTTTTCTTTGCCAGTTGAGGTAGAATGTCATTAATGGCCTGGAAAAGGATTATCTAGGATTATTATGTATCTGTGCATTTATCTTCCCATCACTACAAGTTCTGTTGGGGGTAAATGGTGTCTATCATCTACCATACAGTGGTAATGCAAATATTTCAGAAAAAAAAAATCTATTTGTCATTTTGTAACCTCTATGCAGCGTAGAGGGGATGGTATAAGTTTGTGCTTCAGTTGTGTAGTATCCACCAGCAGAATTCCCAATGGTCTTTTCTGTTTGATGGCTAAAGCCTCTTTATGCTCTCGATGATATTTATCCAGGCTGTTCCCGAAAAATGCAACCTCTGCATCAGACACATATACACAACATAAGAAGTGTGTGACAGTCATGCTTTTCACATTGATTTTGATGATTATGATGATGATGATCTACCATGGTCTTGCTCTCTGAGAGCCTCCAGATCCAGGTCTTCATTCTCTTTGTAAAACATTCTGAATGGCTCAAATGTATGAGCATAGACACTTGCGGTATCGAATGCAAGTTGAATAGATTGCTGACAGGGGAAGAAACATGAAACATTTTCACAATTACAAAAAATTAAGCTTGCAGTAAACAGACTGCTTCTGTTTACCATATTTGGGGCCATATTTACTAAACAGGAAATTAGCATTAGATCGTAATTCCATAAAAGCACCGATGTAAGGGGAAAATTCTGTGTGTGATTTATACCAATGCGCACATTGAAGAACACACTGCCAAATAATTTCCATAATGACCAGTACAATCTACCATGAGCAGTGCAAATTAACGCCTGCTTAAGACCTGCTTTTTGGGGTGCTAAATAATGGCACGAATACCAGTAATTTGCTAAGCGCAAACATTTGTAGATCACATTGCATGGTTCATTTTAATACTCTCCTCACATAAATGTTGCAACTGAAAGTGAAACTCCTACAAAACATCACCTGTGTGCATTCAGATAGAGCAGCGCTTACTACACAGAGCCATTGTTCTCTGACAAGGTGTGCATGAGATTGATGATTTCGGAAGTGTGGTTTGGCACAGCTTGTCATTGAACTACGGCTCTGTGTAGCAAGTGCTCTGAATGTGCACAGGTAATGGAGATTTACTACTGATTACAGGACCGCTTTACTTAACCTACTTTACTTAAGATGCGCATTGGATATCGCATGCTGAAATAAATAAATAAATAAATAAACTAATTAAAATTAAAACACAAAATATTAACTCATTTAAAATATTAATTAAAACCACAAAAGTATATAAACTAGTAAATTATACTAAAATAACACTGGTGCATTGCATACTGTTAAACATATTAAAGAACACAGTATTGAAAATTGTATAACGTTTTGTATAGAAAAGCGTAAATATTACTATATTAAAAAAAAAAAAAAAACTAACGTATGTTAAAGTGGTACATAAGAAAAGTTAATTTTTTAACTGCATTTATATCATAGTCATGTTAGAATAAAATAAAACCTTAATTTTGAGGATGATGTCCTGCAGATAAGCATCATCTTCCAGGATCTCCTCAAGACTAGGGCCATCCCCACATGTCTTCTCCTCAACCTGAAAAACCCAGCCATACACGAGTGGACACAAACATAAGCAAGGGCCAAATTATAAAAAGCATAAATGTATTGAAGGAGCAATGCTGTTTTTTTTTTACCTTTTTGTTGATAATGGGTTGAGTAAAAGCATCAAAGTAGGTGTCTTGCAGCAGAGAATCCAGAGACAATACTGTCTTCTCAAACTGCCCGGTAATCTCTGCTACACACTCCTGATATACACACAAATACATGGCATGCAGAAACATATGCAGTGTGCACATAAACACAAACTGAGTACGCTTTGCAACACACACAAACAGTGTGCAAAAACAAAAACATAGTGTGTTCCAAACACAAACCTGGAAGTCGTCAGTGGAGGGCTGGTATGATAAGGAGTGTGTGTCCAGCATCAGCTCAGTTATGAACATTGGCTGGTAAGAAGCAGTGACATTGTGCTCCGGTATGATCTGTAACACACACACACACATACTTTTGTTTGTTAAACCGAAATACTAAGGGCATCTCGTAGACTTCTTCTGTTTTATATAAGTTTAAAGATATTTTCACCTAACCCAACCCTACCCGAACATAACCCTCACAGAAACTTGTATAAAACACTATCTGACTGATTATACGCATTTAACTAGTGAGGACTGGCTTACTAGTTTGTGTATTACTGGTTTCACAATATTACATTTTGGATGTCACAAATATAGTCAAACCTGTACACACACCACATTAAAATGTAAACTTTCAACTTTCCACATAAACAACTAAATGAAAAAAAAGAATAAAATAAAACAAAAAATAAATAAAACTTAAAAATAAAATAAAATGGTGTGTAAAAAGTGACATATTTCACAAAATAATGAAAAAAAAATTATATTTATTTTATTATATTTATTCACTATTTCTTAACATTATTATAATTTGTAAAGTATATTTATTATTTTTTATGATAAATCTTCATATTTTAAGATTGAAAGTCTTGCTTTTTGGTAAAACAATATGTATACAGTGTTGCTTGAAAGTTTGTGAACCCTTTACAATTTTCTATATTTCCGCATAAACGTGGCCCAAAACATCATTAGATTTTCATTGAAGTCTTGAAAGTAGACGAAGAGACAAAGAACAATATTTTTTTTGACATTTATTTATTGAGAAAAACCATCCAGTGTTACATATCTATGTGGTGCAAAAGTATGTGAATCACTTGGATTAGCAGTTAATTTAAAGGTGAAATTAGAGTTCATCTGTGCAGATGTGTTTTCAGTCAGCAATGACTATCAAATGTCAGTATGTGACCTGTTTTATTCAAAGAACAGGGATCTATCAAAGTCTGATCATGTTTGTGGAATTGAATCGTGCCATGAACAAAGGGGATTACTGAGGACCTCGGAAAAAGACGATGTTGCTCATCAGGCTAGAAAAGGTTACAAAAATCTCTAAAAAGTTTGGACACCACAAAAAAAACACAGTGAGACAGATTGTGTTTAAATAGAGGAAATTCAAGACCACTGTTACCTTCCTGTGAAGTGGTCGGCCAACAACGATCACTCCAAAGAAGTCTGTGAGGTTGCAAAAGTTCCCAGGGTAACCTCTAAGCAACTAAAGATCTTTCTCACATTGGCTAATGATAATGTTCATGAGTCCACCATCAGGAGAACACTAAGCAACCAATGGTGCGCATGGCAGAGTTGCAAGAAGAAAGCCACTGTTTTACAAAAAGAAAACTGCTTGCTAAAGATCATGTGGACAAGCCAGAGGGCCCACACTCCCGCAGAATTGGTCGCAGGCATACACCCCTAATTAGCCTGACAGCTGCAATTTTTGTTTACTTATTGCTGTACCAGAGGCTTGTGTTAAAATAAGGTAAATAAAATGCCTCCTAATGAAGATCCTGAAAAAAGTCAGTTGGTGCCTCAGTTCACTTAGAGAATCCATCAAGCTCAGCTGTCAATCATGACGTCACAATCCCGTTTTTATAGCATCACATAACTAACTAAAACCAAACTTATTTAAAAAACGAACACTTGAACTTACATCAGAGTTATAAAAACTACATAAAATGACAAAAAACACCTTTGGAATACAATTATTTGAAGGTAAATTGAATTATTTAGTTTGGCTCACGCCCCGTTAGATAGCATGGAGAGGGTGGGGTTTATGACCTATACTGGGACCAGCCACCTGGGGGCGATCAAAGCGTTTTGGCTTCATATTTCAAGACTTGTGCGGCACACTTGCTTGGGCCTGTTTTGCTGCATCTTGGCCAGGACAGCCTGCCATCATTGATGGAACAATGAATATCCAGTTATATTAACTGAATTATATCAGCAAATTCTAAAGGAAAATGTCTGGACACCTGTTTAAGAACCCGTTTAAGGCCCAGACCTTAATCCAATTAAAATGTTGTGGAAGAACCTAAGCAAGCAGTTCATAGGAGGAAAACCAGGAACATCACAGAGATTAAGGGCTAAAACTCCTACATGTTATTGTGCAGGATTGATCAACATTTATAAGAAACTTGACGTTTTATTTACTGCAGCAAAAGGGGGTCACACCAGATACTGAAAGCAAAGATTCACATACTTTTGCACCGCACATATATGGAACACTGGATCATTTTCTCAATAAATAATGACAAAGCAACTATTTTTTTTTACATTTAGAACTTATATGAAATGATGATGTTTTGGGTCATATTTATGCAGAAATATAGAAAATTGTAAAGGGTTCACAAACTTTCAAGCAGCAAAAATGTATATACATAAGTCACATGAAAAGTGGCAATGAAAAAAATGATAAAAAAGGGTCTAGTTTTAATTAACTGTTCCATTAACTGATATGTTAATTAAATATGGGGGCAGTCATGGCTTAATGGTTAGAGAGTCAGGCTTGTAACCCAAAGGTTACGAGGGCTGCCCACTACTCCGGGTGTGAGTTCACAGTGTGTGTGTGTTCACTACTGTGTGTGCACTTGGATGGGTTAAATGCAGAGCACAAAGAGTGAGAGTGAGTATAATCTAAGTATGGGTCACCATACTTGGCCACACGTCACGTCCTTTACGTTCCTTTCCTTAAAAATTTTAAAGAAAGGGATTGTAGTTTAAAAATCACAGACACAGATAAATAAAAAAAGATAAAGAGAGTAATAATATTACCCTGCATAATGCAACCACACAAGGTTACTGACCTTTTCGTCAGAATCAAGGCTGGTCTCGCCACCTGCCCAGCCTTGGATGAGGGTGAGTGAAGGGGTGTGTGTGATGTGCTCTTGAAACACACTCAGTAGCTTACTGACCGAGTTGACCACAAGCATGTGTGTGGTGTTCACAATCAGATAATCAGCCAGCTTTATGAAACTATGGAGACAAAAAATAAAAAAATACTTTTTGGAACTTGACAGAAGGAGTGACTATAAACTGTCAATGCAAAAGTAAATGAATGAGTTTGGAATGAGATAAAGGTTTTAATTTTTGAGATATCTATGTATTTACCTAAGAAGAATTAAAGAGTATTTAATATATGCTTCTAAACAAAAGTTGACACATATGTGTTATTTATATAAAGCTAGATTATATCATACATTGATTATTAAATATAATGGGTCTATGTGATAGATATTTTTTATCATGTATAGATTCATTCCACAGAATAATTAATCAGCCAAGAGAGCTTGTTACATTGTCAATAATCAACAAATGGCAAAGTATCTGCTGATTAATCAGTCTGGATGATCCTTTGTGTTGCGAGCTAGTTAGTAATCTTGACTAACCAAGTAAGACGTTTGCAGTGGTAGCTCTTGTTTGCTTGCTGTGTGTAACTCATCTTCTGAGGTGAATCCTCAAAGAGCAAACCAAAAGCAGGTGATGCAAACTCTTCGTTGCCATCTGATGCATATATATTAGAAAAAAACTCACTCAATTCACAATATACCAGTTATTAGACACATTATTGCTTTTGTATCTGAAGAAAGGTGTCACCCGTCTCTGAGTCGCCATAGTCAGGTGTGTGTCCAGACTCTTTCAAAGCATTTCGACAGGCACTTCTTGCCACTTCCATTACCAGCTCCCTGAACTTCTCAAGCCGAGAGGACACCTAGACACAAAAATAACCAATTAGAAATTACAATCTTTTTCTGACAGAAAAGAATCTTCTTATTGAAGAGCTTATACAGTATATAAAATGAGAATCTACTGGAAAATATAATGCATATTAGATTTGTATACTACATTTCCATATATGGGAAACTAGTCTAGCATCATACTGTATACACAGAAAACCATAAACCCAGGGGAAACACTGTTTTGTCCGTGACATGATTCACTTCCACAAACATGATCAGACTTTGATAGATCCCTGTTCTTTGAATAAAACAGGTCATGTACTGACATTTGATAGTCATTGCACATTTGCACAGATGGACTCTACTTTTCACCTTTAAATTAACTGCTAATCCAAGAGATTCACATACTTTTGCAACGCACAGATATGTAACACTGGATCATTTTTCTCAATAAATAAATGACAAAGAAAATATTTATCTCTCACTTGTTTAATTGGGTTCTCTTTGTCTACTTTCAGGACTTCAATGAAAATCTAATGATGTTTTGGGTCATATTTATGCAGATTTTTGTAATATATATATATATATATATATTTTTTTTTTTTTTTTTTGCATAAAGGAACACAAACACATATGTCTCTCACCTCCTCCAGCTGTTTGTATTGTGCACTCTCAAACTCTTTCAGTGTATATGTATGGTCTTTCTCTATTCGACACAAAGGCATATCACTGATATGGTAACACATCTCCTTGATATCAACCAGTGCTGGTCGCAGAGACTGAAATACAGACACAATACTTTTCATCAGACTTTTGCAGTCTTTTCATAAAGAAGACCATACATTGTTCAAGAAACCTTACACATTATGCAAAATTCAAGTCATTCTTTTTAATACATCAAATGCTTTTTTTATTTTAAAAAAATCAGCTTTTTTTAAAAGCCACATGCTGTATATATACATTTAAATAAATACAATAACCATTGGCAAACCTCATTGAGAATGAAGAGATTCTCTTGCAATGACCGTCTGCATTTGCTGGTTTTCTTATAGCGCACGTTGGTACACCACACACGGAAAGCCTTCCACTTGCGGAACAGGGCAAAAACAGGAATGCGCAAAAGCTTCCGATGATATTGGTATTCCTGCTCCCAGCGTTCTAAGGGCAAACAGTCAACCTCAGACCCACAGTAGTGCATAACTGCATGAGTGCTGACTGTATAGTAGTCTGATTTGTTGATATTGTCAAACGTTGCAATTCTGTTGAAAGAAACAATGGAGTATTTAAAGACAAAGATCTAGTTTAACAAAGCTTACAATTTCATACTTCATACTTTCATCATTCAAACAAAAAAGCCCTCATATACATATATGTGATGCCAAACATTAAGAATACAAATTACAAATGACTGAATATTAACCTTTATTTGATGAAATCTGTCAAAAGCTTTAAACAGAACATAATAAAAGTTATAAATGAATGCCTGTGATGGTAAAACTGAATTTACTCCAGTCTTCAGTGTCACATGATCAGAAATCATTCTAATATGCTGATTTCTTATTGTTATCAATGTTGAAAACAGCTTCATATTTTTGTGGAAACAGTTATATTTTTTTCAGGATTGTTTGATGAATAGAAAGTGTATTTAAAACTTTTTGTAACAATGTAAAAATCTTTGATCAATTTATTGCATCCTTGCTGAATTAAAAAAAATAATAATAATAAATAATAATTTATTACTGACCCCAAACTTTTGAATGTTAGTGTGCTAAAACATTTCCTACATGACTGAAAAAACACCAGTTCTTACTTGAGGTTGTATGTATCAAATCTGATGGAAGATTTAGGTGCTGCAGATGTCACATAGAGGAATCCCAAGTGAGGGTTATTCCGAATGGTTTGGACTATGTCGAGTGGAGAGTGAATTTTGGCACGAATTACTTCCTCTACTGAGTTGAACAGCAGTGAACTAGACAGTGGTGGAGAGGGGGTGTAGCTCAGAGGTGAAACTTTAATAGCACAACTTCTAGAAGAACTCTTTGTTCTTTTAGGAGGTGATGGGATCATGAGTGAGCCCTGAGTCAACTGCACCTGAAATCAACACATAAAATGCATGTAAAATGTCACTAATGTCACAAGACAAATCTGCCATAGTTGTCTATGATGAGAGTGTCCAGACCTGTCTATCCTTCATATGGTCAGGAATTCTGGGAAGCTGTAGTGGAGAGGGTTCTCTCTCTGAGGAGGGGTCAATGGACTGGACCTCATTAGAGGAAAAAGGCATCTTAGGGCTCAAGTTGACCCTCTGGGTGTTCTCCGGTTTTATAAGTTCACTGCGTCTCTTCAGAACTGGCTAGAAGAAAATACGGATTGCTTAAATTGTTAATAGGAATGAATATGATGGTTATTTTACATACTATTTGTTTCATATTTTTTGAGTCATAATGACATACAACCAGAGCTGGGCAGCAACTGATTATATGTACTCTGAATTATGTAATCAGATTACAAAAAAGCACTTGTAATTAGATTAAATTACATTTTAAAATACTCGCAATCAGACTACAGTTACTTTTTATTTCATTGATTCTCTCTTGATTCTTCTTTTAGATTTTTCTTTCTAAAATAGAATACTGCTTATTTACATTCAGAAAGTCTTCAGGTTTTGTGGACATTCACACACAGATCAGTCATTAGTCAGGTGGCTACACAGCATTTGATCACTGATTTACAGAAATCATTTCAGATTTAACTGCATCAACTATTGATAAACACATTTATTTTTATTTGAAATATCACTCTGTAGGTTGTTTAACCATGTATTTAACTATGTCCTTGGAAGGCTTTTGTCTTTCAAACTCATTAAAATGCACAAATTCAAGCATTTTTTGTCATCTGATGCTTTTTCACCTAATATATTTAGTTGAAGTACCCCTGAGATTTTAAAATAAATATTTGAATAATTAAGTATCACATCTGGATGTTCATTGGTTCTCTGACATTTTACATATATATATATATATATATATATATATATATACACTACCAGTCAAAAGTTTGGACACACCCTCTCATTAAATGTTTTTTAAAGAAGTTTCTTATGTTTATCAAGGCTGTTTTCACTTGATCAAAAATACAGGAAAAAAAATGTAATTTTGTGAAATATTATTACGATGTAAATCAATGTTTTTCTATATTAATATACATAAAAAATAAATTTATATCTGTAATTAAAGTTGAATTTCCAGAATCATTACTCCAGTCTTCAGTGTCACATGATCCTTCAAAAATCATTCTAATATGCTGATTTATTATCAGTGCTTTGGAACATGTGATACTTTTTTTCAGGATTTTTTTTTTTTTATCAATAAATTCTTATTCTTTCTTTTTTTTAAAAAAAGATATTAATACTTTTTATTCACCACCCTAAAAAAAAAAGAATCACAGGTTGCAAAAAAAATATTTGGAATCACAACTGTTTCCAACATTGAGAATTCTAATAATAAATCAGCATATTAGAATGATTTCTGAAGGATCATGTGACACTTAAAACTGGAGTAACAGCTGATAGAAATTCAGCTTTGCATCACAGAAATAAATTATATTGTAAAGTATATTAAATTAAAAAACATTATTTTATATTGTAATAACATTTTGCAATATTACTGTTTTTTCTGTATTTTTGATCCAATAAATGCAGCCTTGATGAGAAGAGACTTCTTTAAAAAACATTTAATGAGAGGGTGTGTCCAAACTTTTACAAGATTACCCTATTTAAAGCAATGCAATAAACTAGGTCAAAAGTAATCTGATTACGTTACCTAAAAATTGTAATTATGTTACTAACTATAATTTTTGTCATGTAATTTCCAAACAGTAATATATTACATTTTTAAAATAAATATACTTTTTAATGTAAAACAAAGTAATTTTTACAAACATCATGAATTATTGATTTTTGGGGACAAATTAGATTTTACAACCTGAAATTATCTTACAAATGTTTTGCATATAAAAAATCTTTCCAATAATTATAATAAAGATTTTATAAAATATGTTTCTAATAAATAATAATGAGTACTTAATAAGCTTGTCAAGACTTTAATTATTTGATGAGGCTTTCATATTCAGGGGGGGAGTTACTAATAATTAATTAAATCATAAAAAATGTCAAATAAAATAAATTATTTTGAAATCAAATCAAAATAAAAAACTTGAAACTGAAACTGAAATATTGTATTTGTTTAACTGCATGTCAGGTGACCATAACTAACATCAGAGAACCAATAAGCATGCAAATGTGATACTTATTACTTAATTATTCACATATTCATTTTATCTCAGGGGTTCTTCAAGTAAATATATTAGGTAATGACAAAAAAGTTTGTGAATTTGTGCATTTTACTGTGTTTGAAAGGCAAAAGCTTTCTATAAACACTGTGCATGGTTTAATAACCTACAGATTGCTAATTTAAAGAAAAGTTCAATGTGTTCATCAGCAGCTGATGCAATGTTGAAACACTTCTTAAACCTAAAATGATTTTTGTAAATCCAGTGGTCAAATACTGCGTTGCCACCTGACTAATGACAGGTCTTTGTGTGAATGCCCACAAAACTTGAAGACTTTGTGAATATATCTAAGCAGTGGGCTATTTTAGAAAGAAACATTTAAAAGATGGAAAGAGGAATTATTGAGAATCAATCAATTATGAATAATTTATTGCTATTGTGTGAATAATATGTAATCATGTAATCTATAAAAAAAGTAAATGTAGTCTGAATATGAGTATTTTAAAATCTAATTTAATCTAATTACATGTACTTAATTTTTGGAATCTGATTACATAATCCAGATTAATCAGTTACTATCCAGGTCTGGGTATCAGGAGAGTTGCTTTACACTGACATTTCTAACTTTATACTCCCAATATAAAAATGAATTTTAATTAAAAAAATGTAAAACATGCCCATTATAGCAGGTATATTCAAGCATGTATGAACCTAACTTTACAATACATTTAAGGACAAAAAATATGTCATGTCATGTCATCAATTTTGACAGCCAAAATAAATTAAATGAATGAATGAATACCAACATCTTACCAACATCTCAACTTGTGCTGGTCTCTGTGCAGCCCATTGTCTTTCCTGAGCTTTGGTTCTGTGAGGAAATACCAGAGCATCAGCGTTCGGCTGTGGACGTCTGGGCACTGCTGAAATAAGTCTAGCCCTCAGATGCTCCACATCAACAGGTACCAGAGAACTAGGTACATTGGTAGCCACAGGTAAAGTCTTAGCTGTCCCAAATAACTTCTGTTTGCCAGGACCTTGCTCTGGCCCTGCCTGGCTCCTGGGTGACCCTTTCTGAAAAGAGTACATGACCAAACTGTCCTCCTGTTTTGTGTTCTTCCCAAAAGTTTCAATTCCTTCTCCTCTGAGTTATGCCTGGATGGTAAACTCTTTAAATACAGTTAGTAGAACAGGATGTTAGTGACAAACTGCCATATTACAACTGTACATATAATGATTAGACAGTGTTGCTAAGCAACAGTTGTTTTGCTTATAAAACTTGTGCATATATATAGCAACACTGACAAAAATATTGTATTGTATTGTTAGATATAGTATATGCATATCTTTACGTGTTTTAATACACTTTTAACAGTCCATTCGTTGAAGCAAACTAAAAGGTGCTCCTGCAACAGCAGCGCTCAATACTTACATGTGTTTATAAGTTCCAGAGTATGACATGTTAGTCAGGTGCAAACTAAACTAATAACAGCCAAGCATTTATGAAAAGCGACAGCATGTTTATGAATTTTAATTCCCTAAAGTTAACAGCTAACCGGCGGTTAAGCTCTCCTATTGAAATGTTTATTGTTACTTAGCAACGAAGTGTACTTTTCACCACTTCCGCTCCAGATGACAGCACTACGGACGCAAAGAACTCATTTCTGCAAATCGGTTCTTTTGAATAATTTATTTCAAAGAACCGACTCATTGATTCTTTAAGGCAGAATCCTGCGATAATTCAGCACATAACACTTACCAATAAAACTATATGCAGTCACATACTACGGCTTAGGATGTATTTATGTATTAATTATGTTTGCTGCAATTTAATGTGTCCCAGATCAGTGTAGTATCCATGCCTACAATTGAGGACAAAAGTTTATATACGCCTTGCAGAATCTACAAAATGTTAATTATTTGACCAAAATAAGAGGGGTCATACAAAATGCAAGTTAGTACTGACCTGAATAAAATATTTCCCATGAAAGACGTTTACATACAGTCCACAAGAGAAAATAGTTGAATTTATTAAAATTACCCTGTTCAATAGTTTACATACGCTTGATTCTTAATACTGCGTTATTACCTTAATGATCCACAGCTTTTGTTGTCCCTTGTTTGTCCTGAACAGTTCAACTGCCCGCTGTTCTACAGAACAATCCTTCAAATCCCACATATTATTTGGTTTCTCAGCATATATTTGAACACTTTTCAACAATGACTGTATGATTTTGCAACTATTATAGAAGGTTCAAATGCACACTGATGCCTCAGAAGGAAAAACAATGCATTAATTGCCATGGGTGTACATTTTTTAACTAAATTAATGTGTACACTTTTTCTTATTTTGCATATATATAGTTTAATACTGCCCTTCAGAAGCTACAGAAGATAGGACTTTCTGAGAAGACAAAATAATTTCAAATCACACACAAAAAAAATAAAATAAAATAAATAAATAAATAAATAAAAACTGGGTCTTTTTCTTCTTCTTCTTCTTCTTTTTTTTTTTGTTAGTTCCACTATTTCTCTTGTGGACAATATGTAAATGTGAAATATTTTATTCAGGTCAGTACTAAATTAAAAATAACATGCATTTTGTTAAAGATTTTTGCAAATTTTAATAAAACGTTTGTTTGTAGCATGCCAGCCATCCAATAATTTAGTGAAGAAAACAGCCTAGCTGTGGTGCAGTAACACTGCATAATATTTTTGAAACATTTATGCAAACCACACAAAAAAATACATAAATACATAAATTTGTTATTTTATCCTTTGTTTAGATCATAATTTTAAACATTCTTTAGTTAATTGAAAGTTTGAAGAGTAAAGAGAAGAAGAATAAAATCTACAGTAGGCCTATGCATAAATGGCATTTTAAAAGTAACAAAACAAATGTGAAAAAAAAAAATAATAATAATAATAATGTGAAAAATGAAATTAATTACTTAAAAAAAAAAAAAACCTGAGTCCTGAGAACCTTCCATATACAGGGGTTGCACAATGAAACTAAAACACTGGCCAATATAGTGTTGGAGGTTTCATGGCTATATTTGTGCAGCCTGGTGGCCAATCTTCACTTATTGCACATTCCAGTAAGAGCAAAGTGTGAAGGTTGACTATGTGCACCCAATGGTTCAGACATTGTACCCTAAAGGTGGTGCCATGCCCATGTATAAGGATGATAATGCACTAATACACACAGCAAGACTGGTGACAGAGAGCTTTGATGAACATGAAAGTAAAGTTGAACATCTCTCATGGCCTTCACAGTCACCAGATCTGAATATTATTGAGGCACTTTGGGATGTTTTGGAGGAGTGAGTCAGGAAACGTTTTCCTACACCAGAACCACAGTGACCTGGCCACTGTTCTAGAAAAGGAATGGCTCAAAATCCCTCTGGCTACTGTGCATGACATGTATTTGTCAATCCCAAAACGAAATGATGCTGTATTGGCCACAAAAGGAGGCCCAACACCGTGCTAATTGTCAAGTGTTTCAGTTTCATTGTCCAACCCCTGTATATTTTATAGCTAAATTTGATTCCCCTGTATATAAGTGTTCTTGGTATTTATGGCTCAATATGTCAGCAGTGACTGCTAGTCCTTTAAGTTGGAGACATTACATATTTATTCAAAAAAAAATCAGGCATCAAATGACTTCTGGTAAATTCAAAGATGATACCAGTGGAAGATACCTATTCTCCTTGCAGGATTACTGACATGTTTCTCTGTTGTAATTCTGTCGTAATTTACAGCACGTAAAGTCGGTATAGTTGCTATTGTTTTGGGTCGTAAATGACCGGTGTGGAGTAGTGTGTTGTGTGTGGTGGGGGGTGTGACACGGTGATTGACAACAGGAGGACGGGGTGGTTATCATCTCTAACTAAACCAGCTTTAATAGTTTATAGTAACCCCACCAGACCCGATCCCGTCCTTCATTTGTAATGGTTGTTAATCACTGTTAACACCAGCTATAAACCATATATACGAGTAGATAGAAATCAAATACATATTCAAAGTAATGAGGAAAATAAATTACCAAAGAGTTCAAAATACATTAAATGATATTCAATGAAATGCAATAAACTCATAGCTGAAACTGAATGATTATTGTGTTGTCGTTGTCTTGATTTAAACACTTCAAACTCATGATTCAAATCCAGCAAGATGTGATGCAGCATCCAAAGATTTAGAATAGAATACAAAAACAAGAACATCTTCCATGGACTGAACTGCTGTGGACTGTAGGCCAATGATAGGCCTACGCAATGATACGGAAATCAGCGGGATAGCAAGGGGCCATATGCAAAAAAAATGTATCTAACTCGTTAAAATCAGAAAAAAAGAAAAAAGTCTGATACTGTGAGCTATATTCAGCTATTTAAATGATCATAAAACAAAGTATTCAGCAACTGAGGTCAAGGCACAGATCACAAAGCAAACATCTCTTTAATTTTTTTTCAACAGCTGTAAGCACCACATAGAAAAGAAAGAATAAAAGCCCAAATAAATAAAGAAATCAAGATATTAAATAAAAGGTGACATGTGCTTTGCTGGACATCAGTAGCAACCTTTTTTTATTTGGCATTAATACCATTTTAAGCTCAATGCTAATAGTGTCAGTGACTAGGAATGGTGCATGACACAAGACAAATCATTTACAAAACAAGCATGCAAGTGAAATTAGTCTCAGCAGTGTTGGGGGAGGAAATTACAAGATTACGATGCTACAGAATACCATTTGAGGCTAGAAAAACCTCTGAAATATAACAGGAAAAACTTCTAATTTAGAAAAACATTCTTGTCCCTGACATATGAGACCACAGTATTTCTGTCACTTTTAAAAATCATGATCTCACTGATGTACAATCTTCAAACCCATTTAAAACAGCCCCTCTTGATATTTAAGGGCTCTCCATTGCTTGATTAGGTGGCTTTACTGCGTGTTTCTGAGTTCCTGGTGAAGGTTCGAGGGCTAATATGGGCGATATAATCCGTCTGGAATCGAGAATTTGGTGTGCGTCGCCTTTTCCTTTCACCTTGTGTGGTGAAGAACGCATCCTGGAAACGCATGCTGGATGCCGTGGACTGCAAAGCACACAATTCAAAATATGTAAATGAAACTAAAATATTTTGAGTACAAGATATGGACCTTATGTAGCTCCGCTCCTTTTCAGCACTGCGCTAGTTGTCTTCTGTCTTCTGTTCATCTTTGGAACACAAATGAAGGTTATTTTTAATATTTTTTCATCATTGAAAATCCATATGAATCATGTGGTTTTAATCCAGAGAATATAAAAAAAAATATCAAGAGAAATGTAAAAATATCTTCTTTTGTGTTCCATAGACAAACAGTCTTATTTTGTTTGAAATGACTAAATGATAACAGTTTTCATTTTGGGTGAACTAGAAAGTTTAGTAAGTGAGAACTCACCAAACGTCCTTTAACTTTTTTGGGCAGGTCTTCATCCAGCGTGTAAATATCCTCTCTCTTCGCTAATACTTGCGATCCATCTTCGAATTCCACCTATAAACAAGAACACAGGACAAACCAACTATTATTATGGTATCAGCAGAACAGTAGTACCCAAGATAATATGAGTGTGCGTACCTGATACATATATGAAGTGTTAGAGCCAAGGTACTTGGCGCCATAAAAAAGTCCATCGGGCCACTTCACCTGAACAGCCTCCCCCACTTCAGGAGGCCCAAACTGGGCACAATCTCTGCTCTGCAGGGCAAAAAGAAAACAAATTTCAGTCAGGATGCCAAACCAAAAATATTATGCAATATATACATATATAAGAGAGGCAGTCAAATTTGTAAGCATATATTGTATTTAGTATGATGCTTAGTATGATGCTTCATTTAGCTGAAAACATGGCACAAGATCATCACCAGCAGTGATAAAAGCACTTACCACAATGTCTTCAGGGAATGTATCATTGCTAAATGAGCCATCATCGAACATGACCTCATAAAATGTTTGAGCCATAACCTGGGTAACACGTGAGCTGTAGTAACGAAGATTTTTGTGTTTGGAGATCACCGTCTGGCCCACTTCTAATTCACTTTTGCTAACTTTCACCTTCTGGGGAAAGAACAAAAAAAACCCTTGATGATTTGGGTCAATTGTGACCCTGACCACAAAACCAGTCATAAGGGTAATTTTTTTTTAAATTGACATTTACACAATCTATGGAAAATCTTGAATCTGGGGGTGAAAAAAAAATATCTAAAATGTTGAGAAAAACAACTTTAAAGTTCTTAGCAATATTACTAATCACAAATAAAGTTAATATATTTGTGGTAAGAAATTTACAAAATATCTTAATGAAACATGATCCTTACTTAATGATAATTTTGACCCATACAATGTATTTTTGGCTATTGCATCCAATATACCCATGCTACTCAAGACTACTTTATTTTTTATTCATTTAAAAAAGATTAAATGCAATTCATTAAGTACATATAATAACATGAATGCTCTTTTCAGAGTTTTCAGACAAATAGTTTTTTGCAAGTCAAAAATGTTGTGCTTGTATTACTGTTCAAAAGTTTGGGGTCAGTAAGATTATTTATTTATTATTTTTTTAAGAAACGGATACTTTTTATCCAGCAAGGATGCAATAATTTCAAAAGTGACAGTGGAAATTTTATATTAATCAAAGAATCCTGAGAAATATATCATGATCTCAACAAAAATACTAAACAGCATACTGTTTTTAATATTGATAATGTTTTTTGTGAGCAAATCAGCATATTAGAAAGAATTCAGAAACATTGTGAGACACCGAAACCTGGAATGATGAAAATTCAGCTTTGTCATCACAGGAATAAACTACATTTCAAATTTTACAGCAGAAAACAGTTTTTAAATGTAAATTGCAATAATATTTCATTGTATTAAAGCTTTTATTGTACTATTGTAGTGCTGTCAAACGATTAATCACAATTAATTTTGTTTACATAATATATGTGTGTACTGTGTATTTTATGTATATATAATTACACAAACAGCATATATTTTGAAACTATTTTCGTGTGTGTGTGTGTATGTACACATATATACTGTTTGTATTTAATATATATATATATATATATATATATATATATATATTTGGATAAATAAAAGCCACCTTGGTGAGTCTTACCAACTTCAAACTTTTGAAAAGTAGTATAATTAGTTTGGCATTGTAACATATTTAAACACAACTTATTAAAATATACTCACAGCACTGGAACTCCGTGACTGGTGCCTGTGACAGGTGATGAAAACCACATACGGCCAATCATCAGGCTCCATGGGCACTCCAGCCGCATGTGCACAAGTGACATGGAACGAAGTTGGGCAACGGCCACATGAGCACTGAATACATGCTCCAGACAGTTTCTTTATCCTGTTACGGCAATATATACACTTCTACAGAGAGAAAAAGAGAAATGAAAATAATAGAGTACACAGAAGATAACAGACTTTGTCTAAATATAGAAACAGCAGTGTATGAAACATTCATTTTAGTTTTAGTACTTAACTGGTGCGTCAAAAGATGTTAAAGGATTAGTTTACTTTCAGAACAAAAAATTTCAGATAATGTACTCACCCCCTTGACATCCAAGATATTCATGTCTTTCTTTCTTCAGTCGTAAAGAAATGATGTTTTTTGAGGAAAAGATTTCAGGATTTCTCTCCATATAGTGAACTTCTATAGTGCCCCCAAGTTTGTCCAAAATGCAGTTTAAATCCAGCTTCAAATGGTTCTAAATGATGCCAGCCGATGGAAAAGGGTCTTATCTAGCGAAACAATCAGTTATTTTCAAAACAAATTGACAATTTATATACTTTTTAACCTCAAATGCTCGTCTTGTCTCATCTCAGCGATGCGCATGCATAGGGTATGTTGAAAAACTGCCATCTCAATTTCAACTTCAAAATCATCCTACAACGCTGTTTTACCTTTTTTGTAAAGCGTTTGATCTTCTTTGTATGTTTGCTTTGTAAACACTAGATTGATATTTCTGCAGCATTGATTCTGAAGTTGGGGAAGGAAACAAGAGGGGAGTTTTTCCAACATACCCTAACTGTATTAACTCAGATCACACAGACTACTTGCTTATTCCGAGGTCAGATCCAGTATGAATCCTGAACAGTTGGCCACTGCAGTTTTCCTTGATCCAGTTTGTATCCAGATGGTGGGTCAGTACATATAGACCACCTCTACAGGTCTGTATGGGAGTATAAACTACTTGTTTATTGGTCAGAGGAGAACTGACCCCCCGACTGAGCCTGGTTTCTCCCAAGGTTTTTTTGTCTCCATCAGTATCACAGATGGAGTTTTGGTTCCTTGCCACTGTCGCCTATGGCTTGCTCAGTTGGGGACAACAACTAAATTGGGGAAAACTAAATTGGGGACAAACAATTTATTAATTTGGAACTATTGATTAATTTCCTCAAACTAAAATTGTTTAAAGTTTCTTTTGAATTATTGATATATTACTTTCTCATTTGATACTGTAAAGTTGCTTTGACACAATTTGTATTGTAAAAAGCGCTATATAAATAAAGCTGACTTGACTTGACTAGACTACGCATTTGCATCACAGAGACGAGACAAGATGAGCATTTGAGGTTAAAAAGTATATAAATTGTCAATTTGTTTTGGAAATGACAGATCATTTCGCTAGATAAGACCCTTCTTCTTAGGCTGGGATTGTTTAGAGCCCTTTGAAGCTGCACTTAAACTGCATTATGGAAGTTCAAACTTGGGGGCACCATACATATCCATTATATGGAGAGAAATCCACAAACGTTTTCCTCAAAAAACAATTTCTTTATGACTTAAGAAAGACAAGGGGGTCAGTACATTATCTGTAAATTTTTGTTCTGAAAGTGAACTAATCCTTTAAGTCTTTTGAAATTGTTGTGCAATTTCCACTACTTATAAATGGGTGTGTGTGTGTTTATTACTTACCAGTTTATATCTCTGTATAGGTATGAAACTGATGTCAATAGGAGCTCTCTTCACCACATCAATGAACTTCACCTCAGGAAGACCCACAGCACACATCACATGGACCCATCTACAGCATGCATAATTCATGAAACACTTACATTCACTAACATCTACGAACACTAGCCTGACTGAATTCTTATTTGCCTATAATTTAAAACACCAGATAATTTGTGTATAAAACATACAGTGTATGTTGCTTTGCATTGTATTTAATACAACCCTATATTAGTATTGAAGAATAAGAGAGATTACCTGTCATCTGAGGTTCTTTTTAATGCACCTCCCCTCAGGTTACACAAACAGCATCCCTGGTATAGAACAAACACACACACACACACACACACACACACACACACACACACACACACACACACACACACACACACACACACACACACGCACACACACAAACAGAAACAAGTAGTCATATTATTAAAAAAAAAAGGCAAGCAAAAATGTAAGCAGTCCATAAATGATACTCATACAGAAAACAGTGAATGGCTGAATTATTACATACAGCTGCCAGGTCTCCGCTCACACATCTGTCACATGTCCACACTGGGCCAACATCATAAGCAGCAACACCGTAGCAACCTGTGGACCAATCAAACCAAATTGTTACATTCTCTACTATGCCAAGCTATGTTTTGTGTTTACTTAAGATAGTAATTATTAAATGTGTTTACCACTTCATTATAAAAGGTTTAATTGCAATAATTTTATTTTATGAACAGCCCTAATTTCAAACTATTTTGGAACAATAGTTATTGTGAAAAGCAAAAAATCTAAATTAAATAAAAAAATGTTTCTTATCCAGGTTAATCTAAAATTACTCTAAAATTGAGAGGGAAAGAATAACTGTCAATTTATTTAAAAGCTTTTCAGATAATATTAGAATGATCTGCTTCAGTACAATAGTACAATGTAAAAGTTGAGAAAGTAAAGACTTGACCCATACAATGTTGTTACTGAATATTTAATTAAATTTATGCTGCTCTTTTAAACTTTTATTAATCAAATATACAAATTTGACCAAATAATCATATTACCATTATTTCTGAAGGATCGACACTAAAGACTGTAGTAATGGTTGCTGGAAATTTAGTTTTGCCATCACAATAATGAATTACATTTTAAAATATATTTAAAAACAGATATTTAAAACTATAAAATTACACTATATTGTACACCCCCTTCTAATTAACAGGTTTGACTACTTTAAGTAATTTCCGTGAGTACTTAATATATCTTAATGTTTAAGCATATAATGATATTCTAGATTGGTGTTTAGTTAGTTAGTTAGAGTTTTTGGCTCAAGGTCTGCATTTAAAGTCACACCAGAGGTGTTCAGCTGGGATTAGGACTTGGCTTTATACAGACTAGTCAAGTTCTTCCACACTGACTCAATCAAACATTTCTCTATGGACCTTGCCTTATACACAAAGGCATTGCCATGTCAGAATACAAAAAGGGTCCTGTCCAAAATTTTGCTATAAAATTAGAAGGACACAATGCCCTAGAATATCATTGTATGCTTAAACATTAAGACTGGTAGTCATGGAAATTACTAAAGTAGTCAAACCTGTTCATTAGAAGGGGGTGTTCCAATACTTTTGGCAATATAGTGTATTTCACAATATTACCGTTTTACTATTTTAATTGTACTGTATTACTATATATATATATATATATATAAAAAAAAAAAAAAAAAACTTACAGACCCCAAACTTTTAAACAGCAGTGTAATTTAGTATACCTATGAAATTACAATGATTTAATAATATTTTATTAAGAGTGTTCATCATATTCTGGGATTTTTTTTGTGTGTGTTAAGTTTGTTGTTGAGTGATCTCAGTGACGTACTGGCATGAACTTGAACACAGCAACTATTGCAGGCCACAAGAGGACTGGATCCATCCTCCTCCAGTAGTGTGTTCAAGGGACATGGGCCCTCCTGGTACGCAAAGCATATTTCAGGAATCAGAGGTCGTGATCTCAAGCCTGTCTCCTGTGAACATGACCCCTGAGACTCTATGGCAGCACTCATCAAGACATCATGCCTTCTCTCCTCTAAATTATCAGGCTGTGAGTGCAAAACAAGAGTTTGAAATATTTGTGTTATACAAAGGAAAAATAGGAAAAAATCAGTACACAGCAATTAATACACAGTATCATAAATTACCTGATAATATGGCATGAAAAGGGTGCAGACAGCACAGTGTGGAGCAGTTTTAGCTGCAGTTGTGTTGTACTCTCGTTCATATTGAAAATGAACTTTTCTGTGCTGCCACAGATGCACTAAAGGCTTTGCCCATTCCTCAGTTTCTGGCTCCTCTTCTTTAGTCTCACACTCCTCTAAGGTCTCTGAGACACACATACAAATAAATATTTATTCTGCTTTATTCCACAGCTTCTTAAAAGCACAAGTGCGCATGGTGTGAGACACTGAAAAGAACAGCCAAAGACATCAGTCTGCATGTGTACATAGATGAATAACTAAAAATACCATAGGCATAATGCAACAATGTATTAGTGCAATTCTGCTCTATGACAAAACATATTAAAGATATTCAGGAGTCAGGACAGAGTTGTAATGTAGTCAAGCATTATAATATGTTACTAACAAGAGTACTAATACAACAGCTGTTCTCATTTGTATAATTCCTATTTCTAATTTGTTCAAATAAAGTGTTCATTGCTCATTATAAAATGAAAGTGTTTAAACATTCACCATCATCGCTAGCAGCCTGCTGTTTCACGGCACTTGGCACTGCTCTTGCTGTGGGCTTTCTGAGGGGGTGACGCCAACTCTTGGTTGTCTTCTTAACAGTTTGCATGTGATACTGTGAGCGCAAAACAGAGAAAGAGACAAAGAGGAGGTTAAAAATATAAAATACTAATGCCTACCTTTATTGTGCATGTGTGTGTATATAGTACGTGCACATTTATTAATGCTTTGACACTGTTAAGCTTTGTTTACAAGGTGTTAAGGTGTAAACAGCAACTAAGTGAGTGTGTGTGTGTGTGTGTAAATTAATATAAACGTTTGTGGTCACATTTTAATACTTTTAATTAATACTTTTATTTAACAAGGATGCATCAAATTGATCAAGTGACAGTAAAGACTCACACTGTTACAAAAAAAATCTCTCTCATAAATTTCTTTTGAACATTGATTTTTTTCTATTTTATATATATATAAATATATATATGAGAAATAAAATATATATACACATATATATATAAACAATAATATACCTAAAATCTATAAATATCTTGTTGTAAAAAGCCCACCAGTGTCTGTGCTTCCAATGTATATGCAAAATTGAGTTTAGGATTAGTCAAGTTTAGTTTATCTAAAAAAGAAAATGACATGGCAAAACAAAATCCAATCAGAACACATTCGTTATTAAACATGCAGGTAAAAAATTTGACCAGATTGTACTGCAAGCAGGTTCATCCTCTATATAATGCTTAAAATTGAAACCAAGCATTTAGCAAAATGTCCTGTCACCACAGTCACTGTTTGTTAGGTCAGAAGCTCGGAACTATATAGCTGAGAGGACGTATTGCTTGGTATAGCACCAGAACTCACTGTACAGACTTCCCCTGGCTCCAGGCCCGTTTCCACATACTCAGGATCACTCATGGTGTTCTCTTCACTGGATTCACTGCTGCTGTCAGCACCTTTATCTCCTGATTCACACGAATCAGAGTCGCTCACAGACCCATCATGCTCTGACTTTGCACCTTCGTAATACTCCTGACCTTTAAACTCTTCCTCCTGAGGTTCCTGAGAGCCTGCATGCTCACTGAGCACACAAGCTTCAGCTGGTTCCAAGTCCACGTCCTCCTGCTTCAAATCTGGAGGTGCGTTTGGAGCCATGTCTGCACCAGAGCACTGCATGGGAATGGGCTCCAGGTTGGTCCAGGTCTGAGTGCATGGTGAAGAGTTTGGAGAATCAGCGAACTTTTCTGGTTGGCACCCTGATTCGGACCACATGGTGTAGGACAGCGAGTCATGGGCATAATCTGTAAGACTGCTCACACCTGTTGTAAGACCCACTACCAGCTCAGGCTGCAAGCTCTCAATGAGCACTGCGGGATTCTGGGAGCTGAGGTTTTTCCAAATGGTGAAGGGTTTGGACTCCGCAAAAGGGCCCTGAGAGGATGTGAGAGAGTTTGACTGCTCTTTAAGACATAGAGAAGATTGTTTGTCTATTTCAGAGTCACGGGTGTCCATTAAATCCACATCTGCTACGGTAGAACATTGTAAAATACTGTGAGTAGTGATTTTAAACTGTGAAATGGACTCATTTCGAGTGTTTTGGTCTGTGGATGGGCTTGTGTGTTCATGTCTTTCCTGTTTGGACTCCTCTGGTGGCCCCCATTGTGGAACCAAGGAAGGACATCCTGGTTTTACTATAAAGGTATCTGAGATTGAGTTTTGTGATTGGCTTACACCTTCTTGGGGTGCAACAAAGGGCCAATCGGAACAAAGTCTTTCAGAACAAGTCCCCACATCGTCTGTTATAACAGGAGGAAAGTGTGATTTTTCCAGATGGAGCACAGGTGCATTATTGTTTGGACTGTGAGGTCTTGTGGTGTCAGGTCGGACAGCGAGAGTCAGCGAGGGCATTTCAGGTGCGAGAGATTGAGGATTGGCTCTCTCTTCTATGAGCTCCGGCATTAGAAGAGGCATTTCACAAAACTGAGTAGTCTGGATTTCTGAGTTTGTTCTGTTTTCTGAGGTTTCTGAACCCTGAAGAGCAGAGTCTAGACGGATCGAGCTTTGCTCCTTGTAAAGTGCTGATGTGCCGCAATCAATGCTGCTCTCAGTCAAGATATTGGCGACTGTCTCTTCTGTTTCAATTTTAGCTTGTTGGGAATCAGTTTCTGTAAATAAAACAGCAGCACCAGTGGAATTAAGTCTCGGTGAATGGGTCACAGGAATAGAAGGAGCACTTGTTTCTGAGACAGATTCACAGTTTAATGTTTGATTAGGACTTTCAGCAGTTCTTTCAGAGCCCAGAGTCACATTCGCAGTGATGCGGCTTTCTGAGGTTGATTCAGGTCCAGGCTGTGCAGTTGAGTTTGTGTTTGTAAATTCTCGACCTTCATCGAAAATGAAAGATGTCTGTGAGCTTGAGTGACCTGGATCGGGGTCGCTCTCCCTGCATGTTGGGGTGAGTGGAGGGGTTGAGAGTTGCTCAGAGGAAGCATCTGTAACTTGTCTGGTGGAGTGCGCCAGCAAGTCGTTCTCCACTCTTGTTACTTTAACAACACACATCTGCCGACATGGACCAGCAAGCCCTAAAAATAGACAAAACAAGTGTCATGACAAACAGTTTTATAGTTGTAGCATACACTATCATTTCAAAGTTAAATGCTTATGCTCACCAAGGATACATAATCAAAAATATAGTAATAACAGTAATATTTATCTCACAAATTATCTTACTGAGAAAAAAAAGTCAGAATTGTGAGATATAAACTCAAAATCGGACTTCTTCTCACAATTCTGAATTTATAACTAGCAAATGCAAGTTTATATCTCACGATTCTGAAAAAATATCTGGGGCCAGTTGCATAAACTTAGCCTCTATGTTAAGACAGTGTCTTAACTACTAGTTTGACCAACTATCAGTTAACCAAAGGGTAATCAGTCCTATTTTTTGGATTCAAATTACACTAATCTACATTTTTCTGTAACTGAATTAAAAGAATTATGACCAGTCTTAAAGAAAAAAATAGCTGACTAACTTTTTAAGACTAGTCTAAACCTTTTATGCAACCGGCCCCTGAATTGCACATTTGTATCATGCAATTCAGAGGAAAAACTGAGAATTATGAGCTATTTAAAGTAACTTTTTTATTTTTATTCAGTGGCGGAAACAGGCTTTTATATTTTCCGTATTTAATATATTTTCAAATGTTATTCATTGCAGTGATGGCAAAGCTGAACTTTCAGCAGACTTAAATCATTTGAATATGCTAGCTAAAACTTTTCTTATTATTGTCAATGTTGAAAAAAAATTAAGCTGTTGCTTAAAGTTTTTGTTAAATCTGTGGAACATTTTTTTAGGATTCTTTGCTGAATATAAAAATATTATAATGACCCAAACTTTTGAACAGTAGTGTGCATTTATTTAATTTTTTGTATTATTTTGCTGTTTTTCTGAAAGGCTTATCAAAAGTGATACCATACTAAAACAGGGAACACAATTTTTCCTTTGGATTTGACAAAAATGCTATGGTGTGATGAACTAGGACTTATTCAAAACAAAATGCAATCTTATACTGATACACAAACAGTATCTGTTCTTAATGTGAGTGTGTCATAACATCAGATTATATCTGAGAATTAATGCCAAATAAAATAAATATGAAAATGTATTTACACTTAATTTTGAATCAGATAACAACTGCAAACAGTTCAGCATCAGCGTGTATTTGGGGAATATATTTTGAGCTTACAAAAATAATACCAGTACCAGCTTTTTAATTCACCTGAGTACTGTGAATCTTTCTGCTGTGTTTCTGGGTCTTCCTTATCCTTGTTTTTTGTTGTTAAAGCTGCCCCTCTACTCCTGCGACTACCCACTTTCACTGGTGCAGCGTCCACAGTCTTCAGTCGTTTGGAGCAGGCACGTGGATAATGGAGACTGTTGATACAAAAAAAATTAATCATCCACTGTCCAAAATTGTTAACTGAGCCTGCCAGTTAACAGCATTTTTATTCCAAATAGTATCTATTGTGATTGACCTCTGCATGAATTATGCATTTCATATTGTGGACTTCAATGGGGATCAGTGGCTTGAAGGTCCAAATTGCCATTTCAATGTAGCAAAGGGCTCTAAATGATCCAAGTCGAGGAATAAGGGTCTTATCAAGCGAAACAATTAGTAGTTTTCTAAAAAAATAAAAATGTATATACTTTTTAGTGCTGTCAAACGATTAATCATGATTGATCGCATCCAAAATTAAAGTTTCTGTTTACATAATATGTGTGTGTGTGTACTATATATATTTATAAATACACACATATGCATGAATATTTTTAAGAAAAATGTGTTTTCTTTATATATTAAATATATTTTATATTGTATAAATTATATGTATATAAATATATACATGTGAATACACGTAAATATTTTCAAAATATATACTGTATGTGTATTTATTTATACATAACAAATATACACAGTACACACATATACTATGCAAACAAAAACTTTTTCACAATTACACAATCGTGATTAATTGTTTGACAGCACTAATACTTTTTAACCACAAATGCGCTTCTTGCACTAGCTCTGTGGTCACGTCTACAAATTTACACATTGCATAATCACGCTAGAAACTGTGTAATTCGGTTCAAAAAAGCAGGGTAGGGTGAAAAACATCTTATTTTCTCCTCCAACTTCAAAATCATCCTGACATCGTTGTTTTACCTTTCTGTAAAGGATGTTTGACTTTCTTTGCACGTTCACTTTGTAAACACCGGGTCAGTACTTCCACCTATGTCACATGTGACCTTTCCAACGCGACTACGTAATGCGTGAAGTCTTGGACGCAGAGCTAATAGAAGTGCAAATAGAAGCTAGAGTAGTAGCTGCATTGAAATTACATACTTTTGGACCTTCAACCTGCTAATCGCCACTGAAGTCCACTATAAAGAAAAATTCTGGAATGTTTCCCTCTAAAACCAAATTTCTTTTCGACTGAAGAAAGAAAGACATGAACATCTTGGGTGACTTAGGGGTGAGTAAATAATCAGGAAATTTTAATTCTGGAGTGAACTAATCCTTTAACTACACTAAAGCAGAGGGAGGAGTTGAAGGGTCTTAAGCAGACTTATAACCCAAGCTGCTCAGCAAATGTCTCTTCAATCTGTTGTTCCTCAATGACAGCAGTTGATCTGAAAGAGAAAGCTGACTATAGAAGGTACCCCTTATAGAAACTAATGCTAATACCTTGTGGTGGAGGGTGCTTTCCTGCGACGTCTTTGAAGCCAGCTCTGCAGTTCTGGTGTGGTGCTGGGTGTAGCCAAGGTGTGATCCAATGGACAAGAGTCTTTGCCTTGCGTCCAAACCTGATAGCGATCCGGCTGGAATCGTCTGACAAATGGATCCATAGAGATCTTCACCATGTCCTTACTGCATGTACACTGCAAGATGTCAGGTTTTCCACAAAAAAAGAGTGTCAAATGTTCAGCAGCTGCAGATGAAGGTAACATGAAGGTGGCAGATCTACATCAGCAACAGCTGTTATTAAGTGGTTCTTAGTACCTGCGTAGCAACCTTTCCATAATCGATCCACCGGATACTGGCGAAATTAGTGGATTCAGCACAGTTGAAGCCATGGTTGAAGCCAGCATGGTAGCCATAGGGAAATGTGATCATAAACTCCCCCGCTTCCTGTGTTATCTGTAATAATATATCAGTTTATTGTAAATACATACAAGGAGTACTGAGACACCGCAACATTATTCTTAAAACTAAAATAGATTCGAAAATTGATTCTAAAAGATTGTGGATTGCCTTATCAAATGGTATGCTGTATTTCTTTAGTACAGACGGGGATATCAGTGTCATCTTGTGTCTCAGGAACGCCTCACAGCTTTTAAAGCTGTTAGGGAAGAAACCTAAAGACAAAGACATATTTAAATCACACCTAGTACAACATAAAGGAAATAATTATGTTGATTAGCTAGATATATAACCATACACCATTTTTTCCACTTTGTTTTTGACTTTGTTTTCCTATTGATGTGCTCTTTACATGATCTACATGCTTGTGCTCCTGCAAGCTTTTGGTCAAACTAATTTTGAGTCGTTACCTTCAGCAAGCATAAAAACAATAGGAAAACAGCCAAAACCTGGGCATTTTAGGCAGTTTAGAAAAAAAAAGACATATGGTCAACCTCCTGTAGATATAATGAATATATGCAAGTATGCAAAAATGTATTTAAAAAAAATATGTTTGAAATGTCAACATACTGTACATTCCTTCAAAAGACTACTTAGATTTACTTTAAAGTTTTTACCTATAGCAAGACGCTCCAATCTCTTCCCATGTTCTGGAGGGATGGCATACCTGTAAAATTGGTATTTGTTTATTTATTTAATAAAAAAAATATATGGCACAATTCCAGGTCCTCAAATGTAGAAGGTGGTAGATGAGGAAAGAACTCCAAATAGATCTATGCATTCTCATGAAACACAGAAACCACAGTGAGTCCTACCAGGATTTGGGCTCCCCAAAGTGCAGGTAGTTGATGCTGTAGAGGTCCATGTCCTCCGTGTGCCAGGAGAAGCTGGTTTTCCACATTCCAAAGTACAGATAGGGTGTGTTTACACCCTGAATGGACACTCCACAATCCTCCTCAATCACATCCAAGATTGAGTTCAAGTGCCCGATGTTCCACTCCTCAATATCCTGAGAAAAGAGGGGCAAACATTATCTCCATCACCTGCTTACCAGTTTACAGCACAAAAATAACCATTACCAAGACATTTTGGACATACAGCATGGTAATCTTAAATTTTTTGTCAGCACATTAATGTCACGAATGTGTCAAAGACTGACAAGGAAAAGTAGAAATTGTTGAATAAAGTCATTATTTTAGTTTGCTTTGCGGACAAAAAGTATTCTTGTAGCTTAATAAAATTACGTTTTAACATGTCCATACTACCTTTCTGGGCCTTGAACATGTCAGTTGCGTGGCTGTTTACGCAGAGCCAGGAAACTCGTGGATTTCATCAAAAATATCTTAATTTTTGTTCTGAAGATGAACAAAGGACTTACGGGTTTGGAACAACATTAGGGGGAGTAATTAATAACCGAATTCTAATTTTTGGGTGAACTATCCCTTAAAATATTCATAATAATTCACAAATTCAAATAATTCCATGATGTTTTTAAATATTTTTTTATTACATAAAAATTGTAATTAAAAATTAATTTTAAAAAGTAGTTATCCGAGCAAACAGTCACCACCACCAAGAACAGCGTGTTATCATTTGTAATAACAAACATCGCATTCACATTCCATTTGAGGTGTTACGCTGGACGTTCAGAGAACAAGAGCTGTGCTTGCATCCTCACCTCATCATAGAGTGTGCCGCTCACATCAGCACCGTAGATGGGCGAGACGAATGTCAGATTCTTCCAGTACTTCCTCTCCAGGTCTTCATAGTTCAGGTAGCGAGGTGTGCAGTACCTGAGTAGGTAAATCACACATCTCCAGATGGCCTTAACGAATATAGGTCAATCCATCATTCAAAGGAATCTTATTACAGAGTGCAGCAGAAGTCCAGCATATAAAAAATGCTTGTGTTTGTAAACTGCATGGCATTGTATGAAATGTTATTTGAAACAAAAAAATAATGATAATAATTAAAAAAAAAAATTTGGGGGGTTTATTTAGTAAGCACATCTGCTGTCCTTTATGCACTGATTTGCTTTTGGGGAAATATGACATAATTACCCAGACTGAAGGTTATGGCTGAAAAGAAATGGAAAGAATGTGCATGCAGTCCACAGAATATTACTACATGCACATATTGTGTTTGAATGATGTTAGAGGAAAATACGCAACTTTGAACCAGGTTTCAACCGCACTTTTGTGTTTTTCACTTACATGTCACTGTTGGCCAGTCTGCGGAATTCTTGCACAGTGAGCGGTTTCTTCTGGATGTTGTACTGCGTGAAGAGTCCTGATTGGCCAGCTACCATCTGCTGAATAGGTGCTTGGATGACGAAGTCATCAATATCATCGTAATTGCGACGAGGCCTCCAGCCCTTGGGTGGAATTACCTGTGGAAATTATTTTCTGCTGTAAGAATTATGAAGTTGTGAAGTCACATATACTGGTCTATATACACTACCAGTCAAAAGTTTTTGGATGGTAAGATTTTTAATGTTTTTTTTAAAGAAGTCTCTTCTGCTCACCAGAATTATTTCTTATTGGAATACATTTTAAAATGTAATTTTCTCCTGTGATCAAAGCATCATTACTATGCTGATTTGCTGTTCAAGAGAAATGTATTATTATTATCATTGGCACTATTTAAAATAGTTGAGTTCAGGATTGTCTGATGAATAGAAATATCCAAAGATCAGCATTTATCTGAAATTAAAAGCTTTTGTAACGTTATATACTATACTATTCAAAAGCTTGAAGTCAGTACCATTAATACTTAATTAATACTTTTATTTACCAAGGGTGCTTTAAACTGATTAAATGTAATGATAAAGTAATTTATAATGTAACAAAATATTTATATTTCAGATAAATGCTGTTCTTCTGAACTTTCTATTTAACAAAGAAACCTGAAAAATCTACTCAGCTGTTTTCAACATAATAATACAAATAATAAATGTTTTTTGAGCAGCAAATCAGAATATTAGAATGATTTCTGAAGGATCATGTGACTAAAAGAGTAATGATGCTAAAATAAAAATTCAGCTTTAAAATAACATTATATATATATATATATATATATATATATATATATGTATATATATATATATATATATGTATATGTATATATATATATAATTTATAATTCAAATACAAAACAGTAATTTTAAACAGTAAAACTATTTCTATTTATGGATCAAATGCAGGCTTGGTGAGCAGAAAAGACTTCTTTAAAAAAACATTAATTATATATATTAAAAGTTATTGAAATATTAAAGTTATAGGATTACATATTGTTATGTGTATTTCTGTGTCACTATTATTACATTATTACAAGATAGAACACAAAAACAAACATATAATGGATTTATATTGTGCAAATCAATTTTATATTTTGGATTTTAATAATTTTAAGTACAACATACACTTTTACTTGCCTGCATAAACATACAAACATACCAACCTTGGCCAGCCCAGCACGATGAGCTCCCTGAGACTCCATATAAACTAGGTATTGGTTGAAGTCCTTAAACTCCTCCATGGTAGGTCTGAAAGTCATGATCTTACAGGCAGGGTTAGCTGGGGCACTTGCCCCAACACCTGCCATCCTGACCTCTCCCTGCTGCCTCCCAGAGGCTCTACCTGCAGAGCACACTATATGCAATTATACTTCCCCTTTACAATCACGATTACACAACAAAACATGCTGTGATTAACACAGTTAGGGTTACAAAAGTCCAACAGCTTCTTCTTGCACGCATTTGACTGGCTGTCTAGCCATTGTAATTTCATATAACGATTTGGGTCCTGATACATATTTTTATGAACTGTACAGAGACAAATCACCCGACTAAGATTTCATCACTGCGATCACTGACAATCAAATATAATAAAACAGTGTGTTTATTTACATCATTCTCAATTCTAAAGAAATCTAATAAATCCATATTTGCTACTTAAATCAGCCCTACATATCGTAATTTGTTATTAACGCATAATGCAGCCTAAGACTGTCATTTACAAACGTCTAGTTGCATGAGTTTTTAATGCAGGCCCACTCCCATAATCTGCTGATAAAACAAAGATATAAAAGGCGGACTAGATATAGGTGAAATACCTATATATAAACATATCGCAGGAGTGTAAACTCCCTGCGGTATGACTTTTATCCTTCAAATTATACTGTTTACTGTACTCAGATAGGTTTATTTACAGTTAGCTCATTAGCTGCTAGAGTGACCATATTAAATGTCCACTTCTAGTCTCGTTGTCAAAGTTCTTTCCTGAGCCCATAATAGCACGATGAAGATGTTCCTGTTCGCATAACACACCTATTCTCAGTCATGTGTATTGATTAGAAATACCTCAATGTAGTGTGTTCGTGGGCACGCAGTCCAGTCCCTTTAAACACCCCAGCTGTTCTACTTCATGACAGCTCTCTCCTCTCACACGATTTCATTTCTGCTTCTCTTCATCTCGCGCTGGGTTTTAAAAAGCACAGCGCCATCTGGTGGACTGTATGTTACACAAATGCATTACAATACAGTACAATGCAATGCAATGCAATACAACTTTACTAATATCAGAGGGGGAGAACAGTTTTGGGCATAAAAAAGATGGAACCAGACGTAGAACAGGTATAGAACAGGTATTTTCTTCACGTAAGTGTGGGCGTGGCCATTTGTACATTTTATAGGCTTCCGGTCTCATCCGTGTCCAGCTATTTTTACAAAACAGCTGATGATTACTTCCACGTTGAAGACAAATGTGGGTAGTCAAGAATGTCTTTTCAAAAAGCAAAATATTGAAGAAAAAAAAAAAGGACTGTGAGTATAACTCACTACTGTCAATTTTTCTGGTTGATTATAATTCTTACGTTTTGTCTTTGATGGGTAAAAAATCATTCAAAAGCCCAAAATTGCTTTTAATGTTTAACCTTGTATAATTTTCCCCTTGTTTATGTTAATTTATTTATTTATTTATTTGTTTTTTCAGTTCATTTATCCATTTTACTTTCTTCCTTGTTTATATATATGTTTTTGATATTTTTATAGTTATGTACTTGTTATAAAGTATTTTGGTATCAAAAAAGTGCATTGACTTAAATAGGATATTTAAGAATAATTAATGTATTTTTAAAAAACATTTTGCTTGACTGTCTACATTGAATAAATGACAAATTAAAGCTTTAAGGGTATGAACTGGCTAAATAATATTTTTGTTTATTTAGTAAATACATTTACTGTCCTTTCACAAATTAAATCTGTAAAATATTTTTTTCCATTATAGACATAATTTCTCATTGTATATTTATCTTCAGTATAATAGACCTACTGACAAGTGAAAACACTTCTACAGTAAAGTTGTTATAGTTTTCATAAGCAATAGCGTTCCTAATGTTGTGAATGTCTGTTTAATGTCTTATAATACTACTAATAATACAAATAATGAATGTATTAAAATAATAATAAACAGTAACAGTATTATTTTTAAACAATTTAAGAAATTCAATAATATAGGTAAGAATAATGAATGTATTTTTTAAAAAGTAAAAACACTTCTGCAGTATTTTTATAGGCTAGTTTTGCAATTATTTAATATGCATGTGTTAAAGATTGATTTGCCTCTCTGTCAGCAATAGCATTCCCTAACGTTGTCTCTTTAATGTCTAATAATAATAATAATTAAAAAATAATGTATTAAATAAATACAGTCTTATTTAAAGCAATTCAATAAATTAAATTAAATACATTTAATTGTATACAATTATTATAAACTTTTTAATTATGTTTTTATTATTACCTCTTTTTATTATGTGCATTGATATTTTGACAATATTGTATTTAAAACGCCAGCGCCCTTTGCACTAACATAATGCTTGTAATTAAACCTTCACACTGTGGATATGTGTGTGTATCTGCTGTTTTGGAAATTTAAAGGTTTTAACTGGGCAATAAAGCTCCTGGAATCTCAATCTTAAAAGGAGGAGGAGGAGAGAGAGAGGGAGGGCGGGAGACAGAGATACAGAGAGAGAGAGTCGGACTGATCGTCAAGCGCTGAAAGCAGATTAAACGGTTAAACTGAAGTGCGTCTCTGTGAAACTCCCATCGGACTAACCCGCCTTCACTTTATTTATTTACCGGCCCAATGAGTCTTCTGTCGGCGCAAGGCGATGGATAGTTCATGAAAATGTTACTCTTCGTGTAAGGTGAGTAATATATAGCATATAAATGTTGTTCGTACACGTTGTGATGTAAAGATGAAGGCGCGTCACTGACGGGACGAGGTGAATTTGACAGATTAGGGAATTAAGTGAATGACACTTTCACCGCAGCGTCACTAAAGACGCTGTATTAGCTTTTTTAGAGGTGCCTTTAGATAACTGAAAAGAAATAGGATATGATTTTTTTTTTTACAAAAGCCGCGTATTTCATTGCTCTGTCTGTAAAATTACCATGCAAAACTCATTCAAAACACTGCGATAATAGCAATAACGTTACTGTTTGTCTTTGCTAGTTGTCTGACACAGAGACTCTGCCCCACAGGCAATATTATTATATTATCTTCTTACAGCATTTCAGGGAATGCCAGATAACCTTGTTTATTTGAGTGAGAGATGAATTCAGTGCTTCCTTTAACAGACGGAACTTACATAAAAATGCATATAAATAGTCTATATTGTATATATTTAGATTTCATGTCATTATACTTACAACAAGCATAAAAGGTTCACGTTTGATTTAGTGTATCCTGGATGATTCATAAGGGAAGTTGGGACAGGCTTTAGTCCATTTATTACAACACATCTATTGTGCAAATTCCACAGCACCTTTTCTCAAACTTCATTCATTTGACTGATTTATTTTTACTGTATAGTTGCAAACATCACAAAACATGGCTGTAATAATAATAATTAGTATATGTAGTAACAACCGAGGGGCAGAAATCAGGCAGGAGATCCGGAAGGCTTCAGAAAGGGCCATAATTCATTTATGCTGTTATTTTTAGGAGCAGCTGAATACTGTGAATTCTTGATGCCTTGTAATCGTAAACTTACCAAAACAGACGGTGCTTACATGTCTGCTACATGTTTAAAACCTGACAATCCAGTGATGATATGCTCAGTAAGACTAAATAATAGGCACAAGCACATAAACTAATGCTTTAAACATCTGATGTGACTGTGATCATACGTGCCCTACATTGTACGCCAACACAGACTTTTATCGTAGCACATCTATCTTTCTGCCATGGAGCAGCGTTTTACAAGCTGCTAACAGCTGAAATTGGGCAATTTGTGCCAATATTCATTTAAGTGGCTTTTGGAGAGGGAGATCTCCAACAGGAACTGATCTGATTACGCTCTCCATATGAGAGTTACTGAAGCCCCCGGGGCAAATGACATCTCCGATTACAGACACATAAATTCAGCAGACACATTTGTACATGAAGAAAAGTATACACATCTATCCGACGACACAGTTATATGGCCATAAATGGATAGTTCACCCAAAAATGTAAATTCTGTCATTAATAATAATTAGTTCTTAGTAATAAGTCCTTCATTTGTTTTCGGAAGACAAATTAAGATATTTTTTGATGAAATCCGAGAGCTTTCTGTAACGCAATAGGCAGCAAGAGTCCTACCATGTTCAAGTTCCAGAAAGGTACCAAGAACATCATCAAAATATTCTATGTGACATCAGTTTTATGAAACTACAAGAATAGTTTTTGTGCGCAAAACAATTTAAATAACAATTGTCTATGTTTCTATTTCTCTATATTTAATCAGAATATACTCTAGCAACTACTAATAGGGATCATGTATACACAGATATGCAGAACAAAACAAAAATTAAATTATAAGGCTAAAGTTCAGCTAAAGGTTTCATTCTCCCTCCCACATTGAAATCAAATAAGTCCAACTAAAATGGCAGATTATCAAGGAATCCTGAAAATAATCATGGTTTGCACAAAACTATTAAGCAGTGCATACATTTGTATAACACTGGTATTAAGAAATTATTCTTCAGCATCAAATCAGCATATTACAATAATTTCTGAAGGATCATGTGGCACTGATAAAAAAAAAATCAGCTTTGCCATCACAAGAATTAAATTGGAAAATATATTGAAATAGAAAACAGTTACTTTTAAGTTGAAATAAATTTCACAGTACTACTATTTTTACTTTATTTTTGATCAAATAAAATGTGTATATGTATGTATATGTAAGGTGACAAATTAAAGGAAAAACCAACATAATGCCACCATGTATGCCAGAACAGAAGTCTGAGGGATGGACACCATTCTTGCAAACAATTTTTCCATATTTAGTGTTTTGATGATGGTGTTAGACAGCACTGTCTAACAGGTCAGTCTAAAATCCCAGAACGTGTTCAGATGGAAGATCCTGTGACTATGAAGGCCATAGAATATAGATTACATTGTTTACTCATCAAACCAATCAGTGACCTCTCATGACCTTTGGATAGGGCATTGTCATTCTGGAAGTGACCACTTCCTTTAGCATAGTAATGTATCATGATAGGATAAGAATCACACAGATGAATTTTCTTTTAATTTGTCACTCATCTGAATATGTGTTTGTGTTTATACTGTATATACTCTTATATGACTCTAATGGACTTGCTATCAAAGTATGTAAATACATTAGTGTGATACTATACGCATTTTATTATACGCCAGGCTTAAAATGCAACACTTAATTTTATACATTATGTATGCTCTGTCTTTCCATCCACCAAGGGGTCCTTGGCCTGCCAAAAGGTTGACGACCCCTGACATTGAGTTTAGTTAGCCCTTCATGCTGATGTCAATATAGTGAGCTGAATATCTGTCAAAGTCAATAAGTCTCTTAAAAGATTACATCATTTGACTGCTTATGACAAGGCAATGTTAGTTCAGGTTCTAAAATGCTGTGTGGTCCGACTACTCAAAAGTGTAAGGATATTTATAAATTAATAATTCAGGGTTATTTTTTAAAATATATTTTATCTCGAAAAATGTATTAGAAAAACTGACCCTAACATAATATGTTTGTTAAAGGGATAGTGCATTAATTACCCACCCTCATGTCATTCTAAACTTGTAAAACCTTTATTTATCTTCACAACACAAATTAAGATATTTATGATTAAATCCGAGAGCTTTCTAACTCTCCATAGACAGAAATGCAGAAATTTCAAGTTCCAGAAAGGTAGCATGGTACTCTTGTGAATGCATGTCAAAGACTGACACAGAAGAGAAGGAATTGTTGAATAAAGTTATTTTTGTTTTATTTGCGCATAAAAAAGTATTGTCATAGGTTCATAAAATTAAGGTTGGACCACTGATGTCACATGGACTATTTTGACAATGTCATTACTACCTTTCTGGGCCTTGAAAGTAAATGCAGTCTGTGCAGGATCAGAAAGCTCTCGGATTTCATCAGAAATATCTTAATTTGTGTTCTGAACAAAGGTCTTACAAGTTTCGAACAACATAAGGGTGTGTAATTAATAACAGAATTTAAATTTTTGGGTGAATTATATTATATATAAAAATTGCATTGTAAAGCACCACATTTATTTGATTGGTATCAGTGATTATCATTTATTGGTCTAATCCCATTAACAGAATTTATTTCACTTTAATCAATGTAAACAAATCATTATACAAAGCAAAAGTGCAAATCTTTGGACATGGCTGCATTTATTTGATTAAAATGCATTAAAAACAGTAATATTGTAAATTATTTCAATTTAAAAGAAACATTTTCTATTGTAATATATGTTAAAATGTATTCCTGTGATAGCAAAACTGAAATTTCTAAAATAATTACTCCAGTCTTTAGTGTCATGATCCTTCATAATCATTTTAATATGCTCATTTTGTGTCATTAACAATGGTTATTGTTATTATCAATTTAGAAAACACCTTTTGCTGCTTAATATTTTGTGTAAACCATGATATCAGATTTCTTTGTTGAACAAAAAATTTACTTTTATTTATTTGTAATACTATACCTAGCCAATTTGAACATCAAGATGACACATAACTCATAACTCAAGCTCTTTATAGGAAGAAAAAAACAATAATGCGTTTTCTGCTGTTCTATGCCCCACCTCTCTCCTTATGCCATGGCTCCTAGAAGCCACAATCCAAAGAACAAATCATGCAGTGCACACGCAATCATAACTTATCCGGTTCATTTTGCTATGTCTTTATTTAGAATCTCTTTCTTCAACTTCACAGACGTCGCAGCTTTCTCTATCTCATTCTTTTCCCTCCCTTCTATGTATTTTTTTCTCATTTTCTCTTCCATTCACCCTTTATCTGCAACCTCCGGATCTCCATTCAGCTCCCTCTGAAGACATGCAGCGCTCAGATCATGCTGCTCTGCCACTCTTTCACTGTCTTTCTGTTTTGTTGTGCTTGTGTGTGTGAGTGGTGAGGCAGCATTATCTAGATGCATTATTAAAGCCTGTGCACTCTGTGGTTCTCTCTCTCTCTCTTGCACTCAGTAAGTCTGAAAGAAGAGTTTAAGGGCAATGATAGGATTACCAAAGCGTTTAAGGAGAGCTTGAAGGATGCATACAGCGCTGGGAACTTCATAAATATACATCTGTTCAAACAACACATATAGTGAACAAAGCAATCAAAAGCTACCATCCTAGGGCATTATCAATTTTGCATGAGGAAAAAAAATTCATAAACATTTTGTTTCAAGTCTTTTTCATTCATTCATTGTGTACTACTGTACTCTCATTGTTCAATGTCTTTTTTTTCTATAGAGGTTTTGCATTTTTAAAATCTTTCATTTGACTAAATGGGAAAGACACTGAATTATGGCACTGAAAGATTCTGACAAGGCTGTGGTTATGAGGGGAAATAGCACTGAGGGAAGGATAAACTAAGGAAAGCAGAGAACAAGTGAGTGAGAGGGAGAAAGAGAGCTGTGTTCTCTGTTTTTGCACTGGATACATTAATTATTCAACAGCTAGGAGCTGAAAATGTTCAGAGGGGACTCCGACAACCCTGATGGTTCTGTCTTTCTTTCTCTCTCTTAATCTCCGCCTCAGACTTCCATTGTCACTTTATCAGTGTTAAGGAAGCTACTTTGTTACTGCTTCTTTATAAGCTTCACATACATCAAAATAGTTATTTTACCATTTAACTCTCCTGCCCTTGTTTTACCATTTAACTTTCAGGAATGCCAGAGATTCAAATTAATCAGAGATTCATTTTAGTAATCAGTTTGTTTGGTTACATTTACATTTATGCATTTGACAATTTTAGTCCTTTTTTTTAATCAAATGTAAATTCATGTCAAGTCATTTTCTTGGTTAAATAAACATATCATATTTCATATTTTTACATTAACAATCAATATTCTATTCACAGCTAAGTATGATTCTCATCAAGTTAGTGTTTTTAAGCATTTTACATTTATTCCAAAATAATTAACTTAAGATAGTAACAATTTAACAACAATTTTTTTTGTGAACTTATTTTTTTTTAATAGTATTTAACTTTTAACAATTCCTTTTTTTTCCGGATCATAAGTCATCAAAGCTCAATAAATATTGGTCACAGACATGGATATTTACTTGAAATTTCATTAAGCAGATTACTCACTAAAAATTCCCACAGATCATGTTTTCAGGTCATTTTAAGTCTTATTTTGACAGAACAAATTGGTTATATCTAAAGTGTGTGAGCTGTTTACTTACTTTATTAAATTAGTCTTCTGATTAATGCCATTATATTGTTCATTCATACTGATTCACAGATGCGGAATGTGCACAAACACAAGGTTTATCGCATGAACCAAGCATAGCTGAACATAACCAGTCATATACAATCCTATAGCAATGAAGGCATTGCCTCCTCTCATGTGATTTTCCTTCATTCATTCTCAATTAGCCCCCACCGTTGTAACTTTTCCTGTGTGTTTTGCTCTTGAACAATGGTTCTTTAGAAAAAGGAGTTATTTACAGTATCTCACAGAAGTGAGTACACCCCTCACATTTTTGTAAATATTTTATTATATATTTTCATGTGACAACGCTGAAGAAATTAGACTTTGCTACAATGTAAAGTAGTGAGTGCACATCTTGTATAACAGTGTAAATTTGCCGTCAAAAAATCACTCAACACACAGCCATTAATGTCTAAACCGCTGGCCACAAACAAGAGTACACCCCTAAGTGAAAATGTCCAAATTGGGCACAAAGTGTCAATATTATGTGTGGACACTATTATTTTCCAGCACTGCCTTAACCCTCTTGGGCATGGAGTTTACCAGAGCTTCACAAATTGTATCATTTTTGGTCTCATCAGACCACAGGACATGGTTCCAGTAATCCTTGTCCTTATTTTGCTTGTCTTCAGCAAACTGTTTGTGGGCATCTTTGTGCATCATCTTTACAAGAGGCTTCCTTCTGTTGAGTTATTTTGAGGGGACAGCAAATTTACACTGTTATACAAGCTGTACATTTACTACTTTACAGTATAGCAAAGTGTCATTTCTGTGAGATACTGTTTGTTATATTTTGTAATATTTCTGTTGTTTTATTTTAGTACTACAAATGTTTTTCTCATCCAATATTTTGAGGAGGCTCTGCCTTTCTTGCATCCTTGAAATAAATGCCCCTGATCCAAAGTGACTTACATTGCCTTCAATTTCATCAGTTCAATTTCCTGAGAAACAAACCCAAGACTTTGGTGTTGCTATGCTATAATGTTTGAGCCTCAGGATTGAGCTTGTTCAGGTAACTCAAACACATGTAGTGGAATATCATTGGAAAAGCATTATTGTAGCTTAAACAGAACAATGTCAAGGTCATGGGAATGATTCCCAGCATAAATGAAAACAAATATGTACCTCAATGCAATGTAAATGCTTTAGACAGCAGCTAAAATGTGATGCAAAGTCTGTGGGCCATTTGAAGGTCATTTGAAGCTGAGATTACATAGTGGCCACACTGAGTTTTATAGTTGGATGAGGATAGTCAAGATATATCTTGCAGTGTGAACTGGGAAGTGGCAAGAGCAACAGTATTTTTGGTGTAATTAAAGGATATGATGTGGATGCAAGGATGGAGTTAACAGTCTGGCCATTAAAGAACCTGGATACACACACGATTAGGAAAATAGCTTATTTTCCTTATAAACAAGGAGAGAAAGCTTTTAGTAGCTTCAGTTTGGATTAGCACATTAAAGCATTACAGTATTGACAAAACATTAATGCACTTATAAATGACAGTTAAGAATAAAACAATATACTGACCAAAAGTTTCCCTTTCAGCTCAAAAATACAGTTGTTCCTGCGGGATATATAGTTTCTCATTTAAACATGAAAAATGCTTTTCATTGAGAGAGCTCTTTCAATTAAACAAACCAAAAGAGCTGAATCCTTTGTGGTACAACAGCTTTGAACATCAAACATGTTGCAACCTAATGACTATTCATTTCATTTATCACCAGATATGGAATTAGGTCTTTCTGGTCATGTCGAATTTCTGTCTAGCATTGGATTGTAAGTGATAGTCTGACTCTACAAGGATCTATTTGGACTTCATCTAACAATTAATTTGTGAATGAAATTCTACGAGAAATGTCTCAGATGTAACTGACAGCAGAAACACCAATTTTCCTTCCAGACTTAAGGCATTTTTGTTACTCCACTCAAATTCCACTCTAGGTTTTAAATTTTTCACTCTTAATTTAGTAATGAGAGAAACCCTGCTCTAAACAATCAAAATGTTTTTTTAAAAAAACATAATATACCTTTATATGTGTCACTTTGACAGAGCTGAGGACCCCTTGGAGCTCCCATCATGACAGCAAGCAAGAGTCCATGTTTGATGCAGAGAACGACTGGATCAAGAAGAAAACAAAGCGCCTGCACACTCTGGAATTCATTATTGATGAAACAAGACTTCTGAATCTTTCTCTTTGCTCATATTAACCTGCAGAAGTTCAGGTCCAAAACATAGATGCAGTGCAAATGGATAGAACAAAACCTTTGTGTAAATTCTTTACACTGCATGTTGTTTTTCTGAGCTAGCCAATGAAATTTATTTAATATTAGCTGTTAAGCTGAGGCATTGGAAAGTGCTTCTGAATGATGAATAGACTTAAATGATCAAACAAGTGCTGTGAAGAATTGGTGATGCAGTCCAAGGAGAAGTTCCTCCTCAATGGGGAAATATATCATCTGACTCTAAGGTAAGTGTGTATGCATGTTTGTGCATACTAGTATGTACACAAAGTTGTGTGTTTACATGTGTGTAAATGGCTCAGCGATCAGCTCAGTGTATGACGCAATAACTCTCTGTCCCAGCCTTTACAAACCTAATCCAATTAGAGTACTTGTCAGTAACCTTAGGGTCCTCTGTCTATAACATTCTGTGCATGTACACTCTAAAACAAGTAAATGAAAACGTGGTCCATTGTGCTAATTGAGGGAATTTTCTGTATTGATTTTTCCCACAGATTTGAACTCCCCTTGGCATAACATTATAGTACCTTTTCCATTTTTGTTTAAGTTCTTACTTAAATTGGAATGTAACATTTACACAAGAGGCTAACTCTGTAATTTATTCAGTTCACCATTTGCTCTGAAAGGATTAGTTCACTTTAAGAACAAAAATTTACAGAAAATGCACTCAGCTCCTTGTCATCCAAGATGTTCATCTCTTTCTTTCTGTAGTCGTAAAGAAATTATGTTTTTTGAGGAAAACATTTCTTTCTATATAACTTCCAAAATGCAGTTTAAATCCAGCTTCAAAGGGCTCTAAACGATCCCAGCAGAGGAAGAAAGGTCTTATCTAGCAAAATGATCGATTATTTTTGACAATTTATATACTTTTTAACCTCAAATGCTCGTCTTGTCTTGTCTTTGTGATGTGCATGCGTAGTCTGTGTGATCCGGGTCAGTACAGTTAGGGTATGTTGAAAAACTCCCATCTCGTTTTCTTACATCGCTGCAGAAGTAAGCCAGTGTTTACAAAGTGAACATACAAAGAAGTTCAAATGCCCTTTACAAAAAAGGGTAAAACAGCATTGTAGGATGATTTTGATGTTGAAGGCATTTCATAATTATTGTCAACAATGTCAATATCACAAAAAAACTGCTACTACAAATACTCAAGCTCACTGAAGATAACTAAACAGTCAGTGAATAAAAACACAATAGGATACTAATTACAAGCAATAGTACAAAAAACTACAGTAAAACAAATAAATTAGAAATGCTACATACATAAAGTAATCACATGTATATAAATATTGCATATTCTTTACTATGTAAATTAAATATATATATAATTTTTTTACATAATTGATTTAGTCAAGAGTGGTGCAAGATTTTCTCTCTTTTGTTGTTTAATTAGCACGAATGAGAGACAGCAAGAATATTAATACTGTTACACGTTGTTTGCTTTCACCTTTCACCTTTTTTAAGAATTAAATTACTGTGTTTACAAGGATGTCTGCAAATACTGGCATTTTGACACATACCAGTGTGCATTTAACGATTCAAGGCCTGTAAAGCAGTAAAAATAACTCAATATCCAAAATTCTGTGCTCTACAAACACTCATAATGTCTCATATAGCAAAATGACTTCTCTTTTGCTGCTGACTGCATTTCAATGGCTTAAAATCATGTCTACCAGTATCGCTACCTGGTCTCATGACTAAAACATACCATGCTAACCATTAGCGTACGTAGATGCTAAATACATACCAATAAGTACATATCACTGTTATTTCCAACAGAAATTAACACTAGTTTACTAGTTTACAGTTTACTACCCCCTTTTGGTAGATTTAGGGTTAGGTGTGGGGGAGAGATCGAAAAACAATCTAAAACATCACATTCTTGCAATTGTGCTTTTACAATCGCTTTTGTTCAAACGATTGGGTAGGTGTAGGAGCATTAGAGTAATAGCGCCACTCAACTAACATTTCAAATCAGAACTGTGGTGACACGTGCAAAACCAACATCACATAAATTGTATCATATGTATGTTCTTCTGTTCTGGCAGAAAAAAAGAACACTTTTTAGCGCCACTCAGTGGACATTTCAGTTGGAAACTCCAGTGATATACACTTGGTACATATTTTACATTTTGTGAAAAAGTTCCCGCAGTACAGTGTACATTTTAGGACATCCTCAGACCTCAATCATAAAACAAAAAGCTAGACATTGGGTGAAACGGACTCAGATTAAAAGGCATCAGACGAAACGGACTCAGAATAAACGGCATCAGACAAAAAGACATCAGACGAAACAGACTCAGATTAAAAGGCATCAGACTAAATGGACTCAGAATAAAGGGCATCAGACAAAAAGACATCGGACGAAACAGACTCAGATTAAAAGGCATCAGACTAAACGGACTCAGAATAAACGGCATCAGACAAAAAGACATCAGATGAAACAGACTCAGAATAAACGGCATCAGACAAAAAGACATCAGATGAAATGAACTCAGATTAAAAGGCATCAGACGAAACAAACTCAGAATAAACGGCATCAGACAAAAAGACATCAGATTAAATGAACTCAGATTAAAAGGCATCAGATGAAACAGACTCAGAATAAATGGCATCAGACAAAAAGACATCAGACGAAACAAACTCAAATTAAAAGGCATCACACAAAATGGACTCAGAATAAACAGCATCAGACAAAAAGACATCAGACGAAACTGACTCAGATTAAAAGGCATCAGACGAAACGGACTCAGAATAAACGGGATCAGACAAAACGAACTCAGATTAAAAGGCATCAGATGAAACAGACTCAGAATAAATGGCATCAGACAAAAAGACATCAGACGAAAAAAACTCAAATTAAAAAGCATCAGACAAAAAGACATCAGATGAAACGGACTCAGATTAAAAGGCATCAGACGAAACAGACTCAGAATAAACGGCATCAGACAAAAAGACATCAGACGAAACTGACTCAGATTAAAAGGCATCAGACGAAACTGACTCAGAATAAACGGCATCAGACAAAAAGACTTCAGATGAAACAAACTCAAATTAAAAGGCATCACACGAAACAGACTCAGAATAAACAGCATCAGACAAAAAGACATCAGACGAAACAGACTCAGAATAAACGGCATCAGACAAAAAGACATCAGACGAAACTGACTCAGATTAAAAGGCATCAGATGAAACTAACTCTGAATAAACCGCATCAGACAAAACAGACTCAGAATAAAAGGCATCAGACAAAACTGACTCAGATAAAAAGGCATCAGACAAAAAGATGTCAGACGGAACGGACATCTGGCATCAAAACGGAAAAAGGCATCAAAAAAAAAAAAAAAAAAAACATCGGGGGAATGTGTGCAGTCAGAAGCCAGGCCCGTATCAAATAGGCCTGCGTCACCTTGTGATTTCCACATCCCCTTACCTGGGAAACCCAGATGTCGAACGGCATTTTTGGGGATCTAAATCAGTGGTCTCAAACTCAATTCCTGGAGGGCCGCAGCTCTGCACAGTTTAGCTCCAACCAGCTCCAACTCACACCTGCTTGGAAGTTTCTAGTTAACCTGAAGAGCTCGATTAGCCTTGATTAGCTGGATCAGGTGTGTTTGATTAGAGTTGGACCTAAACTGTGCAGAGCTGCAGCCCTCCAGGAATTGAGTTTGAGACCAGTGATCTAAATAAAATGATGATGTCCTTTGTTTTACTAATACATGTTTTCGTAGTTTTGTAAAGGATGTCTAGGTTAAAATGGCACAATTTAAATCGAAATACCCAATAAAGCAATAAATATCTTTTATTATTCATGTAGTATGTGGAGAACCTGGGCACATTTCATATCAAGTTGTGATGAAAATGGCCTGAAGGTCAGTATCATGTTACTTATATAATTATCAATGCGAGCAATTACTATTTAGCCGATGCATGTGTAGCCAACTCATACCTGTCAATCCTCCCGTTTTCTCGGGGATTCTCCCGTATTTTATCATTGTATCCCGCTATCAACCCATTTAAATATTTTCCGTGTTTTTAATCTTTCTATTTAAAAAAATCCCACTCGTGTATTTTATATATTTCCTACATTAGCCTCCGGTAAAACTCCCGGAATTTAATTGTTTTCGTCATGAGATCAGGTTGGAATATAACCCACCCCTAGTGCGACGCAAATATTTAGTTGTAAGTTGTAAATTAGTACCTTTTTAAATTAAAATTAGGCTAAATTGTAACTTACACACAACTGGTTCAACCAGTTAATTTTTTCATTTATTTATTTTACATTGTAGCATATTAGCACCATCTGTGAGTGATGTTTCCGAGACAGACGTGTTGTGATACACCTGATGTGTGTAACTGTGTTTGACACTTTTAGCCTGCTGAAAGATCTATTACTGGCTAGGATCCTATAACTGATAGATTAAGTGTACGTTTTTAAGCCATTTAGCATTGCTCAGTGCTAACATAACATAGTAAGCATAGTCTGTCCTGGCTGGTCCACTACCCGTAATCCTCCCATGTGAATGTGAATGAATTGTAGACAATTTTTACATTAAGTAGTTCAACCTAGCCATTAGCGCTAGCTGCCCATGCTAATAATGGAATACAGCTATTATCTCTGAGAGAGAGAGGATGAGCAGACCTTTTTTATAAGGGAACATGGGCATGAGGGGGAATTAAACCCCACTCTACAGGCCACTAATCTAATATAGAGCGAAAGAGAGAGAGCGAGAGAGTCAGAGAGCAGTAAGCTGAAATGTTTCATTGTGAAACTCATTGAGTATGGCAGCCTATCCCAATGCTACAACAGATTTAATTCCTGGATCCATTTTAGTGATCTAGCAGTTCACAGACTCCTAACTGTAACTGAATCTTTTGATCTTTAGTATACAAAAAAATCTTAAGGTCTTCCACTGGCCTCGGATTGTGCTGTGATCTACGTTAGATCCCTATTGATCAAGACAGCACTGAAGCATATATCATGAATAAAATAGATTAAAGAGTGCCGAAAAAGTAATGAGATTTGTATAGGGAAACCTCAACATGATGTGGTGCTTAATCCTCTTGAAGACGGAAGGGTGAGAGAGGGGAGGTGGTATCTTTAGCTTTAAAGAGAGATTTAAAGGATGGCATCTATTGACCGTTACCTGACACATCTTTCTATTTAAAAAGAAATAGAGGGGTGTTTTTTAGTGAACAATGCGGTTAGGCAGAATAGCTGCTAATATGTTATTATCATTCATTATTAAAATGATTAATATTTAATAAGGCAACAATAATGCAATAACTGGAATAGTTGATTAGAATAGAAACTGATTTGTAGCGGAAGAGTGGAAAAAAGCAGGTGCATCATGTTCAAGAGGTGTTTTTCCTTATTCATAATGCAAACTGCCTGAGGTACAAACTGTTCTGGAAACTCTTCAGAGAGTATATTGTTGTTTTTGTTATTGGGATCCTCCTTTTTTGCATTAATTGTTTAGGTAAGGGAATTGTTATGGTTGGAAATTATGGTTTAGATACTTAAAAAAAAAACATGTAGACCAGGGAAATTTGAAGACCAATTGTGGTTTAATTCATACCTGCATAACAAAAAACAATGTGTAGTATTAAACTGAAATAAATTAGATTTTTTGGTTCTGCAAAGAGATGTGCCCCAAGGTTCAGTATTGGGACCACTTCTTTTTTTCTATTTATGTTAGGGGTGTACGATATTTATTGTCTGCGATAATATCGTAATTGTTGTTTTAACAATGAGCAATTTGACATTGAGTATATTGCAAAAAAAACAAACAAAACACACCTCTACAGAACGCACGCATAGCGTTACATTAAGTGATGAAGTATAGAAAGTACGCATTTAAGTGCGTTCTTTCACTGCATGATTCAGTCTGTTAAAATGCATTTAGAATGATCACATAATTCAAGATATGGGGGCAGAAAATATATATATTTATATCATTTCATATAGTTAATCAATAAAAGAGTGGTGTTTTTTTCCTTCAGACTACAAATGTGATATTGATTTTATACAACAGTTCAGTAAACAAAAAGTTAATATTAAAAGATGTACGTTTTACTCAGCATATTTCATGTTTTTGCTCAATTTCGCCAACAAAAATCATTCCAAACACAGCCACAGTACTGTTTTGCATCTCTGAGCAACATGACCGTGTTTAGATTCTAAATGAATCACCCATTTAAATGATTTGGTTCAATCGCAATGACTCACTTATTAACAGCGACTTGGTGACACCTACTGGTGGTTTTAATTTCACATTCAAAGTATCTTTTCACTTTTAAAGGGGACCTATTATGCAAAATTCACTTTTGCATGATGTTTGGACATAAATGTGTGTTGGCAGTGTGTGTACACACCACCCTATAGTGATAAAAATCCACCCACTTCTTTTTTTTAAATCCCCATATATCATAAACTGTGTCTCCCAATGACCTGTTTTCAGCATTGGTCCTAATGTGACATCACATTAGCCACAAGCCCCGCCCACGAATGTTGACGGACACTACCGTTTTAACATAGAACCGCCCCCCTGAGCGAGTTGACACACTCCGCCATTGCTGCACTGATAAGAATGTTTCCCAAAAGTTTTAGGTCCTAGAAGCTCCACCCTTGCATGAAAAGGGGGGCAGGAGCACGAGCTCATTTGCATTTAAAGGAACAAATACAGTGCGTTTTGGCCTATTGCCTAAAGGCCGGGACACACTAAGCCGACGATCGGCCGTCGGGCAGTTGGTGGGCGTCGGTGAGGTGCGTTGGTTCGGTGTGTTCCTCTCGTCTGCTTTTGTCGGGCTCACGTCGGCAGAAGTTTACCTGATTCAACATGTTGAATCGGCGTCAGGCTTGTTGTGGCCGTCGGCGAAAGAGTGCTCTGATTGCTTGTTCAGACATCGAATCAGAGCGTGAGGAGGACTTGAACGTGAAGTAACGTAACAAGCAAACGACGGAGTCAAAAGGGAACCGGCTGGTGTGTCCCAGGCTTAAAAGTGGCAATTTCAACAAGCTATAAAAAATTATCTGTAGGGTATTTTGAAGTAAAACTTCACATACACGCTCTGGGGACATCAGAGACTTATTTTACATCTTGTAAAAAGGGGCATAATAGGTCCTCTTTAAAATAATTTCAAATATAGCTTCATTAACATGTGTAAATACATCTAAATGCCACTTCATGTGTAATTTCTGCAAAGATGAATTTTGTTGATGCTGATTTAATTTGTTTGGTAACAGCCTAAATGTATTATTATTATTATTATAATTTACTGATTACATGATTCAATTCGATTTAAAAGTTGTTCCACACTTGTTAAATGGCTTTATAAAGGTACAAATTCCCATAAAAGGTAAAAATAAATTTAAACTTATTGGAAAACAATAATTTTTATCACTGATGTGAACTGAGCACACAGAATATGAAGAATATCAAAAACTTTAGGAGTCACGGTAGTCCTGAAGCACAATAACACACAAAGAAAAATTTTGTTTAATGTTATTGATAAAATCCCAGAAAATATTGAGATATTATTTTTGGTCAATATCGCACACCCCTAATTTATGTTGATAATTTACCGTTAATTGTCAATAATTGTAATGTCCAACTTTATGCTGATTACACCATACAATACGATAAAAATGTTAAAGTACATCAGAATCAGAATTGTTCAAATTCCTATTATTGCCATCTAATCAGCCATGTTCATTTCTGCCAATGAATGTTAAAGCTGCAGCGTGTAATTTTTTTGAAGTGTGATGCTACACCATGGTGCTAAAAATCCTCATTTGAGCTTCATTCAAATCTATTGTTCACTGTACAGATATAGATAAACAAAATTTGCACCTGACACTAGTAAACTGCTTTAACTACTTTAGTAATCTTTAATAATAAATACTAGTTTGATTCACACAGAACTGGTGTGATTTCAGCTTTGTTTCACCCAAATGTATTGCTGTATGAAGTGTTTGAGACTCTTAAACTACTATTTATACGTTTTGCAGTAAACTTTAAAATGTATTTTATACACATTATCAGTGAGTACAATTAGTGTACTGTCATTTTAGATACAGTTACATAATTTACAGTGTTGGGGTGGTATATAGTCTTGTAACTTCTTATTTTTCTCAGATTTTACAATATATTTTTGTTGCAAATTAACGGTTGTATTGCTGGTTGGTTAAGCTCAATCCTTAATTGAGTTTTCTAAAAAAGAACGGAAAATTATTTATATATAACTAGGGCGGTCGCTATTGTGCAAATCAAAATTGCTGGGCGAGCGTTGCACAGTTTAACGACTTTGATGTGGTTTATGCAGTATTGATAACAATGTTGACAGCTGTAAAATAAATGCAAAGTGAGATCCAAATCCTGTGAAATCTGAGAACATAATGTGACCATGAGTCATGATCTCCCGGGATCTCTTTCTCTTTTTTGTCGCAGTATATTATTTATCTCTTTGTCTTTGTTGGTTCTTCTCTCTGTTGACCATGAGGCTCCAGATTGTCTCTCACATTCCCTAGTGGGACATACTTGATATAGAAGCACAATAAACTTCAACCCTTCATAAAAAGCAATTCTGTAACAACACCACAATATGCAGAACCTACAATATAAAGAGAGACCATGTTTCATACCACTGTAGGCAGAGAGGGTGACCACACACATTATCAGAACATTATAAGCATATTGCTGTGCATTTGCTTGCCACAGCTATGACAGTTATAAACGTATATGCTCAGCCTAATAGGCACCATAAACAGCATGAACAAATGTACAGCATTAAATTACATCACTGGATGTGAATAGAGAAATTGTGCACCATCTACACAAAATTTGGTTTAGGTATTTTTATTAATAATCATATAACATGCAGAAGAAATATTTCTGCTTTTTTTGGTTTAGTTTCATTTTGAATGGTTTTATTTTAAAATGATTTATTTATTTAAATTTTACATTTTTCTTGATTTAATTATTATCTTTTTCATCAGCTCACACACTCCAGGGCTTCACAAACCCAATTTGAGAAGCAATATAATATAATATATTTGAAAGAAATACATACTCAAATACATAGGTCAAAATACTACATACACCATGCAGAATCTGCTAAATGTTAATAATTTTACCAAAATAAGAGGGATCATACAAAATGCATGTTATTTTTTATTTATTACTGACCTGAATACAATATTTCAAATGAAATACATTTACATATAATCCACAAGAGAAAATAATAGTTTAATTTATAACAAAAAAAAAAAAAAAACCCATTCAAAATTTACATACACTTGATTTTTAATACTGTGTTGTTACCTGAATGGTCCACAGCTGTTGTTGTTGTTGTTGTTGTTATTGTTTTAGTGATAGTTGTTCATTAGTCCCCTGAACAGTAAAACTGCCTGCTGTCCTAAAAATCCTTCAGGTCCAACAAATTCTTTTTATGATTTTGGGATCCATCTTTTCACACTGGATGTGCAACTATTACAGAAGGTTCAAATACTCACTGATGCTCCAGAAGAAAAAAATGATACATTAGGGATGTAAACTTTTGAACAGAATGACGTTTGGCTTATTTTGCTTAAATATTTTTTTTATTATTTAGTACTGGCCTTTAGAAGCTGCAGAAGATACTTACATGTTTTCCAGAAGACAAAATAAGTTACATTTACCCTGATCTTCAAATTTAAAAAGTTTTTACCTCAGGCTCTTAACGTTTCCTTCTGAAGCATTGAGTGTTTAAACCTTCTGTAATAGTTGCATATGAGTCCCTCAGTTGTCCTCAGTGTGAATAGATGGATCATACAATCATGCAGTCATTGTTGGAAAGGGAGCAAATACATAAAATTGCTGAAAAACCAAAGAATTTTTTGGACCTGAATTTTTTTTCTGAAGAGCAGCAGGCAGTTTAACTGTTTAGGAAAACAAGGGAACCATAAACAACTATCACTAAACACAGCTGTGGATCATTTAGGTAACAATATGTGGTTTAATTCATACCTGCATAAAAGAAGACAATGTGTAGTATTAAATGGGAATAAATCAGCTTTTTTGGTTCAACAAAGAGGTGTGCCCCAAGGTTTAATATTGGGACCATTTCTTTTGTCTATTTACGTTAAAATATGTGAAACAGAAAATGTCAGAAAAGTTTTAAAAACGTGTGACAATTTGCAAGTTCATATTCAACAATACATTTGTGAATGTAACTACCATAGAACCTCAGTATAATATATGGTTTTTAAATTTGTAATTTAAATGTTATAACTATTACTTTTTTTCTTTGCAATAAACAGTGGCCCAATGGTGACCTTTCACCCTGTGCGTAGCTAAATGGAGGAGCGGGACCGCAGTCGCTCACCGTCTCGCAGGACCAGCAGAGTAGAGCAGGTGGTGGGACGCTGGCTTCGCCGTTCCAGAGAGTCCATCAGCCGGTACTATTTTTTTAATCTGAGAATGACTGTGTGAATGAGTACATATGCTTTTTTCTTTTTCTGTTTGAATTACATCACCCTTTCTCTCTGTGTCTGTACATAGAGAGCGTGTGCTAGAAGATGGGCAAGTTGCCGATAATGGCTCCCAGGAGCAGAGGAGCTGTCCAATTAGAGTCACTGTTAAGATCCCACTTGACCCCACCCTTAACTCCCATGGCTTTACTGTCTCAACCCACACTCCACCCCAGGTGCTGGACGTGACAGAAGGTACAGTACACCGCAATCATGCCTAAAACATTTATCAGCTCAAATGATTTCTACACTGAAAAAAATAAAAAATAATTACTCAAAAATTGTAAAATTACACAAAATCAAGTAACAGATTGAACTGAATTAAACATAAAAAATGACTGAAATGTTACAGTATATTTTTGTAAAACCTACTCCAGTTATCTCTGAAAAATATTTTAAGTAAGGTTCTTTTACAGTCAACTGTTAATTATGTATTATAAAAAAAAATATTATTTATTTTGGATTTTCAAGTCTGCACTGTTCTGAGCCTTCTTGGCATCCTTTTCTCCTTATCACATGGAATGAAAGCACTGAAGTTAAGTACTAAATCTTATCCAGGTGGCCTTGGTTACCTTTAGAGCTCATCTGTGTGACTTCCAAATTAGCATCCAGCAGTGGCTATGAATAACACTCACAGGGGTGATATACAGGGGACCACTGGCTAGACAATTCTGAAAAGAGATTATTATTTTTTGGAAATTTGAGAGCTAGATTTTATTTTGGCATAATCCCACTATAGGAATCTCTAGATTAGGTTGATGGTAGGAATATGCCCATCCTATGAACTTTATGAATATGTCATTGTAATATGAAGGGAATGACAAGGTTTTTGAGGCATCATGTGGTGCAGGTCTAAGGCAGCACTCTAAACAGGTTGAAACTGTGGAGATAAAGCCTTGCTGATATTGTTACATTTTGAAGTTAAATTTTGATTATACAGCACACAAGCCCTTCATGAAAATCAATAAAATAGCTACAGTGCATTAGCTACAAAACAAGCATCCATTACTGCAAAAAGGATGCTGCAGTAATATATTTATTGTTCAAATAAACTTGAGTCAAATCACATTAAATTAGCAAAAAATATCATATTACAGGTACAGTTGCAAAAAGTACCCTCTTTTATTTTCACATAAAATATTTTGCAGTGCTTCATATTAGTGTATATTTACAGTTGAAGTCAAAAGTTTACATACACCTTGCAGAATCTTCAAAATGTTCATTATTTTAACAAAATAAAAGGGATCATACAAAAAGCATTATTTTTTATTTAGTACTGACCTGAAGATATTTCACATTAAAGATGTGTACATATTGTCCACAAGAGAAAAAAAAAGATTCTTAATACTGTGTTGTTACCTCAATGATCCACAGCTGTTTGTTTAGTTTTTTTTTTAGTGATAGTTGTCCCTTGTTTGTCCTGAATAGTTAAACTGCCCACTGTTCTACAGAAAAATCTTTCAGGTCCCACAAATTCTTTGGCATTTTTGTGTATTTGAACCCTTTCCAACAATTACTGTATGTTTCTGAGATCCATCTTTTCACACTGAAAACAATTTCTAAAGAATGGCAGGCAGTTTAACTATACAGGACAAAAATGGACTTGTGAACTAATATCGCTAAAAACAACAACAACAAAAAAAACAGTAACAACATAGTATTAAGAACCAAGCGTATGTAAACTTTTGAACGGGGTCATTTTTATAAACTCAACTATTATTTTCTCTTGTATACTATATGTAAATGCCTTTTATGTGAAATATCTTAGTCAGGTCAGTACTAAATAAAAAATAACATGCATTTTTATGATCCCTCCTATTTTGGTAAAATAATTAACATTTTGCATTTTGATTCTGTGATGTAAACTTTTAACCTAAACTGTATATGATATATCCATAGTATAGTATATTAAAAGATTTGGTAACACTTTAAAGCAATGTTTAATTTGTTAGCATTAGTTAAATATATTGGTTAACATGAACTAACAATAAACAGTACTAGTTTATTAATCATAGATAATGTGAATGTCAATGTTAATGTCAACATTTATACATTTTTAAGATCAAAACTATCTGTTAATGTTAGTTAATGCACTGTGTACTAACAATGTTTATTAAATAACATTAACAAAATTTAATAAATGCCGTAAAATACATTGTTTGTTGTTAGTTCATGTTAATTAATGTATTAACTAATGTTAAGAAATTAGACCTTACTGTAAAGTGTTAAATTGTCTTTTATCTTTAATAGAGCAAAGATGATTCAGTTATATAAACGTTAAATGTCCATAATGAACATAAGTTTGATGATTGAAATGTGACCCAACAGCTATTTGCCTGTATGTACAGCAAGATGTTGGCTGACTAGTTTGGCACATGGAGTTGTGTCTACAGGAGACCCTACTCTTGGAATGACTGAAGCCATCTGGTTACCCCACAGCCAAATAGCTAGCCAGTAACTAGGACAACATAAACATTCTCATTCTCATTTTCAAAAATTCATATAAAACATGACAACCATGACAAATCAGATAGTTTTTTTTTTTTTTTTTCAAATGATTGACAGCTACAGTATCAAAGCCTGTTGGTCTATTTTTATAGGTGGCCCTGCTGATGGAAAGCTTGTCCCTGGTGATCAACTTTTCAAAATAAACAATGTTGCCGTTGATGATCTGTCTACTGAGCAGGCTGCTGACATCATCAGGTATGTTGCAGGTGTGAGTGCTTGTGTGAAACTACAAAATCAGCTATATCCGGCTGCCCAGATGTCCAGTTTTACCTAAGATTGTAGTTCATTTTCATGTGGTCAAATTTATAATAAATGTGTATCTTTAGAACATATACTATATTAGGGAAAATGGGACATCTGGTGACTCAAGCTGCATCTGTACAACTAATTCTGCCATGCTCTTTTCAACTTATTTACAGAGAATGTCAGAACACCATAGTACTGACTGTCCTGAGAAATACTGTGGTAAGTGTATGTGGGCACAGTTAGAGACTCTCTCTCTCTCTTTCTCTCTCTCACACACACACACACACACACACACACACACACACACACACACACACACACACAGTTAGAGACTCTCTCTCTCTCTTTCTCTCTCTCACACACACACACACACACACACACACACACACACAGTTAGAGACTCTCTCTCTCTCTTTCTCTCTCTCTCTCACACACACACACACACACACACACACACACACACTGTTATGTCTGAATGAAGCATGGCAGGAGGATGTGGTGTTGTGCTGCATTATAGCAGCAGGCAGAAATGATGACCAAAAGTTTTTTATAATAATCAGGCCCAAAGGAAATCTGTGCCCACAGAGCTCAGCAAAAAGCTCACTAAATTTCTGCAGAATTTGAAGTGCCTTGTAAAGTGCACATTACCTATTTCTTATTTGTTCATTTATTACATATTTTGCTTTCAGCTTTCAATAACCCTAAACACATTAGTCGTATATACAGCATCTATCTATTTAGCAGAATTCTGTATATATAAACACAATGCACAATGTTTCACATTAAATGTCTTCCCATAGAAAACCATTATAAAGAAAAGACTTAGGATAGTTCACCCAAAATGATTTTTTTGTCATTAATATAGTCCACAAGAGAAAATAATTGATTCTTAATACTGTGTTGTTACCTCAATGATCCACAGCTGTTTGTTTGTTTGTTTTTTTATGAAAGTTGTCCATGAGTCCCTTGTTTGTCCTGAATAGTTAAACTGCCCACTGTCCTTCAGAAAAATCCTTCAGGTCCCACAAATTCTTTGGTCTTTCAGCATTTTTGTGTATTTGAACTACCCTTTCCAACAATGACTGCATAGTACTATCACTAAACAAAACAAAACGAAAAAAAACAGCTGTGGATCATTCAGGTAACAGTACAGCATTAAGAATCAAGCGTATGTAAACTTTTGAATGGGGTCATTTTTATAAATTCAACTATTATTTTCTCTTGTAGACTAACATTAATTACTCAGTCTAATGTCATTCCAAACATGTAAAACCATTCATCTTTGGAACACAAATCTGAGAGCTTTCTGACCCTGCAAAGACAGCAATGCAACTACCACCACGTTTAAGGTCCACAAAGTCAAGTCAAGTCAGCTTTATTTATATAGTGCTTTTTACAATACAAATTGTGTCAAAGCAACTTTACAGTATCAAATGGGAAAGTAATATATCAATAATTCAAAAGAAACTTTAGTTTGAGGAAATTAATCAATAGTTCCAAGTTAATAAATTGTTTGTCCCCAATTTAGTTTTCCCCAATTTAGTTGTTGTCCCCAACAAAGGGAGTAAGGACATCATTGAATCATTGAATAGTGTGACATCAGCTTTTATGAAGCTACGAGAATAAGTTTTGTGCACATAGAAAACAAAAATAAAGACTTTATTAAACTATTTCTCCTCTTTCGTCATTCTTTGACACATTTTGAAGACTGTCATGGAAGAGAAGAATGTCAATGCAGTTCTGCTTTGAATGTTTGTTGAAATAATGTTATTGAAATATCAGACCATGTCATGTCCATAAATGTGCCGTTTGTCATTATGGATGTGCTATAGGGGCCAAAGTCATCCTTCATAACTCCAGAGAAAAGAGCCAAGCTGAAGTCAAACCCAGTTAAAGTGAGGTTTGCAGAGGAGGTGGTGGTCAATGGTCACTCACAGGTTTGACATGTTCTGTTCATTCATGCTATGTTAATAATTGAGTATTCACATGTGGTTATTAACAAAAAGAAGATAAAGAGAGTGAGCGATAAAGAAAATTAAATAGAGAATATGAACAATAGAGTGGCACTGAGAGAGAGAAGATTTGGCAGTCTACCCAGTCTTGGGCAAAAGCTCAATAAATAATTGATCAGTAATTTATTAATTATTAAATTAACCATTAATCATAACCTTTGCGTAGCTGTGCTGACATGGTGTATTATAGCTGCAATTTATATATGTGGTGCAATTTATCATAATTAATATTTACGATAAAGCACCTTAAAGAAATCACCTAAAACCTTTTTTTTATGTTTTAGATGTTTGGATGGATGTGAGGATGTTCATTTCCCTCAGCCCGAGAATGTTTTTTTAATTAACATCTAATTAAACAAGCCTATTATCAAGCACACCACATGACCAAGGCAGTGATAAAACTGTTTATCTTTTTTATATGCAGCTTTTGGAGGGCTTAATCTTTTTTTAATATGATAATAGGACTGATACGTTTGGCTTAACCAGAATTGTTTAAACAATTTGTTGAAACAGGCATATGTGCTACCATTACTATTACATCTTTTACATACATTATTATATTTATAAAAAATATATCTATTGACCTTGGATCCTATATTGACCTCTGACCTCCAGGGTAACTCTCTGCTGTTCCTGCCCAATGTTCTGAAGGTCTATTTGGAGAATGGCCAAACGAAGGCTTTCAAGTTTGAATCTAAAACCACTGTTAAGGTACTGTAGATATATTCACTATAGTCTGGTCTGTTTATTTTTCAGCCAGCATTAAATGATTAGTTCACTTCCAGAAAAAGAATTTCCTGATAATTTACTCACCCCTGTGTCATCAAATATGTTAATGTCTTTCATTTTTTGTCAAAAAATAAATAAATTTCAAGATTTTTCTCCATTTGGTGGACTTCAGTGGTGCGCAACCGGTCGAAGGTCGAGCATTTGTGTTTAAAAAGTATATTCATTTTAAAGTTTTTAGAAAATGACAGATTGTTTTGCTAGATAAGACCTTTATTTCTCATCTGGGATAGAGTCCTTTGAAGCTGCATTGAAACTTCAATTTGGACATTCAACCAGTTGGGCATCATTGAGGTTCACTATATGGAGAAAAATCCTGGAAAACCACCATGTTTTTCAAACATGTTCCATTGGCAGTACTAGGCAATTCTTGGTAGTGTTATATACACTACTATTCAAATGTGTGGAGTGAAATTAATACTTTTATTCAGTAGGGATGCATTACATTGATTAAAAAAAGTGACAGCAAAGGCATTTGTAATGTCACAAAAGATTTCTGTTTCAAATAAATGCGGATCATGTGCCACTAAAGAAATAAGCAATGGCTAGAGAAAATTGGTTTGTCATTATAGTAATAAACTATGTTTTAAAATATTCAAATAGAACCATAATTTTAAATTGTAATAGTATTTCTACTGTATATTTGATTAAATACATCATTGGTGAGCAGAAGAGCCTTCACTACCCCAAACCTTTTAATGGTAGTGTAATTATCACTGAACATGATTATGGCAATCTAGTATTATGTAATACTATCACTGTATCATGGTACCATTACAGTAAGGTCTTCTTAGCTTTAACCTGTGTAGTGCATTATTTGTCAGCTATATAATTTCACATGCTTCATGTATCCTCTCATGTTATGTGTTCTCCACCAGGACATTGTAATGACTCTGAAGGAGAAACTCTCAATCACTCGTATCGAACACTTCTCTCTGGTGCTGGAACAACAATACAGCATCAGCAAACTATATCTACTGCACGAAGAAGAGATTATTCAAAAGGTACACACACAAACACAGTGAAGGTCCACAAAAAATGCACATTTGTAAGTTATCATTTATTGTTCCAAACCTGTGGGACTTCCTTGGTTCTGTGGAACAAAGAAATAAAAACTAAAGAATATCCTGGCCATTTAATACCATGCAATAAAAGTGAATAAGTATATGGGCTGTCAAGAACTAAAAGTCATAAAAGTAGTCCAAAGGACTTTTAGTGAGTGTGACTTTCTTACATGAAGCTGTCATATGACTCAAGAAAGCCTTCTTTCTACATTGGTGGTGCTTTTTTGACATTGTTTTTTTAGGTAACACTTTGATTTTAGGATTAATTCTCACTATTATCTAGCATGCATATTACTAGCAGATTGGCTGTTTATTAGTACTTATAAAGCATGTGTTAATGCCTCATTCTGCATGACCATATTTCAATAAGCAGCAAATTAGGAGTTTATTAAGGCAAAGTTAATAATTTTTTTAATGCCTCACATATAGTATATTATCTAATACTCTGTATGCATGTGACAGGTGGTTGAAAAGAAGGAGACTCACGACTACAGGTGTCTGTTCCGTGTCTGCTTTCAACCTAGAGACTTCAAGAGCATGCTCAAAGAAGATCCTGTGGCCTTTGAATATCTATACTTACAGGTGTGTGTTCGTATCTGGGTATATAGAGAATAGTTCTCCTAAACATTGGCTGAAAATGCACTCTTCTTTAGGACATCCAAGATGTAGATAAGTTTGTTTTTTTATCAGAACAGATTTTGAGTATAGCAAAAGAGCTGATAGAAGCGTCACAATACTCCATCAATGAAGCAGAATGCTGCATGTTGGTAATAAATAAATCCATCATAAAGATGTTTTTAACATAAAAAAATAAAAAAAAAAAAAAAAAAAAAATTAAATCCTCTGTCCACTGCTTTCTGCAGTGTAAAAGCCATCTAGCCTGAATTAGGAGAGAAATATAAAGGGTTTAATTTTGTGTACACTCACAAAATCAACAAAACGTGCATTTGTAAAATGATGAAAACAAAAAATTACTGAAACTACTTGCCTCACAGACGTGAGAATATATCACTAGAAAGGTTAAAATGTCCACTATTAAATGAACAAAAACAAACCTCTGATTATGTAATCCATATGAAAGGGCCATTTTTTTCTAAAGGCACATCCAGTATACTGCAGAGATGTCAAGTCGGCATCATCAACTTCATCTTTGCAGCTGACACTGACTCAGAAAACACTAGTTTATTAATAAATAATTAAAACATCTCCTTACTATTTAAATAATTAAATTAATATAAACGTGTGATTACTCAACTAATGGTTTAAATGAACATCTGTTAGTCAACTAAAAATCTTACAATAGAAGTCTGTGCTATGTCCCCATTTAGACACATCTGAATAAATGTATGTGTGTCTGTGTGTGTATAGAGCGTGAGTGATGTATTGCAGGAAAGGTTTGCAGTGGAGATGAAATGTAATACAGCTCTCAGACTGGCTGCTCTACATGCGCAGGAAAAACTAGCCAGCAGTGGACAATCCCTTAAAACACCACTGAAGGCCATCATGTGAGTACACACACTAACACTAACACTAGGTCGTAAGTGTCCATATTGTTTACACTAACATAACGTCGCTGTCGGGCGGAATCCTCGTATCTCCAAAACCGTCATTTTTCAGGAAATGAAAAAAACTGCATATTTTTTGAGTTATTAAATATTTTATCGTTAAAGTTGGTATTATACCATATATTGCTATCATACACTGTTGTGTACCAACATTAAGACAACATTTCCCCAAAATCATGTTTTATCGGAGATACGAGGTTTTATGACTTGGGAGCAGGGAGATACGAGATTACGCCGTCATTGATAAGAATGGTACAGACACAGACTTCGCTGCTGCCAGCAGTGTTCATCAAAGTCTGCGGTCGCGTTGAGCCTTTTGACAAGAGAAAAGGCTTCAATAGTTAACCAAAGCTAACGACTGTGGTTACATACATTTTCCTAAACTCTATTTTAAACGTTAGAGCTATGAGTGATGCAATACCAAAATAAAGCGATAAACTGTCTAATAGGCGGAAATTAATCTGCAGGCAAACAAAGTCTGCGGTCGCATTGAGCCTTTTGACGAGAGAAAAGGCTTCAATAGTTAACCAAAGCTAACGACTGTGGTTACATACATCTTCCTAAACTCTATTTTAAAGGTTTAAGAGCTATGATGCAATACAAAAAAACTGGGTCCGTCTTTTTTCCCCTTAATTCTTCCAGAACAGCTTATACTACTGTTCCAGCTATTAACATAGTTACGTTTTGTATGTAATGCCAAAGTGGTTATATTTCGTTTCGTTTTCTTATTAAATTAATTTAGAAAAACTTTTGGAGCATTTTTTGTTCGTTAAATATCAGTTTGTTTGTTTTTTGTTTGTTTTTTGTTTGTTTTTTTACGAACAGCTGCCAGCGGAAGACTTTTGCCTTTTAAATCATTACGACTTGCATAAAATAAAATCTATAGATCTAAAACAGTTAAAGTAGCTATAGAACAATTTTAGTTTAAACATTAAACCTAGATAAATGTGCGCTATTATGTGAATATTGTTTTTGAAGAGGAGAAGCTGAAATCGCTTTGCAGGACATGAGGAGTCAGTGCGATTACATTTTTCAGCGAATAGGCTACATGCCTCACAAACATGACAAATAAATAAATAATAAATAAATAGAAAGCTTTAAATGATTACTTAACGAAATAAAACAAATCAGGAAAAAAAAAAAACGCTTTCATTATGTAATCCGGAAAGATGCTTTCCTTCAAAAGTTGCGTCCAAAGAAGAGATTGCGAGTCAGGGTCTTTGCGACATTATCTCAGAATACACTAGTTTATTAATGGATCATTCAAATAGCTCCTTACTGTTTCCACCGACACATTCAATGCTAATTCTTTTTGCCGGTGCTTTGTGACAAGAAGATGGAAGGGGACATATGCCCCGACGCTCCAGCGGAGTGAAGAAAAGGTGGAGATACCAGCTCTTCTCAGACAGTTGAAGTGTTCAAATGAGTTAAGAGATTTGCTCTCAAGCTATTTTCAACACTTTAGATTGGTTAATAATTTGTAAAAATTACAGATCCACGTGGGCACTGACCAATAACATCGATTTGTGAAAAAATATGAAATTTACAAAATTTGGACATACGAGGTTTCCGCCCGACAGCGACGATAAGCAAGCTTGCTGATGCAGTTTTCTAGTTGTGCTTCTTAGTAAGAACACTACTATTCAAAAATATGAGGTCAGTAAGACTGTTTAAAAGAAATTATTACTTATTAATTAAAGGAACACACTTTTTTTGAAAATATAGGCTAATTTTCCAATTCCCCTATAGTTAAACAGATGAGTTTTTGAATCTGTTCAGCCGATCTCTGGGTCTGCCGGTGGCACTTCTAGCATAGCTTAGCATAAAACATTGAATCTGATTAGACCATTAGAATCTCGTTCAAAAATTACCAAATATTTGCTATATTTTTCCTGTTTAAAACTTGACTCTTCGGTAGGTACATCATGTACTAAGACTGACAGAAAATGAAAAGCTGCAATTTTCCAGGCTGATATGAATAGGAACTATACTCTTATTCTGGCGTAATAATCAAGGAACTTTCCTGCCGTACCATGGGTGCAGCAGGCACAATGAAATTACGCAGTGCCTGAAAATATTCCCAAGCTAGGTAACTTCCAACTTGACCAGCACTAACCCACTAAAGTAATAGTAAAATAGCTGGGGACTATATTTAGGCGCTGCGTAATATTATTGCGCCTGCTGCACCCAAGTTCATTGATTATTACGCCAGAATGAGAGTATAGTTCCTATCCATATTAGCTTGGAAAATCGCAACTTTTCATTTTCTGTCAGTCTTTGTACACGATGTAACTACAGAAGAGTCAAGTTTTAAATAGAGAAAATATTGAAAATCTTTGGTCATTTTTGAACGAGATGCTAATGGTCTAATCAGATTCAGTGATTTATGCTAAGCTATGCTAAAAGTGCTAACGGCCGACCCAGAGATTGGCTGAATATATTTAAAAACTCATCTGTTTAACTCTAGGGGAGTTGGAGTAGAGTGTTCCTTTAATACTTACTAATACTTATTAATTTCTTTAAAATTATTGATTAATTAACGAAAAAATGTATGGGAATTCTAATTGTTCTTTTTATCAAAAAGCATATAAAAATGTATTAAATTGAACAAAATTGAAATTTTATCAAGGAATCATGAGGAAAAACTGTTGTGATAATAAAAAATGTTCCTTGAGCATCAAATCAGCAAATTTTAATGATGTCTGTAGGATCGTGTGACACTGAAGATTGGAGAAATGGCTGTTAATAATTCAGCTTTGCCATTACAAGAATTAATTACATTTTTAAAAAATATTAAAATAGAAAACAGCTATATTAAATTGTAACAAAAAAAAAATATTACTGTTTTTACTGTAATTCTGATTAAATAAATGCAGCCTCTGTAAGCATAAGAGACTTTTAAAAACATCACAAAAGTCACAAAGGTTTTAACAATGTAAAAAAAAAACAACTGTTAAAAAAACTGTACACTGTAAAAAAAGATTGTAATTTTAATGATAAAAAAGTTTAAAAATGTGCGGTAAAAGGCTATTTGGTTAATTGTAAGTTCCCTTACTAGTTACATTCAAAACTGTAGTAAATCAAACAGGACATTTCTTGTAATTTTAGAGTAACATACTGTTAAATTGACAGCTTTTGAAAGTTATCTTATAATTTAAAGTGAGAAATCGTAAGTTGACATCCCCAAAATTCACTGTGTGACACTTTACATTATTTCATTTAAATAATTATGTTTCTAAATTAATTTTTTCTCATCAGTTATGTACATTAGGGCTTTGTTACATCTTGTTGTTAACATAATGTTTATTGCATTATTTTAGTGCTATTGTGTGTATGACTGTGCATCTTCTATATATTAGTATTTACCTTAGCTTGTGGAAAAGATTGTGATGAACTCTGATTTATAATGTGGTTTTCTCTTTACCACCTGTATTTTTAAGTGGTTGTCAGCATATTATAAAGGTACAAAACAGATTTTAGTACTTCAGTAGAATGGTAATTTTAATGTTATATCAGTTATTGACATCTGTCCATTTTTTGCAACGACAGATACCTTTTTTATACCATATATTTCGCAGTGTAGTATATGCATTATGGTTGGCGTATTGATGCCTTAGCCAAAAAATAAACAGTTCCAGGCATCTGATTAAATTTAATTGTCAACAGATTCAATAATTCAATGCAAATAATTCATTATTATCATCCTCATAATTATTTTGGAGTTAACACATACATTTTAGTGGCAGTATATCACATAACCCTGTGTGTAACACTATTCTGCACTGTCTGTACTATTTCTGTCTGAAGGAAGGAGTGGGGCATTGAAAGCTTTGTATCCCACACCTTACTGCGAAACATGAGAGAGAAGGACTTGAAGAAAGCCATCAGCTACCACATGAAAAAGATTCTGAATCAGGAGCCCAAGCAAAAGGTGTGTGCATGTGTACATGTATGTGTTTCCCTAAGCATTGGGTGGATGAATGTAAATCATTTACATACTATACAGTAAAACTCTAAAATTAAAAATCTGTAAAAATACCAGTAATGATTTTAAATGGTGTTTTATATATATAATGTTACTAAATTATACTAAATCAATATATGGCACCATGAGTTTAACCTTTAAAAAAGAATATCATGGTTCATGTGAAAAATACCATAGTATTGCCATGGTACACACACAAAAAAAGTTTTAGAATGATTAGATAATATTTTGGTATTCTTTGTGAGTGAAGTACAATACAATGAATATTTACATTATTTTAAATGTGTGGGATGTTTTCAAAGGTGATCTCAGTGGATCAAGCTAGACTGAACTACATGAATGAGATGTCTGAACTCAAGTCCTATGGAGGAAAGGCTTTTAGTGCCACTATGATGGTAAGGGATGCATTTAGAGTCTTAATAGCCACTTTCAAACATGAAATCCATTAAACTGCTGTAAAATTTTGCCGGTAAATGTACTCCACCTGCATTTACACATGCAGTGGCTTTACATCTTTCATCCATATCACACACTCACACATCATTGAACATATACAAATAGAAAACAGTTATTTTAAATAGTAAAAAAAAATTCAAAATTTTTTGCTGTACTTTGAATCGAATAAATGCGGGCTTGGTGAGCGAAAGAGACTTCCTTAAAAAATGTTAAAAACCTTACTGTTCAATAACTTTTGACTATTAGTATATATATATATATATATATATATATATATATATATATATATATATGAAACATAGTAAATATTTCAAACATAACATTAAAAAATACCTAAGTTTGCAAGGCATAAAAAGGCAAGTAAAGGATCAATGAATGTGAGACTTTCCTTTTTATTAAGCCCTTCGTTGGGTCATTGTTTGCTTTCCATAGAAATGTATCATACTTTTCTGTTTTATGTACTTCAAGCTGTCTAAATAAAACGGGTAAAAGCAATGAACTGAAGATGTACTGTCATGAAAACAGATTAGGATAAATGTTCGTAACAACCTTTTTGGTTTAATCCAATCCTTCATTCATTTTTCCCTGCTGTCCATTCTTTCATATTTCACAGTCTTCTTTATCACTTGCCCTTCTTTCACTCTCTCTGTCTCACTCTCTCTCTCTGTTTAACTAGCTGCAGGACAGAGAGTCAACAGTGAGTTTGTTGGTGGGAGCCCAGTATGGGGTGAGTCAGGTGATCAACCATAAGCTGAGCATCATGACCACACTTACTGAATTCAGCTGCATTACCAGAGTGGAACTATTACCTGAGTCTGACAGAGTTAGCCTGGTCAAGATCTACCTGCAGGATATAAAGGTATGTAATATGTAGTACACACTCATATTTACATCCACATTCAATGCCCTCCACAAATATTGGCACCCTTGGTAAATATGAGGAAAGGTGCCTGTAAAAATAAATCTGCATTGTTTAACCTTTTTTTATTTTTAATAAACTTTTATTTAAAAAAATCACAAAATTTTAATCTATCCTTTAAGTAAAACAATGGAAAGTGGAAAATTCAATAAATGTTTTTCACTAGCTCACATTGGCCACAATCTTTTGCACCCAATTATTGCAACGCCCTTTTTCTCAATAAAACATTCCCAGCTTGATATTGGCATTTCTTCTCTTCAGTTCATTTTCTATATTGTTCAGTTCAGGAAACTGGGACAGCCATGGCAGAAGCTTCATTTTGTTCTCAGTGACATATTTTTCTGTTGATTTTGATGTTTATTTTGGATCATTGTCAAGATGGAAGATCCAACCTTGGCCCATTATAAGATTTCTAGCAGAGGCAGTCAGGTTTACATTTTTTATCTGTTGGTATTTGAAAGAATTTATAATGCCATGTATTTAAACAAGATATCCACGACCTCTGGAAGAAAAATAGGCAGACAACATCCCTGTCTGCCCCAAACCCATCTGGTGGGTTTGTTGCAAAAAAGCTCTTTTTTTTTAGTTTCTTCTGACCATAGAAGTCAGTCCTGTTTAAAGTTCTAGTTGTTGAAGTTGGAGTTGGTTGTTTTTGGATAAGCAAGGAGGATTTTTCCTGAAACCCTCCGAACATCATGTGGTGATGTTAGGGCTGTTTGATATTTTTTTAGGCTTTCTGACTCCAAGACTCAACTAATCAACTAATTTCCCCAGCTGTGATCCTTGGAGTGTCTTTGGCCACTCAAATTCTCCTCCTCACTATGCATTAAAGGACACGCATCCTCATCCAGACAGATTTATTACATATTAAATTAATTGGAACTTCTTAATTATTGCCCTGATGGTGGAAATGAGGATTTTCAGTGTGTTAGCTATTTTCTTACAGCCACTTTCTGTTTTGTGATGCTCAACAATCTTGCACTATTGCAACTATATTCTATTCTTTTACCCCTCTTTTACCTCTTTCATGTTCCTAGTCACCCTGGTGTGCTAAAAAAAATATGTAAATATGAATGGGAATATACATGAGAGATATTTTACTCATAAGAATTTATAGGGGTGCCAGTAATTATGGCCAATATGCATTGGAGAAAAACTTTTATTTCTTAATGTGAGTTTCCCCCCCACTTTCAGTAGTTTTTCTTCAATGAAAGGTTAGAATTTTCAGATTCTTTTTTTTTTATTATTGAATGAAAGCTCAAAAATATAATTCATGCAGACACAGCCATATTTGCTCATATTTACCAAGAGTGCTGAAATTAGTGGAGGGCACTGGTTATGTACACTTAGTATAATCTGTCTATTCTTTGTTTGCTGTTTGTTTTCACATTGTCACAATTTTCCTGTCTTCAGCCAATAACCTTGCTGATGGAGTCAGTGGCAGCTAAAGATTTATCGTGTCTGGTTGCTGGATACTGCAAACTGCTTGTGGACCCTCAGATCTGTGTGTTCCCCTGGTCAACTAATTCAAAGAGCCACCGCATATCAGCAGAGGAAGGTATGCAACATATTTGCCTGTTAACCCTTTGGTCTGGCAAAGTTTTAAAAAATTCCCATGTGAGCTTTGTTGAATGTTGAACATTTTGAAAACTCTTAAAAGCCTCTTGAAGCAAGAGAAAACATTGCTGCTCTGATTGAAAAAAAAAGCTTCATGCTTCAGGCAGAATCTAAGTACTCCACTTCCACTCTACACTACTCAAATACTCTGGTGTTAACAATTTTCTAAAAATAGCAAAGAAAAAAAATAGGTTACACAGACTTTTTAGCAGTGGAAACCATTTGCATTCATAGCCTATGAAATCACAATGTATATCACATTTATTTTATTACTGTGAAAAAAACATGACAAAAATAATTGGAACTATTTTATACTATGAGCAACGAGTATGTAGCCACCCTATACTGAATATCTAAGGGACTGTGAAAATGCATGTTGACAAAAAAGAAATTCACTGTGTGATTTATCTTCATTTTGCCTGTGCTTCTGCCATTGTAAATAGGTTATGTGTCACACTGTGGCAGTGACTCTGATGACTCAGACACAGACGTGGATGCTCTTCTTGCTCATGTTGCTAGCACTGCCAAAAGCAACGACACAGCAAATAAACCTAGTGATAATCTACCAGAAGAAACTGAAAAAGCACAAAGTTATATGGAAAAAGATGAAGAGGTGGAGAAGGAAGGAGGCAAAGAAGAGGAGGTGGTTGAGAAGAAGGAAAACGAGGAGTTCAAAGAAACCATCCATGAATCTATACATGGTAATAATGGAAAGACAGTGGAAAGAGACAACGAGAGAGTGGGCACAGAAAAGGAAGACAAAGAGCAAGAGAAAAAGCCTGTACAACCTCAGTGTGTCATCATTGTGGATGACCCATCATCTGAAGCATCTGATTCATACCAAACTGAGTCACATTTCATGACCAGCATGTCTAGTGACTCTATAGATGCCCTAGAGGAGGATGACCTCATGACCTACTTTTCTACCAGACGCCCATGCCATTTACCAGTGAAAGACTCTTACTGCTGTGAAGATCGCTATTCACCATCATTGTCTCCACAGCAACTGCAAAGCAAAGATTCTTTTTCCCAAAGTGACCTGTGCTCTGCTGATTCCCATTGTGAGCCTGATATTGACCAATTCTTTTGCTTTCCTGCACTCTCAAATATTGCTGAATGTCTACCTAGTCCCCCTGCAGCCAGTGAGGAGGAGGATTGTGAGGAGTTGGGAACAGAGAATGAAAACCATAAAAAGGGGTCACCTGAAAAATGTCCTGAAAGTACAGTACCTCCTCCTGGGGATTATGTGTTCACATTTGAACAAGGAGACACTAGACATTATTACAACATCTGCTCCAATGTTACCCCTGACAGTGCTCGGAGCCTTCCACGACCACTTTCTCCTCCAGGTCCTATGGAAACACAACCAGATCGGGAAAGAGAGGAAGTGAATCAGACAGAAACAGTGCCAATTTTTCAACCCCCACCAGGGTTTGGAGATAGCAGTTCAGATGATGAGTTCTTTGATGCTCAGGAAAGATTTACATCCCCTGAAGAACCCTTCTCAATTGCCATGAGTAGAGGTGAAATGTTCTCAAAATATATATTCTCAAAATATTTCTATAACATGTTGTAGAAGTTAAAGGGATACAGTTGAAGTCAAAAGTTTACATCTGCAAAATGTTAATTATTTTACCAAAATAAGAGGGATCATACAAAATGCATGTTATGTTTTATTTAGTACTGACCTGAATAAGATACGTTTACCCATAGTCCAGAAGAGAAAATAATAGCTGAATTTATAAAAATGACCCTGTTCAAAAGTTTACATGTACTTGATGTTACCTGAATGACCCACTGCTGTTTTGTTTTGTTTAGTGATAGTTGTTCATGAGTCTCTCGCTTGTCCTGAACAGTAAAACTACCTGCTGTTCTTTAGAAAAATCCTTCAGGGTCCCACAAATTATTTGGTTTTTCAGCATTTTTATGTATATTGAACCCTTTCCAACAATGACAGTATGATTTTGAGATCCATCTTTTCACACTGAGGACACTTGAGGGACTCATATATGCAACTATTACAGAAGGTTCAAATGTTCACTGATGCTTTAAAAGGAAACACAATGCATTAAGAGACAGGGGTGAAAACTTTTTGAACTTGAATTTCAGAGTAATTTTAATTTATTTTGTCTTCTGGGAAACATGTAAGTATCTTCTGTAGCTTCTAAAGGGCAGCACTAAATGAAAAAAATATAATATTTATTAAAAGTAAGAAAAATACACATCTTCATTCTGTTCAAAAGTTTTCACCCCTGGCTCTTAATGCATTGTGTTTCCTTCTGAAGCATGAATGATTAATTAGAATGATTAATTACCCACCCTCATGTCGTTCCAAACCCTAAGACCTTCGTTCATCTTTGAAACACAAATTTAGAAATATTTTGAATGAAATCCAAGAGCTTTCTGACTCTGCATAGACAGCAATGCAAGAGTCATTGTGACATTAGTGGTTCATTCGTAATGTTATAAAGTTACAAGAATACTTTTTTTAGTGCACAAAGAAAAAACTAACAACGTTGTGGTACTTTTGTGAATTAAAAAATTTTTGAATTAAGTCATTATTTTAGTTTTCTTTGCACACAAAAAGTACTCTCGTAGCTTTGTAACATTACGGTTGAGCCACTGATGTCACATGGACTATTTCAACAATCTTTCTGGGCCTTGAACGTGTCAGTTGCATTGCCTTTGCAGGGTCAGAAAGCTCTCGGATTTCATCAAAAATATCTTAGTCTGTGTTCCAAAGATGAACAAATGTCTCACGGGTTTGGAGCAACATGAGGGTGAGTAATTAATGACAGAATTTCCATATTTTGGGTGAACTATCCCTTTAATGATATGAAAATTTGTTATCTGTACCCATCACTAAAAAATCATACCCAAAATAGTCTTGTGTAGCTTTGCTAACAAATACTTACCATATGTATTTGCTGATATTTCTCTTTATAGAAAATTCTGCAGAGCCAAGCACCATATTACAGAGACTAAGCCTGAGGGAGATTGGCATCTGTGCAAGTGAACAAGAGGCAGAGGATCTAGAGAATACAGAAAGGGAAGAAAGAAAAATGGCTACTCAAGCTGAATTGTCAAATTTCAACAAAAGATCCAAAAAGCGTCGCTCATTCATGGAAACAAATTACACATCCCTGGTATCATTCCCAGAAGAGGATCATTTAGGTAACAGCTATGGAAATTGCATCCCAAACTATGGTACTGTATCAGTCAACCAAGGTGCTAGCCGAATGGCATGTTTTGATGGTGGATGCTCCGATCAAGGTCCATGTCCTACAGTCTTATCCCTAACGGATTCTGAAGGAGAACCAGCCCAGCTGGAATCCAAGCCCATCAACCCATCCAAAGTCAATGGATCAGGACCACATAATGATACACAAGTGGGATCGCACTCAAACAAAGCATATCAGCGGAAACAGCAACTTATAGAGATGGAGCCAGATTCCATGGAGTTCAAATCAGTCACTGAACTAATGTCTGCTGTATCGCCAGCTATAGTAGCAGTACGCTCCCACATGGACCTACAGGAAAAAGGAAACACCAGTAATCACAGCAGAGACGATCAAGAAGAAGGTGCAGTGGGAGGTCTAGTTGAGAGACTGTTTGGAGGCCACTTGTTCTTTGATATGCCTAGAGGACAGTGTGAAAGCAGAGATGATCCACTAAGCAACCAAACGGAAGATATTTTCCAAAAAAGCAGCTCACTACCAAGACTAGGCCAGATATCTCCATCAAGTTTACCCTACTTCCATGTCCCAAGCATATCGTACACAACAAGCCCTGAATTAAACAGAGATGACGATACTGTACATCGCCAATTTGGGATGGGAGAGAACTCATTGGAGCCAAAAGAGAGGACCAGAAGTCAGAGCTTGTCTACATCTTTTGATAATGGTGCACCACATTGCCCATCAAGGTACATATTTTCCCAGAATTTCAGAAGACCAGAATCTGAGGAAACTGATGATACTTGTAACCCTTCACTCCGAGAACTGTCTTCTAGTCTTCCATCGTATGAACCAGCCCAAAAGTTCCTTCTCACACCCTGTTCGTCTGGGATCCTTGGGCGACTCTCTGCCTCAACGTTGCGAGGAAAGATCCAGAACCTTCCCCTCTACTTATCACGTTCCCAGGAAATGTTAAATGCCATTTCTAATGGCAATGGCAATGCTAAACCTGTGAGGAGAGTTTCAGAAACACAACTACAGAAAAATGAAGTTGAAGTAGCACAAGAGGCAGCTGAGGATGTGACGTTGAACGAAGGTTCTCCTGAGGTAACAGAGGTAAAAGTGGTTACCATTGTATCCGAAGAGGTGACTGAGGTGATTGAGGAGGTAAGAGAGGTCAGCCACATTAATCCTAAAACATGTGGGCAGCAAAAAAACAAAAGTGAACCTAGGGAGTTTTTTGTAAAAGCCATTTCCCCCTTGTGCACCAAAGCAGACAACTCTTTCCAAGTCAGCCCCTCATCCGTAGTGGTTACTACACAGAATCTAAATGGACCTTGGGGGCTGGTAACATCTAGTGGGTTACAAGAACGGAGCCACCCTCCCACAATCACAACTCCACATAACTTTACCTCAAGTTGTGGGGTTTTCACAAACTGCCAGTCCAAACCTACCATAGCCCAGCCACAATCCTTGCCCAGCCCTAAGCTACATGAGAAACCAGACCTCAGCTGCAGCTCGGTACTGGCTATGGGGTGTGACACCGTAATGGAGGGTGCTCAGACACCTTTAGAAACCTGCCATACTGTATACACCAACTGTTTCAGTGGAGTTCTTGACAGCGCCAGTTTCGATGATGAACTCACCGTATATGAGTTTTCCCGCAGAACGAGCCAGGGTGAAAGTGGGGATGCTGTTCTGACATCTGTTCCTCCTTCCTCGCTCTCTGCATCCCCTGCATCTTTCTCTCCATCTTCTCCATTGCCCTCCTTCCCTCATCTGGTACTTCCTGCTTCTTCATCTGCAGAGCTCAGTCCTCTTCTGTTTCCATTGGATGCTCCTGACTGCTTTCTTTCAGACCCTCACGAAGACATCATCACCTCACTGCTGACTCGTCGATATCCCCTACCACCAACAGGATTCCTTTCTTTGCAACGGGATGTGGATACCCTCTTAAGTGTTCTTGCCGGCGCTATGAAGAACCAAGATGGAGTCCACGAACACCCCAGGGATACCTGTGTGGCTCACTTTTCAGAGAACAAAAGGCGATTACATGCAGAAGCTCGGGGGCTTTTAGCCGGATGCCAACGCGTGGTCAGAGTTGGGCAGTCGCCAGAGGAAACACTTCAGTCATTGTCTGAAAGCTTCCGCTCACTGGTACAGCTGACAAGTGTGTGTTTATGCTTCTCCAGCTGCCAGCGATGCAGGGAGCGCCATGCCCAAGCACTTACAGGACTAGCAAGTGTTGCAAAAACTTATCAGGACTTTGCTCGGGCAGCAGAGCTTGTGGGAAGTGCTCCTGAAAGAAAGACTTGTCATGATCTTAGTATTAAACTCTTGGCTCGCCAATGCACAGCACTAACAACTTCAGTCTTCTGCCTCACCCAGCTCTTTCGCACTCTCACTGCCCTTTGACCTTTGAACAGTTGAACAGTACATTGAATAGTCCCCAAAAACTGCAAGAAACCTGTCAAACTCAATGTGTGTTCGAATAGACCTATTGAGATATATAACATTAACCTTTATGCAGTGTCAATACCAGTAATAAGCGTGCACTACTACTACATACTCCCTCACATACATACAGACACTGAACATAAAACCTGCCATTGAAATGTTTTGAATGGATTAGGCTTAAATGACAAGTGTACTGAGAACTGACTTCCTAAACAGGGTACTGAAAAAGTTTGTTTTACAGTATTTGTATGTTGGGTATAAGTATTTAGTATTGAATGTAATTCTAAACCATAACTGTCTTTGTACTATTATTGTCAGTAATTTATTCTGCTTCATGAGGAAAGCATAGACAGGGATTTTGCGTAATGTATCTTCCATCGTTCTTATATTTGCTCTCTCTTGCTTGCTTTCTCACTACCATTCTCACCAATGTTATGCACATACAGTATATTCTCTTCTCTCTGCTATACTTAGTGTCTATTAGAGAATGTTCTAAAAGCTTTCTGCAGTAATCACCTGGGTTATAAATGTTTACTAAATACAAACAATATTTTACTTGAGTTGCCAGTTATGTTACTATGTGTTCCTTTAGAAGAATATACCAAAGCCTATGGATGAATGGTTTTGAAATGAACGCAGATTCATTCAGAAGACTTTACGTTGACTTGTGCACATGCTTTACGGTTATAATGTCAGGAAGAGAGGTTTGAATCATTTGATTATTTTTGTGGGAAAACAACAGTAGTTTTTGGTGCCATTGATTTATTTTTCACTCCAGTTTTCCTAAAATACCCCTCACATAACCTTACAATAATCAAGTCATTATAGAAACATGACAGAAGTGGATTATTACAAATTTGAGTGTGACAAAATATTAAATTACTAAATTAAATGCAAAGTAATTTACCCACCAGTACATGTGTCTGAATACCAAAAAGCTGCCATGCACTCTCTTCCTGTAAGGCATGTAAGCCATAGACATAGACATAGACTGTATACCTTGGAAATATTGGGCTGCATGCAGAAATGAATGCATGATTGAAAGAATGACCAGTGAGTGAATGAATGATTATAGCAATGAAAACCGGCTTTGTAATGCAGTATTCACCCCATTAAAATGACATCTATATGACTGGAGAATGTATGTTTTATTAATTAGACTTAACAGAATTATTTTCCATATACGTACCAATGGGACAATGGTACAATTTACCACTGACACCTAACTGCATGGGTGTTGTACTCAAAAGTGGAGGCAGATGAACACAAGCTTGAAGGGGTTTGGTTTAAGAAAACAGAAGGTCCACTTATGACATTTTCATTAAACATTACAAGGTCAATTTTGAATAAAACAAAACAGATGCATAGATGAATTGTTCACAACAAGCTCATAATAACATTAATTTAGAAAATAGATTGATTTTTCATCTAATGCAGACTTGAGGCAACCCAGCTCTTTTGGAAATTTTGGAAAAGTTTTATTAGGTTACTAGTATGAAGCTTTTTTTTTTTTTTTCCAAACACACTATTGATTTCAGAAATAAATACCATAATAATTACCATACATACATCTTACATGGAGTTGGGAAATTCAGGTTTTAAAGCATGTACATTGGCTATCTGCAATTTAGCAATATGAAGTGCAACACACAAGCTCTGGTGAGATATTTTAGAGGTCCTTGGTCACAGAATAATTGATTTATTTTATTTTATACACTACCAGTCAAAATTTTTTGAACAGTAAGATTTTTAATGTTTTTTAAAGATAATATTTTTAAAAGCTGAAGTTGTAGAATCATTACTCCAGTCACATGATCACAGAAATCTTCAGAAATCTTTCTAATATTCTGATTTGCTCTTTTTTATGTTGAAAACAGCTAAGTAGATTTTTTTTTTTTATTGAACAGCAAATCAGCATATTATATTAATTTCTGACGGATCATGTGACACTGAAAAGTATAAATAATAATAATAAATAAATTACACTTTAAAACATATTCAAATAGAAAACAATTATTTTAAATAGTAAAAATATTTCCAAATGTTTCTCTTTTCGCTGTTCTTTGGATAAAAAATGCAGGCTTGGATGTCTTCATTGTTGTTGTTGTTGTTGTTCTTCAATTACAAACTCACCGTGTAAAATATTCATTGACGTAAAAAAAGTTCGATCTTCTAGGCAAACGCAGAATTAAAATGTAAAATAAAGGCAGCAGCTCAAAAATGTTCGTATATCTGTTTTATTTAAATCATCAGTAATAACACATGTTATTCTTTAGAGAGAAAAACACCTTCCACGTAGCGCAGAAGGACTTTTCCCGTAACAGGAAACAGGAACTCTTCTGACGTAGCAAGTGGGAAATTCAAATTTTTACAACAATGTTCCAATGATAGAAGCTTTGGCAGTTTTAATTTTATATCAAATTTTAAACATATGTAATCGAGTAACCGAGTAAACTAGCGCCTCTTTTTAACATTACATTATAAGCTTTTTTAAATTATTGTTTTGAGCTCGCTTATATCGGCGTTTTGAACGGAATCATTGAAGTGAGCACAGTTGGTGAGTTTGTTGTTCAAAATAAGCTATTTTTATGACTTTTTTTTCTTAATTAATTTATTAACCTGTGATAGTTTGACGGAGGTGCATTTGAAAGTTTTTACCTTTGTGGAATATGCTGATGTATCCAGTAATGTTACATTGCTCTGCGAGTATCCCGAGTCAGTACAGTTTTAAGAATGTGAGCTGTCCACAGTAAAATCCAATCGAGAATTAAAAAATTATTATCTTCAAAAATAGTCATCCAACACGGATAAAGTGAAAACTAAATATAAAAGCTAAGTTACTCGTCGTTGACTCGGGTTGAAGCTTCTATTTTTTGGTTTGATAGTGTTTTTACGCCGTTGTGATCATCATTATCACCAAGTACTTGATATAGCAAATCTTGCGAGTGTTACTTGATGTCATAGCGTGTCGCTAAAAATGTGTAAAGAAAATATGCTGTTTTGATGCAGGTGCAAGTGTCCTCAGTATGCCTGTAGACAGCACTTCTGAACTTCTCAAGCACTATGAGGTTTATGAAACCATTGGCTCAGGTAATTTCCGTTGTTTATACTTTTATATAATGCTTTAGAGACTGTGCATATGACAAAAGTCGCACATTTTGTCTTATATCTATTCTAACCCATAGGTGGGTTTGCCAAGGTCAAACTTGGTAGACACATTCTGACAGGAGAGAAAGTGGCCATCAAAATAATGGAGAAGAAAGACCTAGGGGTAAGATCTTCTCATTTAGGTTAGCCTTACCTTAAACAAATTTTACATCGGCACATCTTTTGATAATTAATGAGAAAATATCGAGATATTATTTAATTTCTTCTAATTTTAGAGTATGTTGTTTGTAAAAGAAGTTCTTTATAAAGTGTGTTACTTATTTCAAGGATGATCTGCCTCGAGTTAAGATAGAGATTGAGGCTATGAAGAACCTCAGCCATCAACATGTGTGTCGTCTCTACCATGTCATTGAGACCTCGAGCAAGATCTACATGGTGCTTGAGGTATGTTTTATTTTCTTGAAAGTGATTCTGATGCTTAATGAAAATGGATTAAGCTTTAAATGTACATGCATATATCTTGTCACTCTCAGTACTGTCCTGGAGGAGAACTGTTTGATTACATCATTGCTAAAGACCGGTTGTCAGAGGAAGAGACCCGAGTGTTTTTCCGTCAGATCATCTCTGCATTGGCCTATGTTCATAGCCAAGGTTATGCCCACCGAGACCTCAAACCGGTGAGTTGAAGAGAACCTTTTGACTTTTAAACAGCTTAATCATGTACTGAGTTCTCGCATCAAAAGGAACAGAACACAGAAATAAAATCTGTCTAAAAAGAATATTTCACTCGAAAATGAAAACTACCTGAAAATTTACTCACCCTCAGACCATTCAAGATATGAACCTTTGTTTGAATCAGGAGAGAAATGCACCGATCAAGCAGTTTACAAGTGAAAACTGTTCAAAAGATTTCTAAACAAATATGTTGGTGATGTCAGAGGACAACAGGCAATATACTTTTTAGATTGTTATTGGACTTTACTGTATTTTGGCAAGAAGCGGCGCTAGATATTAATTGATAGACTGGAGTTTTGTTGATTACTTGTTAATTATTGTGATGCTTTTATCAGCTGTTTGAACAAGTTGTTCCAAATCCGTAAGACAACATGGAACAACATGAAGGTGACTAAATGATGACAGTATATTAATTTAGGGGTGAATTATTACATTGTCAATGTTTTCTTGACACAATTGTTTCTTACTGACCATAGGAAAACCTGCTGATCGATGAAGATCATAACCTAAAACTCATTGACTTCGGCCTTTGTGCCAAGCCAAAGGTGTGTATCCATCTACTATTGAAATTTGCTTGCTTAAATTTAAGCAAGTGACTTGTCAAGTCACATTTATTTATTTATGTAGTGCTTTATACAACACAGATTGTTTAAAAGCAGCTTCACAGAATGTAACAGTGTAAATATGCAATATGTAAATATTACAACTTAAATTTCAGCTGTGAAGACAGTAGTAACATTATTCAGGTCAATGTTGATTTATTTCTGTTCATTAATTGTTAAAGGAACACTCCACTTTTTTGCAAAAAGGCTCATTTTCCAACTCCCCCAGAGTTAAACAGATGAGTTTTACCATTTTTGAATCCATTCAGACGATCTCTGGCTCTCCCGGTAGCACTTTTAGCATAGCTTAGCATAAAGCATTGAATCGGATTAGACCATAAGCATCGCGCTCAAAAATAAAACTAAAGACTTTCGATACTTTTCCTATTTAAAACTTAACTCTTCTGTAGTTACATCTTGTACTGTACTCTCGTTCTGGCGTAATAATCAAGAAAAACAGTTTGATTATTACGCCAGAACGAGAGTATAGTTCCTAGTCATTTCAGCCTAGAAAATCACTTTTTTTTTCATTTTCTGCCAGTCTTAGTACACGATGTAACTACAGAAGAGTCAAGTTTTAAATAGGAAAAATATCGAAAGTCTTTGGTTTTATTTTTGAGCGCGATGCTTATGGTCTAATCCGATTCAATGATTTATGCTAAGCTATGCTAAAAGGGCTACCGGGAGAGCTGGAGATCGGCTGAATGGATTAGAAAATCGTAAAACTCATCTGTTTAACTCTGGGGGAGTTGGAAAATGAGCCTATTTGCAAAAAAGTGGAGTGTTCCTTTAAACCAAAGCAATTCAGTTATAAAGCAGCTCTATGGAAAACAATGTTGTCTATAATGTCTTACCTCATTTTAATCTTTGGTATTCTTTTAAAGGATTAGTTCACTTTCAGAACAAAAACAAAAATTGACAGATAATGTACTCACCCCCTTGTCATCTACGATGTTCATGTCTTTCTTTCTTCAGTCATAAAGAAATTATGTTTTTTGAGGAAATATTTCAGGATTTCTCTCCATATAATGGACTTCTATTATGCCCCCAAGTTTGAACTTTCAAAATGCAGTTTAAATGCAGCTTCAAAGGGTTTTAAACGATCCCAGCCGAGGAAGAAGGGTCTTATCTAGCGAAACGACCGGTTATTTACAAAACAAATTAACAGTTTATATACTTTTTAACCTCAAATGCTCGTCTTGTCTTGTCTCTGCCATGTGTATGCGTAGTCTGTGTGATCCAGGTCAATACAGTTAGGGTATGTCAAAAAGATAAGCATTTGAGGTTAAAAAGTATATAAATTGTCAATTTGTTTAGAAAATAAATAATTCACTAGATAAGACCCTTCTTCCTTGGCTGAGATCGTTTAGAGCCCTTTGAAGCTGCATTTAAACTGCATTTTGGAAGTTCAAACTAGGGGGCACCATACATATCCATTATATGGAGAGAAATCCTGAAAGGTTTTCCTCAAGAAACATAATTTCTTTACAACCGAAGAAAGAAAGACATGAAGGCATCTTGGATGACAAGGGGGTAAGTACATTATCTGTCAGTTTTTGTTCTGAAAGTGAACTTATCCTTTAAATAAATATAATAAAACATTTTAATTCCATTTTAAAACTTATGAATTTTACTTTGATTAGGGTGGGTTGGGTTTTGAATTGCTGACCTGTTGTGGCAGTCCAGCATACGCAGCTCCAGAGCTCATTCAGGGCAAAGCTTACATCGGTTCTGAGGTCAGTGTGGCATATTTGTTTCGAAAGTATTTGAAAGCAATGGTAAATTCAGCATGTGTATTTCTTGTGATCTCATGGCATATGTGTTTCAGGCTGATGTGTGGAGTATGGGTGTACTGCTTTACGCTCTACTGTGTGGTTTTCTTCCATTTGATGATGACAATTGTATGGTCCTCTACAGAAAAATCACAGTAAGTTTGTGTTACTATTTATACTACACTATTTATTCGCCCATGCATTTATTAGGTTGATGGACTTAGTAGTTTTTTATAGTATGTGATCTCACATTAAACAGTACTGGCTTGTGTTTTGACAGAGAGGCAAATATAGCAACCCGCACTGGCTTTCACCTGCTAGCATTCTGCTTCTAAACCAGATGATGCAGGTACTGTACATGTTTTATGTGTCTGTTTAATGTGTTTTTTAGTAAGGCAGCGAAATGTCATGGCAGTTTATTTTTTTCTCCTGCAGGTGGACCCAAAGAGGCGTTTGACTGTGAAACAGTTGCTTGATCACCCTTGGGTTATGAAGGGATACAGCACACCAGTGGAGTGGCACAGTAAACATCCTGTAAGATGAGTTTTATAAATATTATAGTTGCATCATATGCCTCCAAGATCTAATTAGTCAAGTGAAGCAAATATTGCTTTTATAAGATGTTTTTGATCTTAACATTTGTGATTCTTATTATTTACTTATCCATAAATTATTTCTGCTTTAGTTCCTTAGTTTTAACAGATTAATATGATTTTTTTATGGTTGTGTCAAATAAAACAGACATGGGTTAGGATGTTTATTGATCAGCAGTGTTTATTGATTCTTTATTGATGAAAACTTAACTATTAAACATAGCTAATAAATGTAGAGAATACTGTATATGAGTCATGTGTAATTGTACATTTCAAAAACAAGTAATGGCGTTTTTAACTTCCTAAATGTATAATTTCTTTTGTGTGTTTGTTTTTAGTTGGGTCATATAGATGAAGACTGTATCACTGAAATGGCAGTGACTTTTAAACAGTCCAGACAACGCACAATTCAACTTGTGTCTGAGGTACTGATTGGTTCATTTGATTTCAAAATAAATATTCTGTGTATTAGTCTTAGAATTCATAAGTATTTATTTGTTTTTATATTAAGTGTATTGCTCTAGCAAAGACTACCGTTTAGATGTCAGTAAGATTTTTTTAACAATGGTTTTTAAAGAAGTCTCACAAAAAAATACTATATTTTTAAAATACTATATACTTTATTGCAAAATACAATATAAACTAATGTTGTAAGAAATTATTTGCATTTAAAATAACTATTTTCTATTTTAATAGTTATCAAATGTAATTTCTTTGGCAAAGCTGAATTTTCAGCCATTACTCCAGTCTTCAGTGTCACATGATCGTTCAGAAGTCATTCTAATATACTGATTTGGAGTTTCCTAGTTTTATTAATATTGAAAACAGTTGTTCTGCTTAATGTTTTTGTGAACTTTTTAAATTTTAATGAACAAAAATTTCAAAGGAACACATTTATTAGCATTTATTATGTATTTATTTTAAATGGATAGTTTTTGTAACCGTGTGCAAATTTATACTGTGCTGTTACTTTTGGTCAATTTAAAGGAACACTCCACTTTTTGAATCCATTACTGTTTTTGAATCCATTCAGCCGATCTCCGGGTCTGCCGTTAGCACTTTTAGCAGAGCTTAGCATAAATCACTGAATCAGATTAGCATCTTGTTTAAAAATGACCAAAGATATTTGATATTTTTCCTATTTAAAACTTGACTCTTCTGTAGTTACATTGTGTACGAAGACCAACAGAAGATGAAAAGTTGTGTTTTTTTCCAAGCTGATATGGATAGGAACTATCCATAATAATAATTAAGGAACTTTGCTGCCGTACCATGGGTGCAGCAGGTGAAATGATATTACACAGCACCTGAAAATAGTCCCCCGTTTTTTTTCTTATTACCTTAGTGGCTTAGTGCTGGTCACGTTGGAAGTTGCCTAGCTGGTAATATCATTGCGCCTGCTACACCCATGGAACGGCAGCAAAGTTCCCTGATTATTACACCAGAATAAGAGTATAGTTCCTATCCATATCATCTTGGAAAATCGCAAATTTTCATTTTCTGTCGGTCTTAGTACACATTGTAACTACAGAAGTGTCAAGTTCTAAATAGGAAAAATATTGTGGAGTGTTCCTTTAATATGTTCTTGCTGAATAAAGCAAGAACATATTAAATATATTAAACATATTTATATCTCTTAAAAAACAAATAAATAAATAAACCAAACAATTGAACGGTAGTGTGCATGCAGTTTCAGTAATAATTAATGCATGTGAAGCAGGCAGTTGCAAATTGCCCCATTGTTTGCATCTTGTTGTATCGAACCTTATTTAATTACTGCTTAATAACCAGAAAAAAATAACAACTGCAAAGAAAAGCAGGAAATCACTTTACTTATTACATTAATAATGGTGACCACTAGATGTCAGTAGATGCTAGTACATTGGCCAAAGCTGCTTCGCTCTAACTACCCAGATGTGACGACTTCGTTATTCCCTCTGTTATAAACAAGAATATTATACATCAACCACACAAAAGAGAAATCTTTACTTTGTGTGTGTTTTCTTAAGTGGAAGTACGATCAAATGACCGCCACCTACCTTTTACTGCTGGCTAAAAAGCGACAAGGCCGTCCTGTCCGTCTGAGAGCAGAATGCCCCATGATTGACCCCATGTACTCTCCTTTACAGGACATACAAGTGAGTTCAATTTTCACACATTTAGAAGCCTTATGAATGCACAGTGGTCAGCTCATGCTACAGTTATTATACAAATGCAAAAATGGTATTACCATAGTACTTTAAAAGTCTTACAGGGGTAAAAGGAAAGTAAATGTTCATTTATTAATATTGCTGATGCCATGTTTTGCTTCATGTGTAAATGCTTATGTAGTTGAAGTCATTTACAGAAGTGTGATTTTATATCTGTCTCAGTTGAAGAAGAGTCTACGCTTCAGTGAGGATGATGATGGTATTCACCCAGTGGTGCTTGGCTCTATGGTCTTCCCCCCTGATTGCTACGATGACGAGAATCCCTGGACCCCTCTCACGCCCAAGAACACACACACTACAAACACTCCACGCATGGTTAGCCTCCATGTTCTCTTTATTTGGCTGCTCCTTCCTTCTTGTCCAGTGCTTTTACAGCCAAAGTCTTTTAAAACATTTTCTTTTTATTTCTCGATGCTCTCCTTTTCTTTTACTGCCTTCTACTTGTTTTGGAAGTTAATGCTGTTATTTATTTAGTATACTTTTTTTTTTTTTTTTTTTTTTTTTTTTTTTATATATCCAGTGACTGAATTATTGCAGTGTTGATAGAACTGGACTGTGTTTGGTCAATTTAGTGAATACATCTACTGGTAAAAAGTTATAAAGTTTAAAAAGGTAAAGCTGGGGCCAGGTATCCTGGCTTTGTTTTACAATAAATAAATAATCACAAAAAAAAAATAATAATAATAAAGCTAGAATAATTAAGATTTTTAAAAAAAATGTTTATTAAGGTGTCTGTTGTTTGTTAACATTAGTTAATGTATTATTAACTAACATTGAACACTACATTACACTATTAATTGATCTTATAAAAACGCAGTCGTTCATTGTTCATGTTAGTTCACAGTGCATTAACTAATGTTAACAAACGCAGCTTGTGATTTAGTTAACTAATGTGTTGTATTAACTGTTAACTAATGAGCCTTGTTGTAAAGTGTTACCAAGAAGTCTTTTCTCAAAGCCTGCATTTATTTTAGTCTTTAGTGTCACGTGATACTTTAGAAATCTTTTCTAAAATGCTGATTTGTTGCTTATTATTGTAGATGTTGAAAACTCTGCTTAAGGCTCATTAATTATTTGTAATACTTTTATTCAGCAAAGATATTGAGCAAAAGTGAAAGAAAATACATTTATAATGTTAACAAAGTGTCAATTTCATATAAATGCTGTTCTTTTGAACATTTGAGTCATTTGAGTCAGTCACAAGAATGTATCATGGTTTCCACAAAAATATTAAGCAGTAGAAACTTTTCAACATTGATAATAGTAAGAACCATTATTAATATTTAAGCACAAGTAATATTTGATGTCTAAGTACCAAAATCAGAATATTATAATGATTTCTGAAGGATCATGTGACACTGAACACTTAAAGTTATTTTAAATTGCAATAATTTTTCACAATGTTACTGTTTTAATGTATTTTTGATAAAAAAAGGCAGCCTTTGTGAGCATTTATTCCTGTTTTTTTAGTAATATTTTATGGCAGCATGAAACAAATTTCAACACGTTTAACTTCAATATTGTGATGCGTTTCCAAAATTAGCCCAAATATTTAGCAGGAAATAATGTTGGACATTACACAATCAAGTTTGTGATTCTTAATGACTCACTATTAATAAGTATTTGGCATTACTAAAGAAAATTCTCAGTGTAGTAACCCAGAAAATGTTTCATTACTAATTGTTGTGAAAATCTTGTAATCTTCAGAAGCTCACCTCTGAAACATCAGAGAAGAAGCGGAATGAAATCGGTTACTCACCCATCATAGAGCAAGGGAGACCCCGTCAACAAAAGCCAGAGAGACGTGATAGAACCAGAGAAAATAAAGAGAATCTTGCTGTGACAGTCACAGATGGAGATGTTTTTGCTCTGCCTGCCCCTCGAACTCCAATGTGCAGCAGAAAGACCAAATCCAACAGAAATGTCGCAACAACGCCTAACAATAACATCATGACCAGCGACGCAAAAGGTGAGCTGGATAACGAATCCGTTAAACATCACGAGAAGTGTACAAAGTAATCCAAATATGTTATGCTTTGTTGAAATGTTCTTATCACTTTTAGGTCTTTATCTACCTTTCCGTAACAAAATTAATTCATTTTGTTTCTGCACCAGTTCATATGTGCTGTATTTTTGGAATTTTTCTTATTTTTATTTAGTTTTTAACATTATATTGGGATTATGAACTCCTAGGAGCTGAGAGGGTTTTTTTGGCAGCTGAACTAAAGCATTAGTAGTGATTTATCAGTGAATGAATGTTCTCTTGGATGATGTCTAATCAAGACATTCATTAGCATGTTTTCTATAGTTTGATTCAGTTGACCCTGAGTGTGAGTGAGTGTGTGTATGTCTCTGTATGGGCGCAGTGTGTGTCTAGGGAAACGTCTTCATGTCCCAACATCCGCTGTGTCCACCTCGTTACTGTCACACACCACCTCCTGCACTGGAACGGACAGGTGCACACTGGGGACGGAGCGTGTGTGTATGTGTGCATGCGTGTGTACGAGACAACTCCCGAAGCGCATACTGACAGGTGTACGTGTCGCTGTTCCCAGTGCTGCGGCAGCATGTAGCATGTAGTGACACGTGTTTATCCTGTGTGTGCAGGAGCAGCCAGTGCCACTAAAGAAGTGTCCCGCAGGAGAGAAGTGGACCAACAGCAGAGTGGCCAACAAGGAGAACTGGATATACTGGCTTTTAGCCCAGAGAGAAGGTAGATGACTTTTGGTCTTTTGTGAAGGAGTCAAATAACCAGAAAGAAAAGGGTTTAAAGGTCAAGTGTGTGATTCTGTTCTATGAGCAAAAAGGATGATAAAAGTCACAGGTTTCCTCGTTTTAGCCAACAAATGGCTTTTAAATACATATACATAATTGACACTTTAATTTAAAATATTATATTTTTAAAAAAGTTTTCCCCTGAGATCAACTTTTTGTTTTAGGCTATGACAGTATAATGTAAAACATTTTGATGTTAGTTATTTAACAAAATAAGAGGGATCATACAAAATGCATTTAATTGTTTATTTAGTACTGACCTGAATAAGATATTTCACATAAAATGTTTACATATAATCCACTAGAGAAAATAATAGTTGAATTTATAAAAATGACCTTGTTCAAAAGTTTTCATGATTCTTAATGCTGTGTTGTTGCCTGAATGATCCACAGCTGTTTGTTTTTTTTTTGTTTTTTTTTTTTGTTTAGTGATGGAGATGTGTATTGACCTCAGCTTTGTATATACACCTTTTAGAAATCTGCATCTTTACATTTACTTTTGATATAATTAATATTTACAATGTAATGTCCATGAAGTGTAATTTTCTTGAAATAATGTTATTGACCCCAAACTGTGGAAGCCCGTGTCCACCACTGAATAAAAAAACGGACTGTCTGTTTACACAAAAGATGACTGTTAATCACCAGATCCAGTGGCGAAGCGGTTAAAGCATGCAGTTAAATCTTTTTGACATGGACGCCACTTTATGGCGGTCTTTTTTTTCATCCTTTTTAAATCTCATATAACATAGGAAAAAGCATTGATTTTCAATAAAAATTAAGGAAATAATCGGAACATGTAAAATAAAGTATCGGTTAGGGTAGGTGTAGAGAGGGCTTATTGTCCCACTAAGGCTGCATCCATTTAATAAATTGAATTAAAACGATAATTTACACTCAATGCATAATTAGGGTTAGCATCTATTTGCAATAAGTATTATAAAAAGCAGAAAACCCTTAAGTGTAAATAGAACTTATTGCTATTTGCAATAGTGTAAATAGCATCTATCCTTGAGAAAATATGCTATTTTCGCTTAGTGTAAATAGCATCTAACATTATTTGCACTTAGTGTAAATAGCATCTCTCGCTAAGAAAACATGCTATTTTCAATTAGTGTAAATAGCCTCTATTGCTATATGCACTTTATTATATGTAATTGAGTTATTAGGTCAGAATTCAGAGAACATACCAGTCTTTTTTCCCTTCAGAATTGGACTATAACTTGTTTATTTCATGTAATTATGGGGAATTTTTTTTTTTAATTATGACTTTATAGCTCAGAATTGCTAGTTTATATTCAGATAAAAAGTCACAATAGCCATTTTTTTTTTTTATTTAGTGGTGGAAACGGGCTTCCGTATAAAAATTTTAAACCATATTGTTGGGTTGTTTTGCATGTAAAATGAAATTAAGCACTTGCTACACTTAGTTTGCTTTTGAGACATTTAAAATTGCTCTTTTTTTTTTTTTTTCTTTTTTTTTTGTGTTTGTAGTAGCCTTTTGGCAAAGGCTGCGTAGAATTATGATAATTTTGTAATTATAGAAATGTGCCGTTATATTCTAAACTGCATTTTCCACATCTCCAGGTCTCGATCTCTGGACCTGGCTGGCTGTCAGGTGGACAGCGGGCAGAAGCGTAAGGGAGGTAAAGTGTTTGGCAGTCTGGAGAGAGGTCTGGATAAAGTTATTACAATGCTCACACCCAGCAAGAAGAGAGGACCTCGAGATGGACCACGCAAAATTAAGGTATCATTTGTCTCATTTTTACATTTGTGATTTAGCTTTTAAGATTGTTTTGTTTGTCTGTTATTCTCTTGTATACATGATGTCCTTATTTTTCATATTCCAGTTATTTAGAATAATGATTTGGCATGATTATCACTCTGCTGCAAAAAAGGCACATGTGACTCACAAACACCACCTCACTGGAGGTTAACCAAACTTTTGAAAGAGAGGTCAACATTTACTCACTCTCAGGCCGTAAACCTGTATGACTTTTTTTCATTGTTTACAAAAGGAGATGTTTAACAAAATGTTCAGCCTGCTCACTTTCATATAGCAAATGTAGATGGGGACCAGGGAGAGTCAAGCTCTAAAAAAAGGACCAAAAAAAAGCAGTGGTTTTCAACCTTTTGACTCCAAGGCCCACCATTGTCCACAACAATATTTAAATGCCCCCATGACATTTTTTTTTTTTTTAGGGAAAAAAATATATATATTTTAGAATTTTTAATGGAGTTTTAAGACTTTATCAATTTAGATGACTTTTCCAGTCTAGAAATCTTACTTTTGAAATTAGACCTACAGTGAAACAAAAATTTATTTATTTTTTGTTTTGTTTTTTTGTTTTTTAATAACACTAGTGGGTGCAGAACACTATAGTTCATTTATGTAAGTGAGGATAGCAAAATAAAGTAAACTGTGATATATTATACCCAAAAATACAATGGACTACCAGTAATTGTGGGAACAAAAATTTGATTTGACATATTGACCTGATCATGTTTTGGAAAATACCTTTCTATCAAAGTTATCTGACATTATCAAGATGAATTTGACAAAGTTTAACTCTTGAGTTTTTGTCATATTTTATTACCATTTTCTAAACTATAGCAAATAAACTGATAACGTAAGAGGTTTTAGGTGTCTGAATACATTTTGGTTTGACTGTATAAACAGGTTTTCGAGACTGTAGGAATCATATTTCTTCAAAGAAAACAAATAGTTGTTATGGGGTGTAAGTATAATGAGAAATATCTTGATATTTTGAATTTCCCCAGCTTACCCTTTACAAAAAAGATAAAACAGTGATATAGGATATTTTTAAGTTAGAGGAGACGTTTTTTGGTTTAACTGTCACTTTAAATGGATAGTCCACCCAAAAATCCTATCATCATTTACTCACTCTCAAGTTCCAAACCTGTATGAGTGTCTTTCTTTCTTGTGAACACAAAAGGAGATATTTTGAAGACTGTGGGTAACCAAACAGTTGCTGGTCCCCATTGACTTCTATAGTATTTTTTTTAAACTATCCCTTTAGCATTTGCTTCATGTGTCTATATTTCTTTCCATTTCATTTCAGGTAGTCTCTCCATAGTCCGAACCTCAGTTAAATAGTTAACTCCCTATATTTAACACCTGACTTCCTCTGTTTTTTAGGCTCAATACAATGTGACACTTACTAGTCAGACTAATGCTGACCAAGTCCTCAATCAGATTCTCAGCATCTTACCCGAGAAGAATGTGGACTTCGTTCAGAAGGGGTAAGCTCAACACTTAAATCAAGTGTTTCCTGAAATGGTAATTCATACATTGTTTTTCTGCTAAACCATTGGTTCCCAACTTCAGCAGGATGATGAGTATTTAAATTAATACAATATTATTAATATATTGAAAATATGTAATAAATATATTATATCAAGTCAATTCTAAATTAAAATATTTTTATTGATAAACCTACAGTTATGGAATACAGAACATAATGCATATTAATTTCAATACAGTACCTATCAAAAGTTTTTGAACAGTAAGATTTTAAAGAAGTCTCTTCTTCTTAAAAAGATTGTATTTATTTGATCCAAAGTACAACAAAAACACAATTTTTACGGTTTAAAATAACTTTTCTATTTGAAAATATAATTTATTCCTGTGATTTCAAATGTTACAAAGTGTATAATGTTACAAAAGCTTTTTATTTCAGATAAATGCTGATCTTTGGATCATTCCATTCTTCATGTAATCCTGAAAAAAATGTTTTAAATATTGATGATAATAAAAAATGTTTTGTGAACAGCAAATCATCATAATTTCTGAAGGATCATGTGACACTGAAGACTGGAGTAATGATGCTGAATATTTAGCTTTGATCATACGAATACATTTCATTTTAAAATATATTCAAATAGATAGCAGTTATTTTAAATAGTAAAAATATTTCACAATATTACTGCTTTCGTTGTATTTTGGATCAAGTAAATGCATGCTTGGTGAACAGGATTCTTTAAAAAAAAACATTAAAAATCTTTAAAAAACTTTTGACTGGTGGTGTATATTAATAAAAATATTTGAAAACAAGCAACTTTATCATAATACCTGAAATATAGTGTTTGAGTCAAAAAGAATGAGAACCAGTGCTTTAACCAAATAACTTTAGTTTAGTTGTTAAATATTTATATGCTATTACAATATCCTCTTTTTCTGTTAGCTATACTCTGAAGTGCCACACACAGTCAGACTTTGGAAAGGTCACCATGCAGTTCGAGCTAGAGGTTTGTATGCTCCAGAAGCCAGAGGTAGTCGGGATCCGTCGACAACGGCTCAAAGGTGACGCCTGGGTGTATAAACACCTGGTAGAGGACATCCTGTCCACCTCCAGCATCTGAAGTCATTTGAAGTCTACTTCAAGAGTGACATCACCTCTTCCCCACCCTGAGTTTAATGCGGTGGACTGTTGGCTTGATGTCCATTACAGAATGCCGTCTAGTTCTGCTTTACACTTTTTACGACCATATTCATTTCTCATTATGTGCGGGAGATGGTACAGTATTATTCTGCCCTTGAGAAATGCAAGGTTATTTTTTTGTCACTTTATTTTGTATGACTTTCTAATTTAGCAATAAGCAATACTCATATAGCATTAATGGCAGCATTTGTATCTTCTTTGTTTTTTGTTTTTGTGTGTCTCCATAATATATTGTCCATGTCATGTTTTATTTGTTTTAACATGTAAATTTCTAATCTGTTACCCTGTGAGATGTCTGTCATTTCGTTCATGTTTGCTTTTAATGTCAATCTGACATATAATAAATATTTTTAATGCCTATGTCTCACTGTATCAGTGCCAGATTTATTTTAAAATGTTTTTCTCAAATCATTTGGAGAAAAAGGAACTTCTTTAGTGCAGTAACACTGCATCTTAAGGACATTTTCGACTAAATGTATCTAAAACACATCCAAATAATAAATACAAAAGTTGTTTATTTTATCTTTTGTATAGATCATAATGTTAAACATTCTTTAGTTACGTAGTAAAGTGTAGATGAATAAAAACTACATTATGCATAAATGGCATTCGAAACGTAAAGTTTATAGTAAAACATTTTAAACTAATTTTAATTTGTCTTTCACAAAAAGAATAATAAAAAAAAGTGAGAGCCTACAATATATATTCTTATAGCTTAATATTATCCCCCTGTAACACAATGTGTTCTTGTTATTAATGTTGGTATGTATGGCCCTGATATGTTAGCAGTAATGGGAGTTCTTTAAATTGGAGGCTTTTTGCGCCCTTCAAGGGTACTTCGGGAAGGGAATGCCATTTGTAGGGACGTTTCAAATGAAAGTGAGCAACTTAAGCAACCTTCACGAAGGGCCCTTCCAGAAGTCCGTTAGAGAAGGGAACATTCCATGTTCACTTCACGGAAGTGATTTCCGTTTGTGATCATGTAATCATATCTTGCGATGCATTTTAAAAGCTGGGGTTGATTTCGACTTCACCAAAGACTATAGAATACCCAAGACGTGTCACTCGTATAGTTTTGAATGAGGAAAAATGCAACACTCATTATGTCCGCGAAGCCCCGCCTTCTTAATGAAAGAGCCAATCGTAAAGTCAGCGCGTCACTGCCGCTGCAGAAGTCGTGCGCTCAGTACTGCGCATACGCACTGGCTGATCTAGTCTGAAAAATAAGCGTTTTTTAACGCTATTTAAGCACAAGGAATCATATTTATGAGGCGGTTCCTGTCAGATTTCACTGGTGATTTCAAATATGAAATTTAATCGTAAACTGCTGAGCAGTTTTGGAGAATTTGATGCTTCCTCATTCAAAGAGATAGGCGCTGCACTTGCATGCCCGAGAGGCGTTTCAAAGATGGCCGCTGAATGGAATGACTTGCCTTAGGGGCCATTCACACAGAACGCGTCTTTGCGTCTAAAAACGCGAGACGCAGCGCTCTGGAATGGCTTTTAAAAAAGCGACTATGAGCGCCTCCTCCGCCATGTTGCAATCAGTTGTCATGCCAACTTGCTAATGTAAACAGAAGCTCGCAACGCTTGCCCCGCCTTCGAGTTCTTCTGATTGGTCAACTGCTTTGAACGTAAGTAGAATAGGCTGATTATTTTAATGTAATACTTAATATTTTTCGTCAGTGATAGAAATATGGTTAAGACTGTAGGGTAAGCAGGTTTAAGCACGTATAGTTTGAAAAACTTAATAAAGACACAAAATAAGACACAATTAGGCAATATTTGAATAAAATAATAAAAACATTTATTTTCAACAAATGAGTGCATGCACGCACAGCGTTGTCAAGGTAACATTTGGTCAGTTCCAAACGCTTATACGAGACAGAAAACCCTACCCTTAAAGGGCTGTACCCTTCGAAGGGAGTATGGCATAGGCATGCTCACTTCTGTTTGGAATTCGCCCAACGTATTAAAAAAAAAAACGTCCTTCTGAGACAACATTATATGACGTCATAAAGAGATTGTAAAGCAATCTGGACGTTTCTTTGTAGTAACTCCATGGTATTTTACCTGCTGACTGGCATGAGTTTGCACCGCGCTTTATGTGCAGACCCCAATGGTATGTAAAAGCAGGTGAAGTCAGTGTAGTTGCCTCCCTGATAGGCTGTATAGGGTCGTAAATGACCGGTGTGGTGGGGAGTGTAACACGGTGACTGACAACAGGAGGACGGGGTGGTTATTCTCTCAAACCAAAATGGTTTACCCTGCCCTTCATTATTAATGGTTGTTGTTAATCACTGTTAACACCAGCTATAAACTATACTTATGAGTGGATAGAAATCAAATACATATTCAAAGTAATAAGGAAAATGAATTACCAAAGAATTCAAAATGCATTAACCCTTTTACTGTCACTCCCATTTTTGAATATAGACGTGAAAATGCAGGATTCAAACTTACATTTTTATAATTCATGAACAAAAACATTTTGTAATATGATTTTGAAGTACATTTTCAATAGTAATGCAATGTCTGATTTTAAAATGGTTTTCAAAGGATGAATTTTGAGATTTTAAGTTTTCAGTTGATATATAATTTCTTATTATTTCTAAAGTGTGATAGGGAAAAAGGCAACGAAGAAAGTCTTTTTGTGACAAAGGTCAGGACTCCTGTTGTGAAGTATATTTTTGAGGTGCACTCTTGTTATAAATTAATCTATTACTTTTACTACATACTCTGAAACAGAAAAAAAGGGTAAAATATCTATTTAGGAGTCTTATTCAACAATTTCTTCTCTCCTGGAACAGTCTGCCGCCATTATGGAGAGTACCACAATGTATGCGTATGCTTTCCACTGCTCGTAAACAAGATGCAGCGCATACATCTCCTACGTCAGGAGCAGCACACGCATTTGTCATGGTACTCTTTATTTAAATTGTTAAATAAAGGTTGTTTTTTTTTTTTGCACACAAAAAGTATTCTCGTAGATTCAAATTACGGCTGAACCACTGATGTTACATGGACTACTTTAACAATGTCCTTACAATGTTTCTTTGCCTTGACCATGACAGGACACTAGCTGTCTATGGAGGGTCAGAGTGCTCTCGGATTTCATCAAAAATGTCTTAATTTGTGTTTCGAAGATGAATGAAGGTCATACGGGTTTGGAACAACATTAGGGTGAGTAATTAATGACAGAACTTTCATTTCTGGGTGAACTATCCCTTTAACAACCCAAGAAAAATTTGCTAAAAAAAATGACGTATACACTTGAGGTCAAAAGTGAACATACACCTTCCAGAATCTCCACAATATTAATTATATTACCAAAATAAAAGGGATTGTACAAAATGCATGTTATTTTTTATTTAGTACTGACCTGAATAAGATATTTCACATAAAAGATGTATACATATAGTCCACAAAAGAAAATAATAGTTTAATTTATAAAAATTACCCCGCTCAAAAGTTTATATACGCTTGATTCTTAATACTGTCTTGTTACCTGAATGATCCACAGCTGTGCTTTTTGTTTAGTGATAGTTGTTCATGAGTCCCTTATTTGTCCTGAACAGTTAAACTGCCTGCTGATCTTCAGAAAAATCCTTTAGGTCCCACAAAGTCTTTGGTTTTTCAGCATTTTTGTGTATTTAAACCCTTTCCAACAATGACTGTATGGTTATGAGATCCATCTTTTTACTCTGAGGACAACTGAGGGACTCATATGCAACTATTACATAAGGTTCAAACACTCACTGATGCTTCAAAAGGAAAAATTATGCATTAAGAGCCAGGGGTGTAAACTTTTGAACATAATAAAGATGTGTACATTCTTCTTTTCTTATGCCTAAATATCTTTTTTTTTTATCAAGTACTGCCCTTCAAAAGCTACAGAAGATACTTATATGTTTCCCAGAAGACAAAATAAGTGAAATTTACCCTGATCTTCAAATTCAAAAAGTTTTCACCCCCACGGCTGTTAATGCATTGTTTCCTTCTGAAGAATCAATGCGCACTTAAACCTTCTGTAATAGTTGCATATGATTTCCTCAGTTGTCCTCAGTGTGAAAAGATGGATCTCACAATCTTACAGTAATTGTTGGAAAGGGTTCAAATACACAAAAATGCTGAAAAACAAAGAATTTGTGGGAAGGATATTTCTGTAGAACAGCAGGCAGTTTAACTGTTCAGGACAAACAAGGGACTCATGAACAGCTATCACTAAACAAAAAAAAAATCATTCAGGTACAGTATTAAGAAGTGTATGTACACTTTTGAACACTTTTTTTGATATTTTCTTTTGTTAGATAAAACATCTTTTATGTGAAATATCTCATTCAGGTCAGTACTAAATAAAAAAATTACATGCATTTTGTACGTTACTTGTTCTTATTTTGGTAAGCAAAAGGTGCAAGGTGTATATAAACTTTTGACCTCAACTGTATGTGAATAAAGACAAAACTGTAGCCTTTGAAAAGGAAACACCTTCCTTAATCTGTCAAACTTTAATAAAGTTGAGTAGCTGAAATGTGTTGTAAACCCCTCCCACCATTTTATGGTATGTGCAGGTCTGTAAAACCAATATGTCACATGCTGGTAAGATCATGTATTATCTTGCTTTAACTGGTCTATTATGATTGAAGTGAGAGCAACCTGTGTGTCAGTCCTACTGTGCATATCAGCATAACAATAGCTATTAGTGTGACAGATATGAGTGCTTACATAGTTAACATCAGATGAAGTGTGTGTGCTGCTGGGGAGGTGGATGGTTAATGGGGGGGTAAGGTGGTAATATGGGGATGAACTCACCCCCTCCCCATTGATAATGACTCCTGCTGTGCATTTTATAGAGGGGGGGCAAGGGCCAGCTGCAAGAACAGACGCTTGCTGTCATCTCTCTCCCATCTCCTTAAGCCGCTTTTATGTTTCTCCACACACCCCTCATGAGGACACTTTTTGTGCGCAAAGAAAACAAAAATAATGACTTTATTCGCAATTTCTTCTCTTCAGTGTCAGTCTTTGACGTGCATTCATGAGAGTTCCACAATGATGTCCTTACTACCTTTCTGGGTCTTGAACGTGATGGTTGCGTTGCTGTCTATGCAGGGTCAGAAATCTCTTGGATTTCATCAAAAATATCTTAATTTGTGTTCTGACTGCTTTAAAATACATAAAATCTAGATTCATGAATTAGTCCATCTGACCTGTCTTAAATGGGCTTAAAACGATGTGAATTTGATTTCATGTCAGTGCATGTACCCTAAAGAGTGTGCTAACACATGACCCCAAGTCTTTTCCAGCATTGCTCTTACTTATACACCATTGTGGAGCTAAATTTAATGAGGTGAACATGTGTTTATCCCTTCGTCTGCTTGTCTTTGTGTGTTTTCTTGGGTCAACGAAGGCAGTGATGTTTCTCTTCATTACAAATCTGACAGATTCCAAAGGCGCCTGCACTGTGACAGCTCACTTTCCAATTACCTCCTTCAGTTTTAACGAATTTTGCTTTCCATTGATGCCGCTTGCAGTCGGACGCCTGTTCATTAGGGGACTTCATATTCCAGAGATGTGGGTTTCCATCATACACACACACACAGACCTAGAACTAATGGGCATGTACAGTAGATGGCGGCGTGTGATGTCTCCAATGGGAAAAATTATTCGCTGTGTTGTTTTGTTAACGGACGACTGGTTCCAGTGGTTGAAGAACAAATGAAGAGCTTGATTCTCATGCCGAAATGTCTTTTCAGCCTGAGGAAACTATTGGCAAATATGCCAGCACTGCAGGACAGTAACATTTTGACTAAGGGATATTTCTTTCCCAGCTGTTTACCCTCACAGACATAACCGACTGTTTTTGTATACTATAATGCCATTTCAAGTACTTTACATGTTTTTTAGTGTGAGAAAGTTTGTCAAACCATGTGCTGTTCCTGACTGTGTGCTACAGCATTGTTAATTTATTTGTATTATTATTTATTTATTAATTAATTAATTTATTTATTTTTTTAAAAACTCCTTGATCATTTCAGTCCAAGAGTTACTCCACCTAAGAAGGAAAATGTTTTCATTGATTGATTCTGTCTTATTCTTGTTTCAAACCTGTATGACTGGCTATGACAAAACATAAAAGTTTCTGATTTAATAATATCTGGTTGAGTGGTTGAATTCAGTTAAAAAAACAATAGTAGGTCTATACATTTTAATGCTATATATATATATATATATATATATATATATAAAATATATATAATTTATATATATAGAAACATTTCTGTCACCTAATGGAATGGAGTGTGAAGCGTTGGATGGCACACATGAGAGTCTTCTGAAAGAAAGTCAGTCATACAAGTTGGAACAACATGAGGATAAGGATGAATACACTTTCCTTTGTGGGTTTAAGTGCTTGTGTAGCATATTTTGTGAAATATTTTGTTGAACGATGGGAAACGCACTTCACAAGTAACTAAAGCAAACTTACACAGAAATGTTCCATTTAATTCCAAGGGTCAAAGAGATGGTGGAAATTTTGACTAACACTACAGAAGGAAAAAAATATGAATAATGTATGATATGACCATGAAATTTGATGCCCGTGAAACTTCCAACAAGTTTTAACAAGTCTTTTTACTTTTGTATAAAAATGCGCAGAATATTTGTGAAAAGAGAAATGATCAATGTAAACGCGGTGGGTGCCATGCAGAGACTGTGTGTGTGTCAGTGTATCATAAAGATTTATTACATTGAAACTGCTCATTATCATGTAGACTGGACTTACTCAGTCAAGCAGAGAATTAAAATCCCTAATTGTGCTGTCATCCTCTCTTTCTCCTCTCTCTCTTTTTCTCTCCCTCCTTGTATCTGACCCCCTCCGACTCTCATTCTCACCCTCTCTTCCAGTCCGTTTCTCCTCTCTTCTGTGTCTGATCACTTTCTCTGGACTGTCTATCTTTAATTTTACCTTCCACATTCATCTCCACCATCTCTTCTTGGTCTGTTTTCCATTCCTCTCATCTTTCTCTATCTTTTCATCCCCATTTTTATCTATATATTTCTCTCTATTCATTGAATGACTTTCTGTCTTACTTCCCCTCTCTTTTCCCCTTCAGTATCTCAGCCATTTTCACTCTTTCATTATCTGTCTGGCCTCATCCCTAATCTTCACTCTTCTCTCTTCTCTCTCCATCTGTCCTTCTTGTATAGTATCCAGGTTTTTATCTCACTCTAACTTGATGTATTTGTTTAATGGCTGCTCAGTTCTCAGTCCACACACGCATAAAATGTTTATAACAAGTTAAGTGAAAAACTATGTAACAATGCTGGAGTAAAAAACCTGTTATCTTACCAAATTCAATATATACATTTGAAGACAAAATTATTAGCCTCCCTGTGAAATTGTACCTTTTTTTTAAGAATATTTCCCAAGTGATGTTTAACAGAGCAAGAGAATGTTTTCACATTATTTCCTATTATTTTTTTTATTTTAGAGAAAGTCTGATTTCTTATAGTTGCTTGAAATAAATAATTAAAAAATAAATAAATAAAAAACTGCTAAGGTCAATATTATTAGCCCACTTAAGAAATTATTAGTTGATTAGCTATAGAACAAACCACTGTTGTCCAATGACTTGCCAAATTAACCGAATTTGCCTAGTTAACCTAATTAACCTAGTTAAGCCTTTCAATTGCTCTTTAAGCTGATGATTAGTATCTTGCGAAACAACTAGTAAAATAATATGCACTGTCATCATGACAAAGACAAAAGAAATTAGTTTGGACTTGAGAGAAAGAATTGTTCATGCTCATAAAGATGGAGAAGGATACACACGTTTATCAAAGTGTTTTCAAGTGTCAAGAACTGCAGTGAGATGCATTATCAAGAAGTTTAAAGAGACCAACACAGTGGAGAACAAGATGGGCAGAGGCAGGAAGCGAAAGATTTCAAAAACTTTGGAAAGAAAACTAGTGAGAGAGGTTTCTAAAGACCCAAGAACAACTGCCAAGACACTAGTGAATGACCTAGCCAAGTCTGGAATTGATGTCTCAATGAAGACAGTCACTAGAGCTTTTTGGCCATAGAGATGTTGCCTATGTTTGGAGAAAGAAGGGAGAAGCATTCAACCCCAAGAACACCATTCTCACAGTGAAACATGGTGGTGGGAGTATAATGCTGTGGGGATGTTTCAGTGCGTTTGGAAGTGGGAATCTCGTCAGGGTTGAAGGAAACATGAAAAAAGAAGACTATAAGAAGATTTTAAAAGACAACCTCAGACAGTCTGCAAGAAAACTTAGCTTGGGTCGACATTTTGTCTTCCAGCATGATAACGACCCAAAGCATACCTCACTTCTGGTGAAGAAATACCTCCAAATGAGCAAAGTGAGTAAAGCTTCCTGAATAAATTTATGTTTAAAAATGCTTTGTTGATAAAATCGTCTTTTTGTTAAACAACACTTGGGAGTTATTTAAAAAAAAAAAAAAATATTTTATAAGGCTAATAATTTTGTCTTCAACTGTATTAGATTAGCAGGATAATACATGTTCCCTGATGTATTTGGGATTGTACTTAAGGGCCCTATAAAAGGCCAATGAACATGCGAGTGCATGTCTAGCCACTCCCCCCGTCCATATGGGTATATAAGATGGCGGCGTGCATCTACTCATTCAGATTTCTGCTTCGGAGCCATCGCCTGCTGAGAGAGCTGAAAGAACAGAAGAAAGTATTATTCAGCAAGCCCTTGGTCGTGTAGCCGGCTTTCGCCGGTATTCTGCAATCAGTGAAGCGCTGCCTCGAGTGCACCTTTGTGGTGCGGTCCTTCCCTGGGCAGACCGATCTAAAAGAGCAAATTTCTCAAATGGTTGTTGAGAGAGTCTCTGAAACACGGGATGTCTTTCCGACCGTGTGCTTCTGGATGCGGTACTTTCATGGCTTTCTTTGACTGTCGCGATCGCTGTCTTGCATGTCTTGGCGATGATTCCACAGAGGCGGCTTTCGTGGATGGTTCATGCATTCATTGCGAGTGTTTGACCATTGCTATGCTTAGATCATGCCTTGCTTATGCAAGGAGGCCCTTGTCCTCTACCCAGTCTAGTTCAGAGGGCCGTAAAGGCTCCTCGGCTGCGCTGGTTAGAAGCCAGGGTGATCCGAGAGTGATCCCAGAGAAGTCAGATTCCTCCAAGCTTGGTACCGAGGAGTTGCCAAAAGATGGTGTTCGCTCGTCCCGTGACGAGCCCAGTATCTCTTTTGGTGCTCCAGAGGATGACAGAATGTCCACCGCTGCATCAAAGGAGGGGCTTTCATCTGCTGATACTGAAGTCTCTGCTGGACAGCCCCCCACTACAGCAGCTGCACAGTTAAAGTCAGATGCTGAACTGGCACCCATGCTCCTCCGGGCAACCAAGAGCATCGGGTTGGAAAAGACACCTTCTCCGAGCGCTCGAACTATGATGATTGGTTCCTGTGTGCGAGTAGCAACGTTTCACCTCACTCCGCCCTAGTGTCTTTCTTCCCGGAGGTTTATAAGGAGATCACCAAGATGCAGAGGGACCCCTATACATCTCACTCACGTCTGAGTCACGTCCAGGAGTGCCATCTCTGGCTGAACCTGGCGCAGATGGCTGATGTCGACAAAGTCCGCTTTCTCAGCGCACCTGTTTCGACAGCCACTCCGGCGACACTGTCGAGGACTTGCCCAGCAGTTCTCGGCAGTACAGATGCAGACAGAGGCAAGCAAACACATCTTGCCCTTGCATGAGCCTACCAAGCCCTCAAGTGCCCAACCTCCACCTGATCTGGATGGTACGTCTCGGCTATGCAATCCAGATCTTCACATTTGTCCGCCTGGACACAGATGCCTTTGTCTTGCGTGCAGAGTTTGCATTCTCCTGGCAAAGGACGCAATCGCGCCAGCCCTCCAGCTGAATTGGGACTCTACAGTCCCTTCTTCAGTGCACCCAAGAAAAGTGGTGGGTTATGGCCATTCCTCTGAACTGGTTCCTTTATAGGCTACCATTCAAATTTTACCTCAAAGCGCATTCTTTCATGCATACGTCACCAGGATTGGTTGCAGCCATTGACCTGTAGGTCGCGTACTTTCATGTCTCAATTTGGCTTGAGGATTGGGCGTGTCAGTACAAGTCGTCCCCTCTGGGCTGTCACTGTCCCTCCCGCGTCTTTACCAAAACTCGCAGAGAGTGCCCTTGTCCCACTTGGGGAGAAGGGCATCCGGATGCTCAACTATCTCGACAAATAGCTCATGATAGCTCACTCACGAGATATGTTGTGCAGACACAGGGACTTGGTGCTCCGGCACCCTAGCCATTGGGGTTTCGGGTCAACTGGTATAAGAGCTAGCTTCTCTCAGGTATGGAGCTGGATTCGATCAAACATGATAGCATGCCTCACAAACGAGTGCACAGTCAGTGCTAAACTGCCTGAAACGGCCTGGCACAAAACAGCGGTACCTCTCAAAATTTAAGAGGCTCCTGGTGCATATGGCAGCCGCACTCACGCTGCTCTCTCTTTTACCTTTTCTCTTTAGCTCAGAGGTGATAGGGTTCTCAAGTACAATCCCAAGTATGTCACTATTCGACTTAACGTCTCCGTTCCCTCGGAACGGGGGTTATAGATGTAACCTAGACATTATTTTTATGAAAGCCTGTTTCTGGCACTGAATAAAAAAAAAAGGTTATTGCAACTTTGTAACTCACAATTCTGCAATTGCAAGTTACAAAGTCATAATTGCAAAATAAAAAGTTGCAATTGCAAGAGAAAAAGTTAGAATTATGAGATATAAACTCGTAATTGCGAGTTATACAGTAATAAATTCAAGATAATATGTTGCAATTGTGAGAAAAAGTCATAATTGTGAGATTTAAACTCGCAATTGCAAGAAAAGTCAAAGAATTGTGAGATAAGTCACAATTGCGCAAAAAAAAGTCAGCACTGCAAGATATAAACTCGATTTAAATGTGCAATTTAGAGTTATAAAGACAGAATTGCAAGATAAAAAGATTTAAAAGATTACATGATATAAACTTGTAATTGTGAGAAAAAAAGTCAGAATTTTGAGATGTGACAACTGACCTATCAGTAAGCCTCGGCTTACTGTTGCTGCCTCGGACAAACAAAAGGAGTTGCCCACTGTCTTACAATGACAGCTGACAGTGTGAAAACCGAAAATGTTTCTGATCAATTTTGAACACAGAAGGACCACCTCTCGGCGAGGAGCATTCAAGTAGGGCTTAAATATGTCATGGAGGGATATATAAATTATTTTACAATAAATATGGTGAGTAACAATTACTTTGGAAGCAAGGGATTACAGATCGCAATTCAAACGGGAGAAATCTTATGTTACGGTCTTCACAATCGCATTAACAACATCCAGGATCAACACTGTTCATGTACCACAGTGTAACTAAGATTAATTAAAATACATTTAATCAGTTTAATATGGAGAGGCACTGAAACGTAAACCTTTGTTTATGTGTTTTTGACCTACTCCATGAAGCGGGAATATGTTAGCTGAGGTTTGTGCGTTAGCCTGGACTCACTAACTTTAACATTAGCTAGTTTTAGCCAAAGATATTAATGATATTAACAGACATTAACTGCTTAATTAAGACTATTAATCTATTAATCTGCTTGAGCAGGTGAAAACAGTAATTTAATGAGAGTATGACAACCAGAAAATTAACGTTGAATAATAAAATAAATTCCAAATTCCATTTGCTAGTCCTCTCAGGATACCTGAAATCAGTGTTACAAGTACCCCAGGCACAACGTTTTATTATTTTTGTAGCATAAACACCATCAAAATGCCGAAAGCTTTGGATCTTCCAATGTTTCTCTATAGCACTGAAACCTACAGATGTCTGAGTTCCACTCCGTGCAGCTGATACTGCAACTGGCTCATCTGCGTTCGAGGGGTGGGGCTTACCAAGTTGCGGAAAAAAAGTCAGAATTACAAGCTATAAACTCGCAAATGAGACTTGCAATGTCAGAATTGCAAGATAAAAAGTTGCAAATGCGAGAAAGAAGTCAGAATTGTGAGATTAGTCACAGATATAAACTTGCTATTGCAAAGAAAAAAGTTTAAATAGATATAAGATATAAACTCGCTATTATGAGAAAAAAGTCAGAATTGCGAGATATAAACTGCCAATTGCAAGTTATAAAGTCAGAATTGTGTGATTTAAACTTACAATTGCAAGTCAGAATTGCAAGCTAAAAAGTTGCAATTGTTAGAAAAAAGTAGCAGTAACTGTTTTTATTTTTATTCAGTAGCAGAAACAGGCTTCCACAAATCTCATGTACTGTAGTATGATTTGACGACAAAATATTACTGTACAATAATATGTATACACTTATAGATATTTAGAAAGAACAAATTTTAAATTTCAAAATATCGACAACAAAAAGCCATCCCATAACTCCTAGAATAATTCGAGGATTTTACATGTATTCATCTTTTTGTTTTATCATGCAAATGAAGAATCATTTTGAATATGTTAAAAAGGATTTATCTTTTAATCCCATCCGATTCTTGGGGTTATATTCTTTCTGTTTCTTTCTGTCTGTCTCTTTCTCTCTCTCTCTCTCTCTCACACACACACACACACACACACACACACACACACACACACTCGCTTCCTGTTCTCTCCTTGTCAGTAACATTACAGCTTAAACCGACAAGGTTAAAGTCCTAAGACCTCTTTCAGGTCTCTGTGTGTGTGTGTGTGTGTGCCTTTGAGCTACAGAACACTAATACTCACACACACTCACACAATCTCCACTTGTAAGCAGGAAACAAACACACCGAAACAACAAAAGCCCAGAGGAAATTGAGAAGCATCAAGGAAAATCCTCTATTCACTCCTGTACAAAATGCTCCCGGTGGCTATTTCAGGTGTCCGATGTGTGCAAGTGTGTGTCTGGCTTTATTTAGCTATACTTTGGGGAAATTGTTACCGTAAGTTAGCTCAGACAAAACCTCCCTCTTGGGATGTCTAAAGGTAAAGGTAAAAAATAAATCAAGTATCTTTTATTTAATTTTCTAAAAACGCACAAATATATGTTCATTTATTTATTTATAGGGAAAAAAATCTAAAAAGTAAAGAAAACATCCTAATCAAAGGCAATTGTTTCATATCCATTATAAAACGGTTTCATAAATCTAATTATTACTACACTATGGAACTAACATGGAAAACTTGAGAAATAAAATATGGTGGTTTTGGTGGAACTTGGCATCAAAAAGTTTGAAGACCCTGCTGTATGGTATTTTTTGGCAGAAACTATGGTTGCTTACTGTGGTACATTGTTGAATGGGATATGTCTGTCTGGGATATATCTGTCTGTGCATGTGTGTGTAAATGAATTCGGACTGGCAGTGTAGGAAACGCTATAGAAACCCTGCTATGAAAGTAAGTATAGACTAAAATAATACAGCTCCTGCCTGCATAGCTTACTTGTGTTTGGGATTCTTTCTCTCTTGCTGTCACTCTCTTACTCTTGCTTATTCTCCCCCAGCCCTCTTTTTCTCTCTCTCTCTCTGTCTCTCTTCCTCTCTCTGTCTCTAATTGGGTCTAGGATGAGTTTCTTTCGACAGGTCCATTCATCATGGACGAGACCAGAAGGACAAACCCTCTGGGAGAGACGGAGAGAGAGAGCAAGGAGGGGGGTCAGACAGCTGGATGAGAGGGTCTTTTGCCTGTCAGCTCACTTCTCTACTCTTTTTTTCCCCTTTCTTTTTTCCAACTCGTCATGAGTGTCAGTTTTACAGGCATAGGAAAAGACGAGGAAATTGTACAGCTCACTGGAGCATTAGTTAGATGATTAGATCAACATTTGTTTTAACCCTTTAATGTGCACACAAATGTTCACATACTTGAACAAAACTTACCCTGACATGCAGTTTTTGAAATAAGAAAGGAGAAGAGGGTTATGAAGAAAAGTGAAGACTGGAAACAGGACGACAGTAAGCACTCAATGGCCACTCATTTAAGTAATGTCATATCAAACCACAAAGGTTTGCATTACATTACTCACTCCTCCTGTTTTACAGACTACAATTTGTGCAAGTTTTACATTTAAGTCTGGTTCAGACTAGCCTGATTTGGGCACAATCTTCTGGATGTTTGGATTTGGGGGGTGAACAAAGGCCTCCTGTAGCAAATCGATGCATTTTTGTAAGAAAAATATCCATATTTAAAACATAATCACTTTAATCTAGCTTGCGCCAACAGTGCTCCACAGTGTGTTCGCGTTCATTGCTTCTGAGCAGCGCATGCACAGCGCTGATGTCCTACGTCATCCGTCCAGAAGGGCTTCCATGTATGACCAGTTGCTGCAAGCTAGATTAAATTGATTTTTACGTTTTAAATATGTATGATTTTCATACCAAAATGCATCGATTCGCTACAGGAGGCCTTTATTCACCACCCGGAGCTGCGTGAGACACTTTTTATTATGGATGGATGCACTTTATTGGACTTGTTTTGGACTGATGAAGAGAAACGCCTGCCCATGTCTTTAATTTAGTTGATCAAATTTAATGCCATAGAAAGTCCTAAATGCTACAAGAAGAGGACTTAAATTTGGGGAGGCAAAGACAAGCATTGCGATATGGCTTAATGTGACAATCAAACTTCAAGAGGCTATGATTTATTTGAATAAACATGATTGTTGCACGTTTCAAAGTTGCTTTGTGTTACGAATTCGGTTCATGGCCTTGCGTCTGTCTGCCACCAGAGGTCACTGTCCTATTTCATTGACTTTCACACCACACAGACTGTTGCATGTCATATCGGACTACATCTCCCATCATCCATTGCACTAATTGCACTCACACAGCTGCAGCCTATCACACACACAAACACACACACACACACACACACACACACACTATATAAGCCTTGTACTTCCTCTTCCTCTTTGCTGAGTATTGTATGCACATATCGCTACCCTAGTCTATAGCTACTTTACGGAGCCTGCTCTTGTTTAGTCTTGCCTTGTCTGATTTACCCGTGTCTGGATTCTCGCCTGTGTTTCTCGTCTTGTCTGTTTCGCTGCCTGCCCTGGAATTATCGCATGTCCTGTGGATTACCCTTTTGCCTTGCCACTTGGATTAAGTGAACTGCTGATCGACCTTCGCCTGTTTTTGGACTGCTTTTGTTTCTTGCCCTTATTATACCTGTTTGCCAGTGTTCGACCCGCCTGTGTTTTGACCATGTATTCAAATAAAAGTTTGCACTTGGATCTGCCCGCTTCACTCCTCTGTCAGCCCGTTACACATTGTATACAGCCCTTACTGGGAAAGTCACTATATTCTGCAGCTCCAAAAGCACCTCCTGTTGGCAGAGAATGAAATAGTATTTTTTTAAGTCCATCTGCTGGTTTTGTTCAGACCTACAGCGGGGAAAATAAGTATTTGACACATCAGCATTTTTATCAGTAAGGGATTTCTAAGTGGGCTATTGACACAAAATTTCCACCAGATGTAGCCATCAAGCCAAATATTGAATTCATACAAAGAAATCAGAACATTTAAGCATACAAGTTGAGTCATAATAAATAAAGTGAAATGACACAGGGAATAAGTATTGAACACATGAAGATAACAAGGTGCAAAATGGCATAGAAAGCCAGGAGATCACCTGAAATCTGTCAGTATTGAGAGAGAAACCCTGCCCCCTATCAGTACTAATTGATATCAGCTGCTTTTGTCCTAACTGATGGCCTATAAAGGCTTCTCATTACCCAGGAGGCACACAGGAAAGACTTCATGATGGGTAAAAGCAAAAAACTCTCTCAAGATCTTCGTAATCTTATTGTTGAAAAGCATTTTGATGAGAATGGTTATAGGCACATTTCCAGAATGCTGAATGTTGCCGTGAGCACTGTGGGGGCCATTATCCGGAAATAGAAAGAGCATTAGTTCACCATAAACCGGCCACGATCAGGTGGTCCACGTAAGATCCCTGTCCGAGGAGTCCAAAGAATAATCAGGAGAGTTCTCCAAGAGCCAAGAACCACTCGGGCAGAACTTCAGGAAGACCTTGCATCAGCAGGTACTGTTGTTTCAAAGAAAACTATAAGCAATGCACTGAACCACCATGGCATCCATGCTCGCTCACCACACAAGACTCCATTGCTGAACAAAAAGCATGTTGATGCTCGGTTAAAGTTCGTGAAACAGCATTTGGAGAAGCCTGTGGATTATTGGGAGACTATAGTATGGTCAGATAAAAGCAAAATTGAACTTTTTGGCAGTCATTCTACACACCATGTTTGGAGAAGAAATGACACTGCCCACCACCCCAAGAACACCATACCAACAGTTAAGTTTGGGGGTGGAAGCATCATGGTTTGGGGCTGCTTTTCAGCAAGGGGTACTGGCAGACTTCAAATTAATGAAGGCAGGATGAATGGAGAAATGTACCGGGACATTCTGGAGGTCTTAGAAAAGGTCTTAAAAAGACTTATCCAACAACCTCCAACATTGGACACACACTGAATTTAGGTGGAAATGAAAATCAGATTTACATCAAAACCTAATATTGGCTTCATCTCAGTCTCCAAATATTGGACAGATTTGAACCCTTTAACTGTCACTCTCATTTTTGAACATAGACGTGAAAATGCAGTATTCAAGCTTAATTTTTTATAATTCCTGAACAAAAATATTTTTTTCATATGATTTTGATATACATTTTCCATGGTAATGCAATTTTTTGATTTTAAAATGTTTTTCAAAGGATGGATTTTGAGATTTTAAGTTTTCAAGTGATATATCATTTCTTATGATTTCTAAAGGGAAAAGGGCAACGAAAAAAATCTTTTTGTGTCAAAGGTCAGAACTCTTGTATGTATAAAGTAGATTTCTGAGGTGCACTTTTGTCATAAATTAATCTATTACTTTTCCTACATAATTTGTAACACAAAAGAATGGTAAAATACAATTTAGGACGTTTCCAATGATATATAGTTTGTCATGATTAAATTAGGATTTATTTGTAAAATGGTGAAGTAAACTTAGGCATCCCACTGACGGGCATGTGACAATTAAGGGATTTAATATTGGTTATTTAAAAACAGTGAAAAAGCTATGTCAATAGCTGTTGGTACTATTCTGTGTCAAACTAAAATTTGAACCTATATTCAAACAACATCAACATTTTATGATGTTGGTGAACCTCTGGGCAGATACATTTTAAGGGAAGGTTACACTCCAAGAATATAAAAAAAATATATAAAAATGTGTAGGAGAAATCTTAACACGTCATGGTGGCTGACCTCCAGTTTAGCCATTCAGCCTTCTCTTGACTCTTGAATTTACACATGCATGTTAGAAATGGTATCACCATGAAAAATATAAATTTGTGATACTATTGTTGTCAGGTTTTATTACTGATGTGAAATATATTATTCAAATATAACATTGACAAATATTTTTAAATATTTGATTTGTTTCTCATTTATGTAGTTAGGACCTTATTTTTCTGTCAGTCTTTTCAGGAGAAGTCACTAAACATGCACATCCACTTGTACATATTCATTTCTTTTTTGAAAATTTATCACACAATTACTTTACAGAGATAGTTCACCCAAAAATGAAAAGTACCCCATTTACTCACTATCAAGCCATCCTAGGCATATATGACTTTCTTATTTCAAACTAATACAATCTAAGCTATATTAAAAATGTCCTGGCTTTTTCAGTATAATGGCAGTGGATTTTAAAACTAAATAAAGTGTGGTCATTCAATCATAAGTACTCCACACGGCTCCAGGGGGGTAATAAGGGACTTCTGAAGTGTTTCAATGCATTTGTATGGAAAAAAAAGTCCATATTTACAACTTTAGAAATTTAATCTCTAGCTTCCGCTACCTGTCTGATCCGGTGAGAATATGCTAGTCTTGTGAGAACCAAGTTTTGTTTACAGCAAAGGAAAATCAGTGTCCTCTTGGCTTATATGCAAATCCACTGACATTTTTCCTTTACAAATCCTCATTTTGTACTTCTAATTTGTGCCCAATGTTTTGTTTTGTTCCCTCTATTACGGTTCTGTATTTGTCACCTTGTTCACTCACATCCTCATCCACTGAAATACGACTCTTTTGTGAATTCACGTACAACAGTTAGCAGTTGAAAAGTTGTAAATATTGATATTTTTCTTAAACAAACAAATCACTTCATTTCAGAAGGTCTTTATTAACCCTTAGAGCAGTGTGGAGTACTTTATATGATGGATGAACACACTTTATTTTGCTTCAAAATCTGGACCACCATTATAAAGCTTGGAAGAACCTGGACACTTTTCTATATAACTCAGATTTTATTAGTCTGTAAGAAGAAAAGCATCTAGGATAGCTTCAGGGTGAGTAAATCATGGGGTAATTTTCATTTTAGGGTTAACTATCCCTTTATTGTTTGTTTGTTTGTTTGGCTTTTTAGTTGTACAAACAGGCTTCCATAACCATATGCACTCACTGGGAATCAAACCCACAACCTTGATGTTGCAAATATGCTACATTTGCCCTCAACCCAAATCCTTTTTAATTTGCCAGAGAATTTCTTTATCTTACAATTGCAGAATATATGGAAAGACCTTTAATACCAACTAACTTCTTGAGCAATAGAAAAAGTTTTAAATCAGAGCTAGTACTTCTCTAAACTAATTACTGTAGGGAGTTCACTTTCCTGAAAATGACTGTTCACCTCCTAGCCTCCCCTAAGGCCCACTCATGACCGTCAGCATGTGTGAACGTGAGAGAAAAAGAGCCTACAACTTTTCATAATCAAGTGATTCTTCAAGCATGTGTGTGTGTGTGTGTGTGTGTGTGTGTGTTTGCTTGTGTATGAGGGGGAGAGAACATTTGCGTCCTCATGTAAGCGTGCGTACGTCTATGTGTGTGCTTGCAAGTGTCTTCACCTGCACGTCAGCTTTACACTTCTCTGTCTTAATAAGACTCTTGCAATTACCTTACCAGCACCCTCCATTTCCACTCACACACACGCAGAAGTAGCTGCTCTGTGAGTGACGTTAATTTGCATGGCTTCTTGGCCCTCTAATGGCTATCTCTCCCACTCGCGCTCCTCTCACAGAGCAAGAGCAAATAAAATAGACAGGAAAAATAAAAATGTCATGATTATTTATTTAATCAGGCTTGAAGGAGCTAGTCTAATAAAGGGAAAGAAAATTTGTCCAACACAGATGATTCATTTTAGTCTGTAGACTAAAGTTCAGTTCTAAATTATATTTATCTTTGCATTGGTGTATGCTCTCAATTATAGCTCCCTGTGTCTTATTAAGGCTTGTGTGGTGTAGATGTAATTAACAAATGTAGACATAGCATACATATATAGTTTTCCCTTCATATTTACTAAAGCAAGCCAAGCACTTTAAATGCACATGTCATTGGAAGAACTGTGTTATAATTGTTAACAGCGCAATGAAAATGTTAACCAGTCCTGAAAAAGCTGCCTACTGATACAGTTCCAAATCTCAAATTTGGATGGCCATGCATCATTTCAAAAGTGCTTATATACAGTCTAACATCACTAGGATTTTTCAGTGTGTGCAACTGACTGTCATTTGGTACATTTTAAAGACTTTTTCTGCAGCTTACATTGTTACGCAAGTAAGGGGCAACAAGTGAGTGTCTTTTTCCTCGAAATTGCAAGTTTATCTCACAATTCTAACTTTTTTCTCAGAATTGTGAGATATAAAGTCACAATTTCAGGAATGAAAAAAGACTAATATGTTATCAAAATAGCAAGACATAAATGTAAACTTTCAATTTCAGAAAAAAAGTCACATTTGTGAGTTGATATCTAGTTCTATTTTATTTATCAGTTTATGAGTTTGTCTTACAATTCTGACTTTTTAACTCGCAATTGCAAGGTTGTCATGCAATTCTGAGAAAAAAAAAGTCTGATTTGCGAGTTTATATCTCGCAACTGCGTTTATATCACGCAATTCTGACTTAATTCCTCAGAAATATAAGTTTACATCTCACTCACTCTGACTTGCAATTCTTAAACTCGCAATTCTGAGAAATAAACTTGCAATTCTGAGAAAAGAGTCACATTTGTGAGTTTATATCTGGTGCAATTGTATTTCTCAGAATTGCGAGTTTGACTCATGCAATTCTGACTTAATTCCTCAGAAATATAAGTTTATATCTCACAATTCTGACTTAACTTGTAATTGCTATAAAGACAGAACTGCAAGACAAAAACTCACAATTCTAAGAAATAAAGTCCCAATTCTGTGAAAAAAGTCAGTTGTGAGATATAAACTCCCACTCACAGTTCTGACATTTGCGAGATTATATCTCACTTGCAATTCTGACATTTTAACTCACAGTTGTGAGTTTGTCATGCAGTTCTGAGAAAAAAGTCAGATTTGCAAGTTTATAACTCACAACTGCAAGTTTACATCATGCAATTACAAGTTTATATCACAGTTCTGAGAAAAACAGATTTGCTTGTATAATCTTGCAATTCTAACTTTATAACTCGCATCTGCAAATTTATATCACACAATTGCAAGTTTATATTACAACTCTGAGAAAAAGTCAGATTTGCATGTTTATATCTTGCAATTCTAACTTTATAACTCGCAACTGCAAGTTTATATAACACAGTTGCAAGTTTATATCACAATTCTTAGAAAAAAAGTCAGATTTGCACATTTATATCTTGCAATTCTAACTTTATAACTTTATATCACTATCACTCGCATTTTCTTCTTTTTTTTTAATCCAGTGGCGAAAATGGGCTTATGGGACATAGAGCTAATCAAGAATTTAACATTTTCAATTAAATCATACATTTCAATTGTGAAACAATTCCAGTTTTTTTTTTTACTGTATTTGATGTGCTCAGTTGTTTAAACATGGTCCTGTCTTTATGATCATGTTTTGAACAATTGGAATTAATTTGTAATTTATTTGTCCCCTAATGGGGACCAAATTCCTTGTTGAAGACCAGCTTTCACAACACAACATATGTTGGCAAAAACAAAAAAAGAGTCACACAGGTTTTATCAGTAGGGATGTTCACCTATTGGTGAAGCACTACAATGCTTTGGTTATTGCCCATTATATTTTAAGTAATCCCTGAGTGAATAACTGTTATAAATCAGAAAAGGATTGTTGGCTTGGTTTGGAGAAACAATTTGGGAGTTATGTATAGGGGACACTACTGCATATTGAGGCAAGTAATTTCCAGATGATAATGAGCCGTTGAATGTGCTGCTAGAAGAGAGTGATCCACTGTATCCAAAGTCACAAATATACACACCTGAGGAACTCCTCTGCTGTGAAGTGCTCATTCATCATGTTATCTGGCTGAGACTCAAGCTCTGCAGAAATCACAGTTTGCCACTGTGCTTCTAATCTGGGAACGCACCCAAGTGCCGAAATACCGCAAGTGCCAACCTGGCAAACTAGGTATTCGGGCAGTGACCCAAGACTGTGTTACTGAATGTGTGTGCGAGACATGGTAAACTGGCACGCGACCAAATCCCAGCTGGTGCTGAGTGTGTATCCAGCTGGGCTGAAGCTGTTTTTCATGTGTGTGTGGTGTGTTGTTGTTGTATTGCAGCTTGTGGTCCATTATCACCCCCTGTTAAGACCTCCTGTGGACCAGGCCACCAGCCAAAAGTGAAGCGCTGGTAAGCTCCATTCTCATAGAGTAGGGAGGTTGTGTTTATGCAGCTCTATAGAGGGAAGTGGAATAATTCAGTATCATCTTGTTTAGAAACACTGCAGTTGTTGCCTTTGAAAGCATTTCTTTAATTAGGTTTATGAAACCTGTATCCAGTTCTACTTGTGCAGGATGTCTGCATCGATACCTCATTGCTTTTTATAAGCATGGAGACAGACAAAACACACACACACACACACATATATATATATATATATATATATATATATATATGGGGATAGTTCACCCAAAAATGAAAATTACCCCATGACTTTCTTACCTTCAAGCCATATGACTTTCTTCTTTCAGATGAATACAGTTATATAGAATATCAGAGTTATATATAAAAAAAAAAATCCTGGCTCTTCCAAGCTTTAGAATGACTGTGAATGGAGTTTAAGATTTTGAAGCCCAAAAAGCTGCATCCATACATCATACAAAGTATGCCACTTGGCTCCTGGTTAGAGTTGTCAAAAAGTACTGAGTTCGGTACTTTCGGTACTGAAAGTCCATTTCCCGCTCACATTTGAGCACTTTTGAGCCGTTTTTTAAACATCCCTGATTGGCCACAGTGTTCATGCGGTTGACAGAGATGACTGTGTGGCCAATCAACGATGTTTAAAAATCGTCTCAACAGCGCTCAAATGTGAGCCAGAAATAGACATTTTTAAAATTTCAGTCCTGAAAGTACCGAAACCGGTACTTTTTGACAGCTCTACTCCTGGGGGTTAATAAATGCCTCCTAAAGTAAATCGATGCATTTGTATAATAGAAATATCCATATTTACAACATAATAAACCATAATCTAGCTTCCTCTAACTGTTGTACATGCATTCATGAGATGTGGCATTCCAGCGGATGACGTAGGCATAGGGTAAGCTCTGGTGAGAAGTGATGAACACGGAAGTGCAGTGGAGAGAGGAAAGCAAAACACCACTCATGAATTAGAAGTACAAAATGGGGATTCATAAAGAAAAAGCTGTGAGCTGTGTGGAGTACTTTTTGTGTTGGATGGACACACTTTATTTTGCTTCAAAATCTGCCATTATAATTCTTGGAAGAGCCAGGACATTTTTTTATATAACTCCAATTGTATTCGAAAGAAGAAGTCACATACACCTAGGATGGCTTGAGTGTGAGTAAATCATAGGGTAATTAAAATGTTTGGGTGAACTATCCCTTTAAATGAACTTCTTAATTTTAGTGATGAATGACTGTTTAATATTAAACATAATAATGACAATAATGTTCTCACAACCCCATGCAGCATTTTAGATTTTCATTGTTTTTTAAAGTCGTCTCTTCTGCTCACCAAAAAATAACTGGTTTCTATTTGAATATGTTTTGAAATGTAGTTTGTTTCTATGATTTCAAAGCTGAATTTTTTGCATCATTACTCCAGTCACATGATCCTTCAGGAATCATTCTAATATTCCAATTTGCTGTATTTAAGAAACAACAACAACAAAATGTTGAAAACAGTAGAATTGTTCAGGTTTCTTTGATAAAAAGTTCTGAAGAACAGCATTTATCTGTAATAGAAATCTTTTGTAACATTATACATGTCTATATCATCACTTTTGTTCAATTAAAGTATCCTTGATAAATAAAATGATTAATTTCTATAATTTCTTTATAGAAGAAAAAGATTATACTTACTCCAAGCTTGTGAATGGTATAGTGTATAATGTTACAAAAGCTTTTTATTACAGATTTTTCTATTCATCAAAAACCCCTGAAAAAATATACTCAACTGTTTTAGATACTGAAATCATTAGAATGATTTCTGAAGAATGTGATGTGACTGGAGTAATGATGCTGAAAATTTAGCTTTGATCACAGGAATAAATTACATTCTAAAATATATTCAAATAGAAAACAGTTATTTTAAATAGTAAAAATATTTTGGTGTACTTCGGATCAAATAAATGTAGGCTTGGTAAACAGAAGAGACTTTTTTTTTTAAATTACAAATCTTACTGTTCAAAAACTTTTGACTGGTAGTGTATTTCAACTTCCCTCTATGTGTGAAATGACAATACAAAGTGGGGAAAGTTACAACCTGTGAACTTAAAAAATTACTTTTATTCTGATGAACCAATAAAATTATGGCCAATATTTACAAATAATTACTTCTTAGTTTCACATTACAACATACGTGAATTGATAATACACAAACAACATTCACTCATATGCACATACACAGAGTAGCCTATGACCCTGTATCAGGGATTAGGAGGAATGCCAGACAATTGAATAACCCTGAACAACAGTAAAACAAACAAACAAAAATCATCATCATCATCATAATAAAAATAATAATAACAATAATAATATAACAATATAATTTCATTAGAAAATCAATATCAAATCACATTTATTTCCAGCTTGTGGACAGATTTGAATAAAATGAAGAAATAAGTCATGAAGAACCAAAAAGATTCAAATCAAGTGGCATGATATCTTTGGCAAATTTTGTTCTGCAGTAAATACATTCAAATATTAAGACAACACACGACACGCAGAGAAAAACATCAAGATTTTTTTACTACTAGAAAATTCAATAAAAAACATACACATTTCTTAAAGAAGCAGTTCATTCATTTACTCGTCACAAACATCTGTTGCCTTCATCTTTCTGTCATGTTTGTTATTTCATAATTTGAATATTTTTGCAATGATCACCAGAGAATACTTTTAAACCGGGCATCTCAAACTTTGGTGGATGCTACAGATATGTTATTGGTCGGATTTTTTTCTTCCTTTTTCTTTTTCCTTTAAATTGAACTGATTGCTGCTTATCAAATTCATCAAAACTTTTCAAACTCTTTAATCTTTACTTCAAAAACTGAGTAAAAAATACTTATGAACCCCTTGGGAAAGAAACTATTAGCAAGTAATTACAGAAGGAGCTTCTGATTGTACACAGAAGGCCACATTAAGGTGATAACCAAGTCCTCTGTTTTTATTATTTATTTTTTTACGTCTGCTTTTTTAATAGGGAAACTTTGTTAATGTGAACATACCACTTTTAGATTCAATACATTACCGAATATTGCAGTTTAGGAATTGTAAACCAAATTTTGCTGATTTGGAAAATGAAGTGAAGTCAAATTGCATTCACATTTGACTCACATATTCAGATTTTTTTTATTTGAACTGATGAAAACAGTGGGACGCTATTAATGAAGTCATTGGAGTCATTGCTAAACCATACTGAGAGAGTAAACTACTTTGTTTTAAGGTATAATTGAAAGGCAGGTATTTATTTAGCCACTTTTTTGTGAATGAGAGTGAATGAGAAAAATAGGACTAATTAACTGACCTTGTCTGTTAGTGATCTAAATCAAGATTTTTTTATGCATGCTTTTTATAACTTAAAATGTATGTGATTAAACTGAAATGTGCAATGGAAAACATGTATGCATACATAATTAACTGCTAATTTTGTGAGGTGCTTTTTAAACAATATATATATTTAAGCTTGGTATATTTCCTTGCTACCAAAATATTTTTTTTATCTTTTAATCTTCTCAGAGAAAATATGTGATTTCCAAAAGGTGATCATGGCCAACTTGTAGAATTTCTAATCCTGATGGCATTGGAGGAAGGGGTTAGGAAGATCTGATGAGATTAAAGGTGCACCAGAGAGGCAAATGGAGTTAAATGGTGGTGGGGGTGGAAATAAGAAATTGAAATAAGAGGGGATGGGAAAAGAGAAAAGGGGTTTCGATTTTGCTGGTGCAGCAGGTTTTGATCATGTCAATGGAGAGGTGTGGCATATTCACGACCTGACAAAGGACAAAAGGACTGTGTGTATTCCATTTGTATCTCCATACTTTAATCCAACAGGAATATATATATTAAAAAATGACAGATAAGTGACAAGACAATGCCTTCACAGTTAATCTAATATTCATTCTCAGTTCCTAAAGGGATAGTTCACCCAAAATTCTGTTCTAAACCTGTATACATTTCTTTCTTTTAGTGGTTCAATAAAACCATTTGGATTGACATGAGGTTGAGTTCAGACTACACGATTTGGCACAATCTGCTTTGTTAACGACTATGGGCGTCGGGATGCAAGATTCAATCATTTTATCTTGTGTAGTGTGTCATAGTGGATGACAACCAATGCGACACTTCACAACGTCACCACAGAAAGACTAGCGTGTTTCTTTTTTTTTCTGTCGTCTATTACGAGTTCACTGGCCAATCGGAGCACAGAAACGCCTTTGTACATGCTTTCAAACTAGCCGTAACAAAAGAGAGACAATGGTATTGGTCCTGCTGTGTCAATAATACTCCTGCATTTATCATGTTTCCTCAAGGGACTACTGCAACAGAGTGAAAATAGGTTAAATAAACACTATTTTACCTCAGTTCCCTCTGACAGTCCATTCTGCCCTCATCATGCAATCCAGATTTGTGTCCACTGTCAGGTTTTCTTTCTTTTTTGGGCTTTCCTGACAAGACATGGCAAAACACACTGTTTGCTAGCCATTGTTTGTTTACGCTCGTGACACCTTCTGTCTAGTCCCGCCATATCGATGACAGCATGCATGTCGTTAAAAACGGCAAGCGATGAATGGTCCGGTTGAAATGTGTAGTCTGACATGTTTCTTGTTTACAACACAACAAGATTTTAGGAGTCAAAATCGCATAATCTGACACAGTTCTGTAGGGCTTGACAGTTGTTTTATATTTGGGTGAACTTTCCCTTTAAGAGAATGGAATTACCATCAAGAGTTTATTCTACCTGGTCTCATGACAAAAACGTACCTCTGGGAACTTTTTCGCAAGACCTGAAACATGTACCAATAAGTACACAACACTGCAGTTTCCAACATAAGTGAACACTAGAGGTGGTAAAATAGCCAGCACTAATCGTTTTCGTGAACAGTTATGATTACAGCTCCATCTGTTTTGCTTTCCGGATGTAACAAGCTTGCTTGGTAGCTCAGCCAGCATGGGATTGTACTTAAAATGTAGAATCCTTGTGTATGAATCCCATGAAAAACATGCCTCACAATGAAAGAGCTTAAATATGAGAGATGAAAACAAGCTAAAAATACGTTATTTCACGACAGTTACATACAAAACGGTCACATAAAACATACCATATGTACGTTTATCTGTTCCGGGGAAAAAAACTTACAGTCTTATAGCGCCATCCAGTGGACATTTCACATTGAATACGCCACAAAACGTACATGGCAGTACGTATTTCGTCACTGTGATTTTGCCAAGTAAGACATGTTCCTGGATCAACATTATTTTCCAAAAATATAGACTTCACAACAATCCCTCCCCCTAAACCTAACTCTACCCATAATTTTTTCCTAAAATCAGAGGGAAATGATAGCTGATTAACAAGGGTGTAGATGCATCTAATCCTAATTGTAAACCTAAAACTGACATTTCCTGAAAAGTTGACCTCAATTCTGATTGGTTGAATGGAATGTTGTTCCAGGATCAACAAAGATGTGTTCACCACGTATTTCGCGTCAGGTACGTTTTCGTCATGAGACCAAGTCAAGTTTACAGTACCCTGTCATATCGTGAAAGAAAAGAAAAGAAGAAGAAAAAAAACAGTGTTTAGGTCTTAGAATATGTTCATTTTGACTAAGCTCTTATTGAATCTATTTTTAGATCTCTGTTTTATATTGTAAATAATAGATCAGTATTTTATAATGCATAATCGTATCTAACTTGATGTAAAATATTTAATAGATTTATATTAGTTTATGTTTTGCCAGTTTGACTGTTGGGTAAAATTATCACGTAAAAAACGCTGCTGAAATGATGATAGTGGCATCTGTTCATTGATTGGTCGGTCAAGCTGTGATCTTGTTCCGTCATGCAGACAATTTTGCAATTTAGTGACGCGTGGTCATTCTGGATGACTCGGTAGAAAAATAAAGGCACTGTCCTTGATTTCAGCTGGTGTACTTCAGGTTCATAATGCCTCTGACTAAAAGTTTAAAAGGTCAAAGTTCACCAGTAGTCATTAGTGGTGAACGGCATCAAGGGTTTCTTTAGAGTTGCGTAACGTGCAACTTATGGTCTACAAACAAATGTGATCCTATTACTACTTTACAATCCAGAGCAACAACATAAAAACATAAAAACTATCAACTTCTATATATATATTCATAGGTTTGTCATTTTTTTCTTATTTCACATCAAGTTTTGGTGCTTGTGACTCACTACTAAAACTACAGTGTTCTCCTTTTTCGAAAGCTACTCAGCAATGCACAGTGTATTGAGAAACAAAAAGCAAGAAAATCAAGAACTGGGAACACTCATCACAGACAATAGCTAAATAAAGCACACTTTTTGTCTTTTCTCGTCTACTAGAATCTAAAGTTAGATATCAATATATCAGTCAATAATGATATCAAAAGCTCTTGTCATTGTAAGTGATAGATGTACAGGATATCTCAGACAGACAAACAGGAAGGATGTACAGCATGATGTTGCTACATAGAGAGTTTGGTAAGGCCTCCACCTTGGTCTCATGCATTGTCTTGGCGCAGTATGGATGAAGGGAATAATCAAAAACAAATGCACGCAGAGCGAAAGAGCGTGAACAAAAAAAAAGCCATTTCTGGATAACAGATTTGTCACTTTGTGCTTTTAAGAGTGTCTATTTGCACTACTGCAGAGTATCTTTGGGGAGGCTAAGGAGATGATTTCAAGGGACAGACAGTATGACATCACTTCCTTTAAGGGGAAGTAGCATCGCTAACAGTGTTCCCCTTCTTAAATGGAGCGACTTTACAAAAGTTTGTCAGTGCTTCAATGCCAGCAAGGAATGAAACATCAGGGGTTTAAAAAGAGAACCAGCTACGTATTCAACGGCAACATCTTTAGCTAGCAGTAGCATTGTAGCATTTTCCGCAGTAAACTTTTACACACAATTATATATATTACTCTCCATCATAAATAGCTATAAATCTTACTAATGTACAGTTGAATAAGGGTATTCTGTACATACGTAAATAGTATTTATCTACATAGAGGAAGGAGAGGAGTCTTTAAAATACTGATGCTCTCATTCATGACAACAGTGCTTAAAACATTTAAATCATGCTGCTCTTTTCCAACATATTACACAATGACTGAATCACAAAAACAGTCCTGTTTTTCTAAACTTTCTTGTAATTCAGTTTATAAGGAGTCCATTATGTGGTTAACTGAGGGCTCGAATATTCTTGTGCTTACGCTTCAGCATCTTCCAGTAAAATCTCTCCTAACTCTACCGTGATTACGCTACATTTTCAAAAGTGGAAGCATCCCATGATCAATAGTGAAATGGGTCTGTCCTTCACGCTGGCTAATTTTAATGTAAATAATGCCAATATTCCGACCTGAGTTATCTGTCCAACTCTATTAAATCTCCATTCGCTTGATACGTTAGGTTCTCTCCAAAACAATTCATGGTTTTAGCAGACACAGTTTATGATGCCACATTCACACATCTAATAAAATGAACTCTAATCATGTAGGTCATCTCAAGCTGCCACTAGTAGATTGTCTGGTACCAACTCCCAACACCTGATCATCTCTAAGAACAGACTGCATAGAGATGCAAAGACGATAGGATAAGCAAGGCTTTAATGACAGAAGATAAATCAAAGCAATAACAGATTTAGTGTGAGCTGAGACCACAGGAATACAGGTGAATGAGTGTATATGTTCCGCTAATAAACTGAAATGAGAAAAATCTGCTGAAGCTACTGATTGGACCATTGATTGTAATTGGCAGGAAAACATTGTCACCTCTTCTTTCTTTCTTCTTTCTCCTTCCTGCTCCTTCATTTCTTTTTTTTTTCCATATGCGGACAGTCTTGTGTGGGTGCTAGCAATCCATTCTCGCTTCTCTTTCTTTTCGTTTCGCCCACTCCTTCACCATTCCTCCTCTCCTCTGTCCGACGGGTCAGTGGCGGTCATAGGCAGTGGCAGTTGCTGTGGCAGCCGTTCCTGCTCCTCTTGTGGCTGCGCTATAGTAGTATGGAGATCCTACAAAGTATATGAAAAAAAAAGAAAAAATGATAATTTTTTAATGATAAACTTTAATGATAATTCACTCACCCCCATGTCATCCAAGATGTTCATGTCTTTCTTTCTTCAGTCGTAAGGAAATTATGTTTTTGGAGGAAAACATTTCAGGATTTCTCTCTATATAATGGGCTTCTATGGTGCCCTCAAGTTTGAACTTCCAAAATGTAGTTTATATCCAGCTTCAAAGGGCTCTGAACGATCCCAGCCAATGAAGAACGGACTTACGTAGCGAAACGATCAGTTATTTTCTAAACAAATTGACAGTTTATATACTTTTTAACCTCAAACGCTTGTCTTGTCTCGTCTCTGCAATGCGCATGTGTAGTCTGTGTGATCCGGGTCAATACAGTTAGGGTATGTCGAAAAACTCCCATCTCGTTTTCGTCTTCAATTTCGAAATTTTCCTACAAGCCGTTTTACCTTTTTTTTGTAAAGAATATTTGATCTTTGTATGCTCACTTTGTAAATACTGGGTTGGTACTTCTGCAGCGATGTAGGATTTTGAAATTGGGTATATAAATTGTCAATTTGTTTCGAAAATAATAGATCGTTTCACTAGAAAAGACCCTTCTTCCTCGGCAAAATTTCTTTACGACTGAAGAAAGTTTTTAAATAAAAACATTTTAGGATTTTTCTCAATATAGCAGACTTCAAGAGGGACCATGGGTAGAACGAGAAAAAATGGTCTTACCTAGCAAAACGACTGGTCATTTTCTAAAAAAAAACTACTTTTTAATCACAAATGCTCACCTAGCACACCTCTATGGCACGTAGTCATGTTGGAAAGGTAACGCGTGAAGGCAGTACCAACCCAGTGTTTACAAAGCTAACGTATGCAACTCTATGTAAAGAAAGTTAAATGCCCTTTACAAAAAAAGGTAAAACAACTTTTTGAAGTTGGAGGAGATAATGAAAGTACACAAAGAGCTAACCACGTGTGACCTTTACAACATAATGATGCAGTGCGTCATAGACGCACATCTAGTGCAAGGTGAGCATGTGTGGTTCAAAAGTATAGAAATTATTTTTTTTATAGAAAATGACCAATCGTTTTGCTAGATTAGACCATTATTCCTTGTGTAGAGCCCTTTGAAGCTGCATTAAAAATGCAGTTTGGACCTTCAACCCGCTGATCTCCATTGAAGTCCACTATATAGAAACAAATCCTGGAATATTTAATGTGGAAGGGTTACTCCACCCCAAAATGAAAATTGTCATTAATCACTTACCCCCATGCTGTTCCAAACCCGTAAAAGCTTTGTTCCTCTTTGGAACACAATTTAAGACAATTTGTCTCCTCTGCATCACCGTAGCGCCATTTTGGAGAGTATCCACTGGACGCAAACAGTGTACGCTGTTCTTTGTCAGCTACGTCATGTGGATATGCTGTTTTCATTCGAATCAAAGCGTAGATAACAAGAACATGTATCCGTGTGCTGTGGCTGACAGAGAACAGCATACAAGTTCAAGTTCAAGTTCCGCTACATGTGTGTACGCTGTTTGCGTCCAGTGGATACTCTCCAAAATGGTGCTACATTAATGCGGAGGGGACGTTGTTGATTAAAGTCGTTATTTTTTTTTCTGCATAAAAAAGTATTCTTGTAGCTTCGTAAAATTATGGTTGAACAACTAATGGCAAATGGACTATTTTCACGATGTCTTTCATACTTTTCTGTGCCTTGACAGTGTTATTTACTTGACAGTCAATGGGACAGCCACAAAGCTCCTGATTTTCATCTAAAATATTTTAAATTGTATTCCAAAGACGAACAAAGCCTTTACGGGTTTGGAATAACATGGGGGTAAGTGATTAATGACAAAATTTACATTTTGGGGTGGAGTAACCCTTTAATTTCTTTTTTCGATTCAAGAAAAAAAGACATGAACATCTTGGATGACATGGGGTGAACTAATTCTTCAAAATGGTCTTGAACTGCTGTTGATCTCAAATCACATTAAGATAAATGCTCACTAAGAAGCAATGAATTCATTACCAAGAATAAATATGATCACAGGATGATGGATGTACAGCCCAGTGTACTTTTGATTTATCAGTCCCCCACAATCATGTCACCCTTCCTCTTATTTGAAATGACACCACCATCATCAGCTCAGTTTCTGCTGGGAAAAGACCATTTCTGCTCTATAAGACACAAGATCCATCTTGATCAGTCTGTGTTGGCATTAAGTGCTGATGGACCCCTCAAAGATGAAATGTCTTTAGTATCATAGTTAGTTTTAGCAGGACGTATTTTTCTTTATTACACCAAGACAGCGGGCATGAGCGAGGGCTATAACAGATTGGAGAGACAGCTGCACTGCTTAGTCTTTGTTGCCGGAGGTAAAGAGTTTGAAATTGTGAGAAATGTGGTGGATGTGTGTGTTTGTCTTCACTTGAAATGAAGTTTATGTGAGTGTGATTAAATAGCTTTTGTGTCGCTAGAAAAACAGGGTTTGAGAGTATGAAGTATATCAGGATTTTGCTGATATTGAGTGAAGAAAGCATTATTTGTAGATTATTTGTTATTTGTTTTGGCAATGTTCACTCAAAAACTGTGATCAATGTGGCCTACAGTTGAGGTCAAAAGTTTACATACACCTTGCAGAACGTTATTTTGCATGTTGTTTTTTATTTAGTACTGACCTGATTAAGATATTTCAGATAAAAGACATTTACATATAGTCCACAAGAGAAAATAACAGTTGAATTTCTAAAAACAACCCTGTTCAAAAGATTCCTAATACTGTTACCTGAATGATCCTCAGCTATGTTTTTTTTTTTTTTTTTTTTTTTTTTTTTTCAACTGATAGTTGTTCATGAGTCCTTTGTTTGTCCTGAACAGTTAAACTGCCCACTGTTCCTTTAGGTCCCACACATTCTTTGTTTTTGTTTTTTATTTGTTTGTTTGTTTGTTTTTTAGCATTTTTGTGTATTTGAACCGTTTTCAACTATGACTGTATGATTCTGAGAAAAAAAATATTTGAAAAATGTACACAACTCCATTCTGTTCAAAAGTATACACCCTTGGCTCCTACTGCATTGTTTTTCCTTCTGGTGTATCAGTGACCTTTTGAACCTTCTGTAATAGTTGTATATGAGTCCCTCAGTTGTCCTCAGTGTGAAAAGATGGATGCATTTTGTATAATCCCTCTTATTTTGGTAAAATAATTAACATTTCACAGATTCTGCAAGGTGTATGTAAACTTTTGACCTCAAATGTATATACATATACATATATATATATATATATATATATATATATATATCTAGCACACTTAACTTTGCTTTGGAGCACTTCACAGAAAACACTGTCAAATGTCTGTCAAATCAGGGTCTCTTTCTTGACACACAAAGCAAAAAGCTCAGGAAATCTCCAAGGAATCCCTTCTCCTTTGGGAACGTTAAGGTCAGCTTGGTGGTTCTCTCTTACACACATACAACTGGTTTTAAGCCAATGCCCCTTCACCTTACTTTTGACTGGTGTGTCAGTCTGTGGTTTTGCTGATCGGGGCAGGTTCTTCTGAGCTGCTCATTTTATGCACCATACATACATACACATATGGCAAGCTAACCCGACAATGTTTCAAACATCAAACCACCCACACATCTCCCTCTGATGGCATAAGTGTTATGTACCTGTAGGTTGTGGGGTTTGGCCAGGGAACAGACCCGATGAAGCTGCTCTCTCCGAGCCCAGTAAAGAACCGTACTCCTGCTGGAACACTGGCAAGAGCAAAGTGCACATACATACAACAACTTAAATCAGTAAGTTTATAGTTAACAGCAAATGAGTTTATTTTAGAAATGTGACTATAAATTAATCCTTTACAAATTGCTCTAAACGAATGCATTTAGTTTCCACTTTTTCTACTTTGCATTAGTTTTCTAGCTCACACAGAAATGGTGTACATCCAAACCATGTTTTTTTCCCATGTTTTAAAAAACTATTAATTTAAAAGCATTAAGAGAGGAAGTTTTCTGCATCATTGTCCACATATTTGTGCTTTCAGTTCAAACTTTTACCTAGTAGACTGGGGTTTGCAAATCTCCAAGACTCATTGTATGTTGAATACTGCGGATGGGAATAAGGACTGCCAGAGAAATCTCCTCCTGAAATACAAGAAAAGACAATAGAAATGTTAGATGTGCATGTACAATTGCTCTAACTTTTCCATCTGAATGTACATCCTATACTGCATATATGAGCCTAAAAGGTCCAATTGGCTAGGTGGAAGTGTCGATTTGTGACAGTTTTTCTCCTCCATTGCTTCAGTGTAGTTTTCCCCTTATCTCCCTCTTTCTTCCTCTCCCTCTTTTCCCTCGTTCTCCCTTTCCCCGGGGAACACTTTCCCTTTGCTGGCTGTCACAAAATCAGAGGCCCTAGCTCTCTCTCTCTCCCTTTCCCTCCATCTCTCGCTCTGTCGGTTCTGCCTGGCTGGTTTTGTGCCCCCCTCCCCTGTGTGTCAGCCCCCCTGCTGAAAGAGAGAAAGCAACAGAACGGAGGAAAAGGAGAGGAGAAATAAGCGATACACTCCGGGATAAAGTGAAGGAGGAGGATGTAGGAGATATAGGGAAAAATGAAAAAGCACTACTAATCAATTTTCCATAAAGATTAAAGTGAAATGTATAAATCTATCATATTTGAGAGCTGTAAATAAGCATTAGAGGCAGTTGAAGCAGTTCAGTTCTATAATTATCATCTTTCTTTATTGTTTGATATCATTAAAATAAAATAAAATGAATGTACTCAAGCACTCACTCAAGCACATTATACATTTCAAGATAATTGAGAGAACAAGTTTTCATAATTTTGTAATCATTATACGTAACCACCCTAGTAAAAAAATAGCTTTAAAATGCATGTATTTTTATATTAAGCATCGTTCAATTTTATTAACATATTTACTGACATATCGCTTCAGACTTATTTTAATTAAACCTTATTTGGAGTACTACTTGTGCACAATGCACATTTCTTAATATTAAGCCTAAAATATGTTTTCATTGTATGACCTTTAAATAATATTGGTCTTTAAATGCTAAATATTTAAAGTGTACATAAAGTATACTTGTAATAGTTCCACTTTAGCACACTCAAATACTTAAAGTATCACTTTCAGAACAAAAATTTACAGATAATGTGCTCACCCCCTTGCCATCAAAGATGTTCACGGCTTTCTTTCTTCAGTCGTAAATAAATTATGTTTTTTGAGGGAAACATTTCAGGATTTCTCTCCATATAATGGACTTCTATAGTGCCCCCAAGTTTGAACTTCCATAATGCAGTTTAAATGCAGCTTCAAAGGACTCTAAACAATCCCAGCCAAGTAAGAAGGGTCTTATCTAGCGAAACGATTGGCCATTTTCATCTATGTGAAGCGTCTGTGTGATCCGGGTTAATACAGTTAGGGTATGTCGAAAATCTCCCATCTTGTTTTCTTCCCCAACTTCAAAATTGTCCTACATTGCGGCAGAAACACCAATCTAGTGTTTACAAAGTGAACATACAAAGAAGTTCAAACACCCTTTACAAAAAAAAAAGGTAAAACAGGGATGGGATGGGATTTTTTGACATACCCTAACAGTTTTGACCCTGATCATATAGACCAAGCATGCGCATCGCAGGTGATGAGACAAGACAAGCATTTGAGGTTAAAAAGTACATACATTTTCAATTTGTCTCAAAAATAATCAATGGTTTCGCTAGATAAGACCCTTTTTCATCGGCTGGGATCATTTAGAGCCCTTTGATGCTGGATTTTAAGTGCATTTTGGAAGTTCAAACTTCGGGGCATTATAGAAGTTCATTATATGGAGAGAAATCCTGAAATGTTTTCCTCAAAAAACTATTTCTTTACAACTGAAGAAAGAAAACACGAATATCTTGGATGACAAGGGGTGAGTACATTATCTGAAAATTGTTGTTCTGAAAGTTAACCAATAATTAAGTATATCTTTCAAGAGTTCGCACGAACATATAATGAGATAGGGCAATTAGTAAGCATATTTGGCGTGCTGTCCAGGGGAGGGCTCCGAGCTCGGGGAGGAGCCCGAACCCAGAGAACTCCCCCACCCAAAGTTGGAAATTAACGTGGGCTTGTAGCAAAAATGCCACCAAAATGAACAAAAACTATCCTATAAATTCAAGACAAAGGGACAAAAAATGTCCATGCACAATTAAACAACGTATTACAACTGTTGAGATTAAAATTAAATGTGAAAATGTATTAAAAGCTTCAGTTCACGGAATTAGATTTAGATTCACCCACACTGCATCAGATTACTTTTCCGCGCTGTTTTGTGCAGCGTTGAGCTTTATAGCCAATCAAACACATTTCTGTTGAACTTAGGAATGTACTGGCCAATCAGAGGTGCTTAGATTAGTCAACACTGAAAACACCGGAGCTGTTGTTGAGCGCGCACCTTCGCAAAATCCCTCATCATAAACACAGTGCAAATATGATGAAAATGAAAGTTTAGTTTTGTAGCTTCAGTGATTATAATGGGAGTTTTTGCATAACTTGTGCTATTATTGTGACGTGCTCGAAACTAAACAAAAACGTTTTATATTGTTTTCTATATTGATATTAATAATAATTATTACAATATAAAGAGCAATAATCTACAATAGTGATTTCTGTCATACTATTGGAGCTCTGTGACCTCCTGGATTTTACATTTATAGTTTAGATACAGTTTTAAACAGTCTATTGTTATTGACAACAGTTTCAAATTTGATTAAAGTAATTGGGTAAATTTACATATTTGACATTAAAGACAACGTATGGTTTTTATAATAATAAGGTGATCCTAAAATTTACCTTCACAAATGTAAAAAATTACGGCTGGAAATCAATTCCATTTAATGGTAAAGATAAGTTTTGACCCTTTTGATTAACAAAATGCAAGTTTAATTCAGAAAGTGCAGTAGTACAAGGTAAATGAAGTGGGATAATCTAAAGTGCATGTCTGAAGCTTTGTTCCTAACCTTAACCTTCAGCATGCTCTAAAGATGGGATCGTTGGCATGGTTACCTCTCCTCCGTCAACTCTGCGCCACAGCGACTACTTCATGTCAGGTTGTTTAGGGAAGATGCTGGTGAAAGTGCGGGGGATGACTTATGGATGGAGAGGAAAAGAGGGATGGGGTCTCCCCAGCGAGAGAGATGGGTTGCAAGGTCATAAATGCTTGTCAGAAGTGGGGGAAACATGGGGGATTCAGTCGGAGGGAAATACGAGACAAGGTTACGGATCTTGCTCTGAAGAGAGGGGACCTGACAAGACCCTATGAGTCACTGTGGCAACCGGGGAGAGCATCGACAGAGACACCAGTGTGACAGACTGGAGACACGACAAGAGACATGTTGTTGTTGTTGTTGTTGTTGTTGTTTTGGCTTGGGTTTGTTTTGCTGTGTTCAGGGAGTCGATACAAGGGTTGGTGAACAGTCCTTCTTCCCAACGTTCTTGCTTTTTTGTACCACTCTATTTGTCCTGTCACACTAGAGTTTCCACTTGTATCCACTTGTGTAACCTTGTACTTGATACTGGAGCTAAGCAAGTAAATACCTCCTTCAAGTTTTGCTTTTGTTTTCATAATTTTGCCAGTTAGTAAGCCACATTTATATAGCAAGAATAGTAATTGAGTAAACTAAGAAAAGTCCATAAAAATAGGGTCCTATGTAGAGTTAATATTAAAGGTCTACAGAAGTGCCTAGAAACACGCAGCGGAATTCTATTCTATTCCAACTGAAACAGGGAAACAGGGCAAGCCATATCAAGCATCCCAGCCCACTTTTTAAAATAGCGTTCCATTTATATCTGTTCGGGCCAGATCCAGTGTTGCTAAATTTAGCGACTTTTTTCCAAAAAAGCGCCTAGCGACAAATCTAGAGACTTCTTGGACAAACTTTATTTTGTTTATATATATATCTTCGAGAGCTGGTTATGTAGTCTTAATGGGCCTCATTTCAGTCACTATTTCATATTCACCCCATTGTCTGACAACAGAAACAGTAAAATATTCCTATATATATATATATCAATGAAAACTGTTTTATTGAGAATTTGACTGCATTAAAATGCAGTATGTGAGCACAGAGAGGCATGACGATATGACAAACTGACGTCATGAATATACTAATTAGCGTATGACATCATCTACCGACATTTGGCCACTTTTCAAGCGAGGTTTAGCTACTTTCCATTGAAAAAAGTTGGCAACACTGGCCAGATCCGTTGAGCTCAGTAAAGCCGCATTTGACAGCTTTTGACAGTCACAGTCTAATTACCCCCTAGATTCAATATGAAATTCTTACTAAAACAAAATAGTGATCAGAATCTTGCTGAGGCTGTGTAGTTTAATACATGCAGACTCGCGCATATGATCTGCTTTGTGCTATCGTGTCTCTGGACTGGAGCCAAAATCCGGAGTAGACTGCACGCTGCAGCAGTTTGTATAATGCAACGTGAAACCAAACTTCATTTGACCCGACGGAAAGCATATTTACACTGTCTGAATCATTCCCTATCGCCAACGTTGCACACTACCTGCCATTCACCATAAAAAAAGCACTAACTCTCTGAACAAGTGACCGATGTCAGCCGTAACTTCAGCGTCTATTTATAGTGTAGGGGGCGGGAAGCTATGGATTCTAGAAAGCATTTAATTGGACAGGAGGTTTGATGAGAATCTAAAGTGCAGCGTGATGTCATCAAAATCATTGATTCATATTGGTGGAAGTGATGAGAATGTAAGTTTGAATGCTCATATCTTGTAAACGCGAATCTTGTTGTTGTTTTGGAGCACACTAGCTTATAGATAACCTTAAGACTAACATATTCATACCAAAAGCCAAAAAAAATTAAAAGAAATATCTGTAAACTTCACGGATAAGATCCTGGCAGAAAATTACCAGTACATTTTCCATTTTTCTCTTGTTTTTTTTTTACATTCTCTCATTTTTCATGATGGGAGTTATTTTGTAATTTTGGGATGGACCAATATTGGAATTGTAGCCTATATGATACACCAATGTAATTTATAGTACTTTGTTTAAGCACACTAAAACATAATAAACAGTTAATCTAGTACCATTATCATTGATATTCTTAATAAATGTTCTGCAACATTTATTCCTATACTTATAATCTTATTTTTATCCAAAAAAAGCACACTCTGAAACACTGCTATCATTAATTGTGCACAGCTTATGCCACCATGCATTCTTAAAGGGATAGTTCACCAAAAAATGAAAATTAAGTCATAATTTGCTCACCCTAGTGTTGTTCTAATGGTATATGCCCTTCTTTCATTTTAAGACCACAATTTCTTTAAAAACCTTTTTAAAAAAGATTCCAAGTGTTTGGGGTTTGTGTAACAAAACTAGCTCCATATGCCTATCCCAAATATCAAATCTTCCATTCCTAAAACACACACTGTTATGCTTTATGCAAAATTTCAACTTGAAAATCACTATAGAAATATTCATAAATACGCTCAGTTTTCTTAAAGGAACTTACAGGAACTTAAAGGTTCCCTACCAATGCTCCTTCCTCACAAAACTCATTTTGTGGAAGACATTTTGGTTAGAATATAAAATTCAGATTTCGGCTTCTAACGATTATGAAAATACAATAATCAAGATAAAACGATTATTGTGCCCCATTCCACCCTTTTCCAGCGGTGCGCTTTTGGTTCTCCATTAAAGCCCAAACTCCACATGCAAATCAGCACAAGCAGGTGATGTGAATTTGCCAAAATGGGACGTGCTTGACTAATTAAACTTTATTAATATGGATGCCCCTTTTTTAGTAGGTTTTGTGCCTGAGGGATCCGAGTCATTGAATACTGAGTATCTGCCGATACAGAGTCCCGATCCGATACTTATATATTCCTAGTATTTGGTGCACAATTCAAATAGATTAAAGTTCAATCCAGTGTATACAGAGTTGTGCAGAGAGCCGATACGGATCAGTTAAAAAAAACGCTTGATCGCCCCCATTCCAGAATCTTAAGATCAGCTCGGGGCATCCCTATTTATTAGATTTGAGTTTTTAAAATAAAAAAGAGGAACGAACACAGACAAACAAAATGAACTTTAAACTTTGTCAAATACATGCAAAAATATATCAAAATACGTCACTTGGTGCTTATTCATGTAAACCCTCATCAGTTGAGAATGAAAATTCACATGTAACAGTATATTGAATTCGTGCAGCTCTTAATAAACAGGCTAATATTCCTGTTGCGGACTGTGTGCTTAATATTAATAAAACAACAAAAGACAAAGAGAAAATCACTCACAGAAGGACTTCTGTAGAATGTAAATTCTGTCAGGACCACTATCGTCAAAGATGACTGACAATTAGCATACAATTTGGATTGGCGGTATGGTTTTGTTTTGGAACTCCCTGCACGTCCATGCAGCCTTACAATATTGACCAAAATAATCATGATTATGATATTTGCCATAATTAAGCAGCCCTAAATACAAGCATTTTAGTCAAATATAATTTATGGAATAAACCTTTAACCCGCAGAAAAGAAAAATCAACCTGTGGCAAAAGTTTAAAAGTAGCCCAATTTAGTGGAAAAACTGCAATCCCGGTAACCCTACCCTTAAAAAATAAAAGTTAAATTAAATAAACCTTTGTAACTAAATAGATAAATAAAAGTGTTTTTTAGTTAATTTCAAAAAGAAAATATAAGCCAGGTAGTATTATTTAAAGTCACATGTATATGAACAATATTCAAAGCCATTCACATGCTTTTGTGTTTGTGAATATGAATATCCTAGTGAGAGAATTCATGTGTATTTCTGTGATTCTGAAGTGGCCTGTGGATTAAAAAAATAGCTAAAAGAAAGGAGGCCAAGGGAGTCTGCAGGAGAATGAATGAATTAGTCAAGGGTCAGTGATGATTCTCATTAAAAACAAATTACTGATGTTGAGAAGGGACAGCTGTGTGACTGGGGTCTAATAGTCCAGCCACTCCTGCTGAAGACTCAAAGCCAGTCCACCCGCCCCACACTCTGCCAACCACCCAACACCCCTCCCACCCTTCTCCATCCCATAACCCCCTGGGAGTGCTGTCAACCTGGCAGATGGGGGGAGACAGGAAGTGGCAAAGACAAGACCCCCCTCCCACTGGGACCTCAACTGAAATAAAGCAGAGGTGAAAAGGGGGTATTGGGAGAGTGACTACAGCAGGACAAGTGAGAGAGGGTGAGAGAGAAAGAACGAGGGTGGCACATATATGAAAATTAGCCTATGTATTATTTTCATCATCACTCCCTTCAGCAATATGCCAAAAAAAAAATCTAAAATCTAAAGAACTCAATCTAGTATGATGGCAACTTATGGCTATGTCTATATATGTAAAGTTTGTGTAGATGGAGTTCAAAATTTATTGACAGGCATGTATACTCACCAGGTACCATTCCTGTTAGGGAGGGTGTGGAGTAACTACCCTGCCCAGTTGGAGGAACATGAGGAGGGTAACCAGGGAGCGTGGTGCTGGCCAGGTCACGACCTGTAAGGAAAAAAAGAGCATTTCTAGCATGAATAGCATCAACTCCATAGGGAAGAGTTTATTGATCTGACTTCTCAGTGACTCATTCCATTCACCACAACCCCTTATGAAGCAATTTCATCTGTAATTGTTCAGTAAACTTGGCTTTAACCTTTTTTATCTGCTTGTTAAGTTGTGACATAATGTTTGAGGGACCAAAACTTTACTCCAAGTCAACAACCACTTAAGATTTTACTGTGGAGATTAGGATCATGTGTAACCCTGGACCACAAAACCAGTCTTAAGTAGCACGGGTATACTTGTAGCAATAGCCAAATATACATTGTATGGGTCAAAATGATCGATTTTTCTTTTATGCCAAAAATTATTAGGATATTAATAAAGATCATGTTCCATGAAGATATTTTGTACATTTCCTACTGCAAATATATCAAAACTTAATTTTTTATCAGTAATATGCATAACTAAGAACTTCATTTGGACAACTTTAAAGGCGATTTTCTTAATATTTAGATTTTTTGCACCCTCAGATTCCAGATTTTAAATAATTGTATCTTGGCCAAATATTGTCCTATACCAATGTACCCATAAATCAGTGAAAAGTTTATTTAGATGATGTATAAAACTCATTTCCAAAAACTGACCTATATGACTTGTGGTTTTGTGGTCCAGGGTCACATTTTCGGTTGTACTACAGCACTGTGAGTGTATAATAGCACCTTTAATAGTTGTTTTTGGGATCTGAAAGTGTGTTTGAATCCGAAACCAGTGACATGTGACATCAGATTTAACAACCAGGTTAAAACTGAAAAACGTCCTATTGTGATGTCAACACATGAGTGTGTCCTGAGTTTTTATATGGAAATAAATAAAACATTGGCGTATAATAAAGCACAGATTTGATTCAGCTGGTAATCAGACTTGCAGCACAAGTGCGATATTGCTTTTATGAGTTTTTTATATTGAGTTTTTAAATAAATCGATAGAATGAATAATTCAATGACTCACTCTTAAAAACTGTTTGTTTATTTATAAATTAGTGGTTTAAATGAATCCTTTATAATAAATTATTTAATGATTACAAGCTATGTTTCCATCAACCTGTTTTTATGCACAATTTCTTGTTTTGATAGCTAATATTTAACACTTTTATTAATAATTATGTAAACATTTATGACCCTTACAAACTGACTTTCAAGTAAAGACTAGTGTAATTTAAAAGCTGATAAAGAAATAGTTCACATTGCAAAGTAAATGAAGCATGGATCTATGTTGTAGCTTATTAAATCAGATAAGTGACATCTTATAAGCTTGGTAAACTAGCGACATCCTGTTTAACCATCCCGATTAATACAGCCATCTCACTTTATGTCAGATCACAAATCTGCCTTTGCCCCAGTAATAGGGCCTCTGGTATAATTATGCACTGATGTATGACAGGATCTGGTTGTCTTTACTCTTAGTGTACAACATACATGCCCTTGTCTCCCTAAGGCCTGATTCACTAAGGGGCATATTCAAAGGGAATAAAATAAAGAAAATCAGGTCAGTGAAACTAAAAGTTAAAAAAGAAGCTCTTTAGGCACAGGTAACTGACAGGTAAGAGTCAATACCTTTTTACCTTAGATTGTTAGACTTCATTAAAAACAAACAGGGATGGATTAATATGAGAGGTTTAACTTGTCCATTTCACAATGATCACTGGGCAGTTTCTAAATTTAATTCTCTCTCGCTTTCTCTCTCCTCTCTCTCTCTCTGTTGTATGGATGTATAACTGTATTAGGCTACATGACATGGCTGTCAGAGTGAATCATCTCTCAGTCTGCACATGGTGCTGATCTGTAGACTGCAGCCCATTCATCATAATAAACACCATCACCCTCAGTTCATCCATCCCCTTCAACACAACCACCGTTTAAGCCTCTGTAGGGTGTTTGAGAGGGAGGGAGGGAATGAGGAAGGACAGAAACTGAATACTTTATCAGAGATTAAAAAGGATGATACAGAAGACAAGGGAAGGTATAAGAGACAGAGGCAGTTAAAACTGGAAGACAGGGAAAGTGTGGAAAGAGAAATTTACCCATCAGTTGTTATGCAACATGACAACTGTATGACCTTTGGATAAACGCATTATGCAGCATTTGCAGATTCTATGTTTGCAGGTATAAAGCAAATGAGATGTAAGTGGTCATAGGTCACATATCAGTCAAAATGGCTCATTAATATTATACATATACACACAGACAAACAGCAAATGACTGTCTATTGTAAATTCATCCAATTTTTTCTCATGGCGAAAACGTAGGCCTTCCTCTGGGAACTTTTTCACATGATACAAAACACGTACTGTCATGTACGTTTCGTGACATATTCAATATGAATACATATGGTATATTTTATGTGAGCTAGCTTTAGCGTATATAGTTCTGACTTGAAATGTCCATTGAGTAGTGGTTTTAAAATAATGTACAATCTGGACTACACCTGAACCCACCTGATAGTATGAACAAAAGCAAACGTGATGTAAAAACGCAATCGCAAACGTCGTTTTAGCTTGTTTTTCAATCTCTCTTCTTTCAGCTCTTTCATCGAGAGTTAAGTTTTTGTTCTCAGGGGTACGTTTTCGTCATGAGACCAGGTAGAAACTGGAACAACACAATGAATATTGCCTTTGTGTCAAACAAGTGATTGAATCTTTCACTCAATTCAGGCTGGATTCACAAAACATTCTTGAGCATAAATTTCTTTGATAACTGTTATTTTATCTTCTGTTTTTCTAAATTAAAGATAAAGATACGAATATTTATTTCTTAATCTTTTTATCAATTGTTATTAAGACTAAACTTAAATTCCTGTTTAAATATCATTGTAAATAACCTCTTAAAGTTAGGATAACTTGTTTTAAATTCTCAAAGGTAGGTTGTTTAATGAATTTATTTAACGTTATTTCAATTATGAAACATTAAAACATAACACTACACGTGAAATGTGTTTGTTTTATTTATTTATTTTTAAGAAAAGACTCTAAAATGTTATCTGATTGCATGACAGTTCTTGCCAAAGATTTGATCAATTTAAAAAGTCTGCATTTTTTAGTAAGTCGCAATTCTGAATTTGTAACTCGCAATTGTGAGTTTATATCTTGCAATTCTGACTTCTTTTCTCAGAATTGCAAGTTTATATCTTGCAATTCTGAGAAAAAAAGTCTGAATTGCAAGTTGTAAACTCGTAAGTGGCAGAAATGGGCTACCATACCAAAGTAATTTATTTATTAAGAAAAATATATATATTTGAGATCATTCTTCTTAGAAATTATCTTACATTTCTTCTCTCTAAAGCAGAATTTTGTGAATCTGGCCACTGTTTTGCTCATAAACATAATACATTCAAAAACGTAACACCACCTACTTAAGTTGTTCAGACACACGCACACACACACACACACACACACACACACACACACACACACACACACAATAGTTAGTTCTGCTTTGACGATGCTTTAACTATTTTACTTTGTTCATTACTTTGTTTGTTAACCTTAGTCATGATGGAACTTACCAAAAAAAACAACCAAATATGTGACCCAGGACCACAAAACCAGTCTTGTAGCAGTAGGCAAAAATACACTGTATGAGTCGAAATTATAAATTTTTCTTTTATGCCAAAAATCATTAGGATATTAAGTAATGATCATATTCCATGAGGATATTTTGTACATTTCCTGCTGTAAATATATCAAAACTTAATTTTTGATTAGTAATATGCATTGCTTTAAATGTGATTTTCTGAATATTTTGATTTTTGATTTTCAAATAATTGTATCTCATGCAAATATTGTCATATTCTAACAAACAATACATCAATTGAAACCTTGTTTTATTGATGTATATATCTCAGTTTAAAAAAATGGACCCTTACGACCGGTTTTGTGGTTTAGGGTCACATATAAGCTTTTCAGCAATATATTAGCAACAAACAATGCAAAAATATAAAAAGTAACATACCAAAATATTTGGATATTGTAATTAATGCACCTTTAGCATTTTTAACATATATGTGACAACTTGCTCCACTGCAAATGTACCTGCAGTTACACACACAGTCTCTCACTCTCTGTTCTGCTGTTTGCCATGTTAGGGAGCTGTCCATGTTAGGTGACAGGAAGACATTAGTGAAGACTGGATACTAATCCACTCTGGGTCAGTGGACAGGGCAACAGCGAGGGACAGCGAGAAAGATGGACTCTTCAGAGGAAGAACAGACAAGGCCTAGTCCTCTGAGAGACGTTGTCAGAGAAGAGAATGAAAGAGGGTAGACAGGAAAAGATTTTCTTGCTTAAAAAAAAAAGATAAAATCATGGGGGGATGGTATGTGTGTAGTAGAAGGGGCTGCTAGTGTCACTTCTCAATCTCATTTCCTTTTCTATAAACTAAACAACAGAGATAAAAAAAATAGCCAACTTTTTTTTTTCTCTTTATATTATTGTTAATGTATATGTGTATTTGCATGAATGTATCATTTGTGAATTGTTAGTTATCATAAATGTAAATACAAAATGTTCATTTGTGATCTGCCAATAGGGGGCGCCATTATGCAAACAAGAGGCACCCATTCCAGTCTTTTCTCATGGTCCTTTATGAGAAAAGCTCTGTTTGTAATTCATTCGGGCTTTTTCTCCTTCCACAAACACACACACACACACACACAGTCTAGACGTACAGGTTTCGCTCTACCTTGTCAGATGGTCCACAAATCCCAATTCCATGATTCCCTCGTTAGGGCTCCTGTCCAAGCAGCTCTTAATTAGCGCTCCCTTACTCCCAAATGGAGTGAGCCAGTAAGGGAGAGGAGGAGACATGTATATAGTAATTACAGGTCTCCATCCACTCCCTCTGTCCCTCAGGATATAGAGTCTGAATCTGAATCACTGAGCACTGTTTAACAGGTCTGATAACATTCTCATCTCACCTCTGAGCTGCCCACAGCAAGCTGATCCACAATCAGGTGCTTCTAATTCATGTTTAACATAGCTATAATACAGAGAAACCCTAGCCAATCTCAGATTGTCTTTAGCAAGACAAAGGTGTCTGCCATTTCATTCCAGTTCCACCATAGTTTTTCAATAATTTAAGCATTTTTTTTTTTTTTTATCAATTAAACATATTTTTTAAATCCACTAAACAAACAGGGTTTCCACTCTAAGCCAAATGTCAAATTTCACTGATTAAAAAGCTGAATTTCCCTGATATTTAATAAACAGATTCATCCATTTGCAAGCTTTATTTACAGCTGTTTTTTAATAAAAAACATACATACATTTTTTTTTCTTTTACCTGTTAAATTTTTCTGTACTATTTCTACAGAAATTAATTGGATATGGTTTTTATGCTTTTAGAACCATAACCTAACCATAACAATAGTCACGTAAAACACCGCGATTTTGAAAAAGGAAACAAAACACTTACAGCAACAAACAAAAATCCCTGATATTCCATGACTTGGACAAAATAAACATAAAATTCCCTGACTTTCAATGTCTGGAATAGACCTTTTAAAATTCCATGATATTCCAGAAATTCCATGACCCATGGGAACCCTGAACGAAGTTAATTAACATCTTGCAATTCTGTTTTTTTTTTTTTTTTTTTTAACATATAGGTAGTTTGCTTACCAGACACAAGTGGATACGATTGAGGTCCTGCAACGGTGGAACCCAGTTCTGCTCCTGTCTGATTGGCCAAGCTGTTCTTCATCTCCTCCAGTCCGCCAGCCAAAGACGCCATAGCCGAGTAATCAGATGTCTATGGAGAGAGATTTCATGAGATGGCTACAATGGAAGAAAATCAACTTCATGAAATTATGTTCTATGTAAACGCTCATCTTTGTGTTTGTGAATGCCACACAGGTATGTAGCCAACACTAATGAGTAGCGGTGGCGTAGATCCAGGTGATGTATGTGGCCGACCTCGGACTGACCCCGCTTGTGTGCTTTCATGACCAATTACTTGCAATGATCTCTGTCCCACCCCACACCCACAGTGATTCATCTCCATTGGCGGTAATGGGGTTTGTCACTCAGGTGTGGATATGGTTTGATGGCAGAGTTTGGGAAGTGGATGTCGCTTCTGTTTTAGTGCAGGAGGAGGTTATTAATAACCCTGATTAGGAGTGAATTAAACCCCAACAAAATCCTGATGGTACACCTGCCCCTGCTGTTACCGTAAAGTTACGTCATTTACAAGCTATTACCATCCACTACCATCCACTTTAACATTCCTGTAAATAAATGTTAAGCTGCAAGTAAGCTTGTGCCTTTTTACAGGGGATACTAATCCTCTCTGTCCACTGGTTCCATAAAAAAATACTATCACATAATTTGATTTCAGAAAGTGTATTGTGGATTTTAGTCCATGTCTGTCCATCTTTTAAAAGTTACATTTACAATTTGCAGTCAAAGTGACTCTTTGAACTACAATTCATTGCTTTCATCATATCCGACTTATACCAAGCACATATTCAGCTTTTAAATCTGTGTAATTACTGACTAGGTTTCCATATGACATTCTGTGTTTATAGATGTATTATGCGAACGCGAGGGTCAGCGTACAGTACGCCTTCAGAATAGGAAGCGTGTACTGTACGCTCACCACATCGCACATGCCCATTGAATCTGCTTTGCAGTAATCAGTTTTTCCACAAGGTGGCAACACTGTCGCAGGCCGTTGTTTCACAGTACAAAACGAAACTAAAGAGACGGAACAACAACAACAACAACAAAATAGCGGAGCCTGCAATAACAACAGAGGCTCACATTGACAAGCGCTTGTGAGTGAGACGGTATGTATGAGATAGATAGCCCAGCTTTGGTTGTAAAGAGTTTAAAAATATTTGTTATCGGCAGTGTTGGGGGTAACGCATTACAAATAACGCAAGTTATGTAATAATATTACTTTTTTCAAGTAACTAGTAAAGTAATGCATTACTTTTTAATTTCCAAGAAAATATCTGAGTTATTTTTTCAAAAAAGTAACGCCAGTTATTTTTTGTTTCCTTTATGTATTTAATCCCATTTTATTAACCAATGACTTTGCTGCTGACCTTTGTTGATCCAATTCAACTGTACACTGCAAAAATACTTTTCTTACTTAGATTTTTTGTTTTGTTTACAGCCAAAATATCTAAAAATTCTTAAATCAAGAAGGATTTTCTAGACAAGGAAATAATTATTTTCTTGTTTTCATTAAAAAAAAAATCAAAGTCAAAATTAAGTGAGTTTTTACTTATAACAAGCAAAATAATCTGTCAATGGGGTAAGAAAAACAATCTTATTTCAAACAGAAAACAAGATTATTTTGCTTACCCCATTGGGAGATTATTTTGCTTGTTTCAAGCAAAAACACTTAATTTTGACTTGTTTTCAGAAAAAACAAGACAATAATTTTTACTTGTCTAGAAAATCCTTCTTGATTCAAGAATGTTTAGATATTTTGTCTGGAAACAAGACACAAAATCTAAGTAAGAAATTAGATTAGAAACATTTTTTGCAGTGTACTAATAAGCAAAATTTACTTTAGATTAACTAACATTTGTGTTTTTTTTCTCATTGCTGAAGTGTGTTGAACTTTCTTTTCTTACAGTTCTACTGTACAGACGTCAATTTAGTTTTCCTTTAGCCTTTAGACTAAGGCTTTTACATTTGCTAAGAATCAAATGTTTTTAAATTAAAAACAAACAAGCAAGCCCCGCCCAGATTTAAAAAGTAACGCAAAAGTAATGTAACACATTACTTTCCATAAAAAGTAACTAAGTAACGTAATTAGTTACTTTTTAGGGAGTAACGCAATATTGTAAAGTATTACTTTTAAAAGTAACTTTACCCAACACTGGTTATCAGTCATAATTAATGGAGGAAAATAAAGCAGACACTGACATAAATGAAGCTTTCTAGATCACATGTCGCTATGCTATTGTATGCGTACAAAATTAAGTATTGGGCTTTAGAGATACTCTCAGACTCACTATTTTTTAATATAATAAACTAGTTACATGTAAAATAATATTAAAGACTAATAATATTTTTACATCAAAATTACTGAGGCCACCTATATGATAATACAGAAGTTTTTGCTGATTCTCCGATGTAAACAACAGCATGGATTGCACAGTTACTGAATACATTGTTCTGCTCATTTATGCTGTCTAAACCACAGAAAAAATGTGTGGAAGCTGCTTAATCATATAGAGAAGGACTTAGTAAGCAGGAAAGGGCGGAATATTTTGACAAACTAAAATGAATAGGTGGTAAAGATAAGTACGAGCAGTATTAATTAAGATATTAGCCTAATATTTCACCTACCTGACCAGAAATGATAAGAACAAACACTAATGTTGTTGAAGATTCTTGCTCTGGAAATCCTGGTTCAGTTTGGCCAACCACAAACCCCTTTTGTTCATCAGACAGTTATTTGCACTCTTCTTCTTGGTTTGTTAATATGTTTGGTTGTCTATAGTACTCCAAATGTTATTCCCACCTGGTCTGACCAATAAGTACAGCCAAAAAAATAACTGACCATTTTCAGCAGCAATTTTTAGCAAAATATGCAAGTTTCATTGGGTTCAGTGGGATTGTTTAAGTTAGTGCCGCCAATATGGCTGATTGATGAGGCAGCGTGAAAACACTCTATAGAGAAATAAAGTGCAGTAAACGGTAAAACTTCTTACAGAGATAAAAACTAATTTGAAAGGCTGCACGTTTGACTGTACAAAAGTGAAGTATACTTTGGGCTTTAGAGATACTCTCAGACTGATTTTTATTATAATAAACTGTATTTAATGTTAAAATCAAAATTACAGAGGCCACCTGTATGCGTGGTGAAAGACTAGGAGTCCACCAAAATAAGGGTGCAAGAGGATTGAACATTTTATAGACAGAGAAAAAATAAAAAGGTAACATTTATATATATATAAATTGACATCATTCAGCATTTAAAGACAGTTGCCTTTAGTGTGCACAATCCATTTCAAAGAATTTTAGAAATATTTCTTTTGTATGTAGTTAGCCCAGATACTGAGAGAGGGAGGTTCGTCTGAAGTACTAAAATATTTGTTGATATAACTGTATTTCTAGATACCAGAATTACAACTGAAAAACCACAACTTTTAAATCCCTATCTACTACACAGGGTAAGCAGGGTGTTTGTTAATGTTTGTGTGTGAATGCATGTGTGTATCCCAGTGACCCCTTAAACACCTCAGTGCTCATCACCACGGCGAGGGCAGTAGACTGTGACCTTACCAATCACAGCTCACACCGTCCACTTCCTCTCTCTCTTTCACTCTCTCTCCATCCCTGACTCCTTTCCACTGTCTATTTCTCTGTTTCAGTCATTCAGTCTAAGATAGGCATTTCCTTTCTATTTATGCGGCTCGCACCCGCCTCCTCATCATGTGTGTATGTAGATGGGGAGGTTAGTGCTAGTAATTGGGGATTATGAAGTTTGGCCCTGCCTCTGACAGCAGCCTAGTGAAGATGGATGATTCTCATTTTAGCCTGTAAATGTTGTCAATTCTGAAGCTACGCAACCCATCAGCGCTCATGATGCACACACACACATTTCACATATAGACATGGCACATGCACACACACCACAGCTGGGGCAAGGATTGGAGAGTAGCCAGACGCTGAGAGAGAAATAGTGATAGAAAAAATGTGTAAAGGTATGGGGTTTGTAAAATAAATTGAGATGAAAGAGAAAAAAAGAGTAGAAGAGGAAAACAGCAGCAACAGCAACAAAAAAGTTTTATTGATTTTGACTAAATAACAAGAACATAGCCATACAAGAACTTACTGGAATTTCATTCCAACTGTATTCGTTGCGCTCTCGATTTCTCTCTGGGGTCACAGTTTTCTCGGGGGTCATTTTTGACACAGCCCCTCTGTAATGGCTCTCCTCTCCGCTCACATCAATAACAGATGAGGCCCCTAATCGCACGACACCAAAATAATTTCACCCCAACCCGCAGCCGCATTTACATAATAGTATTTCCTCTCAGACGCTCTTTCTCTCTTCCATTCCCTCTATCTCCCTTCCTCTATTTTTCCCTCAGCTTGTACGTATTGTCTCTTAGAAGAGCCTGTAAACTGCACTATGTGTGTGTGGGACTGAGAAAAAATGATGGGGGAGGTATTTAGCAGTGCATGCAGTATTAAATGAGCCTGACTGGCAGGGAGGCATTTATTGGTGAGCTCCTCTGGAGCAGAGAGTCGTGGCTCTCAGCATGTGTAACACTCACACACACACACACACACACACACACACACAATTCAAAATGCTTTATTTGAGACCACATTGTTTCTGTACTTTTTTGTTTTTGATGAAATCTAATATAGAGGGCATAGTTTCACCCCAAAATGAAGATTCTGTCATCATTTACTTATCCTTGATCCAAACCTGTATGACTTTCTTTCATTTGCAGAACACAAAAGAAGATATTTTGAAGAATGTTTCAGTGTTTTTTGTGTGTTTGGGGTCCAAAATAACATTACATTAAATCAATAAAATCCCTAACAGAAAACTTTCTGCATTTTTACAATTTCAAAAAACTTTATTTTTATACCAGTTTTACAAATAAGAACATCCCCAAAGGGATTTTTTTTTTGGCAATTTCGTCAGGTTTTGCTCACTTCTGGGTACAAATTTGTCCTCAAAATGGTTAAGTAGGTACACACACACACACAAATATCTTGTTTTGCAATAGAAAGTCACAATGATGAATTGTGATGAATTATGATTTTTTTTTTTTGTGAATTCAGCAATGTTTGGCAGCACTGTTACAAGAAATATATTATACAAGTGTTTGAAGTAACAAATATGATATAAACATGCATACAATTTTTTAAATTACAGTAAAAAGTAAATTTAAGCAATTTGTTAGCTAGCTAATTCGTACAAATTTTGTACGATTTCTGTGACAGTTAAGGTGTAGTCCTTCAGACGAATTCCTACAAATTTGCCACTTCGTAAACTATAATTTTTTCACAGACATGAATTTGAATTTGATTTTTATTACAGTAGAAAGAGTATGGTAAATTATAGGAAGAAAAGGACCAGGACAGCACAGTTTGCAACAGCTTGCACCAGTGCAAACCCCCTTTTGCCATTAAAAAAACAAATGTTAGGATTCACTAATAACGTCCATTAAAAAATTTTGAAGAAAAAGCGTGGACAGTTATTTTTAAAGGCTGACTACTGCATATGCATTCGTAGGAGTTTTACATTAAGACGCAACATTTTTGGTAGGAGAATTTTTAAACAAATCACTCAATGTGATTTACCAAGGTTTGCAATAGTCAATTTACTGGTATTTGAGCCATCGTTTAACACCCAAAAAAGCATGTCTTAACCCATTTTGTGCTTGACATGGCTGTGATAGTTGCTAATTTAAGCTGCTCATGGTAAATTGCATTGGTCATGGATATGAGCTAATAATGTAATGTAAACAAATCTAATGTTAGAAAAAAATGCATTTGCTGAAGCAATAAAAGTCCTTGAGCTCTTTATCGTAACTACCGTAGCGTTGCGTATCTCAAGTGCAGTGTACCAGGTGAGCTGCTGAGCAAGTTTACTATGTCAGAAAAGCGACCCAGCTCATGAAAATACGTTCTTCTATATACATTTCTGCAATTATGTAATTATTTACCTTACTGTGCAGTTTGTGGCAGTTTCAAAGTGAAATGTCAAGATAGTGGCCGTAAAACGAACGTGGCACGTTTTTATTACGTTGGTACAGGCACGTATTGCTGTGTTTTTATTACACTGTTTTAGGTACATATTGCGGGTATTCAGAATTTAAATATCCGGGTAGTGTCGCTAAAGGTTAATGCAGGTTAATCGAGTTGGAAATATCCTTTACACCAAACTCAACCCTAAAACTATAGTGTTAACAAATGCAAAAGTGATATAAAATGCATTTGTTGATGCAGCCGTGCTATTTTAACTTTCTTATGTGGATTTGAGCTGTTTTGTCAGACAATTTCACAGGGTTTGTAGCGGAGCTCTTCACCTCTCAAGTGCAGTGCAACAAATGTTCAAAAGTATCAGTTTTCAAGTCACCCAGGATGTTACAATTGTTTTGAAATCATAACATAATATTCTGCAAGTAATTATGTGAAAATTAGGCTTAATTAATCAAAACTCTGTACCTGTAAATCATACTTTGTGTAAAAAGGAATAAAAGTGGTCTGAGTTCTACTGCCCCATGACTGCAGTGATTTGTGCCATTTTTTTTTTTAGTTCTGCAGAAATGTATATAGAGAATACGTATTTCCAACGAGCCTAGGTAGCAGAAAAGCCCTACATATGGAGCTGGTTATATGATGCAAACATCACATTGTATTAGTTTACATATCTTTCACTAATAGTAAAAATGTTTTGAGGTCATAACATAGTATTGTTTAAAAAACTACATGAAAAAGTCTTTATTAACTAATAGTAACTAATAGTCTGCCCTACAAGTTTTAATGTCTTACTGCCACTAGTGTTCATTTCAGCTGGTAACTGCAGTGAATTGTATTTGTACTCTTTTTTGAATGCTTCAGTTTGAGTCAAACAACTGCATATAGTTCATATTTTTAAAAAATAATATTCACTTTATGAATGACTGGAAATTTCACTGGAAAGTGCCTTTATTGCTCTCTCTCTCTCTCTCTCTCTCTCTCTCTCTCGGTCTGGTTGAGTAATTAGTTCAGCGTAAGGGTTGTTGGGCTGTTGATGTATCTCTGGCATAATGTAAGGAGATGGAAAGAGGAAAATTCAAATGAAATGACTCTCACGAGTGTGCGCTGTTTTATATGCTCCCCCTTGAAGTGCAGGACACTAATTAATAGATCTGCCAGTGCTTAATGGTCCTTCCAGCACCACAAACTGAGAGATGGAGAGAGCAAATGAGAGGAGAAGTGGAAAGAAATGTAAAAGAGGCAGAGAAAGGGCGCAGGAGGGGAGGATGAAAGATGAAAAAAGAAATTTCATCACTATCTAATAGATATAGCTTGACGGTAAATTTATAGGTGAAGAGAAAAGAAACACATTTACATTTTATGTTTACAATCATAACAGATTTTTTTTTTTTAACAACAGTGACTTTACATAGTCCCAGTGCATTTGAGGGTATAATTGTATTTTTTTTCCACTTATAATTAATAATAGTAACTATTATATTTATAATAGTTAAATACTTTGTTCAAGTTTTAATAAAAAAAAATATTTTATTTTGTATGTATTACTCACCCTCAAGTCATCCTCTTTCAGATTAATACAATCAGAGTTTTATAAAAAAAAAAATGTCCTGGCTCTTCCAAGTTTTATAATGGCAGTGAATTTTGGTCGAGATGAAGTCCAATAAAGTGCATCCAATCATCATAAAAAGTACTCCACATAGTTAATAAAGGCCTTCTGAAGTGAATCGATGCATTTGTATAAGAAAAATATCTATATTTAAAACTTCATAAAATGTAATCTCTAGCTTTTGCTGACTATCATACTCGCATTCACAAAAAAAATGTACAGTAGCTCCAGTGAGATTATGCTAGTCTCACGAAAACCAAGTTTTCAAAGCAAAGAAAAACTAGTCTCCCTATGGCTTATATCGAAATTGCCCGACATTTTACTTTACAAATCCTCTTTTTGTACTGTATTTACTAGAATATAAGACGACCCTGTTTATAAGATGAACCCCTTTTTTCAAAAAAGGCATTTTGAAAACCAAATGTGTTTTATTAAGAAAATTTTTTTTTTTTTTCTTAAATTATTTTCATTTTGCAGATTTTTCCTATTTTTATTTTATTTATTTATTTATTTTTTGGAAAGTATAGTAAATACTGGTAAAAATGTACCAACAAGCACATTTAAAAATATATACATAAAAATAACAGGTAGCCAATTTTAATTATAACAATTAGGCTATCCATCTCATAGTATCCTACCAAAATTTCATTAACAGTAGAAGTTAAGTCTTATTCAAATCTGGGTACTGTCTCACATTTTAAAATCACTTACAGAGGAAGTTTGGTCTCATCAGGCTAACATGGCAGTCACGATGCATGCCGCTGTAAGTGTTTTTTTTTTATTTTGTTTTCACTCTCGATGTTCTAACATTACAACACATATTACATTACATAGGCACACTTGTTTTACACATATTTGCTGCTGCCTATTGTTGTGGGTGTCAACATTTGACATGTCTAAACCCTGAATATAATTTTTCAGGTATATTTCCAAGAAAAAAAAGTCTTATATTCAGGTCAGTACGGTATTTCTAATTTGTGACTGGTGTTTTGTTTTGCTCCTGCGTTCATCACTTCTCACATTAGACGCTGCAAGAGACGCAAGTGCAACAGTCAAACGTGTCCATGTTTATATAGAAAAAACAATGAAAAAGCAGCGCAATCGAATAAAAAAATATGTGAAGAATGCCTGTGTCTGATGTTTCATGGTAACAGGTTCGTTGTTTTTACAGAGAATTCGTTAATAATAGTCTACTGTTCTTGAATTTGCATTACCTTGACTTTTTTTTTTAAAGCATTTCTGCAAAGATGTTAAACAAATGATTTGTTTAACATTTACATCATGTTGACAACGTCATGTGGTGCACTCGGAATTGAATTTTCTTTAACTAGAGGATTAAAAAAGAAAAAGTTACTTAATTCATTTTAGAGCTGCACAATAAATTGCATGCAATATCCAATGCGCATTTGTCAGTAAAGCCAGTTCTGTAATCAGTAGTAAATCTCCATCACTTGTGCGCATTCAGATAGAGCAGCGCTTACTACACAGAGCCGTAGTTCATTAACAAGCTGCGCCAAACCACTCTTCCGAAGTCATCAATCTTACGCACAACTTGTCAGTGAACAACGGCTCTGTGTAGTTAGCACTGCTCTATCTGAACGTGCACATGTGATGGAGATTTACTACTAATTACAGGACTAGCTTTACTGACAAGATGTGCCCTAATTCATTTTATAGTTACATTTTTAAGTTGACTAGTTAAAATTCATAAAAAATCGAGAATTGGTCAAATGTTCTGAAAAAAATAAATAAATAGATTTTTTGCCATATTGCCCAGCCCTACTTCAAAATCTCAACAGCCATTCACTGCCATTATAAAGCTTGGAAGAGCCAATCATATACACTTAGGATGGCATGACGGTGAGTAAATCATGGGATAATTTTCATGTTTGGGTGAACTACCCCTTTAAGGTGCCTGATTTGACCATGTAAATTTACTTTCACTGGTGTAATTTAATGTAACAGTTTGATTTTATATTAAATAGTATTCATTTATTTAGATACATTTATTTTGTTACTATATAAAGAACAGATTTAGGTATTTTAAAAAAATGACAGAAGGACATAGTCACACTATAGTTTTTATATATAATTAAGCCCATTTGTAGCCTAATCTAATTAACGGCTACAGGAAAAAGTACAAAATCAAGTCCCAAGTTCATTTTTCTGCCCCTAGGAGACACAAACACACTCAAACAGAGTCAAGCTCTCCATCATTTGTCTCTCCTTCAGCAGCATTCACACTGTCGGCAGAAGGAAAACAAGCTGTCAGTCAATCAAACCAGACCATTTAGCATATACCTCTCTCGCACACTCTTGTTTCTAAAAAAGAGACAGCTCAAAATTCCCGGTTCTCAATTTGTCTGATCGTTTGTGCCACAACAAACCTGACTCTCACATACCCAAGGGATGTGGATTGACCCTAAGGTTAATGCCCTGCTCAGTAGCCTTTGACCTTGCCAGCCTCAGCGCTCAGTGGTGAAATGGACAGAGGAATTATGGGGTCTTTCAGACAAGTCTATAGAACTCTGACACTGGCCTTGTATGTGTGCCTGAATGAATGTGGGGGTGATAGCATTTGACTTTTGAGTGACATCTTTGACTGCCTATTCTAGTGATCAATTTTTATGCATCACATGATCATCTGTATGTGCAAACAGTTTTTGCATTTTATCTGTTATGTGTCAGCCTGCAAACACAAACTTGGTTTTGGCCAGAATGTGGCAAAAGCCATTCTTTGACCAGAATGAAGGCCTATTTTGAGCCAAATTTTTTATTTTATTTTACACTAAGCATCCCAGGACTGGCAGTGGTGGCATCATCTTTCGTTATAAAACATGTTTTGTTTTTGTTTTTTTATAATAATGATTCTGAATCTGATATGGTCACTTAGACATATAAACAAGATGCCATGTGTGTAGGTAACTTTTGCAAACTAATGAACAAGTGTTTGCTACTTAACCCTAAACCTCTACGCAGTGCTGGGACTTAACCTCAGCCAAAAACTCTATAGAGAGGACACCAGCACCAGTGCGGTCAAAGCCCCAGCATTAGCTCAGAGAGGTGAAAGGTCAGCGTTAGCTTCAGTGTGGGGGTGCACAGGTCAACAGCAGGGTTGGGACAGGGTCAAGCAATACTGGCAGCCAGGCAAGGGCAAGCGTGAGCTTTTAAAGGAGGTGCACACAACCACCTTGGCAGGATACACACCCCTACCCCCCAGCCCTTACCTGGGCGGGCTTGTAGCTGCTGCTGTCAGGGACGGGGTAAATGTCAGGATAGGGCTGTCGATCAAAGACATGGTCCAATACCTCGAGCTGCTGCGGTGTAAAGAGTTCCCCACGCATCTGCTTCCGCAGAAAATCCCGCCCTGAGTGGGCATGGCCATTCGCCAAAGGAGAATCCTGTAGAGCTGGAAAGAGGTTCAAACAGATTACATGAAGAAGCAATATAGTACAATGTAGCATTTACAAAAGTCACACATTTAAGAATAAGATGCACAAGCTTGGGTTTTAGATGTAGTGAAAAATAAATAACGGTTAACAAACTTTACTGTTACAGTAACGTAAAGCAAAAAACTTGACCATTCGCAAAGTGCTTGATTGACAATTTGACCAATCATAACTCAGAATCTGCCATTTTGTCTGACAAACAAAATAGACAGGAGAGTAGATTAACTCTGAACTTGATTTGAACTTAAGAGTGATGTGTACTGACGTCTTTCCACAGTTGAAATAAAATATGTTCTGATGTTCATTCTTGTTTATTTTGTGCATTATGTAAATATGAAAAGATGAGCGGTTCACATGCGGCTTGCAATACAGTGTCACGTCTGTCACGGCACATTAAGAGCCACAAAACGGTATTTATTGTTTGATTTTTTCCAAAAATTACACAATTTATTTATTACATTTATTTATTTATTTATTATAATTTATTACAACTCTTTCCCCTGGCCCAGACATTCAATCTTAAAATATAATCTTAAGGGGAAAAAATAAAATAAGAAAATATAAAAAATAATGAAAAAACATTAAAAAAAAAAAGTAAAAAAAAAAAAAATGATCCAAACAAAAGTTAAAGATTTTTATTTGTTTTATTACAGTTATCCTACAGTTTATTTTTTTAAAGGAAAGAACAGTGCAAAAATGTGAAATAATTATGCCTTATTCATGAAACACAAGCAGAAAACAGCAAAGCTGCTTTGACGTAAAGTTTTATGAAAATGTTTGTATTTTCAAAATGTTATTTGTAATGAAAGAAATGTACACCTGTTCCCCACCACACTGTAAAAAAAACAACTTAAAATAATTTGTAACCTGGCTGCCTTAAAATTGTATGTTCAGTCAACTTAAAGAAGGTTAGTCAACTTGAAATGTTAAGTTGTACTAAGTGACAACTTAGATATTTGATTTGATTCAACTTAAAATTTTAGGGCAGCCAGGTAACAAATTATTTTAAGTTGACTCAGCAAATTGTTTTTTTTTTTTACAGTGCACATGTAAATGGTGCATAAAACATTCTGTGTTCTTTTTGCCCACTGATGAAATTGCATTTTGATGCACTGCCATAGTAATATTTTACAAGTTTGTTAGTTTTTTTTTTTTTGTTTTTTTTTTTTGCAGCTGAGAGTTGATAACTATTTACCGAGCCATCTAATCAATGGAGGAGGGACGAGACAAATACTACACCAACCATTACAATCCTACTTGTACAATGACTGAACAACAATAGAGAAGTTAATATTGCTGGTTACTGCACTTTTATATTCAGTAGGCTCTGCAAAATGAAAAACTGCAGTGGATATTCCAGATCATAGCAACCAAACTGTCAAAACGTTGTGCCACTGAAGCGTTCTCAAGCACAACCAGCCCAGCATTTTTCAAGCTGGCTAAAAACGCTTCAGTGGACACATGTTAATTGAATATTTTTTTGGCATATTAGTCTTTTTTGAATTTATGCAATATACTGGAGCCAAACCTAAAAATAGGAAGATTCCACAGCATTCCTGGAAATGTAACTTTCGTAGCTGTAATTCAAAGGCAGGGATTATGCTAATTGTTAATGAGTGTGTATTTGCGCACTATTTACAAATAATTGGAATTCATTAACATACACGTTTAACTATCAAATTAGAAGTCTATGAAGCGAACAGTTTATGAACAGGAGTAAGAATTCTGCGCCAACTTGCGCAGAATAAGCAATTGAGGTACATATTGCGCACTCACAGCAATTGCATTGCCTATTCGTGTCTTTGCGTTGAGTTTGTATGTAATCTACCCACACAAATAATTGACCCTTCGCAAAAAAATGATATAATAAACCTCCTTAGTTACTGTTGTTATGTTCAACAAACAATGCCGCTCTCACACTATACACAATGTTCTCCCGCAGTAAAAAAACATTGCAGAGCAAAGAAGAAATTTACAACACGTAAACAGACAAGAAGGAGAAGGTTACTTCTGGTCTGAAACAAGGTCTCAGCTTTAAAATGTTGTCATTTTTTAAGAAATCCAAACAATAAATACCATTTAATGTGTTGTGACAGATCACTGTATTGCCTTATCAGATCAATCGACACATGAACTGATTGTCTTTTCTTCTTTACTCAAGGCATGAAAAAACATGAATGAACATCAGAGTATATTTTCTTTCATCCGCAGAAAGATGTCAATACATACAGTTTTTAGTCCACCGAAGTTAAAAGAGGTGGGTATCGATTCAGATGCCGATTTCGATTCGCAAGCTTACAATTCGATTCAGTTCTCGATTAAATTACATTCAGTAAATATAGTTTTAATACAAATGCTATTGATATTTCTAAAAAATTAACAGTTAACATAAGAAACCAAGAGCTGCAAGCTTATATTTTAAACCTATTCCTTTTTTATATATATATATATATATATATATAGAAATATATATATAGGGTCCTTTTTTAAAACAATAATAGGGTCTATAAGATATGTACATCTTAATTTTTTTGGTAATCAGATGAAGGCATGAAGCATTAATTTAATTTTTCCAGATCAAATGAAAATTAAACCCTTTTATTTTTTGGCAAACAAAGTGCTGCACCATAGAGGTTTACTGTAAAAATTAAAAAGGAAATAAATGTAATTACTTCCTTAAAAATAAAGATTTATTTTTATTAGTATTAGTAGTAGCATTGTTGTTACATTAAGTCTTAAGACTGTTAAATAGTAATATTTCTGACACAGTTTAACGTTAAACTAAACTTTTATTTTGGCAAGTTGCCATGAAGAACTGCAGCTGCTGTGAATATGATATGATGGTAGTTTTCTCAAATTAAACAGTAAAATGCTAATGAAGTGACTCTCAGAGCAGCTGGAGATGATATTGTGTGTTCATATCGTCATAATAATGCATTAATAATATATTTTATTTAGTATAGTGCCTTTAAAAGAGCACTTTCTCAGCTCTTATAATTGGCTCTTCAGAAACTCAACAGCTCAGAAACTCTGTCATATAGACAGATGGCAGAAGCTGAAAACACTGTAAACGTTGTCCACGCTTTATTATGTGTAGTAAACAAAACAGTGCGTCACGCCATCCGACATCCATTCATTCATTACGAATCATAGCGCCTTTATGTGTGATGTCAAATGCTTCTGCGGATTTGTAGTATTACTATAGCATTTCACCTGAGCATTGCAAATCACACATACAGGTAAATAAGAGGGTAACATCTAGTGGAGAAGACCAATGATAAGGTTCACATTAATCAGATCTTGTCTTAAATGTTAGCTGAAATAAATACAGGGAAAGATCGATTCACGACTTTTGAGAATCGATTTCGAATCGACGTCAGTTAAAAAACAAAGATTAATTGACAATTTTTTTTTTGCCTAGCCCTTGAAGTTAATCTACTCTCCTGTCTGTTTGTCGGACAGAATGCGGATTCAGCGCTATGATTGGTCAGATCGCCTGTCAATCAAGCTGATTGCGAAGGGTCAATTAAATTTGTTTTTAGTGTGAACACACCATTACAATCTGGATGCACACTTCAGAATCCTGCTGGAAGTAGTAAGTAATTCAAGTACTTCTGTTTTATGAATTTTATTTTATTTATTTTTTTGTCTATAAACGTAGGGAAGTAGGGATGCAGGGCCTAACTTGTAGAGGTTGGTTCTATAATGGTTCTAATTACATGCTGTAAAACACATAATAATACATAATAATAGTGATTTATTTGTCTTTGTCATCATGATCATGAGGTTAAGTATTTGGACTTTTCTGGAAAGACACAAGCACACATACAGGCACACAAACACAGATTCTTGGACTTGCGTCCTCCTCTCTGAGTGAGTGTTAAGGCAGCGCGTGAGTCAGTTATTACTGGGCTGTTGAGTTTCTGAAGAGACAATTATAAGAGCTGAGAAAGCTACAGCCCTCAAATGATTACAGGGAGAGAAAAAGAGAGAGAGAGAGAGGGATGAAAAAAGAAGAATAGAAACGAAAATCCCTGATATAGAGCCAATTCATTTCTTCAAAATGCCTCTGAGAGGTTATTCTAGGGAGTTAGAGTCAGAGGCCAGAGCAATCCCCACAAGACGAAAGAGAGAGAGAGAAAGAGAGATACGGAGGGATAGAAGGATAAAATGACAGGCAGACAAAGCAGCTATCCAAACATTCCCTTTTCCTTCTTCATTTGAACACAGAAATCGATCCATTTGAATGTGAATTCAGATGCAGTTTACTGCCATCTGTGCTTATTTAAAAAAAGATCTAGTCTATGTCTCGCTGATGGCGTGCAGGTCCCATGTGTCTCTAATACACCTCAACGCCAGGACTTACCTCAACAAAGCTTAAATGCTCTCTCTCGCTCTCTCTCTCTAACACACACACAGAACACACAGAGAGTGTATGATCTCCAGTGTTTTGACCCTCTTAATCCCAGCGGTCAGTGTGTCTGATAGAATTCAATTGATCAATCATGTCTGTGAGATGGCACCATTTCAGCAGGTTTATTGCTTTCCACTCTTCTCAAAGACTGTCCACCGTCAACACACACACACAAAAGACGTCTGAAAGTGTGCATCAGTGCACATATCTTGGTTTAAAAGAAAGGCAGTTTGTAAACTGCCACACTCTGGAGTGTTTGTGTGCATGGTTGTTTGTTTATGCATCAGTAGGTGCCAAAACATCTGAGACCCATTTATTTAGCATTTTCTAATTTAATACACTTGTTTTATGACAAATTGTATTATTTAGCTTAAAAGTAATAATTTCTTTGTAATTGGTTTGTCTTTTCATTTCGAAGACACACAAGTTTGATCATGTTGATGTTATTTTGTTATCCAACATGATGATTTGAAAATGACTGAAAGAGCATCTTGTGCTCAGCGGAAGAAAATTTGACCTTTTGTACAAAGAATTTCACAAGGTCAATGGTACAAATGAGTTTTTTGATTAGTGACTTTTATGTTTCAAAATCCTAAAACGTTCTGTTTCTTACTAGGTTTCAGTTAACCAAGTCTTAGGTTTCAATGTCGTCTCAAGCTTTTGGGCCCCGCTGAAACATCTAGAAAGATCTGGTCACATTAGCGAAATTTAACAAAATTTCACAAGCAAAAAAGTTCCAATGTCTGTTGTCAATAACCTCTTTTCACATTCACTGGTAAATTACCATTAAGAGATCATGTGTGAACAGGACCTTTTCAAAATACCAGTAAATTTGTTCTGCCAATTTACCAATATGAGAAGTTGTAACATTACCAGTAAATTACCAGTAATGAGCTTTGTGTGAATGCAGAACAAGATCAGTTGAGAACACACTGATGTGAAACGTCTACTCCATAGACTGTAAAAAAAACTATGGACGTAGTGTCCGTGACGTCACCCGTAGGTTTCTGAAGAGCATTTTTGAAGCTCACAGTGGGCGGGAGTCAGCCGTCGCCATGTTGGAATCTCCTCAACGCGTGTCACTCCCGGATAATCGAAAATAGGCAAAGAGGCAGGATGTGGGTGGAGCTGGTTGCTGAAACCACGCCTGCCTAGTGTGACAGCAGCGGCAATCCACCTGTCACTCAAGTGGCCATTATGCAGAACTTTAAGGCTTAATATAATTTAAACGGATGAGTTATAAAAAAAAATTCACCCTCCTCACAGTTAACATGAAGGGCAAAATTAGCTATATAGACCAAAAACACTTGTACCAGGCTGTAAACAAGTTTTTTCTGCTGTAAAGTTGGGCATTTTAACATGTGGAGTCTCTTTTAAAACCAGTCTCTAGCGGCCAGTCGATGAATTGCAGTTTAAGTCACTTCCGTGTTGGTTTCAATAGAGAGCGGGAGGTTGCCGCTTGGTCTACTCTGGGCCAATCATAACATTCTGATGCAGATGATGCATTTACTCCACTATTTACAGAAGTCAAAAAAGAATAATCTAACACATCTAATATGATGTCTCTGGGCTAAAAGCAGCTGCAAAAATGCACCGGGAGGTGTAGCCATTTAGAGGTCATTTCTGGTTAATGATGTCACAGGAATTACAGGTATTTTGAAACTGATGTGTGAATGGTGCTTTACCGGTAAAAAGATTATCAGAAGAATATCATTGCCTGTGAACAATGCACTTTTGTTTTTACCAGTAAAGTCGCTCTGTTAATTTTATCGCAATTTACAGGTATTACTGTGTGAAAGGGGCTAATTGCAACTTAAACTCATGACAGAAGAGTTAGTTAGCAAGAAAAAAGTGAAATGTCACTGAGTGGCGCAAAAAGAGTGCTCTTTTTTTTCCCCCGGAACAGATGAACATACATATGTCATGCTTTATGTGATGGTGGTTTTGTACATGTCACTGGAGTTCTGAATTGAAATGTCCATTGGCGCTATAACTGTAATGCTCCATAATGTTTTAAAATAATGTACCATCTGCACTACACCTAAACCTACCTGATAGTAGGAACAAAAGCGAATGTGATGTAAAAACACAATCGCAAGCATGCTGTTTTAGCTTGTTTTTCGATCATTCAACTCTTTCATTGTGAGTCATGATTTTCACAGAATTCGTACTCAATGATTCCTCATCCGGCTGAGTGACTAAGCAAGCTTGTTACAGTAATATGTACTTATTGGTATGTATTTCACGCTTTGCAAAAAAGTTCCCACAGGTACATTTTTGTCATCACATCAGGTAGGCTAATAGGGTTGCTAAGAACAGCTATGAGGAAAAGCTCACACAGAAGCTACTTTCTAACTGCCAAATCAGTTACCAACTTGAACCCACTGCGAAATCTGCATGGAGAAATCTTCCATCCTCAAACAAAATTCCCATTTGCTGGATTCGTATTGAAATGACTAACCATAAATGTGACCATACCTTAAGAACCTACATTGTTTCCACTTAAACTACTGCTTCATATATCATCAAACATCCATATCCTTCTGGAATCACTTGAACTTATAAAAACACAGCCATTGTGTGTCAAAACAATGTTATGGACTTTTTTCGAGTCGTTATTATTACACAGATGCGTGTTTATCTGTGACTGTTTGTGTGTGTGTTATGCGTGTAACTGTTTCACAGTGTCAGCCACTGTGTGTGAAATGCAATTTCGGACAGATCTGGAAGCCCACTCAGCCATATCAGAGCAAAAGAGAGACAGCAAGAAGAGAGGTCGCCAATAAAGCTATTTTTCACCAAATTTAAACAAACACACCATACCAGCATCACATTTAACCAACCATCCTCACGTTACGTTTCAAACCCCCTAAAAAAAAACACACACAAACAGACTTATAGGTCTTAGGTATTCAGCTGGCCGGTGTTTCTCTGGCCTTTTGTCTTTCAGCCTCTGAACATGCTATAGGGAACCACTCTCTGTAACCAGACACAATACAGCCCAGCTGCATTCAGGGTTAACCCCACTATTCACACACACACACACACACACACACACACACACACACACACACACACACAGAAGGAGAACGGAGGAGAGGCATCTTCCTTGCTTCAAAAGCAGAGACAATAGCAACAATGAGATCACCGTTGTGCCCCCTCTGTCTCTTTCCGTCTTCCTCTCTCTTTCTCTCAGGGGTGAGGTTGAAGGTTTTTTGGGGGCAGAGAAAACTGCTCGGTGGATTCCTTGTGCACTTGATACACTTAGAGAGAGAGAGTGTATGTGTGTCTGTGTGTGTGTCAACCTTGACAGATCAAAGTATGAGTCTCTGAAAGGGGGATACCAACCTTTAACAAATCCCACTGTTATCATCTATCCCCTATCCTCCCTCTCTCTCTCTCTCTCTCTCTCTCTCTCTCTCTCTCTCGCTCCCCCTCTCTTTCACAATCCCCCCACCTTATTAAAAATTTCCTCTATCTTCCATTCAGAATATTCCACAGAATGAATGAGATAAAAATGACTGAAATGAAACTGGACAAGAAGTGAACATATTAAACGGCAGAGAAAACCACGTCCGTCCTGACGATGTCCACTGCGGATGCAAACATCTAGGTGTGGTTTGTTCAATTTATCAGATTAACAACTATAAATGTGTAGTTTTGTCCGTTTCCTTTCGTGTTTTTAAAGTGTTACCTTAAAGAAAGGTTTCTTTATTGTTTCAGGGGGCAAAGAGAACATTGTCCGACCCCTCTGCCCCGTACCACAGGCCTCCTGTCTTTCTTTATTCCATTTCTCTCTCTTCCTCCACTCCTCCCCTCGTCCATTCCTCCTCCGTTCAGAGAGAATGGGCAGACACAATGCTTCTGTTCTAGAGGCCCCACAAGTCAAGTTCTCTCTTTCAGATCACTTCCCCTGGGTCAAAGGGCATCAGTGGGCTTTCCCCAAACACAACACACACACGCACACACACACACACTAAGGACATCCAAACCCTCTGTTACTTCCTTTCCTGCTTGTGTGCAGCTGGAAATCATAGTGTCTTGCTTCACTAAACATGCATTTTGCCTCCCTCTCCTTTTTTGAAAGCATTACCACTAAGCATAGAAATTCTTAGTGTTACATAGACGCAATTTACCGAGGTATATGAAAAATGTCTTTATTTAATTTCTCACTTTCTCAGGACTGAGACAATTTCCCAAATCGATTCCGATTCGCAAGCTCACACTTTGATTGAAATTCATTTTGGTATATTTGAGTTGTATTTACATACACATGATAGAAATTCTCTCTTTGCTAATTATGTAAATTATACAGGGCAATGAGTATTTGTAATTGATGAGTATTTTATTCATTAAAACTATTCATTAGAACAACTGGCTAACAAAAGTCATTCATTTTTGGAATTGAGCACTGCTTGGGCTGTACATTTTTGATTTACTTGATAGTTCACCCCAAAATTACAATACTGTCATTAATTACTAACCCTCATGTCGTTCCAAACCCGTAAGACTTCCGTTGATCTTCGGAACACAATTTAAGATGTTTTTGATGAAATCCGTGAGCTTTTTGACCCTGCATAGACACAACTTCCACGTCCATGGCCCAGAAAGGTAGTAAGAACATCGATAAAATGGTCCGTGTGATGTCTATTCTATTATGAAGATAAATAATTACTTTATTCATGGATTTCTTCTCTTCTTTGTCAGTCTTTGACGCATGCATGTGGTGCTACTAACGGAAGAGAATAAATTGTCTTTATTTTTGTTTTCTTTGTGCACAAAAAGTATTCTTGTAACTTCATAACATTACAGATGAACCACTGATGTCACTTGGACTATTTAGCGATGTCATTACTACCTTTCTAGGCTTTGAACAAGGTAGTTGGATTGCTGTCAATGTAGGGTCAGAAAGCTCTCGGATTTCATCAGAAACACATATATTTGTGTTCCGTAGATGAAAGATGGTTTTATGGGTTTGGAACAACATGAAGGTGAGTAATTATTGACAGAATTTTCATTTTTGGGTGAACTAACCCTTTATAAACAGCTCATAAAAGTCATTAGTTGCAGGAACTGGTCTACACTGGTTGGCCTGTATGTTTTTGATTCACTAATATGAATCATTTCATAAGACATTCATTGCAGGAAGTGGTCTATACAGCTCGCCCTGTATGTTTTTGATTCACTAAGAAACACACTCAAAAGTGTCAAATGTTTCAGGAATCAGTCAACACTGGTTGTGCTGTATGTTTTTACTACTAAGAATTGTCTCATAATCATCATTCATTGCAGAAATCAGCCTACACTGATTTTACTGTATGTTTCTGATTCACTAATAAGAATTATTTCATTAATCCTTTACTGGTCGCACTGTATGTTTTATATATATTATATGTTTGTTTTTGTACGCAGGTCACATCTCAATCAAGATTTCTTGGCTTGTAATGGTTTAACATTCAAAACAAATGCAAAACTCACATTGACTCCCTGATGACAGATGATTTCTTTTGCTGTAATTCTGAAGCAGAGCAGAAAAGAATTCCTATTTTTGTTCATCCTACTCTTTCTCGCACTCACAAAATCATGCACACTCTGCACACTCCTTATCATGCCTCATGCTTTTTAACATTTGCAAGCAGTTTTGGCTGCTAGCTGCCAAAACTATCGCTCATGTTACTTTTTGCCTTCAGCAAACCCATGAGAACATCCTCGCTGTGAGCGCACAGACACACTCACATACTGCAAAACATCACAGCACTGACCACCCGCAGTTTCACCATGTCAATTAAACACACAAATTCATTTAGTCGCCCCTCCCTCCCTGCTGGATGTGATGTGTTGCATTAATTAAAGTGGCAGACGTCGGCCTAATTGGAGCTTGGATGAACGTTGATGTGTGTGTGTGTGTGTGTGTGTGTGTGTGTGTTCAGCTAAGCCAGTAGTTAGCTTACAAAGTTACATTACGTTTTTATTGCATCTGTTCGTTGTTGTTACATTGTTAATTTTACCTGGAGTATTACTGTATTACATACTGTATACAATTTTAAAACTGTAAAAGACTCTAAAAATGCTATACTGTCAATCTGTCATTTGGTTAACAGCAATTAATAACATTTTACAGGTTTTATTTTTACTGTAAATTTAAGTTTAGTACCTTTAATTCTAAAATGTTGCTACCATATTTTTTTATGTTAAGGTTTTAGCCTCCACAGCTACCACAGCTAGCTTTTTTTTAACTGTAAATTTCATGTGTTCATTTTACAAAAACAAAAAAATGTGTATAAAAAAGATATAAACTCGCAATTCTGAGAATATATCAGTCTTTTTCCCCCTCAAAATTGGACTTTATAACACGCAACTGTGAGTTTATATCTCACAATTCTGACTTTATAACACGAAATTGCAAGTTTATATTTCACAATTCTAAGAAAAAAGTCAGAATTGCAAGATGTAAACTTGCAGTTGTGAGAAAAAAGTCAGAATTGTGAGACAAAAAGTTGCAATTACCTTTTTTTATTTTATTTTTCATTCAGTGGTGGAAAAAGGTTTCCATGTGTATGTCTATATGTGACCCTGGACTACAAAACCTTAAGTGTCAATTTTTCGAAAATTGAGATGTATACTTCATCTGAAAGCTAAATAAATAAGCTTTTCATTGATGTATGGTTTGTTAGGACAGGACAATATTTGGCGAGATACATCTAAATATGTAAATATGATCTAAATTTTGAGAAAATTGCCTTTAAAGTTGTCCAAATTAAGTTCTTAGCAATGCATATTACTAATCAAAAATTAAGTTTTGATATATTTACAGTAGGAAATTTACAAAATATCTTCATGGAACATGAACTTGACTTAAGACTGGTTTTGTCGGCCAGGGTTTTTTTTTTTCAGTTTTAGTTATTTTAGTACATCACATTAAACTAAATTAAAATGAGAAATGTTGCCTTGGCAGCTAGCTTGCTTATTTTTTTATTTATTTACAATTTAAGTAATGACATTATTTAATGGTTTTAATTTCAGTTTATTGTTGAGGAATCTTCTATTGTTGAGGTCTGGTGTTTTATAAGTCATACTGTGTGTGAGTGTATGTAGGTGACATCTGGAGTTCCCTCATGTACTGCAGGGGTCTGCCAAGCAATGGCTTTTTAATAGACACATGTGCGCAAACACACACGCGTGTGCACGTCCACATGCACACACTGTGCCTCCCCTGGATAGAGATGTTTATCTAAGACGTGCCAGCGGTGTCCAATCCCCCTCCTACTCTGATGCATCTGTCAATGTTCAGCAACTTCCATCTGTGCTCTCTGTGCTTGCGTGCATGTGTGTGAGTGCATTGAAATTATGTTGTGCATAGGAATGAAAGAAAGAAGGAAGAAGATGAAGGTTGAATACAGGATTTTTTGTTCTGTAACTGCTGGTTGTCTCATTAGATACTAAATGTCCTGGATGAAATAAATTCCCTCTGTTATGCAACAGCATTAATAATACTTAAAGTTTAGAGTGAGTTTGGCAGAGAATTAAATGTTTGAAAACAAAGCACACATATTGACTTACTTTCATCTCTCTTCCGCTTGCTTGCGTCGGCAGGTGAGCTAATTCCCAGAATTCCACTGATGGAGTAGGAGGAGCCTGCAGCATCACTGGTTACTGCCGATACCTGGGTCACTGCCACTGTAGAGGCTAGAGAGATACGGAGAGGTAATGAAGACCAGTAATGTCCTAAGGCATACATGAACATGGTGAACACCATTATTACTTCTCATTGCACTGACAGGACAATAACTTTGAGCAGAAAGTACAGTCAGCTTGTGGGCCAGTGAAGAACAAATTAGATATGCCCATGATAAAAAAAATATTTTTATTATACTAAAAAAAGTTTTTGAATATTTTTAATTAAGTTTTTGAATTTTTAAAAATATTTTCCAAGCTAAATATCGTGTATAATATAAATATTAGGATTTACTAATCTTGCCTAAACCTTAACACACATTCCTTATACTTTGTGGGGGGTCATTTCTATGAGATCACTTTTTGTTTTAAGATTTTTGTCACCACATAACTTTTTTGGATGCACAACATGACTTTGATTTGGCAGACAAAAGTTTTTCAAATATTAAAAAGCTGTGAAGGACTTTTGTGATTTATTTTTAATAATAAACTGTTATGCCACAATACTTAAATGGATAGTTTCGGTTCCTAGTGACTTGTATTAGATTGACATTTATATTGAACAGTTAAACTGCCCATTTTTCTTAGAAAAATATTTCAGGTTTTACAAATTCTTTGTTTTTCAGCATTTTTGTGTATTTGAACCAATGAATGAACTGAAATTTAAAATTTTAAAATCTATCTTTTCACACTGAGGACAACTGAGGGATTCATATGCAACTATTACAGAAGTTTCAAACACTCACTGATGCTCCAGAAGGAAACACAATGCATTAACAGCCAGGGGTGTAAACTTTTGAACAGAATGAAGATGTGTACATTTTTCTTATTTTGCCTGAACATCATATTTTTGTTCCATTTAGTACTGCCTTTCAGAAGCTATAGAAGATATTTACATGTTTCCCAGAAGACAAAATAAATTAAATTTACCCTGATCTTCAAATTCAAAAAGTTTTCACCCCCCAGCTTGATGCATTGTGTTTCCTTCTGGATTTCTCAAAATCATACAGTTATTGTTGGAAAGGGTTCAAATACACAAAAATGCTAAAAAAAAAAAAACATACAGGTTTGGAACAACATCACTGTAAGTAATAATAGAATTATTATTTTTGTGTTAACTATCTCTAAATATTTAGTATTTTCCCAGTAGTTGTCTTCCATTTTAAGTCCATTTAGTTTAATTTCCAGGTAATGCATGGACTGAGAAAGTGTGGAGATGTGTATATGTCTCTTGATATTGACAGTATTGGGTTTCATGCGATTCTAGCCTTTGCTCGGTTAAAGCTTCCAGCCCATTCTCATTTGTTTATGTGCGGTATGTTCTTGGGCGTTTGTTTTTCCTTCCATGGTTCTTGGCCTGGCATTTTTCCTGCCAAAGACCTTTCACCAAAACCTGCTGTCACTCGATTTTGGCAACGTGCTGGTGCCCAAGGATAAGACGCTAACAAGCTAACAGCTTTTCGACATGTCTGGTTGTCTGTGAGGTCTTGGCGGTAGGGGACGAGGCCACGAAGTCTTCTCTCTGTCAAGCCTTCATTCTCTCTCTCTCCTCTTTATCTCACTTCCTGTCAGCTGACGTACAGCCTGAGTGACAGTACAGTGGCCCCAAGGGGACACTAAGGTGTAGAGATGAGGCTAATCCCACATCCCAACAGACTGTGCTAAAATGGAGAAGGTGGGGAAAAAAGAAAAACAAATCGCTCGGAGAAAAGATAAACGCCTTTGCTCACCCGCCGCTCTCGTTTGCTAACCAGGTGGAAAATGTAATGAATGCATATCCCTCCATTTTTTTTACTCTTGATTTATCGTTTCAATTATCTGAATCTCTTATTCTTTCGCACTTTTTTCTCCTCACGTCAAGGAATGGAAACCCGAAGCTAACGCTTTATATTCAAAATCCCTAAATTTCAATTTTCCGCCTGAGTATGAGAACTATTTATCATCATAATCTGAAGGAGACGGAGAACTGGCGAGCGTTGTGCGTGCAAAATTAATTTAGATTAAGCGGAGGTGTGCGATTATGAAGATTACTGACAGCGAGACAAGCGCAGCTCAATACTTTATTAACTGCCGACGGGAGTTTTCCTCTAAAACTGATCTCAGATGGATCATTTTTGGAGATTCCCATTTGGTTTTTAGGGACATGTGAGTGTCAGAACAACAGTAATAGATTCAAGGATTGAATCAAACATTCAAAATTGGGGAGATTGAAATACAGTGTTTAAAAATGTAAAATCTCAGCCCCCCTCAATGTCTAAAAGTGATGCATCCCTGTCTACATAAGTGTTATAGGCAAACTGGTATGTTGAAACCTTCAGGAAATAAATACTTTTTTTATTTAAAAAAAAAAATTAAAGAAATAAAATTCAATCTCAAATGATCTTATATGTGTTTCAACAGTGTCTCAGTTTGCAGCTGCTTAGTTTTGATTATTTATTTAATCAGAAATACAAAAAAGCAGTAATATTGTCAAATATTATTGCAGTTTAAAATAATTGCTTTCTATTTTAATATATTTTAAAATATATTAATAAATTCCTGTGATGGCAAAGCTGAATTTTCAGCAGTCATTACTCTCATCTTCAGTCTTAAACATTAACTGTTTTAACAGGAAACATTTTAAGTTTTTATAAATGTTAAAAAAGCTGAGCTCCATGTAAAAATACATCAGTGAGCGTTTATTTTATATATATATAAGGATTAATACATAAATAGAATAATAAATTATTTGATAAATACAACATTTTAACACTTTTTTTTAACATTACAGATCTCTTTAGTGTCACTTTTGGTCAATATAATATGTCCTTGTTGTATAAAAGTATTAATTTCTTAAAACAAAAAACAACAACAAAACATTACCGACCCCAAACAATTGAACAGGAGTGTATGTCAACACTTTTTTTCAGAAGCTACATTTCTATATATATATTTAAAGGCAGCAGCTATTTGAAAGTGAAAATAGCAGTATTTTTTAGCGATATGCTATTTCACTATATTAAAATAGCAAGATTTTCTGCTATTTATACTACTTATTGCAAATAATGGCAATTATCTGCACCTCAGCATTGTAGTACTAGTACATTATAACACAGTATGCAATAATAATGTATTGAGTGTAAATTAGAATTTTATTTCAAATTATCAAATGGATGCCACCTTACTGGGACAATATAAGCCATCCCTACACCTACCATAACCCTACCTGATACTTTATTTTAAATATTTTGCTTACTTCCTTAAGTTTTATTATAAATAAATGAAATGAGATTTGAAATAGGAGGGGAAAAAATGCGGCAAAAGGGGGATTCGAACTCGGGTTGATCACGTCAAAAAGACTACGTCACACACTTTGCCTTTGGTAGTTTTGACTAGTCCAATCACACATTGGTGGGTGGGATTAATATAAATAGCCTCTGCCAACAAGGCGGGCTATTTGCACTTAGTGTAAATGGACACTCCGCAAATGGACACCAAATCCAAATATGGTACTCCCCAGTACTCCTACCAAGAACAGAAGTTCTGCATCTTTGAAATGTGACAAAAGTAGATGTGAAGTTGACTCTTACCTAAGTTATGGGCAGAGACAGCTCCTGACTGGCCAGGTGGTTGCTGGACTTTAGTGCGAATGATCCTGCAGCAAAGTGAGAGCAAACAGGCATTACCATGTGTTTAAGATTTACCATGCAAGGTGCCATGTGTGGATACTGTATATGTTTTAATATAAGTATGCAAACACATGAAATGTGTGTGTGTGTGTGTGTGTGTGTGTGTGTGTGTGTATGAAGTGGCTCATGCAGGCTGACATGGCAGCAGAGTCTCACACTTCCTGCATGGCTGCTCAAGCAAAGCACCTTTCCCCTTTTCTCCACATCCCTCTCTCTCTTTCTCTCTCTCTCTCTCTCTCTCTCTCTCTCTCTCTCTCTATTTCTCCCTTGCTCTCTCTCTCTTAGAAAGGTTGTCATTGTACACATGCTGTTGAACCAGTGAGCTGGACACTGCTCATGAATATGTGTTTCTTGCTTGCCACTGACTCAGTCCCGTTGTTTTCCTTTATCTGTGTCTCTCTCCCTCCATTCTTTCTATCTCTGCTCCATGCATTGCTCTATCCCTTTTCTAATTGCTGATCACCTTTTTGTCAAAAATGTAATGGTTTGCACACAATATAAAGTACCATTTGAAAGTTTGAGGGCGGAAACCAATTTTTAAATATGTTTGTCTTACATCTTAAGTCTCTTATGATTATCAAGAATGAGTAAAAACTGTAGTATTAATATAATTTAAATAACTGTTTTCTGTTTTGATATATTTTAAAATGTAATTTATTTCTGTGATGCAAAGCTGAATTTTCAGCATAAATCATTCTAACATTCTGATTTGCTGTTCAAGCAACATTTTTTATTTTTATGCTTGTTGAGAAAACAGTTGTGCCGCTTAAAATTTGTGTGGAAACTGTGATCGTTTTTTTTTTTTCAGGATCCTTTGATTAATATGAAGTTAAAAAGAACAAAAAAAATTGTATAGGTTTCTATGTAAGTAGTGGTACTTCTGATTGGGCTGAGGGTGGGATTTTAGCAAGTATTTGATTGACGTATAATATGTGTTGAGAGCATTCAGAATCATTATCTCATTTTTGACCAAGATGGCTTTTAGCTATGAAGTATGAAGTGACACATGCAAAGTGACGCAATGACGCTTTAGGAAAACACACATTAAACTTTTTCAACCCAATATAATCTTTAAAAGCTAAGTCTCAAGTTTTATCCCAAGTTTTAGATTACTGATGATGAAACTTACTGAAACAGACACTGTTTGTGTCTGGTTAACTGGATGATTTTTACATTGCACACTCACCTGTTGATTGAGCTGACGCTGGGCACGCTGTCATTGTCACACACTCTCTCTGCCAGCAGTCTGTCTCGGATCTCCCAGGCAAACATGGTGGGGTTTTGGCGTTTGTAATCAGCGATTTTGTCGACGACTTTGGGTGTAGCAACCTTTGGTTTGGAGCCTCCGATCACCCCTGGTCTGATGCTGCCTGTCTCATAGTACCTGTAAAACCAGTAGATAAAGAGCTGTATATCACCAGGCAAAAGAAACAGAGACTTTGAATATGTGCTTATCCTGCGTTGTAGGCCTGTAATATCTTGCGGTCAGCACACAGTTGGTTACTAGTAATACAAACACAAAGAACAACACATAAGTGCAAAAAATATCAGTCTGTTCAGCCTATTTAGAAAAAACAGCCATAAATGAGCACTATCAAAGCTTATATTTTAGACATACACACAGCAAAAACAGGTCCTGCATCCAGTTACATAAACTTAGCCTCTGTGTTAGGACAATGACTTAAGAACTAGTCGGACCAACTAGCAGCTAGCCCAGTGGTAATCAGTCTTATTTTTTGGATTCAATGTATAGACTAATCTACATTTTTATGTAACAGAATTAAACACATTCACACATTCTGTATTAATGCTGAATTAGGATATTTGGCAAGTGTAAACAGCTTATATTTAAGCAAATGGTCATTGTGGAATAATTATTAGTATTTATTGTAAGTTATTCATATCAAAAACATTACTATTCTATTCTATAATTCTATAAATACTATTTATATTATATAATATACATTTTTAAATATTAAAATGGGATGATTTGATGGAAAAAAAATCTATATTTTTAATTATTAATATTAATTAATATAATAATAACTCAAGAAACATTTATTATTATCAATGTTCAAAACAGTTGTGCTGCTCAGTTTTGCTCAATGGTAACTTTTTTCAGGATATTAGCATTCATATTCACTTTGTAGCATGTATATATATATATATATATATATATATATATATACATATATATTAATGTAATAAAATAAAATCTTACTGATCCCAAACTTTTGAATGGTAGTGTATATTATGATAGTATTGATATATGTTATTATTAACTGATTATTCATAATATTATACCCTTATTTGCCAAATATTATTAACATGAATAAATGAATGTCTGCTATATTATTGATATGAACACTTTTACTGAACACTGACACATATTTTGAACACTTTCATATGGTATTTTATCAAGCAGCAAGCCAGACTGTGTATTTTTTACTATGGCTAAGGGAGTTTTAGGTGCTTTAGCTGCTTTAGTTTAGTTAAGGTCCAACACACAAACATAAACCAAAAGCACATCCATGAACAGCTCACCAAAATGAGCGTGCAGAAAATTCCCTCATTAACAAGAGAGCAGAGTTAGTCATACGCCTTATTTACTCAAACCTCACTTGCAGCCCACATATTAGTGTGTTTTCTGCCTGAGCAGTAAGAGGGAGGGAAGATATTACCGCACACACACACACAGACACCGAGCGCTGCAGTAACGGTTGAGTGAGTTGGACCGGGGCTGGGGGAAGAGGGTTGAGGCAAAGGAGAACAATGGGAAACACATTTTTTTGATATAGCTAAAGGCTCTAGCACTAATCCACACCTTTATCCATTCAAATTCTGTCCTCCCCCTTAACCCCTTCCTCCCTCTCCTTCTCTCTTTCCTCCTCTCTCTCCCTCTCTCTGTCCTTCCAGCCATCCCTCCCTCCTCGGGAGACGTATGGTGCCAGTGTCATTTTGATGCAAATGTAAAATGTGATGAATCTTTTCTTTTTTGTCCCAGAAAGACAGAAAGAAAAGACGGCGCTTTGACTTTGGCTTCAGTGCGAGATTTGAGAATTTTTGAATTTCAACGTGTCTTCTTTGAAAGGAAGCGCTGAGTCAGCCTCAACTTGAACTGACGGCAGAGGGAATATCAAGCGAACGGACAGCATTCATCAGTGTATGGATATTTCAGAAATTGATATTTATTATGGATTAAGTAAAAGTTGAAGGAAGGAGGGTTGGAAAGCATTTAAAGGCAAGACTCCAAACACATACTGGCCCCACTGTTTGAATGCAATAGAGGACATTAAGCTGGTTTCCCAGGCAAAGATTAAGCCTAGTTCTGGATAAAATAGCACGGGCGATAGAGATTCTCTATTCAAAATCCTTTTCAGTCTGGGACTAGGCAAACTCTGTGTGTGGGAACTAATCCACAGTGTCTGATTACAAACACATTGGCCAACGTTACATTGCCAGTACTTTGTTATATGAAATAATCATATAATCACTATCAAATAATCATTCTCAAAAAAAAAGTAATTTGACCTCTAATGAGATGTGGAGGTCCAGCATGTCTACACTCAAAAATGCTGTGTTAAAAACAATCGAGCACTGGGTAAAATATGGAAAAACCCAGCGATTAGGTTGTTTTGACCCAGCAATTCTGGGTAGTTTTATTTTACTCAACTATTGCTTAAAATGAAATATTTCTTGCCTAAAATGAACATTTATTAATATACTCAGCACTGAATGAAATATGGACAAACCCAGCAACTGGGTTGGACAAACCCAGCAACTGGGTTGTTTTGACCCAACGGTTGGGTTAAATGTTGGAAGGTAACATTTATTAATAGGCTATGTTACCCAGCGCTGGATGAAACATGGGCAAACTCAGCAGTTAGGTTGTTTTGACCCAGAGGTTAACCCAACCTTATGGGTAGTTTTATTTTAGTCAACTATTGCAAAAAAATAAACTAAAGGCAAAAAAATAGGTTGGAAATTTATATTTATAAATATGTTACCCAGTGCTGGATGAAATATGGACAAACCCAGCGATTGGGTTGTTTTGACCAAGCGGTTAAGTGTTTAACCCAACCCTCCAGGTACTTTTAATGTACTCAACTATTGCTTAAAAATGACCATATTTTTGATAAAGTTTTGACCAATAAGTTGGGTTAAAGGAACACTTTGATTTTTTTTCCAGCTCCCCTAGAGTTAAACAGATGAGTTTTACCGTTTTTGAATCCATTCAGCCGATTTCCGGGTCTGGTGTTAGCGCTTTTAGCATAGCTTAGCATAAATCATTGAATCTGATTAGATTGTTAGCATCTCACTCAAAAATGACCAAAGATTTTCTATATTTTTCCTATTTAAAGGAAAAATATAGAAAATACTCTTCTGTAGTTACATTGTGTACTAAGACCGACAGAAAATGAAAAGCTGCAATTTTCCAGGCTGATATGGATAGGAACTATACTCTCATTCTGGCGTAATAATCAAGGAACTTTGCTGCCATACCATGGATGCAGCAGGCGCAATGACATTACGCAGCGCCTGAATATAGTCCCCAGCTATTTTACTATTAGCTTAGTGGCTTAGTGCTGGTCACGTTGAAAGTTACCTAGCACCCATGGTATGGCAGCAAAGTTCCTTGATTATTTCGCCAAAATGACAGTATAGTTCCTATCCATATCAGCCTGGAAAATTACAGCTTTTCATTTTCTGTTGGTCTTAGTACACAATGTAACTACAGAAGAGTCAAGCTTTAAATAGGAAAATATAGAAAATCTTGGTCATTTTTGAGTAAGACGCTAACGGTCTAATCAGATTCAATGATTTATGCTAAGCTATGCTAAAAGTGCTAACGCCAGGTCCGGAGATCGGCTGAATGGATTCAAAAGTGGTAAAACTCATCTTTTTAACTCAAAGGGAGTTGGAAAATGAGCCTATTTTCAAAAAAAAAAAAAAAAAAATGGAGTGTTCCTTTATGTGTTCAACCCAACCTTCTGGGTAGTTTTAATTTACTCAACTATTGCTTAAAAATGACCATATTTCTTGCTTAAAATTAAACCAAAAATAGGTTGGAAAATAATGTTTATTAATATGTTACCCAGCACTGGATGGAATATGGGCAAACCCAGCGACTGGGTTATTTTGACCCAGTGGTCGGGTTAAATGTTTAACCTAACCTTCTGAGTAGTTGTATTTTATTTAACTATTCCTTAAAAATTACTATATTTCTTGTTTAAAATTAACCGAAATTAGGCTGAAAATGTACATTTATTAATATGTTACCCAGCGCTGGATAAAATATGGACAAACCCAGCGATTGGGTTGTTTCGACCCAGTGGTTGGGGTTAAATGTTTAACGCAGCCTTCTGGGTAGTTTTATTTTACTCGACTTTTGCTCATAAATGACTATGTTTTTGCTTAAAATGAACCAAAATAGTTTGGAAATTAACATTAACAATAAACCAACCCAAGTCTCTGATATTGTGGAACATATTATTAATATATAGCCTATATTTTAAAATGTATATTTTTCCTATGATGGCAAAGCTACATTTCATAGTATTGTCAATTTTGAAAACAGTTGTGCTGCTCAATATTTTTGTTGAAACCATGAAAAAGTTTTTTTTATTATTATTCATTATTATTTAATGAATATAAAGTTCAGTAGAACAGCATTTATCTGAAAATACAATTGTTGTAAATTTATTTACTCTCAACTTATTTGTCCTGGCTGAATAAAAATACTAATTTCTTTTTTTTTTTTATGTAAAATTACTGACCTGAAATTTTGAACAGTAGTATACTTTTTAATGTTTTAAATGTAATATATATAGCATGAGTGAATGGAAATATTAGAAACCACACAAAAAAAGTACAGTATTATGGTACTAAATGGTAACCGTATATTGCATGTACCATGGTATTACCATTGTTAGTACGCTGCATATTGTTAGTGATGTGAACTCAAAAGGCTTCTTCTTCACTTTTCTTTACGAAAAGCAGAACTCACCTGCCCAGTATCTTGCTGACGCAGCCGTGGCTGACCCGGAGCTGGCGGGAGATGTCACATGGACGTACGCCCTGATGGGCCAGCTCTACTATCCTCTGCCTCACCACATCAGGCAAGGGCCGCCCGTTTACAAACACCCCACCCAGCTGATTCACCCCTCCATGCCCTGCAGACACAAACAGCAATAAAAGGAAACTGAGCAAATCATATCTTCCTTAAATACAGAAGCTGACACATAGTGGGCAAAAATCATTGCTGTCCCATCCTCTCTCTCTCTGTGTGTGTGTGTGTGTGTGTGTGTGTGTGTGTGTGTGTGTTTGACCTGAAGGTTAGGATTATGCAGTCTCTTCCTCTATTCTTTATCATATCGCCCCTGGTGGTCACCTAGAGAACTGCACATGACCTCCTCACTCAACTTAGTATTTGTGTATGTCTGTCTGTAACTGTTGTTGTGTGTGTTTTGCACAGTGGGTGGTGGGATGGACCTCCTTGGTGGCCTTAGACTTTTGGATAGCAATTTTCTTTCATTCTTGTACTGTATATATTCATTAGAATTCAGTATCTTATCATCATTTCAGTGCAGAAGTCAACGTGGTAATCCAGTCAATCTGTCATATTAACATACTGATTGCTTCAGAAGGGGAACACACAAACACACATTTACACACACAAAAGAACTGGGGGGTGTCTGTTAATCCAAGCTACAGGGTAATGGATCTTAAATACATCCGAGAAGGCAATATCAAACCGACCTGCCCTTGTGTGCCCATCACTAAACACATGAGTTCAGAAAATGAAAACGCAGCTACATGTCATTTTCATTTTCTCAAGGCAGAAGGCTGAAAAAACAGCATTTTTCGTATTAAAATAAATAAATAAATAAATAAATTCTTTAGTGAGTGATTTGACCTGTTAGGTTTCTGAGAGGTGTGTTAGTAAGTCTTGTTTTTTTTTACGCATTTCGTCTTCTCTTTTACTTCACCTCTTAATGTTTTAGTTTCCGTTTCTCTTTTCTTTCTTCTTATGTGTCTTTCAGTTAGGTTATTTTTGAATCCTCTTTGAGCAAATTGATAAAGTCAGAGTCAACTAGATAATTGATATTTAAAAATGTACATTAAAAACTAGGTGAGCAAACATATTCCTCATTTGTAAGTCACTTTGGATAAAAGCATGTGCTAAATGAATAATTTATTTAACACAAATTAAGCCTGTTTTGCTTAATCTCCTGTTTGAATTAAAAAGCACTATGTGAAACAGTGAAATACAACAAGTTGAAACTTGAATATAAAATGTTTCTCCCTCTGAAAGGGCTTTCTTAATTTAAAAAATGCATTGTATAGAATTTATCTTGTATTTCTACTTTTCAACTGTGGCTAGTTACAGTTAAGCATTGATTTAGTTGTAGTTATGTACAATTAAATGATGCATTGAACAAGTTTGTATGAGTGTGTATGTGAAAGTAAGTTCATGTGTGTTTGTTTGAATATAAGTGCGTGTCATAGAGAGAGAAAAGGTTGCAGTAGGGATTAAACGAAACAAGCTATTCAGATGTGATCTGACCAAGACTTTTTCCCGTTTCTTCTGCAAATACGGCTGGCTTATAAATCGAAGTGTTCCTAGAGCTTTGATTGATTTCGAGGCAGGTTCCGTTTAGAAATAGCGAGAGCGGCTGAAAGACATTCATGCTCCCCCATCCAGAAAATAAACCCGATTAGAGACGCTGCTCCATTACGATCCGCTATCGGCCGCTCCGATTAAACCGCTCCAAACAGAGCGAACCAAACGCCAGCAAAGCGACGTGACATCAGACGTGCTTTAACAAACAGACCCACGAAAAAAAAAAAGCAACAAGCAAGGGACTACCTTCATTCACGCAGGGTAAATTTAATGTTTTCGGAAATCCAGCATTTGAAAATAAAATCACAGGTAGTTACATTTAAAATGAAAAAACATTTAAAACCTTACAAATAAATAGATCTTGTACTGAAAAAAAAAAAATCAAAGGCTAAAATTGATAGACGTAATAATCATAGACGTAGGCTACAGTTGAATATAAGTTTTTAAGACATGTTTTTATCCATCATTTGTTTATAAACTATTGTAGGCTGTGTGAAACATATCATTTGTTAGCTACAAATTAATTATTATTTTGTCATTTAGCTTACTCAAGTTAATTATGTAGCCTATCATAATCTATTAGTAATTAATACCTAATTGATAATGCCTGGTTATGTATGTATTTATTTATTTTATTCTAATAAGACATTTGGCCTAATTTACGTAGCCTATATATAGATGTTTAAAAAACATATATAGATGGTTTTAAAAAAATAAGAGCGAAGAAACAACATGAGACTTTTCAGAAATGTCAGCAAAATCGTGTTTTTCTTAGCATAACTTCAAAGCTCTACTCGTAAATAAGACTGAATTCGTTTTTAGTTGTTGACAATAAATATTCATGAGTTTGCATCTTACATTTAAATAAGAACAGATGAAGAAATCTCATCATGGAATACTATTATATTAGTCTGCATTCGTTGTTTATGACAGTTTAGCATAACATTTAGCCAACTGGTGGTTTAATAACAACCGTAACATCTAATTTACTGCACCGTGGGAAGTGTTAAGTATAGGCCCTGTAGTAACTTACATTGTACAAGAGTCCAGACTTTTTTATGATGACACGTTTTTAAAACCTGTCTTATTAATATTCATGAGAAAGATAAAGTACGAGTTTAAAACATCCTAAAAAGTCGTCTTCCTCTCTCTGTGTCTTTCCTAAAAGTCTCGCAGGTTGGTGTCACAGTCTATTCTTAAGGCTTGCACCGTTTGACATTTTCGGTGTAATCGTTTTACCCCGCGGATTGTGTCGAGATATTGTGGCGGAGAGGAAACGTGATTCGTTCTAGCTTCTGAAATGTGTATACATCTAATCCACCGTTTCATTCACCGTGCCAATAGATGTCATTTCACATAGATGTGCGTGTGCGTGTACGGGTGGGTGGGTGCGCGCATATTTGAGTTTTGCGGTTTTATTCATCGATGAGAAAGAAGACTGGAAGAGAAAGAAAGAATGAGCGAGAGAGGGACGGGAGGGAGAGAGAGATCACAATTGTATTTTCAAGGTGCATAATATGTGATTGGCAGCTTTTGGGATTTGGTAACAAAGACATAGCGATCTTCAATTTAATTTTTTTTTCCTACAAATTGAGAACCTGTACACAGATTTCTTTTTTCATAAATAATTTATAATAATTATGAAAAATAATTTTACAATTGTCTTGCACCCTAAAATGCTCATTCGTAATCATTTAAGTGTGTACGCTGTTGTGTTGTGTTTGCGCGTTGGCGGCAACAAGAACTAGAAATAAAGAGACGGAAAGAGAAAGGGGGCCCTTAACGCTAGTATCTTGGGGGACCACCGGTGTCCGCCATGTCACGAATGAGTGACCACACATCTCGCCGCTACACTGGGCAACTTCAGCTTTCGTTTTCAACCTCACAAGTGGCCTGTTTATATCCACCCTCAAGCAAAGTATTTAAAGGTTACGGAGTCTGTTTGCCATATTCTCAGCTGCGGTTCAAGTTCAGTTTGTGTCCGCTGGCTGCTGGCCTTGGCCGCGATCTCTTCCCCCCTTGCTTTCCCCCAGGGATTGTCAAACAGAAGGCTAAAGCTCTAACAAAGCAACCCGGTTCTTAATAAAGAGAAAAGTCTTAAAATAATTGGCCTGAACAGCAAAACTTCACCTTTATTTAAGACATTGTTGTTGTGTTTTTAAGTTTACCAGCTATAATGCACAAAGTACTTTGCTTTTATTAGATTTAATCAGAGTATAATTTAGTTATTCTTATTCTGAGCGGAAGATTAGAATAGGAGGGGAAAATAATATTCTAAGAACTTTGAAAAACATTTAACAGCAGTTAGCCTGAAAAAAGTGTACCGTGAACTTACTGTGCATCGCTGCGAACGGGTCGTGTTTGCAGTGGATTTCCATCGGTTAGTAGAACAGGCCTTCCCGTGAAAAAAAAAGCCTTTAAAGTCCTGTTCTTGCTGTTTTAAAGGTTTGTGCGTCGTATTCAGTCCGTTCTGCTCGTTAACGTCTCTGTTAAACACAGTTTCAGCTTTGTGGAAGTCCACAGAAACTTTGGTTGAAAAATAAACAATTGAACCTGAAGACCTAAGGCCTAAGGTCAGGAGTAGAAGTAAATCTGTAAATAGTTTTTGTGATTTTCGCGGGGGAAAGGAAAAGAGATAATTCATAAATAGCAATTTATCTGATTCATCATTAATTTGTCAACAAAAAAATGTAAATGCAACCCTGCAGGGTCACAAAACTGCTTCTGCGTCCCAACATCCAGAGTGAACTAACTCAGACATCAGTGGGGATTTATCAGAATTGAATTTGAAGAAAAGTCCTGGCGATATGTACAAATTTTAATATTAGTCCGAACAGTCTTAAGCTTTAGATAAAATGTAGAAGTCTCGTTTCCAGGCTCTATCTTGACATCCTCGCTCCACTGACCGTGACCCGTGAACTGTGACTGAGGTTCGCACTGTCAGAGCGCGTCTCTACCAGGGATCTGTAAAATCCTGTTGAGGTTTCTGACAAACCAAAACATTTACTTCTTGCTCAGCGTAGCTTCACGTAAACGCGATTTCCTTGCATCTTGATCTTCTAATCGCACACAGCGCGCCCTTAGACTCTCTTTTTTTAGAAGAAAAAATATAACTCCGACGGTACGAAGATCCCCAAACAATAGACATGCGACCGTGGACATATGAAATTTAAAAAGTGCATGGTATGACCCACAAATCAAAATGTTTGCCAAAGTTAAATAGAAAATGAAAAATAGCCATTGCGCGAAGAATTTGAACTTGAAAAAAATGTCCAAGAAATGTCCTGAAGAAGAAAACAGGCTTTGTCAAGTTTTAAACCCACTCAGTACGTGCGTAAAAATCCACGGAAAGTCTCAGATGGCTGATACGGTAGTGTAATTTGTCTGTCTCGCCGCATCGGATGTCCGCCGAAAGGTGTTCTTCCAGAATGAGCGCTCCGGCGGTGAGAAGCAGTGGTCGAGCCTCCGTCCTTACCGCGCAAACACTGCACAAGCGCACGGCGCGTTTCAGAACCTGCTCTCGTGTGGACAGCGCCAAAGCTACAGCGCTCTGAATCTACTACCGAGCCCGGGCGCGACTGTCAATCAAGATAAGCCTACCTATCCGGGCTCTGCACCTCTGCCGTCACAATCGCCCTGAGTCGCGCTCAGATAAAGACGACACCCATTGGCTAACACTGAGCCAATATGAAAGTGACGTGCTGTCCCAATTGTGCGCTGACAAATAGGGGGTCTTGAATCGAAGTTGGTTCACTGGTGTCGGTGATCCCATGTCTAATTTCAATTAAGGAAGGGGATAAAATTGAAATTTTGAAATATCCCTTTGCACTATTTTCAGTCATCCAATTAATAAATAGTTTATAATTAGGTATTGCGTCAGGATGCTTTCAGTTATACGAATAAGCCAATATAATGCATTGATATAATTTTAAAACATTGCTTTCGACACGTTAAGTAAGCTACATATGCATATAAAACATAAAAATGCGTTTAAAATATATATTTTTAGAACTTCTTAAACGGTATTGTATTTGCACATTTTTAGTAATTATAAATATCACACTTGCATGTGCAATTACAACTTATGTTTAATATCTTCGACAAAAAAGCTACTATTTTTTATTATTATTATTATTTTGGTAAATTATCTTAATAAACGAGTTGAATGATTATGCATTCATTAAAGTTGCTCAAATGATTCGTTGTTATTTATGCGCCTTCCAAAAAAGATTCTTCCTATCTACATTGTTTCACGACACGAGCGCTGTTCCACGCAAACTATTGCTCTATGCTGTATTTTCAAGCCAAATCATTTTTCATTACCAGCCTTCCAACAGATTATTAATCACTTGGTATAAAGTCTTTGTTGGTATTTATTTATTTTAAGTTTAGTTGACTTAGTAACTGTGGTGTTTTTTTTTTTAAATAATGTTGATTATAAATGTTGTGGTGCTAGCATCATAGTGATTATTATAATACAAACAAGAAATAATAAGCATTTTTTAAAACCGTAATATTAGGGTTATGAACATTAATCTGGTCTTTAAATAATTTATTTACTTATCTAGGCAAGAACACACAAAACGTAGGCTACTTGAACTGATTAAATTGCTGAAATAATTAACTTCAAGCATTTTATTTTTAAATACATTATTTTTTCGATTGATTTACCGGTGTATATGTTTATTAATTTATGTCATTTATGAATGTATATACAAAACAAATTTTTTGTATCACAACATAAAACAAAAAGTTACATGATGTGTCAGTGTGAAACATTATGCCGAAATGTTTACAACGAAAACCTTAACTCTTCTAAAACTGATTTTTATGTTTTGTTTGAGAATGTTTTGGAGAAAGTTTTCGTGCATTCTTCTGCGACAAGCCACGGTGTTATCCTACACTTAAAGAACAAAGGCAACTACCCTACGTGTATTTGCCTGTGTGCTTAGAATAACGTAACATTTAAATCGCTGGAACCCTGTGGTTCATGTTCAGAATTCATGTGCTTAACACATATTTGTCTTATTCTGTAAGACTTGAAAAGATTCCCGCGCGGTGCGCCATTAGTGCCACGAGGGGGCGAACCTTTGGTCTCGTAAGAAGAAGCTGGATCACGTCAGCTTGCCACACACACACACACACACACACACACACACATTTAGGCTGCGCATACACACACCCACACTTACACACTTGTGAAAGCACAGTATCTAATGATAAACGTGTTGCAGTGTTAAAATAAACAATAACGCTGGCCTATTTGCAAATATTTTGTATTCCTTTTTAAATTTTATAAGATGTTTAAATATGGAGATTAAGTTATTTTACTTACATTAACAATTAAGTTGATCCTTTCCATGAATGTTACAAATGCCTTGTAGGCTTTCATTTGACACATTTCTCAGTCAATCATTTGTTAGTTCTGTTGTTTTGTTCCTTATATTGAGAGACAAACGCGGGCCACAAATAAACAATAATTGTTTTGTAACTTTAGGCAGATTAAACAATTAAAATCTTTCGAGTAAATTATCTTAATTATTTTAGTCTATCTAGTCTGCCATTATCCCCCCCGAAAATTTCCAGCTGTGGCCCACGTGATACTCTCATTACTCTCGTATGCTGTCTTATTTGGAAAATTCTTGCTTATATAGTTTCCCCAAAATTAATTTTCTGCATATATTTAGCAAATTAAATAAACAAACAAGTCACACTAAAACAGCTAAAGTCTTGTATACAATTAGCTTTTGGTTCTGGCTTGTATTTTATGATAAAAGCCATTTATCAACATTCAAACCATTTGTTGTTAAATCAGTATCATAAACTGTTAACGCTTTGAGAGAATTTTGAAAGCAATAATGATTTTGGAGTCCGGTTTAGATCACTTACGTAGGTAATCTTAAGAAAACATACTAAATAAATAGTAAACAAAAATCTAACATGTCTATGAAAGTGTTCAGAAGTAGGCACAAAACCGAAACTGAAAAACTATTTATTGATAATAACTGAGAATATTTCAGAGCATCAGAGTCAAAGCCAAGCACATGGTTTCCAGTCCACTCCAAGTTGGCCGTATATATGTGAAATAAATCACATCACTGGCAGAAACTCATTCTATTCGTGAGAAGCGGCGATTGTGTTTTAGTTAAATCGAAAGTTAAATAAATTCTAGAAATTATGTTCCAGGTGCTATCATTGAGAAAAAAAGAGCTCGGGGTGAAACACACAGAACATCTAACCACTGAACTGCAAGACTATCAGATGTTTAAGCTTAGAAGTATTCCATTAGTTATAGCCAATGGCATGTTTATCAAACATGTATTTTTGACTTAAAAGGCCATACTGAATAACAGTAGGCGAATAAATGTACAAACAAACAAACAGTGCCCCAGATAAAAATCACCAGACAAATAAAAACACGAGAACCAAATATACTAGGATGTCGCATCATGATATTATTTAGTCTTCAAGGAAAGCTGGGCGTAGTCGTTTTATACCAGGTGAGAGTCATTTAAGGCCTCGCTTTAGTTGGCAGAGCAATTAAAAAACGTGTCTCATTTTTCATTATTTTATGAAGACAAGTAAGCATGCATCAGTGCATGCCGCCTTTATGTATAGCTTTATACTAATACAATACAATTTCCGGATGATAACAATTAATTTTGACTACTGTGCGATTTGTGTATCTCGCGTTTAGCAAAGTAACAAACACCAAAACCGAGGCATAAATCTCAACTGTACGCGCCATTTCATTGGGAGTTCTAAATGTGACGCACGAACGACGAACGTTTATGAAAACAGAATTATTTGCTATTGAATCCAGTCATAATTCATGCTTGTAGTAGCTACTGAGACTCACACTCAGGCACAAATCTTTTCCATGGAGCATATGTTTTAACAACCTCACCTTGTGACAGGAAATGTAATTGGTTTCACGTATAGGCTAATTCTGTTTTAAAGTGTCGTGTGACGGTTTTAAATTTTGATCATACTCCTTTGGATTGTAACAGTCCGGCAAACAGGCCCAAATCCAGCACGTTTAAAGCTCAAAACCACGTTGCTGTCAAAATCACAGAGTCAGCAAAGGTGTGGCCACAATGTAAGCTTATAAAATTTCTGGGCCCGTGATGTTCTAGATTTCTTATGTCTCAAAAGATGTGTCAAAAGATGAACCACCATAATTCATATCAATATATCAAGGGTAAATCCAATAACCAAGCAGTTTTATAAAAGACATATAGCCCATGTAGCAAGTCCACAAGTTAGTTTAGTTTTGTAAAAGAGAGACAGTTTTATTAGTAGACAACTTTGAACAAACAACAGTAGTTCAAGTGAAATGGAGAAACAGACAAGGCCCTACCCGACCGTCCGATGCGCAGAGATGGACCCTTTTGGTCCAAGTCCATGCCGTGGCTAGAGGTTGGACAGAGGGATGAGCGGGGGGGTGAGAACAAAAAAAGTTCCCTCTCCTATATCCTCTGTTGCCGTTCTCTCTGCTCTTTTTTTGTAACAGTGGTTTTGACGAATGGTAGTTTGAAATAATGTGACTCTTCCGCTCCCTGTTGCGCCGTTGCAATTGTTCACTGGAGTGAGACTAAACGTTTTAGGTGGAAAAGAGACTCTGAAGGAAGCGTGAAACGATTATGGGGCAAAGTCAAGAAAGAGCCGCGCGTTCATGCCCTCTTTCTTCCTCTTTCTCTCTCTCTCTCTCTCTCTTTCTTCCTCTGTCACTCACACACACACACACACACACACACACACACAACTCCCCTCTTCAGATATGGGCAGTGGGTCTATGCGTAGTCGCGTATATCTGTTAATTTATTGGTAACACTTTTCGAACATAACTTTTGCTCCCTATCGCTTTCTCTCTCTCAGGCTGACAAGTTTATGTGCGTCAAGGGATTTGGGGTTCAGGAGATAAGTAAAATACAGAACATGATATTTAACTTTTTATTTTATTTAAAATATTTTAAGCGTGTGCAAGAATCGTAACCTGGCTAATTTTAGGCTTATTAAAGTCAAATAACACTAATAATTGTAAAATGTTGTAGTTATTATTAATATGTAATTTTAAAACAGTCTATTATAAATATATGCATAAACATTTTAGACGTGTCAAACAATGCATATCTAACAAGAAAAAGTGCTACAAAAATAAATAAATAAGGTGAGGCTTTCTGGTTGCATTGCTTTTACTTTTTAAAGCATCACTTGTTCAATCTAACAAGACTTTTGCAAAATGTTTTTGCTTTTTTCCGTAACACCAACAATGCACTTGAATGCACGCGTTGGATGATGACAGACGATGATTCGAGGTCTTGAGGTTCATGGGCGACACAGACACAATTGAGCTTTGAACAATGCGATAGACGCGCCGCTCAGCACTCTCTGACCTCTACTCAGAAAACAACAAATGTAGCTCATTTAATCGTGCCTCATAAAGCCATGTTCCATTGATGGAGGGCTAAAGGCAGAATAATGAATGAAGCTTTAGACCTTATTAATTTAATACGGAGTGGCCCGTGGCTTGTTTCAGATAATTTTGGCCCGGAGGTCAATTATTTAATTACAATACTTTTCGCGCATGACGGAAAGTCAGTATTCATTTGCGATAAATAAAATAATTTTAAAGCGAGGGTGTATTTTGGGGATGAGCCCCGCATGCAGCGTTTCTCCCCGAGTTTGAATTGCCTTCTGTGAGTTTGGGCTTCTGAAGCATCTGACGAGAGATGAGCGCCAGTGTTACTGTGCAGGTGGCTGTTGTCACGGTGACCTGAGGCGATGTAACCGCATCGCTACACATGACTCTCCGCTCTAAGATCAAAGGCCAAACTTGTCCTACATAAACTTACATCAACGTCCACTCTTTCTTTCCCTTTCTCCCTTCTTGTCACCTCTTTTAACACTTGGGACCACAGGGCTTCTTTTTTCCATCCATCCATGGAATTAATAGTTGACTTTAAAATAACTGAATGAATTTCCTCAGATATTATACGATATCCAAACCACAGGGAGAATTTTTAAGACATCAAGTGCGACAAAATAGTTCTGTGAATTATATTTAATGGATGTGTTAACTCAGTGAAAATAAGCCGTTTCCCGCTGCTTCTTATTTAAAAAAAAATAATAATACTAAGAAAATTTCTATCTTATATAAACCACATTTTTTTACATGTAGGCCTGTTTAATGTATAATTAAAGCATTATTATTATTAACAACAATAACAATAGCCTAATTATTATTAATAATAAAATTATAATAGCCTATTGCTGCTATATCAGTTTTTGGTACCACTGTAGCTGGTCATTTTTTGGCAGAATGAAGGCTGACCCATATAGTTTATGATTTACTGTTGTGCAATCTGTTTGCAGAAACACTGGTTACTATTGTAAATTTGCACAATTTATTTATACTAGAAGTGAATTGCTCTGTAACCATTAAAAAAGTTTAGATATGCGTGGAAATATTTGTGCTTTAAGCAAATTAATACAAAATATTTTAAGTAATACATTTATTTATAGAAAACCCAATTATAATTTTTTAAAGAGGGTTGTTGTGTGAAATTGCAAAGGGTTTTATACATCATGATATTTGCTTTTGCAACATTGCTCCATCCATGCATTCATAACGTGATAGGATTACAAAATGTGGTGTTTCAGTCCCCTTCTTAATTTAATTAATAAAGTAATTAAAGCGCGGAGAGTTTTTGGTAAGGGGAGAATTTTGGCTGTTGCCCTGCTGGAAGCGGAAATAATCGCTTCAGACCGAGACGCGAGAGTCAAAGCGGACAATTAAAACAAAAAGTAAACAAATACACAAAGAAAATCAACAACATTAATGACGCCTCCGTTTTCTCTTCAACTCATTTGGTCTGTTAATGGTGTTATGAATAGAAGTCCAATAAACGAATGTTTCCCCCCCAACAATATTTAAACGCAAACTCGCATAAAACAAATCTACATGATCCAAAAGCAACAGTGTTTATGGCAGAAGCACACTTTAGTGTGTTTCTTATTAGTCCTTAGTTATCCCTTGCAAAAATACCGACCAGTTTTCTCAAAATACACAGCAGGACAAAAAAAATGTTGATTGTGGAAACAAAAGCCAACACTTTTAGCAAACAAACACACAGAGAAATATTTAGAAAGCTTTTAAAGGAGTTCTCCTTTTATGTTTCCACATATAGCATCTGTAACATTATTAGGCAAAATATGGTAATTTTTGGTAAGCAACTTTCCGTATTAATTCATTTATATAGGCTATCTATATCTTATATCTAGTAAAAATCTACAATGGACCAGAAATAGCAGAATGTATATGGTTTTAATAACTACCTCACAAAAAGATTTTTCTTCAGTTCTGGGCTTATTTAACAATTCAGAATTGTTAACATGCATTTTTTTATATTTATAGAGCCTGCTCGGTTATTGTTAGTTTAAAATGCAGAGGGCATTGATGGGGTATGCTTTTCTTATTTTTAATATCCCTTATTATTAAAACATGAATATGTGTTGTTAATTTTTGCAGAGGTGCTCTTTGATTGTCAGTAGGAGAAAAAGAATATTGAAAATACTTATATTTTTTGTTTTTCCTTCAGCGACAAGTTTGGTGATACGCCAAAATCTGTATCTAATGGGTTATTATCTAACTGAGTGATTTATTATAATGATGTATTTTAGGTAATAACTTAATAACAAGTGTGGAAAAGGTCTACAGAAGAAGTGAAGCCTCAGCAGGAAGAAGCCTCAGCAGGAAATAGTGCCAGTTCTAAACCTGTCAACACTTGGCACAACACCAGACCACACAAAGAGGACATGGGTTTCTTCACTGAATGTTTTGTTCCAGATCGTGTGACGTGTAGCGACATGCTGGGGTCAAACTGTGCCTTGATATTCTAAGTGGACCCTCAAAAGGGAACACAATCAAACAGGCAAATGACATCACTCTGTATAATAAATTGACGGAACCAAAGGTTTGAGATGTTAAAACTGCACAAAGCCGAGAGAGAGCAAACCTCATGTGAAAAAAATGGACAACCTACCTTATTAACATTTAATATTAACCTATTATTTAGTATACCATATGGTACACTTTCTGCACTCTTGAGCTGTGACTGTTTTCCTCAGAAAATCGCCAGATATCTACAGCTCGATTCTTACACAGTAATAAAGCTATTATGTTTGTATATAGCACCCAAATAGACTTATAACTTTCAATGCGATGATAATTGTATGCTCAAATATTGATCATAGCACAGTATGGGTCAATGTTACACTTGAATAACACACTGAAGGTGCAGGCTGTGGAGACATCAGCAATATAAATGCAGGGGTTGGTGAAGGTGGCCATTTGGCTTCATTTCCCAAATGAAAATCTTTCTCATGCAGAACAGCCATGTGGAATCAGATATTGGAATGGGAGAGCCTGCATCCTCGCTGGTGACTCCATCTTCAACACCCGACTGGTTTGAATTTGTGCAGATTAACCGACGAACAAACGCTTCCCTTTTTCCTTTTAAAACAATAATAGTAATAACGATCAACAAATACGTCTAATACGGCAATTTCTGTTGACCATTCAGGCATTCCGTTCTCTAGCTGCAATCCCTATTTCTACTGCATTCTCCTAAAATATGGTATATGTGGTGGGCTTTTGGCTTCATTTAGGAAATGTAACCTTTTGAGAGAAAACAATCCACTGCTTTGATGGCCTTTTCTGACACTGACACGCATGGAGACGTCTTCAGAATCAGATGGCATTCACACCACGATTCCCAAATCAGTCGCATGCTTTCTTCATGTCATAGGCTCTGGAGATGATAAAGGTAGGCTGTGATTTCAAAAAAATAGAAAGAAGGAAAGAAAGGAAGGAAGAAAGAAAGGAAGAAAAGGAAAAAGAACGAAAGGAAAAATATGAATGTTTGATTTATATTTAGATATGTTTCTGACAGATATGCTGCCTGTTAAGATATGTAAATGTGGACCTCAGAAGAGGCCAAACATAGCAACTGATAAAAGAACATTTTGCATGTTATTTCTATTACAGGAGTAAAGATAGCAAGAAGTTCACATCTCATAAAAGGCCAACATCTTGAAATGCCAGCTTATGTCTTGAATAACTATTTGGTAGAAATTCAATTTGTATAAGACATATTATAAATATATATGCTGACAAGAACATTGTCTCATAACTTGCTTGCTTCTGTGTTTATGGGGACTCTCCATAGATGTAATGGTTTTTATACTGTACAAACTGTACACTTTATCCCCATACCCCAAACCTATCCATCACACAAAACGTTCTGCATTTTTTGATTTTCAAGAACTCAATTCTGGATTTCTAAGCTTATTTTCTCATAGGGACCAAAAAATATCCCTACAAGGTCAAACATTAGTGGTATTGCTCTCCTTGTGGGAACATTTGGTCCCCATAATATAGGGACTTTTTAGTGAGTAGACTTCCATTGATTTTCTCTCAGGTTAATATTTTCAATCACCTAACCCAACGCCTACCCCTAAACTTACCCATTGCATAAATGTACAGAAAACTAGATTGAAATATAAACATCTTTTGATTTATAATACTTTTCAACTAGTATTACCAGTAAAATGTCCTCACTAGTAGGTTGTCAAAGTATTTCACAAGTATAGTCGAAACAAGTACACACAAAATCAAAATGAATTTGTATGTTTCTGTAACGGTTAATCCACCAGTATGTGTAAACTCTTTAATCAAAGTAGTATTTGTAATGCTAATAATTGTTGTTATGCATAGATTTCTCAATTTACTGTTTTACAAGAAAGGCAGAAAAAATAGTAATTTTCTAATTTGTTATTCAGATTTATAAGCAACAAATACAGTCTAATAAAGCACTGTATGTGCTTAACAAATTTATTAGACACATTTCCTGAAAAGAAAACAAATATTTCAGTAATCTGTCAAAAACTTGTTGAAAATTAAAAATGTTGTTATTTATTTGGCAAATAACAAACTGGAACAACTATTAATTTACTCATAATAACCAAACAAACTAAAATATATTGTATAGTCTACTTTGGCCTTGATAACAGCTTGCATTCTTGCTGACATAGTTTTTATGTACTTTTCCACAGTGTCAGTTGTTATTGACTGTAATTGGGCATCTGAATAATAATAATAATAAAAAAATAAATAAAGTGCTTTGCCATTTTTCTTGCCTCTCTTGTAAAACAGCAAATTCGAAAGTGCATGGATAACAACAATAATTATATTTTAGGTTTAGAAACACTACCGTGACTAAAGAGCTTATGATACTAGTGGATTATTCATTACAGTAACATAAAAAAATGATTTTGGTAATCACCAAGAGTATTAGTATAGGGTAGCTGTGACAAAAAAATAAATATTATAAAATATTATATTATATTATTATTATTATTATTTATACATATATTTGTTAAGCACTGTATAGATATATACATCAGTTTATTTAATACAAATGTATTATTTATATATTTATTTTGGAACCAATTCACGAGGCAGTGTTACTGTTTATGTTGAGTAGAGTTTTATCGCTAAGAATTTGACCAAAACAAAGCATTATTGTTGTTGTTGTTGTTGTTATTATCATCCTCATTGTGTTTATCGGGAAATTAGGTTAACCCTCTTCCAAATTACACTTTATCTACCTGAACAAGGTGTAAAGACCAATGTTTCATGCCTGGCTTCCTTATGTTTCTTGTAAAGTACAACAAGGTTTTATACAAACAGAAAATTCAAGTACGAGCAGTTCCTAAATTTCCAAATCCTCTCTCATTCACAATATGAACAAGCATGGTAATAGTTAAAACAATCCCCCGTTTCAGAGTCACTAACCTTCAGTGTATGTGTGTTTGTTAAATATAGCGCTTTTTTCCCAGGGATGAAAACTAGTTGGCCAACCATTTAATGTTCCTGTGGAGTCCGGAAGCGGGTGTCCCGGTGTTGCAAATCGGAATTTATAAACAGGTCAGATTTTTTTTTCAGTCTCGTACCGTACCGTATAAAACGTGTCATATGATGTAGCCGAGGTTACAATTGTTTTAAAACATTGTCGTGCACGTTTATTAGTAATACGTCCTCCGCCGGCGTCCCTGTGTAGGCTTCATGAACACACGTGGGTCTTTAAGCAGCACTTGTAGCACTGAGGCTAACACATGTTCATCAGGTTTATGTTGTCTAATGTAGGTGTTCATTGATTTTAGGTTGTTACGGTACACGGGTTTTATTTATTTATTCACAGGTTTTATACAGATATTTATTGTTGTGAATACTCAAAGGTTCTACGTTCTACTCTGTTTAACGTTACTGGATTCTGTAGGTTTCAAGTTAGCCAGCTGGCATAGAGTCCATAGCTTGTGTTCTGTGATGCTGTTTAAATGTTGAATGTGTTGTGTTCATAATCTTTGGAGGTTTTTATGGATTTGACTAGAAATATCTCTCTGTGACTGCTGTCAAACAGACTACATTTAAGCAAAGTCCACACATACTGTGTATCTTCTTGTACAGTAGAACTAATTGTCATCCTTAAGGAAACAAACTGACAGTTTAACCAAAAACTTAAACACCAACTGTGTTTATGTTCATGGCATTGCACTTTGAGTTATGGATAGAGAGTGTCTTCTCTTTGCTCCATTAGAATAAAAGGTTTGAGGGACTGTTTATGATTTACCTGATGTCGTTTTTCCTATGTTATTCCCAGTCTCTCTGTTAAGAGCACTGACTGATCTTAAGGTTGAAGGGTCAAAATGGGGTAGCACCATGTGGGGTATCATGTTTCCCATGAGGACTCTTTATAGACATAAATTAATGTTGTTCTTGTACATCCCACAATTTTGTTGTTTCAATAATTTATTGAAAAATGAAATGTTTCCAAAATCAAATAATCAGTACATTTGGTCTGCATAATGTAGGGAATACCAGGGACACACACATGGGTAACTGACAAATAATTTGTAGAAGTCCATATCTGAAGAAGAAATGCATACATTTATGTAGTGTGAAGTCTGATCTTTGAGTAAATATAAAATGTCACCAACTTTGTCAGTTCTTTCATTGTTTTTCTTTTTTACATTTTTACTGAACTGTAACATAAATTTGTGTGCAATATCAGAAATTAAGAAACAAACAAACAAAAAAATATATAAATAGCATGAAAGCAGTTTATCTTCATTGTTAGATACTTATTTTCATATAGTGTTATTTTTAATATGAAATTATAATTAACATAACTTCCCCATGACTTGTTGGAAAATTTCAAGACAAACTTTGCAGTCATCCATTCATAACTGCTCAAAATTAATCCATTTTAAGATTATTTCCTATATCAGTTCTCAACAGTTTTTTCAAGATATTTTGAGATAAAAACAAATCTGTGGTTGTTTTATGTGTGTCGCACCATAGGACATTACATCACACTAAAGGACAGAAATAGTAGTTATTAAAGTATTTCTATTTAATTTTGAACATGTCAAAAGAGAAAGAAAGTTTTGATACAAACAATATCAATATGTTTTATAAAAAAAACAAATGACAGTACAGGCATCACATCGGTGGATATTTCTGTCACACCATAGGAAGTTTCAGCTTTTGTGTCAATTAATGACCTTGCTATTCCAAGCTAACCTGTCATTAGCGGTTAGCAGGGCACATGTGCATAATTGTCCATGATTATGTAGCTTAACATATCAACAAAACGTATCATTTTTCTATAGTGGTTCTAAAAAGTTAAATATTTGAACAATTCTGAGACAAAAAATGAGCATGTGCAGGTCATGGGCTTCACAGGGGGCTTCAGTAGCATTATTTTTTATTTATAAACGTTGTAATTTATTGAACCATGCTTGAGACAGTCACACCATAGGACAATGTTGACATTTGGCTCAAAAATTTAATTTTTTTTTATAACACTGCTTTTATAACACCAGGTCAATGTAGGACAAAGAAGTGTTTAATTTCTGTAATTTGAAATGTAAGTGTTTAATTTTTAATTGTTCATTCTGGCATTATAGAAAAATATGTCGGTCCATGATGTTAGCAAAATATATTTATGCAAAAACTCCTGTTATAATCCTCTGATTGGCCAATGCGTTCCTAAGCTCAACTGAAACACATTTGATTGGTTATACGTATCAGTGCTGAACAAAACAATGCGTAAAAGCAATCTGAAGCAGTATGAGCATATCTTAATGTAATTCCACAAATTGACACTTTTCTTTGATTTTTATTTCATATTTCATAATTTCATATTAATCGCAACAGCCGCAATTAGTTGTTTAGTTGTTCAGGGGCATTTTTTGCCCCTTTGTCTTGAATGTATGGGGCATTTTTGTTCATTTTGCTAGCTTTTTTTTGCCACAAGCCCTTGTTAATTTCTGATCCTATTGGAAAAATCAGTTGAACAGTTTTAAAATTACTGCTAGATAAATTAGATAGGTTTATCTAACATTAATTAACAGTGAGCAATGCTTTTGTTACAGTATTTATTCATCTTTGGTAATGTTAGTTAATAATACAACTGTTTACTCTTAGTCCATGTTAGCTCACGTCCATTAAATTACATTAGTAGATACCACTTTTGATTTTAATAATGTGCTAGCAAATGTTGAAATCAGTGTTAAGATTAATAATTGCTTCATAAGTCTTTATTATTGTTAGTTTAGCTAATGTAGTTAGCCAATGTTGACAAATGGAACGTTATTGTAAAGTGTTACCAGTAAAATCGTGAAAGAAAGTGTTACCAGATGTATTTATTTGTGGAGACTGTGCAGATATTAACAGGGTGATGTACTGAAAAAAAAAAAAAATCTTTATGGCCGCTGAATGTTGATTTTTATGGCTGGGTTGCTCTCTGTTTAGGGCTCTCCTTGAGATGTTCTCAGGCTATCAGGAGCGGGAAGACTATGAGGATGAGCTGTACCGGGACGATGCAGACTCGAGTTTGTCTGACATTGACAGTGAACTGGAGTTCCGGCTTTATTCCCAGCTGCACTATGGCGCTGAGATCCAGGAGGACCTTGAGGGCTCGACAGACATCCAGTCATCAGTACCACAGACTAAAACACAGCAGAATTCCTTACCTCCTGCTCCACAAGTAGATGTTATTGTGATTGACTCTGGCACAGATGCTATCACGGTGTCAGACAACACAGAGGAAGATGACAGTGTCTGTGCTAGCAAAGGTCAATCATCAATACGTTGTAACAGGAAGTTGCAGCCCCATCTACCAAAACTTCAAGCAGGAAGAATCTCCCCAGATGATATTGTGGTGTTGGATTCTGAGTCCGATGACAGCTCTTCTGAATCTATAGCTCCTTTTGTGGCAGATCTAGATTCGGACTCAGATGGGCTGGAAAACTGGATGATTCTGGGGCAGGCTAACCACGATGAAGATCAGAGCATCCAACTCAACGTCTCTTTACCAGGTAAGGATTTTACTTAACCAAGTATTTATGAGTATATTTTAGTGTTGTTTTATAGAAGTACACTCACTAATGTTTTCCAAATTAAGGCTACAAATTCACATTTTCATTTAGAAACAAGAAACGGTTAAACAATTAAATTAGACACGGGTAACTTATTAAACATTATTCTGAAAAATGCTTAAGGGATAGTTCACCCAAAAATGTGCACAAAAAATATTCCCACTGATGTCACATGGACTATTTTAACAATGTCCTTATGATGTACCCTTCTGGACCTTGAATGTGTCAGTTGTGTTGCTGTCTATGCAGGGTCAGAAAGCTCTTGGATTTCATCAAAAATATCTTAATTTGTGTTCTGAAGATGAACAAAGCTTTTACAGGTTAGGACCAACATGAGGGTGAGTAATAAATGACTGAATTTTCATATATGGGTGAACTATTCCTTTAAAATGGTCCAGATTCACTTTTTACGCTTAATTTCACATCATGTAATTTTATATCTCACAGTGTGACTATATACTCAAATCTCAACTTATACTTATATACTTATACTCAACTTGTAAAAATGATATGCATCCTCCTTAAAGAGGTAGTTCTGTCAGTGTTTACTCATCCTCATATCGTTCAGTACAATATTTTGAGAGGTATTTAAGTGTTTTAAATAACATTAATAAAACTGTTTGGTGACTAACATTCTTCAAAATGTTTTTGTACTCCACACAAGAAAGTCATACAGTCATAAAGCGCATAACTTTTGCTATGGTTATGCCTGTTGTTTACACAAGACTTTTGAAAACGCCGCAGATTTTAGTTTGAAAACTCTGGGGTTCAGTGTAAACAGGCCAAAACTGAGAATTTTGAAAACGATGGCATGGCTGCCCAAATTTGCTCTGCGTATCCTTGATGACCATGTAAACAATAACGTCATGCTTATTTGTTGCATCTTCTTTTGGGGACTCATTTAAGAAAAGTAACCGTTAAATTGCATTAGATAAAGTAAATAAGCAAATAAAGAAATTACAGAATTTTTAAACACCAAGGAACAGTCAATTTTATTATGGTTACTTCTCTTAAATTAAAACATAGTTGATGATGTATGCAGTCTGAATGGTCATGTGACATGTGTTTTCGATTGTGTAGTGTAGACGGAGATTGTTTCTGAAATGCAGTGAAAATGCCAGTGTAGACACGGATCGTTTTCATTTTAAAAGGCAGTTTTTTTTTTTTTTTTTTATATATATATAATTTATTTTTGACTGTTTTGGCTTTATTATAATAGGACAGATCTTAGCTGACAGGAAGCAAAGTGTGAGAGAGAAGGGAGTAGGGTTGGGAAAGGTCCTCGAGCTGGGAATCGAACTTGGGAGGCCCGTAGCGCAGTGGCGCTATATGTCGGCGCTCTGCCCACAAGGCTATCGGTACTGACTAAAAGGCTGTTTTAAAATGAAAACGCACTAGTGTAAACGTAGCCTAAAGCTTCACCTGTGCTCTCTCCATTTAAAATTTCATCACAATCCAAACAAAGATGCTGTATACATGCAGTTTTTAATCTAAAAATTAGTATAATTTTTACATTTGAAACAGAATGGTCTTAGTTTTGTGCAGCTATACTACATAAGACATCTGCATGAAATAAAGTCAGTAGATGGGCTGAACGAAAATGCAAATTCACTCTCTTATGGAACAGCGGCAATACAGTGTTTCCTTGGTTACTGCTGTAAACAAAGCTATATAAACACTTCTTTAATATGCATCATCCACCTTATTTTTCCGTAAGAGCAGTGCTCTTGTGTCTGACTTCCAGTCTCATCCACATCCAGCTATTTTTAGCTGTATAAAACAGATAATTTTGCTGCTTGATATTGTAAACTGGTGTGTCTTACCATATTATTTTAATGTATCATCTTAATTATGAAAACAATGGTATGTAGTGCAAACAGTTTTGCCATTTACAGCACTTTGTTATTCTTCTCGTTATTTCCCTACAGCGGCTTACGAACCAGAAGTCTCACACATTACCAGAAAACAACTTTCGTCTGCATTGAAAAATAAGGTGGATACAGAGGTTCAGAAGAAAATACTTAATCGAAACTTTTGTGAAGACAATAATTTCCGCTCGGGGTGCTTTCACACTTGTATATCGATTGCTTTGTTCTGAAACAGGGATTAAAATTATTAGAATGTTGCATTTTATTCTTGACACGGTTCGCGTTCACATGGCAAAGTTTCTAAACAGACCAAATTTGTTAATGCAAGTCATGCGCGTGTAAACTGTCCTCTCATTGGTTAAAGTTACACGGTTTATTTTCTGGGATTCAGCTCATAGCTGTCTTCCGTCAGGATGGAAAGACAGGCTTATTATTGTAACACGTCCAGGATACGTTAGGGAAAACATTTTTTGCATGCACCTACTACGAAGAAGAGCAACATTATAAAATGAAAATGCACGCTTTTATTTTGAATGTCAAAGATGTGCTCATCCACTGGTATTCACATTTTAATTTTAAGAGGTAACATTATTAGCAAAACAACAAAGCTACATGGAACTGTAATAACCCATTATACATTGTGATAAAGCCTGGTTCTTTGGTCTGTTGGATCGGATTGCATTCTCACCACAAACAAACCGCTCCAGGGTTTGTTTGAAAGTGTGCCGAGACCACCTCTTCAAGGAGGTACGCTTGTTTGGTCTGCTTTTGGTGCTTACCCAAGTGCGATTGCTGCATTCTCACCTGCCCAAATGAACCGCACCAAGAGGGTAAACGAATTGTAGTGTGATTCAACCAAAATAAATAAGGCAGGTGTGAAAGCACCCCCAGAGTCAGATTTATATAAACTCCCATCCCCATACCGCAATTCGTTTAACATCTCAACCGATTTGAAACGTCACATATTTGTATCGATTTTCCACCAGTTTGGCGTGCATTGTTACATCCATAATTTATGGAAAAGAGCAGCGCAAACATTCTATGGAATCACCCTCATGTTGTTCTGTTTTTAAAGGAAAATGCACTAGTGTAAACATAGCCATAGTTTGTTTACATGAAGAGATTTCTTATTTGTTTTCGTTTTATTTGATTTTGGTTTGTTTTAAAATTTCATTTTAGTTTTGCAATTATAAAAGGATATCTTTTCATTTATAATTTGCATTAAATCTTAATTTGTTAAAAAAAAATTGGGAGAAAATTGTATCGCATCGTGAGTTGACTGAATCCTTGCACCCCTACTTATTTTTATAAATTTAATTGGTATTTATTTATTTTAATTATTATTATTATTATTATTTATTTATTTTTTTTACATTTTTATTTTTTTTTCCTGGCCAGTTAGCTTGTACAACATCTGAATTATATTGTGCACAAAAACCTGATATATGTTTACCTGCAAGAAAACATGTTTTTTAAAAAGATGATAGTTTGTTAGTCAGTGTTTGGATGGGCCGCCTAAAGGGTTTGCAGGCCAGAGTGCCTGTGGTTTCCATTTATGTTAATGTAAGCACAAATTTGTGTTCATCCCCAAAGCACTTGGCTGTATGTGCATTCTAATCACTAAATCTGATGTCTCATCCTCATGTTTGTGTTGTAAAGTTACTGTGCCGATCGAAACGACTAGGTGTGTGCGTGAGCACATGCATCCGACTTCACGTGAGTAAAGTTAATTTGCATGCGTGTGAGAACATGCAGGAAAAGCAATGAGGGAATATTTCTGTGTATGTAGAGGAAAAAAACAAACAAAACATAACAAACCTCCTGTCAGAGAGCACGAGCGAGGGAGAGAGAGACTTTAATCATAGATGAATAAAAATGTCTTTGCAAATCTCTCTAGATCCCCACATTAGGTAACCTGCAAAGCTCAGCAAGGCAGCAAACCTCTCTCTCTCCTTCTCTGTTTCTTTCTTTCTTTCCTCTCTTCTCTTTTTTCCTCAATCCTCCCTGAATGTGTTGTCCTCATTTCCATTCGGAGACTCCTTCCTGTTCCTATTATTCATTTTCTACTCTTTCTCCTTCTCTCTTTCTTTTTATCTAGTTCTCCCCTTCAAATACAGAGCGTTTCATTGTGTCTCTTCTCCCTCTTTCCCTCCATCCATCCATCCTTCTCTTGCTCTCTCTTGCTTATTTGAATGGTGGCTGTGGAGGAGTCTGTGGGCTGGTATTTCTGCTCTGTCGGTCATGCCTCTCACACTCATGTGCAGAGGGGGCCTTCTCCTGCCCTGGCCTGCTTTTGTTACCCAGAGAGAGATTCAGTGGAGGATGAGAGCGAGGGAGAGAGCAAGAGAGAGAGGGGAGGGGTACAGAGGGATAAACAGGGGGTGGAGGGAGGAAAGGGGCAGCTCTCTGTCTCTCTTTTTCTCCTCTGTGTCTCTGATCTTTGGGGCTTGACCCCGCACTCCAGAACATGTGGGTCACACAAGGGAGGGAGGCTGGGAGGAAGTGGCTGGAGAGGATGCCGTGCACTTACACGTCTTAAAGCCAGAGGTTTCCGTTGCCCGCTTAACTGTGGTAGAGCTTGACAAAAAAAGGTGCTTGGGTGAGGTGGGAGAGTATGTGAGGGTTTTTTAGCCAAAAATATATTGTGTGTTGAATGGGTTTGAGGAAAAACCCAACCATTTTATTTTTTACTGTTTGTCAGATTGTGTCTTTCCTGATAATTTTGTCCCAGGCCCCAAAAATATAATTGTATAAATGTGACCCTGGACCACTCTGGTATATTTGTAGCAATAGACAAAAATACATTGTATGTGACAATTTCTTTTATGCCAAAAATCATTAGGATATTAAGTAAAGATCATGTTTCTTGATATTTTGTAAATTTCCTACTGTAATTATATATCTAACTTAATTATTGATTAGTAATATGCATTGCTGAGTTCTTTTTTTGCACCCTCAGATTCCAGATTTTCAAATTATTTAGACCAAATATTGCCCTAACAAACCTTACATCAAAGGAAAGCTTATTTATTCAGCTTTCAGATCTATAAATCTTAATTGAAAAAAAAATTGACCTTTATTTCTCAAGTACACTATTAGATTTTTTAATTTAAAATAAGTCTCTTAGGCTGATTTGTTTGCACAAATTTAGTCAAAAACTGTAATATTGTGAAATATTACGGTAATTTAAATTACCTTTTTTTTTTAAATATATATTAAAATGTAAATGATTTTTGTTAATGCAAAGCTGAATTTTCAGCAGCCATTACTCCAGCCTTCGGTGTCACATGATCTTTCAGAAATCATTCTAATATGCTGATTTGGTGCTCAAGAAACATTTCTTTTTATTATCAGTGTTTAAAACGACTGTGCTGCCAGATGTTTTTGTAGAAATCTTGAATATTTTTTTTTTTTGATGAATGTTCAAAAGAACAACACTTACTTAAAATACCTTTTGTAAATTTTGACATCATGTCTCTTATCTGTCACTTTTCATCAGTTTAATGCATCTTTGCTGAGTACAAATATTTATTAATTTAAAAAAATAAATAAATAATTTTTTTTTTGCTTTGGATAAAAATAATCTGTCAAATACATAGAAGTAAGTAGGCAGATATTTGACTAATTTTAGATTTTTGTCATAGACCTTTACTAACTTGGCCAGTTAATAGAAATAATTCATTTTCAAAATCTCATCTGAAATATTAAAATTAATATTTAAATAATAAGCATTTAAAAATTACATCTTTGAAATTTCAGAAAGCATTTTATTTATTTTATTTTTATTTAAATAAAATACCTTTACAATACAGTATTGTATACATAGGTGAAGTAAACACATTTTTAATCTGTTAACATTTCCTGTTCTGTCATGGCTATATGCACTCTCCATAGGGGATGAGGGAATTTGTGTTTAGTGTGATTGTGTTTGTGATACACTAGTAAAAAGCTTTAGACAGCGGTGACTAATTTCATTTGAGCACACAGACTCACACTTACACACTCTTGCACAAATCCAATTCTCTTCAGTTGCTAAGTCTGAAGTATGTGATGTGTCAGCCGAACAACATACAGTCGTATTGCTACACATACACACTAAAATCCAATTCTCTACAGTTGTTAGTGTTGCTGTTTCTATATGGCTACAGATACACACACATGCACTGAGGTTGATTTGAAGAATTGTAGATCTTTAAAGGACAAAAAAACAACAGAATGATAATGTTTTTGTTTAATATCAACCGAAGCGAGATTTTAGGAATATATCAGATCATCCATCTATAATACTTTGACAGTCAGACAGGTGGGTGGGTGGAAAAGCATAAAGATGGCACAATGAGACAAAAACATTCCTGAAATCCCTCCCAAATATCCTATTTGTCCTTACAGTCCAGCACACACACAGGTTGTGTCTCTGAATTTATCTGACTTTAGGATGGAGGGATAGAGGGGGGCCCTTGGACCCCACTCAAACGGAACAGACAAGAAAAAACGAGAGCCTCCAAAAAAAAAAAGGAGGGGAAAGCTCAGCAAAGGGGGGCTCTAAACTTGAATTAGAGTTGTTGAGCCTTCCTCAGTGGTCACACTTTCTTTTTTCTTCCCCCTTTGTGCCTTTTTAATTTCCCTTTCACCCTTTTTATCTTTTTTTTTCCAGTGTTTTTTTCCCTCCCCTTTTCGGTTCTGTCTGGTTTTTCACCCTGTGAACACAAAACTTTGTCATTAGGCTGGACTACAGCAGTGGCAGCAGATGGGCATTAGTTTAAGCTGAATGCGTGGGTGTTTGAAAGAGAAGTGTCTCTGAGTGTGTTTGATATACTGCAGGGCATATGCAAAGGTAAGACATTAGCTATCCATCTCCCTCTTTTTCATTTCAAAGGCTCTGAAATGGCATTACAGCTTCCTTAGAGTTGTTCGCAGTTGTGAATTGCTCTGTTTTTAGCTCTCTTTCTCCGTCTATTGTGACTCGACTGCCATTTTCACAGTAGTGAACGTGGCCTTGTCTCTCACTCTGTATCCTATTGGTTGTAGTTTTCTCTTGCCGTCATCGGCTCGTTCGCTCTCTGTCTCCCTCTTTTCCTTGTATTTCCCTCTCACTCTGTTTAATGAGGCCACACCCAGACCTCTACAATAACTGACAGCTGTCAATCATTTTTGTTTGCCTTTCTTTTACACTTTGACTTTTATTACAATCTACAATGTTAATGTGCCACTGAGAAGCAATGCTAATATAAAATATGTTTAATGAATGAAACTAAATAGTTTTGGCAGCCATTTGGCAACAAAGGCTGTGTTTATTTGATCAAAAATACAGTAAAAACAGTAATATTGTGAAATAGTATTACAATTTGAAATAACAGTTTTCAATGTGAATATATTTTCTAAAAATGTATATAAAACGTTATTTATTCCTGTAGTGACAGCTGAATTTTCAGCAGCCGTTTCTTATCATTATCCTTCAGAAATCATTCAAATATGCTGATTTGGTGCTCAAGAAACATTTCTAATTATTATCAGTATTGAAATAAATTGCGCTGCGTAATATTTTTATGGAAAGAACAGAACATCTATTATAACAATGGCAAATCTTTGTTTTTTTTTATCAATGTAATGCTTTCTTGGTGAGCAAAAAAAACAACAACTTGCACTAAAAAATATATATAGTTGCTTATTGTGTGATACCGATTTAAAAACTGCTGATATTTACACGTGCATTTTTAACATTTTCTCTAGATTTTAAAGCTAACAATTGTGTTTTAGCCCACAAATCCTGAATCTTGCGTTCAGTTTCAGTACAATAAATGATCTTTACGTCTTTACTTTAGGTTTTTGCTAGACCACTACTAAACCTTATAGTTTGTTTCTTTGCATAAATTCACATTGAACTGTGTGTTGACAAGAGCTTGAAGGTGAGGTGTATATGAATATGAATGTGGTTGTTTTGAATACGCAGTCAATAGTAGAGTTGAAGTGCATCATTATGGATGGGTCACAATGCTTTAGCTCGAGACACCGACGGTCGGGCCAGAGAAATGAGACCGTGTGTTGTGTAACTTGTGTAGCTGAGTGCTAGAGAGTGAAGGTGTTTTATCTGCAGGATTTATGAAGACTGCATAGTGCTGCATGATTCTAGCAGCTGTGTGTGTATGTGTGTGTGTGAGGCGTGGCAGCTGTGTGAGGTGATATGTGTCTGTAGGTCTGTGTGTGTGAGATTGGAGGGCTTTTTGGGGTGTAAGTTTGTGTGTGTAAGACAAGTGGTGCCGGTGTGTGTTATTGTGAGTGTGGGGCAGGGATAGGCATCAACTCTTATCTGGGCACAGCAGTGCCACTTCAACTGAAACACCACACCCATTTCTCCACACGGTGTGTTTGAACAGACGCCATGTCCTCACACAAACACACAGATTCCCCACAAAATCACAGCAAGGCTGTTTTTTATATATATATATATATATATATATTTATTATTATTATTATTATTATTATTATTATTATTATTATTATATTTTTCTTTTCTCTTTTTTTTTGAGACGTTTATTGGTTGTGTTTTATAGTACAAATAATTAAATAATTATCTGTTTTTTTATTGTAAATTATTATGTATAATGATACAATATTATGAAATAGTCCTTATTTGGATTTATGATAAATATCCAAATGCGGTGATGTATTTTGATCATAACGTTCATCAACTGAGATCAGTGATTTTAGGTGAACCCACTGATGAAACGTCAAGCCCGAAAACATTTTGCACACTTCGCACTTTGGATAATAAATGGATAAATTCATATGAGCATTTTGGCCTACTTTTCCTATGTGTACCTTGTTTGTTTTTGATGTTTGAACTATTATTTGATCTACGCACTGCCATAAGTTTATGTACTTCATTGGAGATGGTCTTGTGTCTGCTGCTACGCTTTCCCAGTCTCTTCATCAGTGATTTTTAAAATGTATTTGTATTGGTATTGTATTGCTTTCGCCTATTCAGAATGTTTTTTTTCCCTGTTTAACCTACATCATCAAGCCTTTCATTTTAGATGCTTATTATTTTCACTATTCATATTAGTACAAAAATCATTGATTATTTGACCTAATTATGCATGTTTATCTAATTCTTTTTCTGAGCACACACAAACTCTGTTGTATAATTTCCGAAGTACGATTACAATCCATTGATTAGTGACTCTAATTGGAGTTTCCTGTGTTCAAGGACAGTCTAACCAGCTCCCAGAGTTCCTTTTTATTTTAAAGACTTTTCATCTATTCAGAGAGTGTATGTTTTTCTCAATAGCAGATGTTAAAAGAAATTATCCATCTGTCGTACTGTATGTATGCCTTAATTCACTTTTAGTACATACTATTTTTAATGGCTTTTTTTGAAAATATAAAGCTTAAAACATAATCAGTGCATCCCTATTGTCAAATTTGATCAGTTTATCATTCTAAGCTGTACATTTGTTCACATTCACATTTATTTTTAATTTGTGAAAAAAAAAAAGTTGCGATTGTGTTTCATATTTATTTTTGTCAGGATAGTCCTCTTGATCAAAAAAAAGTAGTAGCAGCACGACTCGCTGAGCTTTTGCCTTAAATCGCAAGAATCTCATCAAACTTTTCCAAGAGATTGTAATTTTTCATCAGGTCGACATCCGGCTTCTCTGTGAAAAGAGCATTTCCATCAGCCCTTTCTTCACGAATGGCCAGTGAACTACGCTATGAGTGTGGGCAGTGTAATCCTGTTTGAAAGGTCTGCGTGTGTTCCTGGTTGGACGTCTGGCGTTTTGGGTGGGCTCTGCATGGGACAGCAGGTATCCTTAATCATGTTACGGGGTGTGGGGTGTATTTTTTGAGAAGGGGTTAGCTGGCAAGCTCCCATCCCAATTTCATACTAAATGGTCACACACCAGGTTTGATTAGAGAAGGCAAGGCTGAGGTACCCAGCCCTTCTCCATTGTCATAGTTTCTGTCAATGGTGCAGAGCGCCAGGTCTGTGCGTTTAAACCAACAGCGCTGCCTGACCGTAGTTATTCTTTTTGAGGAATTATTCACTCCAATTTTTGCAGGGTTTAAAGGTATAAACGAATAAGCATTTTCACTATAGTAACCTGTTTGATTAGATTGAACTTTTTTTTTTCACTTTTCCCCACAGTAGTCCAAATACACTTAAATTTATTTTTTATTTTATACACATAAACGAGCTATTCACCAGTGACTCTAAATGCTTTAATGAAGTTATCAGAATATATTTATTAATATATTTTGTAATACTTAGGAGACTGTTCTCCCAGAGTGGGTTAAATCTGAATATTGTGTCTGTTCCTCTGTGATTATCTTCACCACCGTTGTCCCGGAAAACCTCAAGTCCAACATCTGTGTTTGTTTTCGCAGGTGCTCATTTGGTTTGATGCGAACGTTTTTTCAATATAGAATGTGTGTGTGGGCTGTTTTCAGACAAAGTGTAGTGGAAAAAGTCCCCCCCACCCACTAGCTTCTGTTAATTCCACACACTGAATATATTTGTTTTTAACAGAATTATTTAAATGCGATGACAAGATGGTGCGTATTTTGTTTTTCTTGAGAAGAGGAATTGAGACCACAAAAATTCTTATTTGACTGTGTGTGGCACTATAACATACTATCTATATGATGACAATAATGCTGAAATGAGTTATGTAGGTAGTACAGAATGGATATGCAGGATATTACGTTAAAGCCAATTTAAGTGTAATCCGAGCCGGAAAATCATGGTTAAAATTCCTGGCCTGTGGATATTATCATTTTCTCTTGTTTTTTTATAGTCTGTCTTAGTTGTCATTCTGTGGTATTGGCCCTCATAAGTTGTGTCTGTGTGCAGGGGGGAAAGGTAATTGCAATTACCAATAAAATTCATTATAATTAAGCAGTCATTTAATATAAAATCAAATTATTGCCTCAGCGACAGAGGACGGAGGCACCCCGGTGAGACCTGATTAATTTTTTTTCCTCTCCCTTTCAGCATAACTGTAACTTTTAAATCACTCTCTTTGGGTGGGGTGTTTGGGTAAGGGGTATTTATTAAAACTGAGCCAATATGATGATTACCTAACTGTTTGGGGTATTTATTAAGAATGTAGACTATTAGGTTATAGATTATTAATATAATTTCATTAGAGTGGTACAAAATGAGGCGGGAAAAATTTGCCTGTGTTTTGAATCCTGTATCCTGTATTACATGCAGCACAATTTTACAGCAAATACTATATAGCATCCAATCTCAATAGTACCACATTTATATTACAGCTATCAACCGATTTTTAATCTGATTTTATGTGCAATATTAAAGTACAAACGTAGAATCTTTATTTTAATGTGTTCTGGTTACACAGATTACATGTATTTACTATAAGAATAACTGTAAATTATCTTAACGAATACTAAAGCTGCTCTTATTCTTATTCTGTTCAAAGTTCTTATTTCTGTAAATATTACTTTATATTAGGTGGCTTTAACTACTGTGTACTTGCATTTAAATTAATCAATTGATATAATGCACTTATTGTGTGCATCTTTTGGCATTGTACTTATATTTTATTACCTTAACCCACCCTTAAACCTACCCATATAACCAAACCTGTCCCTAATCTTAACCGTATCCCATCTCAATAGCATAGTGCTTTGCAATGCAATATGAACACTGTAAGTACTTATTTTTTGATGTAAGTACATAGTAGTTAAGCACACCTAATTTAAAGTAGGACCAAGTAAAATGTAACTCACAAGTAAAATTAAATAGCCAACACATTCATCATATGTGCCTCAAAAACAACAATCTGTCAGTGTTAATTTACTTTTTCAGATGTAGTTTTTTAAATATCTACTCCAAAAAATTCTTTAAGAAGTTTTGAATCTGAGTTCTATGAAAAAGCATCATTGGAAAGTCATATTTGTGTTATTTATATTTTATCTTTATAGACATGTTTCCTATTAGTTTAGCTCAATTATTTATCTTTGCTTGTGACTGTGCTGATCTCTTCACTTGAGTGGTGAGGTGTTTGTGTGTATATCATTTTATGCCGGTCGGTCTGTGTCTCACTGTTACTAATCTCTCAAGCCTTCTTAACTCCCTTAGGGACCTTCCGGAAAACGCCACCTCACTATTATTAGGGCCTCTTTTGCATATTGAGTTTGCTGTTCTCAATTGCATATGTGTGAGGAGAGAGTGAAAGTGCGCCTGTGTGCAGCAAGAGTTTTCCTTTTTGTTGCGCCAACTGTTCAACCGAACTTGTGACATCAAAAACAACTTCATAACTTCTTTTGCTTCTCTGGTACGATTATTAAGAGGCAAAAAGAATGAAAGAAAGAAACAACATGAGACAGTCATTTATTAACGTTCCCTTAAGCAGCCATCTTTACCACTTCTTGCATTGTAACTATTGAGTCATTATTTTAGTACGAAAGTAATAAATTCAGGTAAATGTATGAATGGCTCTATATTACTTTTGTTGTTTTTTTTTTCTTTTAATGGTATTTTTAAAAATTACTTATTAATAAAGTTATTTATTTATTTATTTATATGGTCATTAGTCATCTATTAATGATCCCTTAACATTATATAAAAAATATGCTATTTGTTATTTATTAATACTTGCTTTAATAATTGTTTATATTTGTTATCCTTTATTTATTTGTCTGTTTGTTTGTTTGTTTGTTTATTTATTTATTTTTGCTGTATGCAATTGGTCATTTAATAACACTCACTTAAGCAATCATATTTACCATAGTTCTTCCACTGTATTTACTATATGTGACCCTGGACCACAAAACCAGTCATAAGGTTCCTTTTTTGAAAATTGAGATTTATACATCGTCTGAAATCTGAATAAATAAGCTTTCCATTGATGTATGGTTTGTTATGATGGGACAATATTTGGCCAAGATACTATTTGAAAATCTGGAATCTGAGGGTGCAAAAAAATTAAAATATTGAGAAAATCGCCTTTAAAGTTGTCCAAATGAAGTTCTAGCAATGCATATTACTTATAAAAAATACTTTTTGATACATTTACAGTAGGAAATTTACTAAATATCTTCATGAAACGTGATCTTTACTTGATATCCTAATAATTTTTGGCATAAAAGAAAAATCAGTGATTTTGATTTATACAATGTATTTTTGGCTATTGCTACAAATAAACCCCAGGGACTTACGACTGGTTTTGTGGTCCAGGGTCACATATATTTACTATATCCAAGTTAATCCATGAATGGCTTCATATTATCTGAGTTTACGTTGTTAATCTTTATTTATTTACTTTTTTAAAACGTTCAATCTGAGACCTTGTGTTTTGACATCGTCCTAGATGTCTGTTCTTCAGCCAGTGGTCGAACCTATATATATAATTTAATATCTGCTCTCAGGGTCTATCTTTGGTTATTCTTGAGCATATCAAAGCACTTTCCTCATTTAAATTTGTAGTCACTATGAAATTAGGGTACTTACTGTACTACTTACTTTATAGTTGCCATTGTGTATTGAACCTCAAAAAGGCTAGCATATAGCCGTACTAGATTTGTTTCATATTGTGAATGATTTTAAGATGTTTTGTTGTTATTCTGAAGGCTTCTGTCCTCTATTTCATACTATAATACAAAAACGTATCAAATAATCCTCCAACATGCAGAAATAATGAAATCCGCTTTCATCCGCTGGGGTTTTAAGCTTGAAAATTTCTAGTCGTAACTTATAATGACATGGAGATGTAAAGCTTTGAGTTTCTTCTGCTATCTACGGCCCAAGCATACAGTTGGTTTAGCTGTGAGCTGCGATAGCTGACGCTGGAGCGGAGAACCTGGCTGTGTAGATTTTGGCTTCATTGGTAGAATGAGGCTGATATGTTCATGGGGCGACTGCCGGGAAGCCATTTTTGTCATATCATTCCACCTCTTCTCCTATTTACTGTCACTGCGATTGCTGCATACTCCAGACATATTGGCAGTTTATCTTTCCACTAAAATCCAATAGTGTTTTTGCTAGCTATCATCCTCATTATCACATAAGCAGGGGGTTGTATTAAAATAAGATGTAACCTAAACGTTTCTTAAAGTAAATAATAGCTGCAACAGCAGAAACACTGTTTAAAAAAAGGTTTTCTTTGTGTGAAGAATGAGAATGTAAAAAAAAAATCCTTTTTTAAAGCTTTATGTTGTCTGTATATGGCCGTTTTATTTATTTATTTATTTTCTTACTTTTATTAGTTAGTTACTTTATGTATAAGCCATTTTTACATCTAATTGGGACTGGAAATTATTGGGGAATGTGGGTAAAGAATTTTGAGCCATATACGCTTATAGCTGCAACAATGTTTTTATTTTTTTTTTTAACAGTCCATTTATAATTCAACACCCCCTAGTAATTTTTTAGTGATTGTTTGATTGGTAGTCAGCTCATTTGGCAATTGGCAAAAAAGTCTTTCATTATAACACTGCTATATTCCATAAAATATGAATAGTCTATTTTGATTTCACACTGACTTTAACCTTTTGTACAGTCTTGGCTTTATAACTGACTTTTCTCTTTTTTTTTAAGACTGGACAGAACTCTAAGAATTTTTAAAGGGGTCATCAGATGCAAACAGATGTTTGAATGTAAATGTGTGTTTGCAGTGTGTGTACACAACCACCCTATAATGATAAAAATCATATTTAATCCCTATAAATAATATGACCTTTTTCAAATCAAGTTATTGTCAGCTTCTTGGCTGTGTGATGCCACACAGACCAAGGCCGCCCCCACGATAGTTGACTGAAATGGCTGCCTTACCTTAGACTCACCCTGAGTGAGCTGTGAACAGCCCGTCATTGTTTTGATGCCGGAACAGGGATGTAGACAAGAATGGCTCCTAAGCGATTAAGGTGATTTGTAGTTGGATGTAATAATAATCATAACAATCGTCATTTACTCCTGACATCTAAGCCGCTTCATTTTTAAAAGATTGTGCCCTCCAATCTACCTAAATGCGTTTATGTCTGCGCAAATCATTCGTGATCCAGTTTTACCTATAGAAAAAGTGAGTATAAGGCTTTTTAATGAAACTTTGCAAATCGCATTTCCTAATAATGTGCTGGTTAGCAAGTTTTGTGACTTAATAAACAGGGCGACTCGTCATGGGTGAGCAGAGCTCATTAGCATTTAAAGAGACGCACAACAAAACAGTTTGCTGTGTAAAGAGCTGATTTTGACAAGGTAAAAAGGGTGTTGTTTTACACAACCATTGAAAAATTTTAACCATATAGATTTTTCAATAAGACCCTAAAGAATCATATCAAGTTGTGGAAAATGGGCATCCAATGACCCCTTTAAAGGCCTCATGAAATTTGACAGCTTTGTGGCTTTTAGTCCATGTCTGTTAGCTGTGAGACAATAGTGTCTTCTTAGCATGCTAGTTAACATATATACACACATCTTCTAGTGCTGTCAAACGATTAATCGCATCCAAAATAAAAGTTTATGTTTACATACTATATGTCTGTGTACTTTATCTATTTATTACGTACCTATAAATACACACGCATGCATGTATTTATTAAGGAAAAATATTTTAGATTTATATATAAAATATTTATATTTATATACTTCTTCTTTTATGGAAAATGGAACAGAACTTTTGAAGACTCATCCTCTGCTCTGCAGATTTTTGTCCAATCAAATGCTTTCTAGAATGAGATTGTCTCTCCACTTAAATACCACCAGCCTCTAACCACGAATAATGGCTGTGACAAAACTAATGCCTACTGGCCATCATTGTGCAGACTTTCCTTCCAAAAGGAATTCAGGAAAGAAAAAATGTGCTTACCAAGTGATTTCACCTGGTCTTTATTGACAAATGACTCATGCCCCACAATTCTCTTCTTTCTCTTCTCTCTGGGTGATTTCCAGATGACATTTTGCCCCTATGAAGCTAGGAATCCCTGAAAAAAGTTTTAATTTTTGTTTATTTGCCAATTTCTCACTAAAACCTGTGGCAATTAAGACATTATCTAATAAAACTCTCAGTTGTGAACCTGGACCACAAAATCCATCTAAGGGTCAATTTTTTGAAAGTGAGGTGTATACATAATCTGTAAGCTGAATAAATAAGCTTTCCATTGATGCATGGTTTTGTTGGATAGGATAATGTTTGGCTGAGATAAAACTGTTTAAATAATTGAAATCTGAGGGTGCAAAAACATTTAAATACTGAGGAAATTGCCTTTAAAGTTGTCCTAATTGCGTCTTACTAATCAAAAATTAAGTTTTAATATATTTACAGTAGGACATTTACCCATACAATTTTTGGCCATTGCTACAAATATACTTGTTCTACTTAAAGTCCCCATGAAAACAAATTTAAAGTTTTGGTGTGAATATGTCAGCCTTAAGGTTATCTATAAGCTAGTGAGCTCCAAAACAAAGGCAAAATTTGTGTTTACAAGATATGAGCATTCAAAACATACAGTCTCATCCTTCTGCCAATATGAATCAATGATTTTGCTTACATAACGCTGCACTTCAGCTTCTCATCAAACCTTCTGTCCAATCAAATGTTTTCTAGAATCCGTAGCATCCCGCCCCCTACACTATAAATTGACTCTGAGGCTACGGCTGAGATCGGTCACTTGTTCACAGAGTTAGTACTTTCTGTATGGTGAATGGTGCGCAGTGTAGGGCACAATTCAGACAGTGTAAATATGCTTTCCGTTGGGGGAATTGATCTGGTTTCACATTGTGTCATGCGAAACATGGTAGTGCGCAGTCTACTCCGGACTTTGGCTTCAGTCCAGAGACGCGATATCACAGGGCAGATCATATGCGCGAGTCAGCATGTATTAAACTACACAGCCTCAGCATGATTATGATGACTATTTTGTTTTAGTAAGAGTTTCATATTGAATCTAGGGGGTTATCAATTAGACTTGGCTGTCATAAGCTTTCAAATCGGGCTTTACCGAGCTCAACGGCTCTGGCCCGAGCAGATATAAATTGGACGCTATTGGCTATTTTAAAAAGTGGGTGAGGCTGCTCGATATGTTTCGCCCTTTTTTCCTTTTTCAGTTGAAATTATGTCCCCACATAGAATAATGCTGCGTGTTTCAAGGCACTTCAGTGGACCTTTAAGACTGGTTTTGTGGTCCAGGATCACAGTTGCTCAGAAAATGTTTTGACTTTTCACTAGTGCTGTCAAAATTAGCACATTAATGCAGGTAACAAAAGTGAACTGCGGCTAGATGACCTGTCCTGTTAGCTGTTTTACTGTGCTTGTATCACACACACTTTCACACACAAATACAACGGCGCATGCTGGTGTAGCCTGTATCATTTCATATTAAAGCGTGAATGAAACTACGATCCGTCAGATCCACATCATGTTCAGCAGCGGCAGCTCTTAAAGTAATAGCAGCCAAATAATCTAATAACCCAGCTGCTGTGATATCTCTTAATCAAAGAACAAAAGGAAAAAAAAGGAGAAAATCAATAGCTTTTGTAGCTTTAAGGATTGGCCTATATTTAATCTTAGAATTTAGTGTTTGATAACTTTATTCAATTTCTTTCTATTTCCTACTTGCTGAAGGGCGCAGGTAAATAATGTGTTTATGTGAAGATTGCTTTAAGTTCACTTAAATTAGTTGTTATTTTTAAAAGTCTTATAAATGTTAAAATTGATAGCTCTCAATTATACTGTAATGTTGAATGGCTATAGTCAAAGGTTAAATATTAGGAAAAAAATTAACAATTTCCTAGAGGCATCAGTAATATTGGTATCAGTGACACTCGCCTTCAATCATAAAATATTTAACAAATATTAAAAACATACTGTCTTTATGTTGTTTCTAAATTATTTTGAACATTGAATGTGAAAATTATTTCAGCTAAAATCTTTTATGTGGGATTAATCACGATTGACAGCACTACTTTTCACACAAAATCTTAAAAGAATTTTTAAAGATGAAAATTTGAAGCATTTCTTCTACTGAACACAAGATATTTTGAAAAATGTTGGACCCCATTGACTTTCATTCTGTGGACAAAAACAGTAGAAACATTGTTCAGAATATCATCTTTTGTGTTCCACGGAAGAAACAAAGACATGCAGGTTTGAAATAATGATGACGGAGAACAATTTCCATTGTTGGATATCACTAATAGCAGTACAAGAATTTCGCTGCAGTTCAAGGTAACATTCAATTCAAGAGCCGAATGTCTTCGTGTAGGGTGTACCAAATGAGCACACAGTAATGCCCTGCACCCTTCAGAGTATTCACTCTGTGCTTGCCCTCCAGAGTGAGTAGGGCAAAGTAACGCTCACTTTTGAATGGAATTTGCTGTCTATCTGTCTATCTCCTTCTTCCTCTCGCTCTCTTCTACTCTCTCTCTTTTTCCTGAAGTGCGGTGATCAATAGTAATTGGGTTGCCGCTGCTGACCAGCTTAGTGGCCCGGTGGACCAGCGGAAGGAGAAATGGAGAGTGTTTACGAGGTACTGAGCGTGACTGACTTTCCTCCACAAATCTCTCCATATTTATTCAGCATTAGGCCTAATCTAAAAATCTTTCTTTCTCAAACCCCCTGTTTTTTATAAATATATATTTTTATTTTCCGCTTCTTTTCCCTCTCTGTCTCTGTCATGCACCAAAGCGAGAGAGAGAGAGGGGTCTGGAATGTAATCCTTTTTGAGGCTAAACCACCGGTATTCTTTGATGGCATATTTAATAGATTTTTCCCATAAAGGCTTTGCCTTAAGTGACTACATTCAAATAGAGAGGTATTAGTGAGGGCATTAGGCATAAGTTAAGGTGTATTAAAGAAACCTCCTGTTGTTCATATAAATACGTTCAATTCAATTTGCAGATCCCTTTGGGTGTAATGGGATTTTCTGATGTATGGTGCAAGGGCACTTTAGGGTTATATATTCACGCTATACCTGCTATTTTGTAGTAGTCGCACAACAAAAATGCACATAAGCTTATTTGTTTGTTTGAAGATTAACAGTCCAGGTTTAGAGAAATTTTCATTTCTGAATGAAAATGCCAGTGCTTACAAGGTAGCAAAGAAATAGTGTTACATTTTAAGGCAAGATTAAATTTTTTGGCTTTGGAAATGCTATGCATATGCTGTTGTTTTCTATCATCTGTATACGACAGTCATCATGTAATGCTGCTTTTGTGCACCAAATATTACAGTGATGTTAGCAGTGTTCGATTTTGAATGGTGAGCATTTTAACAATGCTTAGAACTTAAAAAAGAGTTCATAAAATCCAAATTTAATTTATTTAGTTAAAGAAAGTTTGCTGAAAAAGCAACGGAAATGTGATGTTTGAGGAATAAATCCAGTATTGTTGAATTTATTTTGGCACAAACTTAAAAAAAACGTAAAAAAAGTCACTATTAAAAAACAGAGTAGAGGCAGGTTCAAAATGACACCAGATGTGAAAGAAATATCATAGATGGTAGGGGTCTATGATTTCTGCAATGCTAAAAATATGTTATAATACCATAATTACAATGCAATTGATTGGTCAGAATTATTGAAATATGGTATAAAATGCTATATAAATATGAGATATTGCAAAAAATCATTAGGATATTAAGTAAAGATCCTCTTCCATGAAGATATTTTGTAGATTTCCTACCAGAAATATAGCAAAGCTTAATTTTTGATTAGTAATATGCATTGTTAACTTCATTTAGAAAACTTAGAAGGCAATTTTCTCAATATTTAAATTTTTTTGCACCCTTAGATTCCTGATTTTCAAATAGTTAAATGATGTATAAATCTTAATTACAAAAAAAAAAAAAAATGACTGTTTTTGTGGCCCAGGGGTCACATATGAACGCTATATATTCTGCATAATGCTTGAGCAGATCTGTTGTCTCACTATATGAGGACATGAACATGTAAACTTCGTCTCCAGAGCTGCCCAGAAAAGTAATTTCACAAGGATTTCGCCATTTCTTTTGAGAAAAGCTATTGTCATATATACACACAAACTCAAAGGTCTTCACTGCAACCTGCCAAAATAAAAGTTTGGTTTAACTTTAAGAAATTATGACAGAAATAATCAAAGACAATAAATAGAGCTTCTGCAAGAAATCTTACTCTGATTCAATGTGGTAGTGATTCCAAATCTAATATATAGGGCCCTATTATTGTTACATTTGTAATAAATTATTAAATAAAGTTTAATGAATTGTGACCCTGGACCACGATACCAGTCAAAAGAGATGATTTTTTTTTTTTTTTTTTAAATGAGATGTATACATAATCCGAAATCTGAATAATTAAGCTTTCCATTGATGTATGGTTTGTTATAATATTTTTTTTTGTTACAATATTTGGCTGAGATACAAGTATTTGAAAATCTGGAATCTGAGGGTGCAAAAAAATCTAAATATTAAGAAAATCCAAATAATGTTTATGCAATGTATATTACTAATCAAAAATTAAGTTTTGATATATTTACAGTAGAAAATATACTAAAATGTACCTAACCCTAACCCTAACATCTATAATTTTCAGCCATACAGGCATGCATTTTGATGATTAAAATTAAAAGAATCAAATTCGGGAAGAAATTGATATTTAGGCTAGATATTTAAAAGTATAAAGTCAAGATTCTCTTCTATACCCATATTTTTATGGGTTTAGAAACTGTAGCATTTTAGTTAATTGAAGGGCAATCAAAGTATCTGATGGATGATAAACTGAATTTTAAATATTAAAGGTAAAAAAGAGGCCCCAAAATCAATTTCAGAGGTTAAACCTCACCCCTTAAAAATATATATATATATATATATATATATATATATATATATTATCTGAGGCTGTTCTGAACTGTCCACTGATAGATTGCTTTTTATTTAGAAACTTTGTAATTCAATAGTTTGAAAATATTTGTTAAGGGTTTCCATTGAAAGCGTGGATAGAGGACAGAGAACAGGATGCTGTGAAGTCAGGTGGGTTTGAGGACCTACCCCAGTCTATCGTTATCATATTAAATGCACATTCAAATGGGCTTGTCAGTTGGGTTCTCTTTTGGATGTTATTACCTGTCAAAGGCAGAGGAAAAACAAAGTCAGAGGGAGGGATGACTAGAGTGAGAGATGGATGGGTGGAGAGGTGAACAGTTTTTGAGGAGTAAATTTAGTCCTGTCTGTCATCGTATGCAAACCTTTTTATCCTTTCATTTCAAATATGCATTAATTATCACTGTAAATTGATGTATATATTCTGAAATTTCCCTTAAACATGTAATGATGCTCGACAAAAAAACAAAAAAAACAACATTAAACAAAAGCCTTCCTCTGTTAATCTGCATAGTCTGACTGTAATGGAGGAAAACAGCTGAAATGAGCGAACCAACATAATGAATAAACAAGAGCTCGGAATAACAAGGGAAGACCCGATAAATGAGAATTACGAGCGGGAGAATGAGCTAGAAGGAAAGGGAGGAATGCCCTGGGGAAGAGAGTGAGGTGAAGATGGACAGGCAAACCCTCTCGTTACACCTTCTCTCTCTTTCTCTGTCGCTTCCTTTGCCCCCCCCCCCCTTTACCCCTCTCTCACCCAGCCATAGCCCCACCATCTGTCTTTTTCCCCTTCCCTTCGCCTCCGCGCCTGACATCTCTCAGCCTTTTTTAATCTCTTTTTGTTTGATGGAATTTAATGTGACTGTTTAAAAATTAGACATATCGTCTCAGTCGGCGTTTATTAGTAACGCTAAGCTATAGTAATGAAACTGAAATCACCCTTTAGAAAAATTACCTTGGTTTTATTAAAGTAACACTAAATAATAACGGTATTTGGACAGAAATGTTCATGCTAATTCATACTAAATAATCTGTTAGGGAACTGAGAGAATCTGCTTTTTTATTGACGCTCCAGCCGACTATTTTCTAAAGAAAAACTGTATTTCTATTAAAACTTTTTAAGATAAAAGTACATTTTTAATTTACAGAAAATACCACAAATGGTTAGAATAATAAATAATAAAATAAAATAATAAAAAATAATAAGTATGTGTTGACAAGTACGGATTTACAGTGTAGTTTGAGGGTCAAACTAACCTTGTTTCTTCATTTTTTTTTTAGCTAATATGGTCTCACTACAAATAAACTGTGGCCATTATTCAGGAGTTATTGTTTTACGATCACTAAGTTCAGTTTCTCCAATAACAATTTTTTTGTTTTTCAACTTTGTAGGAAATAAAATCTAAATGTAAATGTGTATTTCTTTTATGCCTCCTGTTTACCAACAGGGGATTTCGATTTTTGTTGAAGTATTCCTTGATGCTCCGTTTGTGGAAACGCCACATTTGTAGTGTTTGTTTCATTGCAACGGTTATTTTTACGCGTGCTGCCTGCTGTCAATCTGGTGGAACTGAACCCCACCCAAACTCATATTTTATTCCAGGTTGTCCGAGCTGAACAGTGCAGTCCTCCCAGACCCCCCCGTGGACTTTTTTCTTGGATCTCTTGTGGGAAGAGTAGAAATAATTCCTATTGTCTTTCATTATAATTCAAGACTGAGAGATATCGTTTTTAATAATGGCAGCTTTATGTTTCCTAATCTAATTTGTGTGGTTATATTTAATGCGTATGTGCGTGTGTCTCTTCAGTTCCCACCTGTTTTATATCCATCCTATATTGTTACCACCTTGCCTAAAGTCCAATGATGGGCTTCGGGCAGAAAAGAAAAAAAAACAAATTAGAATCTTAAAGAGCTATTATTTAATTACCCCAATGGCTATGGATTTGCAGTATGTGTGTGTGTGACTGAAGAGGGCGATAGAAAGGGCAGGATTATTCTGGTTTTTCAATTTACAGAAGCCCCACTGCCCACACACACCCCCTAACACCCCAGACCCATAACATACACACAAACACACACACTCTCTTCATCAGGCCCCCCCCCCAACCGCTGGAAGATAAAACAGCATTATGGTAAATTCCACTTAATGACAAATTTTTAATTTGCTGAACACGGCTGTCTCTCGCATCCCTTGTGTGTGTGTCTGTGTGTGCGCGTTCACGTTTTAGTGAGTGAGTGAATGAAAGGGAGGCCTAATTACAGTGTGGGTTGGATGGGAGGAAGAAAAGCCCTCCTGCCCTCCTCTCCTCTCCTCCTATCACAGCGATAAGGGAAAGGGAATGTAGCCGATTAATGATGGTGTTTATCTCTTTTCATATAATAACAATCATGAAAAGTCGATCTGCCCCTCAGCCTGATAGAAAAACACTCCCAGAGGAGAATTTTCATCAGGATGAAATTGAAGTCGCAAGCTAGTGGTTTTATTAAGTATTTCATTTTTGTTTGTGCGTACATGGACACTAAGGTTTGGAATATTAAGTCTGCTTGTTGTGTGATGGGGATGTTTTCAGGGTCATTTCAATTTGAAATGATTTTTAAAACACAGCAAGCTGTGGAAACTCTACAGGCAGAGTTTGAGTATTCATTTTTCTTTTTGATACAGGATATATAGAAGATAAAGTTGACCACCGATCAGAATGTTCGTATTTTAAAAGCTAGCCAATATTTTAACTCTGCAGTCAGCGATTCTAATCCAGGGCAAAGCTAGTGTGTTATGGACGTGACATTTTGCATTATGGATGTGACATATCAATGCTTTTATAGTGAAAGTGAATCAGTGCATTTGTGTAGGGAAAATAACCATATATAAGACAATATAAACTGTAAGAGGAATGTATGTTGTCAGTATACAGGACCATCTGTTTATATTTTAATAAACGCTTTGTTGAATCTAAACATCAGAAAAATAGTTTTCTATGTTTAAGAAGGGAAATAATCATGTATTATAGATGTGATAAAGAAAGACACCATTTTTGAGAGACTTGATACTTTGTAGGATTTCTGTGAATTAAAATGCACATAGAGAAGTGATGGCTCTTCACAAAACATATAATTGTTACTTTATTTTTGTCTATTTATGAGGAATATGTACTGTTATTGTTGTGACAAGTCTAAAAATAGCACTTACCAGCACAAATCATGCACTAAAAATAAATAAATAAATGTTTTAAAAACTCACATGGGTATTTGAACCACCAAATGTTGACATCTGTGCTATCAGTATAGTAAAAACCTTTTGGTAAAAAGTTTTTCATGGTAAGGTTGACATTTGCATGGAATTTCCCTCCAAATATTTATTTTATAGCCACTTTTACCGTACTTTTACAAACATCAAACCATATGTGCCAGCAAAATGCACAATTTACAGACAATTTTCATTTGAAATGCGCTTTTTAAAATATATATCGAACTTGCTGACAGTGTGACACACTGGTAACTAGATATGTGACCCTGGACCACAAAACCATGGATGAAATTGTAGCAAAAGCCAACAATATATTGTATGGGTCAAAATTTTACATTTTTCCTTTCATGCCAAAATCATTAGGATATTAAGTAAAGATCATGTTCCATGAAGATATTTTGTACATTTCCTACCGTAAATAAATCAAAAGTAAATTTTTCATTAGTAATATGCATTGCTAAGAACTTAATTTGGACAACTTTAAAGGCAATTTTACCCTCAAATTGCACCCTCAAATTCCAGGTTTTCAAATAATCAATAGTCACATCAATGGAAAGCTTATTTGTTCAGCTTTCAAATGATGGTTAAATCTCAATAATAAAAAAAAAAAAATTACCCTTATGACTGGTTTTGTGATCCAGGGTCACACATATTACTTATTATTAACTAAGGCAAGTTCCCTAGCTATATATGGTGAAAAGCTAATGAACATTCCATGTAATTTTACTGTAAAATACTGTTTTTGGAAGTGGTAAAATAATGTATAATTTACAGTGAAAAACCATAAATTGACATTCCCAGAATTCCCTGTTACACATTTCACATTTGATGTTTTTTGTTGAAATAACGTCTTTATTTTCTTCAGTAGGTTGGTATATTAACATTAAATCAGCTAATGATATTATGTTATTTAAATGTAAATTTAAGTTAAATCTGTAAATCCTAAAATGTTGCTACTGTATTTTTACGGTAAAATTCTGCCGACCACAGCTGCCAGTTTTTTACAGTGAGACTGAAAGTTTTCTTCACAGGAAATGTGCTTCAAGCGTGAATGTGATTTGAGGTTTGATATCAAATGTTCATTCCCTTTTAACTACACTTTTACAGACTTTAAAACACATGCTTCAGCTTTACATTTAAAGTGTATGTTTTTAAGTATATACAGATGTGTGTGTGTGTGTGTGTGTATATATATATATATGTATGTATAAAATATGCCATATATGTATAAAAAACTAATCAAGTGACAAATCAATAGTATTTAGCATATATAAGCATATACATGGTGTTTTTAGTGCTGTTATGATTTGTATGGTAGGGCAAGCTGTGTACACTTTTCTCTGGTGGGCTCTTGAAGCAGGTTTGTTATAGACTAGCCCTGTGACGAGTGACTGATCGAGACGGAGATGTGCATGTGCACACAAGCTGTTTCTATCGATGCACGTGTGGTCTGACTGCCAGTACTTTCCTTAGATCGAGTATACATTGTTTGCATATCTTTTTTTTTTTTGGTCTTTTTCATCTCTTTCTTACATTACAAGATTCAGATAACTTTAATCACTCTTGAAAATAGATGATAGTTCACACTCATTTTAATATTTAGATTTTTTTAAAAAATGCCATTTAAAATCTTAGTTGTGAATGTTTATGGTGCATAAAAATTCTGTGCATGTCTTTTGTATTTACTTTTCAGCTTCATGTCATTATAAAACTCTTAAAGGGAAAGTTTGCCCAGAAATTAAAATTACTCACCCTCAAGCCTAGGTGTGTATGACTTTTTTCTTTCAGACAAAGACAATTAGAGTTATATTAAAGAATGTCCTGGCTCTTCCAAGCTTTATAACTTTAAAGATTTTGAAGCAAAAAAAAAATACATCATAAAAAGTGCTCCACACGGTTCCGGGGGGTTGATAAAGACCTTCTGAAGTGTAGGGAAAATATTCATATTTATAAGACGTTATAAAATATAGCTTACGCTAACTGTCACAAAACTAGTCCAGAAGATTTAAAATAATAATTTTTATTGGCATAATTTTTATTACATTAAATAAATAAACACATTTGAGTCTTCTGAAGCCCATAGCTTTGTGTTAGGAATAGACCAAGACAAAAATAAAAATTTGTTTTTGTTTTTAGTCCATTATGGAGCTGGACAGGCCCCTGGCCACTGTACTGAAACAAGTAGCATCAACATTCTTCAGAATTTCTCCTTTTGTGTTTCACAGAGGAAGGAAAGTCATACAAGTTTTGAATGGTATGAGGCTAAATAATGTCAGAATTTAATTTTGGTGAGCTCTTGGATGGACTGTATCTTTTTTTTTTATGGTTGAAGGCTTTGTTTTTGTTTTTTCATTAACTTGACATCAGATTACCAAGTACAAAGAGTCATGTTGAGTGTGTGCATGTGCTTTTCTCAATCCCATGTGACTCTCTTCCCTTATCTCCTGTCACTTACCCGTCTGCCACTCTGATTGGAGCGTATGGTTGCCGTGTGGTTGCCATGCTGTTGCCATACCGCGCCCCGCTGGGCAGTAATTGGGCCCCCTCTGGGTTGCAAGAGGCAATGGTACGTTGACAGACAGGTTTGGCCACCTGCCCCACCTCCCCCTTTAAACGGGGAGTCAGGAATGCCAGGAGCGTGGCAGCATGTACCGAATCTTGGGTAGGGGGCACCGATTTGGCCACATGCCCCAGTATCAGTACCTGCAGAGTTGGTGTATATATATATATATAAACTGATGGTCAAATTGTTTGGCAGACCTGGGAGTATCCTTACTGTACATCTTCATTGACAAGCATTTACCTGGCTGTCCAAATGAGGACTTTTTTTTTTCAGTTTTCATAAAGCTAATTATAATTACTACTTCAAAAGGTATTATTTTTTAGAATGAAAACATGAATTTTATTCTACAGTCAAACCAAAAATGATTCAGATACCAGATATATATATATATATTTTTTAACTAGTAGGTGCAGGACACTATAGATCATTTATGTTAATTTGGGTAGAAAAATAAAGTAAACAGTGACCATATCATACCTAGAAATTCTTCATACAGTGGACTACCAGTAAAATTTGGGACCAAAAATTATTCAGACACTTTGACCTGACCATGTTTTGCTTAATTGTTTTTATCTTTAATATTAACTCTACAAACTGAACTAAATTAAACATTGCTTGGTCTGAATTTTTAATTGATTGTAATCCATTACATACCTTTCTATCAAAGTTATCTGACATTATCAAGATGACTGTGTTCTGACAGTTTGAGTTCTTGTCATATTTTGTTACCATTTTCTAAACTATAGCGAATAAACTGTGATAATGTAAGAAGATGGTGAGATGGTGTAAGAAGATTTCTGCACAGATCTTTATTTATTATGTAAAAGAGGGATCACTACTTTGACATAATGAGTTTTTTGACTAGTTTAACAGTTATAATTATGTTATGATTATATCTTATATAAGGTATAATCATAACATCAACACAATTTATCCTTTTTGAAAGTCTGCATACCTTTAGATCATAATATTGTTTTAGTTTTTTTATGATTTTTTTTGAAAAATGTTTATGATTTGTATATAATTCTGTAACAATCATTCCATAAACTCACCCTCTTGTTGCTCCGAAAATCTCTGCTGTTGGGACACAAACTTTTTGAGGAAAGACTTTTTTTAAGGCTTGTCATACTTACTTATTCCAGCTTGTTTCATGTCATCATTGGTGAATAAAGACTTAAATGTTGGCCTTTTGTTACATGGAGTTAATTATATGCCTTGCAGAATTGCAATATAGTCAAATGGACTACATTTGTAATGTTTCCATACACTCAATGGCATAATTTAACTATTTGGGGTTCCCCAAAGAACCTTTCAGTGAACATTGATTTTTTTTTTTGTTTTTTTTGTTTTTTTTTTTAGTGTAATTAATTACACTAAACATTTAAAACATTTTTTACACTGTAAACCGCAATTTTTTAATATGAACTATAACAAATGCTGGGTTAAAAACAACCCAGCGCTGGATGAAATATGGACAAACTCAGCAATTGGGTGTTCTGACCCAGCGGTTGGGTAAAATGTTAAATCCAACCTTCTGAGTGGTTTTATTTTACTATTGCTTAAAATGAACCCAAAATAGGTTGTAGATAAAAATCAGACAGATAATTACTGACGGCATCAGCAATAATCAAAAGGTAAACATTTATTAATAAGCAATTAAAAAAAAAATATATATATTTTTAAGCCTTTATCTATTTATTTATCTATCTATTTATTTATTGAACCATAGATGCCAATGAAGAACTTCTATATTTAAGAATTTTTCTATATTTCACAGTTTATTTGTGAATTTATTTATTTATTTATTTGACAACCCCTAGTCACTATAAATCCTTCTATGACAAGAGTTTTGTTAATGACTGTTTAATAAATTCTGCTTTTATGTTTCTCTGGTAAAATTGAGGCATACAGGTTTGGAATGACGTGAGGGTCAGAATTCAGATTTGGGTAAACTCTCCCTTTAAAAACAATATTATGGCAGTAACAGAAACTACAGTAAAAGTGTTTGTGTGTGTGTGTATGTTGCAAAGGTGGTCCAAAGTTGTGTGTATGTGTGCAATAGAGATATCAGTGTAATCCATGTTGCAAGGCTCCACAGCAGTGCTGCAAACATGAAGACTGAGCATGAAATGAAATGAAATGTGCCACTGTAATCCATAATCGACCTGTACATGATGTATTGACCGAGAGGGAGATCTCTCTCTCTATCTCTCTCATTTCATCTCTGTCTCAACATGTCTGTCTCTTTCTGCTTGATTTCATGTCCTGGTCCTCTCCTCCAACATGTTCTGTTTGTGATCCAACCGGATGCTTGAATTTAGTCGAGTGTGAAACGCTAGCGAGTATGTTTGTAAGCACGCGTATCTTCAGTCTCTTGTAGTGAGGTACCCTTGTGTGTGTGTTTTGTCTTTGAAGTGTGGCGTTGTTACACACCGTTTGGTTTTCACACTCACATTCACCACTGCTCACCTAACTCACTGTGGTCTGTTCACGGACCATGATGCATTTCACTGCACCGCTCATTTGAATTCTGCCTTCCGTCTCCTCCGTCAAGTAGAGTTTAATTGCCCGTGTGGATGTAAATCTGGCATCCCTGATACAAAGACGAAAGTTTTGAGAATTTACTATGGCGTGAAGGAACTGAGAGAACAGAGTTGTGGGTTTAGTAGATGGTGCTTATGTGAGAAATAAAGGTTTGAATCCAGCTCGCAACATTTTATATTCCCATTCTCCATTAATTTCCGGTGTTCTCTCTACTGTCATTTCCATAAAAATGGCGAAAAGACCATAAAAATAATGGAGAGTGAAAGGGCTGCACAGAACGTATGAAAGCGATTTGGAGGGATGGATTCTGACAGGAAATGAGAATGAGCAAGGAGATTATTTAGCTGATGAAGGAAGTGGAGGAACAGGAGAATGGAGGCCAGGAGGAGAGAAAGACATGCCTTTGGTCAAGCAGGCGCGAACGCTCTGTGCGTGTGCGTGTGTGTGTGTGTGTGCGTGTGTGTGTGTGTGTGTGTGTGTGTGTGTGTGTGTGTTTGATCACTCTTTGATTGGATTAAGGTCTGCTCCAGGCAGGCTGAATAGGGACGTAATGCATTTGCTCCGTGGTCCATGTCAAGTATTTGTCAGGGGGTCTGTGAGGGCTTCTGACCCCCCATGTCTGCCCTTCTGTGGGGCATCTAACCTTCTCTGTATTGCTAGTCTCGCGTAGCCAGACCTTTCACTAAACGGCAAAGGGTCTGGTCCACATTGCAGCTTATTCTGGCCAAGAAACGCCCACTTAGATAGGAAGAGAAAGCGACCAGCCACAGTTCGTTTTGCATGTCATTTGAAGGCGGGTTTCTCTAAAACAGATTAAGCCAAAAAAAAGTAATTAAAATAATGCTGAAGTAGTTTCTATGATGGGTTATATGGAAAACACTGGATATATAGTGGTGTATAGTGGTATTGTGAACTTGTTAACAAGTGCCTTAAGCAGAATATCTGAATTTTTTTTTCAAATATTTGATGGCGTTAACTTGGTAAACCTTTCCGAATCAAGTGATAAGTTGTTCCTCAAAAGCACTTGAGCCAATCATGTACATGGTTGTTGAATTGCATTTTGCTGTTTGTTCACTGGTGCCGTTTTGTATAGTTTATTTACAACCAAATCAGTTGAAAAATCAGTTGGACAATACCACGCTAAACAAGGTTTTTTGTCCTGGTTCTACAACAAAATTTTATTTTATTTATTTTTTTGTTTTGTTTAAAGCAACATTTTTATAATTTATATGTTAATATATATTATGTTTACTTATTATATTATTGAAATCAAAAGTTTACATACACCTTGCAGAATCTGCAAAATGTTAATTGTTACCAAAATAAGGGTACATATACAAAATGCATGTTATTTTTTTTTTATTACTGACCTGAATAAGAGATATCACATAAAAGATGTTTACATGTAGTCCACAAGAGAAAATGTTGTATTTATGTACTGAATTTGATCAAATACAATTAAAGTCAAAAGTTTACACACACCTTGCAGAATCTATAGTCCACAAGAGAAAATAATAATTGAATTTTAAAAAATGACCTCGTTCAAAAGTGTACATGCACTCGATTCTTAATACTGTGTTGTTACCTGAATGATCCACAGCTGTGTTTTTTGTTCAGTGATAGTTGTTCATGAGTCCCTTGTTTGTCCTAAACAGTTAAACTGCCCGCTGTTCTTCAGAAAAATCCCACAAATTATTTGTTTTTTCAGCATGTTTGTGTATTTGAACCCTTTCCAACAACAAGTGTATGATTTTGAGATCCATCTTTTCACACTGAGGACAACTGAGGGACTCGTATTCAACTATTACAGAAGGTTCAAACACTCACTGATGCATCAGAAGGAAACATGACGCATTAAGAACCAGGGGTGTAAACTATTGAGCAGAATGAAGATGTGTACATTTATCTTGTCTTTTAGAAGCTACAGGAGATACTTGCATGTTTCCCCAAAGACAAAATAAGTAAGCGTATATGTAAGTGTCTTTTATGTGAAATATCTAATCCAGGTCAGTACTAATTAAAAAAAAATGCATTTTGTATGATCCCTCTTATTTTGGTAAAATAATTAACGTTTTGCAGATTCTAAAATTTCTAAAATATTAATATTGATCTGTTTTTGACAGATGACTGCCATTTTTAGAAACGTGATAACCTCATCTACACCACTATTCAAAAGTCTCTTATGCTCACCAAGGCTGTATTTATTTGAGGAAAATACAGTAAAAACAGTAAAACTGTTTTCTATTTTAAAAAGCAATTTATTCCTGTGACGGCAAAGCTGGATTTTGAATCTTTAGTATGACATGATTCTTAAAAAATAATTTTAATATGCTGATTTGGTGCTCAAAAACATTTTTATTCATTCAAAATTCTTTGATAAATAGAATGTTCAAAAGAACAGCGTTTATTCAAAATGGAATTTTTTGTTGTAACAATATAAAAGTGTTTGCTCTCCGTTTTGACCAGTTTAATGCATCCTTGCCAAATAAAAGTATTTCTTTCATAAAAACAAATTTTAATAGTAATATTAAAACCAAAACCAAATAGGTCAGGTTGTCCTGAAACATTTACATCGATCCTGGGTCATCAGGCTATCCATATTGTTGAGCTCTGCAATAAGAACCAAAAGTGGGACTGAACATGAGCAACTTCTCCTCTCTTAAATGTACACCCTCACACACAAAGGTACATGGGGTCGCACACACTCAGGCTCCATTGTTATGTATGGCTGTGTTAATCTGACTGCTGGCCTCTCTTCCGCTCTCTTTGTCCCCTTCGCCAGCCCAGTGGCAGAAGTCAACAGCACCGCACAAAGGGCCCGCAAAACTGGTTAACGGCGGGGCCTGTTTGAGGCTTTGATCAGCTTTTTTAGGGTTCAGTCCCATGTTCCCCCTCCCTGTGCTGAGGAGTCTGCTGGAGGAGGCTGAATGGTTACACTTGAGGGAGGTTGTTAAGGGAGACGAGTGCAAGAGAGGTGCTCAGGATGGATGCGTGTGTCACCGTTTTGGTATGGGATGTTATGTGTTGTCTATACAAACACAGTTCCTAGATTGCTTACTTAAAGGGTTAGTTTATCCAAAAATGAAAATTGTTCACAATTTTCCAAACCCATAATACTATTGTTAATCTTTAAAACACAACTGAACAAATTTTGAGTGTCTTCCATGATTCATCTATGAGTTAGTAAAAGTAGGTCATATGATTCACCCGCTTGGTCCCACTTAATATTAGATTGCCTAAATTACTATGTAATTGCATAAAAAAAGAGTACAACCTACTTACTGTGTTTATATTGTATTTCAAATTTTTGCTGCTGTTGCGGTGAGATATGGGTAAAGGTTAGGGACTGTTTTGGTGGTTTAGGTTTAAATGTGGGTTCAGTTGTAAGGGATGGGTCAACAATGTAATTATATGAGCTGGTTTCACAGACTTAGACTAAGCCAGTATTAAACCATAGTTCAATTAGGAGATTTTAAGTAATTTTATAAACGTGGTGTGCATCTTGAGACAAAACAAAGGCACTGATGCTCTTGAGGATGAACTTGATCCTCTGCTTCCATATTTGGGATAGACACTGTAGTGTTTTCACTATTGATTACATATTCAAAATCAAGGTCTAGGTCTTTTATGGTATTGAACACCTCATCTCTATCCAGTCAGTTCCAATCAATCAATAACATCCTGCTCAATTTCCTCATTGAATATTCTGCTTCATTTGGAAATATGCCTCATTACAAATGCCTTGCTCAATAATGGTAGCCTCAAATTCCTTCAAATGCATTGTACATGCAAGAATGGCAAGCTGTAAGCAACAAAGTTTACTGAATTTTATGCCAATAGTCAGATGAGTAAGTCTACAATAATGGTATTTAATAGATCAGTTCCTTGTTTGTTCTGAACAGTTTAACTGCCTGCTGTTCTTCAGAAAAATCCTTCAGGTCCCACAGATTCTTTAGATTTTCAGCATTTTTATGTATTTGAACCCTTTCCAACAATGACTGTATGATTTTGAGATCCATCTTTTCACACTGAGGACAACTGAGGGACTCATATGCAATTATTACAGAAGGTTCAAACGCTTCTGGGAAACATGTAATAATCTTCTGTGGCTTCTGAAGGGCAGTACTAAATGAAATACATGAAAAATGTATCACATCCTCTTTCCGTTCAAAAGTTTACACCCCTGGCTTTTAATGCATTGTTTTTCCTTCTGAAGCACCAGTGAGTGTTTGAACCTTTTGTAATGGTTGCATATGAGTCCCTTAGTTGTCCTCAGTGTTTAAAGATCGATCTCAAAATCTCATTCATTATTGGAAAGGGTTCAGACCATATAATTTGTGGAACCTGAAGGATTTTTCTGAAGAACAGTGGGCAGTTTAACTGTTAAGGACAAACAAGGGACTCATGAACAACTATCACTAAAAAAACAGCTGTGGATCATTCAGTTAACAAAACAGTATTAAGAATCAAGTGTATGTAAACTTTTAAACCGGGCCATTTTTTTTAAATTCAAGTTATTTTCTTTTGTGGACTATATGTAAATGCCTTGTATATGAAATATCTTATATAAAAAAATAACATGCATTTTGTATGATCCCTCGTAATTTTGGTAAAATTGGGTTCTGCGGGGTGTATGTAAACTTTTGATTTCAACTGTACATGCAGCCTTGGTGAGGATAAAAAATTCTGAACTGTATTGTATATTGACTGATTATTCTTTGTGGCCTCTTGTTTACTTCAGACCTGGCTAAATTAATTTTCCAAGGAGGATCCCATTAACAAGTTTTAGTAGCAGTTTAGTTCAGGACCGTGATTCAGCTGTGAGAGGAAGCACTCAGAGAGAGTCCCAGACAGTTTGTGTTTTGAGATACGCCTTCACATGGCCTGTTCCCTACACACAGAGTACTCTTAAAGTCAGAATAGTGTCTCAGACTCTTTCTCTCTAATGGGAGCTTGTGTTCATGGTTAATTAGTTTCTCCTACACATCCGTTTTGTTCTCCATGGACCCGACGCTGGTGGCCGGGCGCACGCCAGCTTTCTTCTCTCTCAGACTATTAGTCAGCTGGAATTCATTAAAACACACACATACTGATGAAGTTGCACCCTGCGCGCACACCTCTTATTTTTATTTGTTGGTTCTATGTTAATTAGCATACCTATGAGACGTACAAGTAGCATCTGTCGCTATTCCGCTATTCCCCCCTCCCTTGCTCTACTTTTCATCCCTCCATCTCGTTCTCGCTGTATGGAAAGTGAAAGGTTTTTTGTAATATTGAATATGGCTTACTCTATAGCGCCCCCTCTGGTGGTGGTGTATATTTTGTGTTGATGCCAATTGGTAGAAAAAAACTCCACATACTGTTTTATTTAAGTGTATAAGGGGGATTTGATGTGAAAACTGGGTGGATTTATGAAAATATTCCTAATATTCATATGAGAAGTACATTATAGTATCTTTGGTGTGGGTGTGTGTGTGTGTGTGTGTGTGTGTGTGTCATTGTGAATGGGCCTGGCAGGATTACCATAGTGAGGTCCTCCTTTCTCTGGCTTTGTGTGATTGCTGGGCCGTGACTGACGAGGCATTTCCCCCACGTAGAGACACAGAGGTGTGTGTGTGTGTGTGTGTGTGTCTGTGAGAAAGAGAAAGAAGGGGGGCATCGGGATTAAAGGAAATGTTTCCTGTTTATTGTACTGGGGGTCCTCGGGGATGTTTGGGGGGCATTGGTGCGATGTGTTGGGTGTGTAGATTTAAAAAAGCAAACACGTTAATGAATGAACGTATATGGTTTGTTTTCATAAAAACCATTTAAATTTTGTGTTTAAGTGTGGATATCTATAATTGTGTGCGTGTACGTTTCATTTTGCCTATGAAAAAAATATTAATTCAAATTTTGATTCATGAATCGGTATCATTTTCCAGTACAATTAACATGTGACACGCTAAATTGTTGGTATCATGCTGAATTTGACTCTGGTCAACTTCCGTAAACTGTTTTGTGAATTTTCATTACTTTGGATTCATTTTTTTGTGTTATTTGTGAGTGTGTGTGTGTGTGTGTGTGTGTGTGTGTGTGTGAGAGTGTGAGTGGTGTATTTTAATATCAGAGTGTGTTGATGTGCAGCTGTGTATTGCTGTAGTAACTGTCTCTCTGTCTCTTGAGAATGAGTTAAAAAAAAGGTCAAATTAGGGGAGTGGGCCTCTTCTACTGTCCACACACACACACACACACACACACACACAATTGCACACAATCTCTTATTGAAGATTTATCTAATTTTATGTTGATGGTTTCAGTTTGTTTTTCTCATGTACTGATCTTTTTTTATTGTAGAAAATGCAAATGATGAAGAGAATAAACAGAACTGGGCCGTATCAGAAAGGGATAAGCAGGTAATGTAGTTTTTTTTTCTTTTTTTTTTTGCTAAATTAATAAAATATAATAGTGGCATTTTCATGGCATTTTCAACATACTTTTTTTTAGTTATTTTTATTAAACAGAAAATAATTATTTTTAAAGCTTGTCTTTCATGTGAGGTGATTACCAATCTGTCTGTGTCTGTGTGTAGGCTCAGATCTCTAATAAAGGGGTTGGCCCGAGGCGTGTCTCAAACCGTTACTACGCTGAAAAAACCATCACGTGTCACAACTGCAGAAAGTCTGGCCATCTCTCCAAAAACTGCCCTACACCACGGGTACATCATTATCCACCCTTCAATCTGACTACACTCCAGTCACCACTACACTCCATTTCCACTCAATGAACTGCTGACACCTATAGTACTGCATTACCCAAACAAACTGTCAGCTATACAATTTAGCCACTCTTGCAAAATACTGCGAATTTCAGACAGTTGGATGTAAAATCTAAAGTTAAAAATCCATTTTGGATCAAAGGTTTTGCTTGAGTTAAGTGTTAAACATTTGCATTTGTAATTTTAATTCACTGGAACGTCAAAATTAGCAATTACTGCATGGGTATTTAATACACTACCGTTTTTGGGGTCAGTAAGATTTTAAGAAAGAAATTAATACTTTTGTTCAGCACGGATACATTCATTTTCAGTATTTTAAGTTAGGGTTGACAAACGAATAATTCCAATGAATTGCATCCAAAATAAAAGTTTGTGTTAATGTTATACATGTGACCCTGGACGACAAAACCACTGTTAAGTAGTATGGGTATATTTGTAACAGTATGGGTCAGAATTTTTTTTCTTGGCAAAAATTATTAGGATATTAAGTAAAGATCGTGTTCCATGAAGATATTTTGTACATTTCCTAGCGTAAATATTTTACAACTTAATTTTTGATTAGTAATATGCATTGCTAAGAACTTAATTTGGACAACTTTAAAGGCGATTTTTTTCAGTATTTTGCTTTTTTTTGGTACACTCAGATTCCAGATTTTCCAGATTTCTGCCAAATATTGCCCTATCCTAACAAAAGCTTATTCAGCTTTCAGATCATTTATTAATCTCAGTTTCAAAAAATGTACTCTTATGACTGGTGTTTTATAACTATATATAGTTATATTTACATATAATTTAAATTATATATACATATTAATATTTTATGTATAAATATAAAATGTTTCCTAAATATATACGGTCAAACCACCTTTAACATTTCTCACATTATCAGTTTATTCGCTTTTGTTTAGAAAATGGTAAAAAAAATATGACAAGAACTCTTCTCTTGAGCTTCTGTTAGACTGTCTCACAAGTGAATTAGGTTGAATAGCTGTCAGCTGTTCAATTTAAGCACGCAATTAGATAATACCAATTTAGGTCAACCAATTACCAAGCAATGCTTAATTTTGTGCAGTCTGTGGTGTAAAAAAGTCGCATTAGCAATAATAATAAACAAAAAAAAACACTTAAGCTAAACATGGTTAGGTCAAAGTGTCTGAATAATTTTTGGTTCCGAATTTTTATCATTTTCACTGGTAGTCCACTGTATAAAGATTTTTTGGGTATAATATATCACAGTTTACTTTATTGTGCTATCCTCACTTACATAAATAAACTATAATGTCCTGCACTCCCTAGTTAAAAAAAATATATAAAACAATTATATCTGGTGTCTAAATGATTTTTGGTTTGACACTTGTACATGCAAGTGTGTGCATTTATATATACATAATAAATATACACAAGACTCACACACATATTATGTAAACACAAACTATTTTATTTATTTATTATTTTGGATGCGATTAATCGCAAGTATAATATTTTGAAGAATGTGCTGTTACCGTACTATTCTGTCTACTTCCTTAATTAATATTTTTTAAAAAAGCTATAAAAAGTCAGCATGGGGCTTTAGGCTAAAAGGTTAAATTACCCTGGTAAAAACTATAACAGATTGTAAGTTTGTAAAGTGGACTTTCAGATCCTGTGACTCCTTTTTTATTTAATATGTTTTGAACTCTTTTAATATTACATGTGCATAAAACTTACTATAGAAACTGGGATATGTAGTGTAGTTATTTTATTGCTATTATTATTATAATTACAAATTCACCATAATAAAAGGCACTTATAATTCTTAAAAAATAAGAAACCTAATCCAAAAATAACTGCTATTAATGCTTTAAAGACAAAGTTATATGCCAACTTAATAGTGTCAGACTTGTCCTTATTGTGACATGTGTGTGTTTATGAGCAGAAGTTGCCGTGTTGCTCATTATGTGGGCTTCAGGGACACTTACTGAGGACCTGTCCGAACCGTCACTGTTCTAACTGCTCGCTGCCCGGCCACACCTATGATGACTGTCTGGAGAGAGCTTACTGGCACAAGTGCTGCCACCGCTGTGGCATGACTGGACACTACTTGGACGTGAGTAGTGCTATGTGTGTGTTTGTGTTGTGTGGACCATGGAGCTGAGATGTGTCTCTGTGTTTGTGTGTTGGGTTTGAGTGTATTGTGTTGCAGTGTGTGTGTGTGTGTGTTGCTTGTTTGTATGTGTGTCTATCTCTTGGGCCATTCTTTCTCTCATTAAGACAGACGCTTCACAGGCTGTGAGTGGGACACACGCTCCACTCGTCACCCCCAACAACAACCCCACCGAGAGAGACAGAAAAGGGGGAGGAAGAGAAACAAGTCGAAATGTTACTTTTAGAAACTGCAGGAGAGAAGAAAGAAAAGATTTTATAACTAGAAATGAGTTGGGATTAAAGTAGTATTTTTTTTCTTTTACCACTGATCTTGCATTGTTGTTTTCTTTCCAGCATCTCACGCACTGAGCGTTGAATTTTTAACATAAGATTAAGTTGAAAACAGTAGCCTTGCGTTCTGTTAGTTGGTGTTTTTTGAATGCAACAAGACATTTCCTCACTGTAAAAGCTAGTTGGGTTTGTTCATCTTCTGTTGTCTTGTGATTTGGAAACAGTTTTAATATAATTTTGGCATAGTTTTAATTGAAACGGAATTGGCCCCATTCATGCATAACATGACAAACAAACACATTTAGGATTCGGGTGCAGTTAAACAGTCCTGCTTCGAGATATTCTCCTGCATTCTATTAGTCAAAGTAAGTTGTTCTGATAATCTAAACCTAGTAAGTTCTTGTATCACATGATAACAATCATCCCCATTATCCCTGGAAGACCTCTAATTGTTTATGAATCTAGAATAATCAGCAAATATAGAATGCAGAGCCGGCAGCACAACATGACTTTTAATTATGCTTATAATCTATAATTACACCAGTCTCAAAAACTGCTATGTGGGGTTTGTTAATGAACTCTGAGAGTTAACAAATATCAGTCCATTTACTTTACGGTTTCTGGTTTGCTGTAACGTACTTCTTCATAATGAATGACCGCAGTTCTTCACATTTACATATTTGTTTCATGTTTAGAGTATGTAAATGTCAAGCAATGAATTTACATTCAATTTTCAGTCTGAACATTAAGGAAGCCCGTTTCCACCACTAAATAAAAAAAAGAAATGTAAAAAGATTATTGCGACTTGTTATCTAGCAAGTTTTTTTTAGAACTGCATGATACAAACTCGCAGTTCTGACTTTTCGTTCTCAGAATTGAGATATAAACTGACAATAGAGAGTTATAAAGTCAGAATTGCATGATATAAACTCGCAATTCTGAGAAATAAAGTTTATATCCCGCAATTGCAAGAAAAAAAGTTTGAATTCTGTGATATGAGTTTATATCTTGCAATTCTGACTTTATTTCTTGCAATTGTGAGATTATATCCCACAATTCTGACTTTATTTCTCACAATTCTGACTTTGTATCTCACAATTCTGAGAAAAAAGTCAGAATTGCGAGAGGTAAACTCGCAACAGCGAGAAAAAAAAAGTCAGAATTGTGAGATAAAAAGTCGCAGTTACCTTTTTTAATTTTTATTCAGTGGCAGAAACGGGCTTCCATAGAACACAGTGTTCTTGTTTGTCAGATTTTTACTTGTTATGCAAAGACTCAAATATTCAATCTCAAAAAATATACAAATATTCGGTTCAAAATTGTTGCATGACTGTTTTTTATTTTTCAATTTTATGTTCTTTCGATGTGTGGTTTCATTCTTTCCGTTATTTTACTTTTTTTTTTATTATTTTAAAGTCAATTTCTATTAAGTTATATCTTTTTTTTTTATTTTTTTTTTTTTTTACCTTTTTCTCATGTTTGGCAATTTTGAAACGCTTCTTAAAAAATAAAGACTAATCACTCATCATTCGGATGTGAGAATGTAAACTTGCTTCAAATTTGTCTTTTAAAATAACCTCAGTTTTCCCACTGTCAAAGCACCCCCTATATTTGGGTTTATAAAAAGTTGCTAATTTTTTTAAAGTTTCTATGGCTTTAGACAACCAATAGGCAGATTAGAACAACACTGTAAGGGTCGTCACTTTAATTCATCCTCAGAATAAAAGAAAAATAAAAAGGTCCTAAACAAGTCTGGAAGTTAAGAGCAACAGCTTTGGTATTTGGCAGTATGGAAATGTGTTTTTAATAGCTTCACTGCTGTATCATCCTTGTCACAGCGAGTGAGGGAAAGGAAAGTAGATTCTTAAAGATTTTGAATGTTTCCTTCAATACACTCAGCAGGGTAAAGCCTACAGGGGGTGTTGAAGCCTCTGCCTCCCTCTTTGCCCAGCTCTCAGGTGGGGTTAAATGAAAAGCTAACTGTATAAATGAGTCCAGCTGCTGTGCCCTCAGCACTTTCAATTTTCAGAGAGATGTAGGAAGCTCAGAGGGCAAATGCACTAAATGCCCTCGCTCAGTGTCTGTTGAGGCAGCTTGAACTGCCAACACTGCACCTCTTTCTTATCCTACCATTATCCTTTCCTTTTCAGTTTCTTTTTCCTTTTCCCTGTTCCAATTGTTTTCCTTTTTCCTGTTCCATTTTATTTTTCCCTGTTCCATTTTTATTCCTTTTCATATTCCATTTTCTTTGTCTTTTTTCCTGTTCATATAACTTTCTCTTCTCTTCTCTTCTCTTCTCTTCTCTTCTCTTCTCTTCTCTTCTCTTCTCTTCTCTTCTCTTCTCTTCTCTTCTCTTCTCTTCTCTTCTCTTCTCTTCTCTTCTTCATTCTCTCATCTTCTTTATTCATCACATCTGTCTTCCTTATTTTTTTCATATTATACTGTGGTGACCAAAATTATTAGAACACTAGTATTTTTACCAGCTAAACCAGGTTTACCAGGTTTTATGTCAGTTATTTCTATCTTTTGTTGTAGTGTGTCAGCAGGAAATATCATCTTACATTTCCAAACTTTCATTTTGTCATTAATTGCAATAATCCAGTGAGAATTTTGTTAGCACAAGAAGTCAGACAACAGCCAGTGCTCCTCACAGAGATCTGATCTCATCATTGTCCAGTCTGTCTGAAATGACATGAAGAAACAGAAGAAATCTCATGAAGAAATCTCACTGGATTATTACAATTATTGGCAAAATGAATGTTTGGAAATGTAACTGATATTTCTTACTGATACACTACAGCAAAAGATAGAAATAACTGACTTCACTTTTTAGCTAGTGAAAATACTAGTGTTCTAATAATTTTGGCCACCACTGTATTTATGAATTTACTTTCATGAACTGGTTTTCTTTATCAAGCCTTCCAAAAACATGAACCAGTTCATGAATATTTTCCAAATAGTCCCTAAAGGGTTTCACTTTTCACATCTGCAGTACATTTAATCAAAGATAACAATGTTTGAAAATATATAGTGCATCAGTAAAGAACAGAAACAGTGGTAAAAAGTAAAGGTCCTAACGGATTTAAAAAATAATAATAATTTATAAACCTTACTTCTGAGCTGCCAGACTTCGAATTTAATGTAAACAATTGTTTTTCACAATGTCTTTTTCTCTGTTCTCAACAGGCCTGCCCACAAATATGGAGACAGTACCACATTACGGTAAGCTTTCTATTTCTGTGTTTCTCATATAAAATGTAAAGACAAGTTATGTTTGAATTCATACAGAATTTATGAAATTCCAAGTAAGGAATTACTTGGAATTCCAAGTAAGGAATAAAACATCTCAAATAATAGAGAGATTAGTGACAAAAGCGAAGATAACGGTCAAGACAACACGCATTTGTGTGTAATAAAACCTCACATATATATAAACACACACATTCATCATGAGCACCATTAGTCGTGATTGTGGCTTGCAGAGAAAAGGCTCCATGCGTCCCGCTGGCTTTGCCTTTGTGTGAACGTGTATAAATGGTGGACTCCTGACGGTGTGTCTAAGCGGAGGAGAAACCAGCTTTCATTCACTACAAAGGGCTGCTTTAAAAACTAGCCTTGTGTTAAAGTGTATAAAGTCACTTAATACACTGAATTTAAAAATGTCTCCAAGATATTTGTGCTTCTTTAAAATGACACCATTTGTTGACGAGAGTTTTATTGGGTCGTTGTGCGCTTTTCGCTGGATTTGCATCTGTGTGTATGTGTATTGTCAGAGAACAATCTGAAAGTGGTTAATTGGCAAACTCACTGAGCATTTTCTCCCCAAAGATCCACCAGGGTGAGAAGGCATGTGACAGTCACACACACAGCTAAACGTCAAGGGGCGCGCTGGAACATCTGCACACACACACACACATCCGCTCAGACTCCTGGAATATAGACCTCAGCCTAAGAGAAAAGAGCAGGTTGTTTGTCAATTAAAAGACGTGATAAAGCATGAAATGGGCTGCCAGCATCGCGCTGCGCCGAGCAGTCACTCGACCCGTCACACACACACACAGTCTAATTAGCTAGGCTGCCTAATGAAAAGGCCAGATCGTTAGCGCTAGCCTGGTGCGCGGGGTGGCAGAGTGGAGACAGAGAAAAAAGAAAGGTGGGATGAAAAGAAAATGTTGCCTCTAGGGCTGTTAAAGAGCTGCGTTGGAAGGTTAAAAGTCTTTTTTTTTTTTTTTTTTTTTTAATCATTCTGACTTTCACTGCTTCTGAGCTGTTTGATTTCTTTCCTCAGTGTTGAATAAAAAGTGTTTTCTGAGTTTGTACTGATATTATTATCTCTCTTTGTAAAGTGTATCATGGTATCTGTTGTTTCTGTCAAAATACTGTAGTTATTACAGTTATTTTTTTGTACAGTCTGGTACATTAACACTGTGGTACATTGCCAGTGGGTCTGGTGGGTCACAGTTTTATTCTTATTAAGGTTGTGGACTGCAAGAAAAAAGTGAAAATAAGTCAATAAATATAATTCAGAAATAAAATGTAATTCGCTAAAATTAAATATAATTAAAAAATTATAATTTCCTACAGTTAAACACAAATGTAGTTTTACAGGCTCTGATATTAGCTTCTGCTGCTATTGTTTACTGTAATTGTTTAATAATATAATATAAATAAACAAAGATATAATATAATATCAGTTTTCATATTCAGCACATGGATACTTTTCTCTGTTGACAGACATATGCTTGGTGATAGAAATGCATGTCTGAAATATTCATTTTGGGACAAACAAATTTGATTTAAAATCAAAAATCTGATTTAATTTTACAGACTCTGATATTAACTTCTGTTTCGGTTCTATAATATAAAATATTTTTTAAAAAAATCATAATTTTTTTTCCCTACAAATAGAAACTAATTTAATTTTACAGGCTGTGGTATTAGCTTCTGCTGCTGTTCTGTAATATAAAATATAAAATAAGTCATTAAAAAATAATAATTTCTTTCAATTAAACAAATTTAGTTTTACAGGCTATGATATTAACTCATGCTGCTGTTCTATAATATAAAATATAAAAAATATATAATTAAAAGTTAATCATTTCCTACAATTAAATACAAATTTTGTTTTACAGGCTCTGCTATTAGCTTCTGCTGCTGTTCTATAATATAAAATATAAAATAAATCATTAAAAAATAATAATTTCCTTCAATTAAACAGAAATTTAGTTTTACAGGCTATGATATTAGCTTCTGCTGCTGTTCTATAATATCAAATATAAAAAAATATATAATTAAAGGTTAATAATTTCCTACAATTAAATACAAATTTAGTTTTACAGGCTCTGATATTAGCTTCTGCTGCTGTTCTATAATATCAAATAAATCATTAAAAAATAATAATTTCCTTCAATTAAACACAAATTTAGTTTTACAGGCTCTGATGTTAGCTTCTGCTGCTGTTCTATAATATAAAATATTTAAAAAAAAATAATAGTTAAAATAATAATTTCCTACAGTTAAACACAAATTTAGTTTTACAAGTTCAGATATTAGCTTCCGCTGCTGTTGTTTACTATAATTGTTTTATAATATAATGTAATATCAGTTTTCATGTTCAGCATGTGGATAAGTTTGTTGATGTTGATGGGTAATATCAGTACACATCTGAAATATATTAATTTTATTTTTAACATTTAATATTTTAGATAAACTATTTAGTAACATTTAAACATTTCATGTACTTACTATAGTAAAAACAGTAAATTATACATAATTACCAACAACTAGCCCTAATCCTAACACTAACACTAAGTACATGTAGTTAATTAATAAAAAAGAATATAATATTATTTTCGTAATATTAAACTGTAACCATGTCACTTTATAATTAAGTAACCCAGTTTTGATAATATGTTGGTATAGTTTAGGTGCATGTGATGTTCAATTTAAAATTTTTATTTTGAATCAAAAACGAATCAAAGATCAGACACATCAAATAAATTAAAGAAAGAAAAAAGAAAGCAGAGTGATTTACACAGTTTGAAGGAGATCCGGTATTAAATATTTTACAGTAGTTTTATTAAAATAATTATTTCAATGGTAACTATTTTGTTTACACCAAAAAAATTGTTATATCTAGGCTAAATAAAAGACAGTTTGCTGTCGCAGTGAATGGCTATCCGGCATCCTGCGTCTGCGTGGATGGCATATGTGTACTTTTGTAAGTCTGTAGGCTTTATAATGGCGTAAAATAGCGTGTGATGGTTTCCTGCAGGTCCACTTGGTTCTGCTGGGCTGAGTCCATCTGCTTGTGCATTACTTTCATCCTCTGGGTCCTGCCCTGGTTCTGTTTGTGTGTGTAGGTACTTAAATTGAGTCACCCTCAACAGACGGTCTTTAAGGCCTTTAAACTATCCTGGAGTCTGGAGGGCTCAAAGTTAAATACAGTACAGATACCCCTGTGTGTGAGTGTGTGTGTGCGCGTGTGTCGTGCTTTGGGAGCTCTGGCCTGTCGCCCTATGCTAGGCCCAGTCAGGTGTGAAAAGGCATTCTGTCAGACCAGTCCCTTTCTACTGGGTCTGTTTATACTGTGTGTGTGTGTGTGTGTGTGTGTGTGTGTGTGTGTGTGTGTGTGTGTGTGTGTGTGTGGTGGGTGGGTGAGGCCTGCACCTGTCTTCACTAACAAACAACCACTCAACTCTACTAAGTTTGCCACAAAACCCAAAGGAGACAGACAGAGAGAAGTGCGAGTGTTCACAGAAGCTATGCAAAGAGTGAAAGTTTTTACGAACAAATGTGGCATCTGGGCCACATTTTCTGTTTGGTGTAATTATGCTCTTCTATATGGCCACATTATTATTATATTACGGTCACAACTTGTTTTACATCTGTAGGGCCATCAAATATTCTCCTTAAAATACCAGTTTGAATACATTCTGTACACACACGCACAGCTGGACACATTTTTTATGATGGCTAGGTGCATTTAGCAATGCGCTACGGAGCTTTTATGTTTTGGTTCAGATATTACGGGTCTGAAGGGGATACGGATTCCAAACCTTTTAAGAGGATATTGGTGAGCAATTACCATTTTTAAAACTTGGTTTTAAAATCCCTCCTTTCCTCAAACTGATCAGCCTAGTAATCCTTTACACTGTAATGAAAATTAATTGAATCATTAGCATAAGTAAAATGTATGAGGGACATACAGTTTCAAAGTGATCAAGTGATTTTTTTAGAAGAAAGAAATGGTTTTGCTGTCAATATAAACATTTCTGGATGTTATACTGCAATCCTGACATTGCAAGACCGAGCCAAATATGGTTCAAAAACCTTATGATGGACTCAGTGTTAGCAGAAAATATAACATATTTAGTAAATGTAACCGTGGACCACAAAAGCAGTCATAAAGGTCAATTTTTTGAAATTGAGATTTATACATCACGTGAAAGCTTAATAAATAAGCTTTCCATTAATGTACTGTATGGTTTGTAAGAAAGGAATGTATATTTGAAAATCTAAAATCTGAGGGTGCAAAAAAAAAAAAAAAAAAAATCGAAATACTGAGAAAATCACCTTTAAATTAGTCCAAATGAAGTTCTTAGTAATGCACATTACTAATCAAAAATTAAGTTTTAATATATTTAAGGTATGAGATGAATAAAATATCTTCATGGAACATGATCTTAATATCCTAATGATTTTGGCATAAAAGAAATTGATCATTTTGATCCATACAATGTATTTTTGGCTATTCAACAAAAAATATCCATGCTGCTTATGGCTGGTTTTGTGGTCTAGGGTCACAAATTATATTTAGCAGATAGATTGTACATTTAGTTACACCTTTATGCCATCAGGAGATGGAAAGGGCTGGAATCAGCCTGTGCAAATGTTTAAATAGGGAGCAAATATACAGTTTGTAAATGTCTACATACATTTATATGTGTTTGTGTGATAGACACACGGCACCATCTACTGATACAGATGATGTACTGCAGCATTACTTCAAGGACAAATTTTGCTGTAAAATCCTCCCAGAAGAAAAGTCATTCATAAATTTAGTCAATAAAATGTTCTTTTATATTGTAGGTAGTTTTTCTTGTTACATGTGGTATGCTTTTATAACCCTTATAAGTGATTTACCATAAGATTATCCTGATATAAAATCGACGGATGAAATCCAATAGACTTGCATTGAAAAAGGGCCCAAGTCATGTCTAGGAATCAGAATATCATAGAGTTATGAAGGTTTGGCTCTTTTGATTTGGGCCAGTTAGCAACCACCTAGCTTGATATAAAAGTATGCAATTTAAGATTTCATTGGTTGCCAGGTAAGCATTTGTGACCCTGGACCATAAAACCAGTCATAAGTAGCATTGGGATAGTCAACAGTATATTGTATGGGTCAAAATTATTGATTTTTTTCTTTTAATGTCAAAAATCATAAAGGATATTAAAGATTAAGTAAAGATGTTCCATGAAGATATTTAGTAAATTTCCTACCATAAATATATCAAAATTTTATTAGTAATATGCATTGCTAAGAAATTCATTTCACAACTTGATTTTTTTTCTTTGCACCCTCAGATTTCAGATTTTCAAATAGTTGTATCTCAGCCAAATACTGTCCAAAATTTGAACCTTATGGTTTTGTGAATGTGTGTGCTGACATCTGTGTGAATGTAATGAGTTCTTCTCTCTTATAGTGAAGAGGAACTCTTTCCGTGAGACAGCGAGAAGGATCTAACACAGTTTATTTAGAGTGTTTGTATCGATTATACTCCCATGGGAACAGCTCAGTGAAAATGTCAAAGCACAGTGCTCAGATAAAGCTGTTCTTTCTCATGTTGATGTTATGCTGCTGAATTTTTAAGAGTATGATTTCTGTGTGGAATTGTCAGCACAAGACATCAGAGGAAGTTCAGGGGTAGAACACTGTGAATGAAATGAGAAGTTAATATGGAAGTGAGCTTGAATTGAGGATTTAATTTGAATGCATTCAGTAAATTTGATTCTGATGTATGAATGTGCTCATCAAGGCTGCATTTATTTGATCAAAAGGTAGCACTTTACAATAAGGTTCATTAGTTAACATTAGTTAAGTACATTAGTTAACATGAACAAGAATGAACAATAGTTCTACAGCATTTATTAATCTTAGATAATGTTAAATGCAGCTTTTACAAATACATTATTAAAATCACAAGTTGTGTTTGTTAACATTATTTAATGAACTGTAAACTAACATGAACAAACAATAAATAACTGTATTTTTATTAACTAACATTAACAAAAATTAATAAATAGTGTTAATACATTAACTAATGTTAACAAAGAACACCTTATTGTAAAGTGTTACTGGTCAAAAATATAGTAAAAACAGCAATAATGTGAAATATTTGTACAGTTTCAAATAACTGTTTTCCTTTTTAGCATATTTTGAATTTAATTTATTCTTGTGATGGCAAAGCTGAATTTTTAATTGCTGTTACTCTAGACTTCAGTGTCACATGATCCTTTAGAAATCATTCTAATATGCTGATTTATTGTGCAAGAAACATTTCTTATTATTATCGATGTTAAAAAAACCAGTAATGCTGCTTAATATTTTTGTGGAAGCATGATACATTTATTTCATTATTCTTTAATGAATAAAATAGTTTGAAAGATCAGCATTTATATACATTTTTTAAAATGTAATGCATCCTTGCTGAATTTTAATTTTTTAGACAAATAGGTTTACATACATTTTCATATTTTTATTTTATTTTTTACAACTTTTATTTTATTTGTATATTGTTTTGACCGTTGTGAGTCATAGGTGTCCTCATGCTGTGTGAATGTTGTGTGCTGTCGCCACCTGGGGGAAAAACCTCAAAATGCTTAGTAGATGTTTGTTATTTGGGCTTGTAGCAGTATTTTGATGTGTTCACTTCGGCATACCATCTCTGTGTGTGGCTTTCAGCAAATATTTTTTTCTTTCTTGTTATGTCTTGTTACTTCTGAGTCATATGTCATGCTCTTGAAACTCAGGTATTCATTTAAGCCGAAGACTTTGTTTATATACTAATTATTTCATTCCATTGTTTATCAGACAAAATGCAAATGCAAGCGAAAATGCAACTAAAGTGAAAGTATTAATGACAATGCTATGATGCAAAAGTCTTATCAATCCTATTCATTTTTTTTTTAAAGCAAAATAGAATTTCTTCTTTTCTTTCTTTTGATTTTGTGAGGGCAAATATAAAAAAAATCATGGTGGAAAAATTCCATCATTGGGTTAGACAAAATCACCCCAGGAAAATTTGATTAATCATGATATTGTGACCTTTTTAGATGATACAAACAGTTCTTATGCTTTTTTCTTTCTTTTTTCCCTTCATTTCCGTCTCTCTCTTAAACTCACAAACCCACGCACAGTCTTTCACTCCTCCGCTGGTTTGGAGGATGGCTTCTGGTTATCTGTTGGAAGGCAGGCACAGCGAGACCGGTGTGTGTGGCATTGCATGACAGGCCAGGGGTCGATAGCATTACAAGGCGTGTGTGTATGGCCGCACATCCGTGTAAGAGTGTGTGTGTGTGTGTGTGTGTGCCTTTTGCCTGCCAGTTTCCTGTGTCTGCATTTGAATTACAAAAGCAAGGGGAGCTGGCATGAAAATAGAAAAATGTTTATCTGTTAGCCTCTCTCGGCCTTACGTATACACACACTTCTTGCTGAACTGAGAGAGACAGAAGAGTAAACGGTCTGCAGCTGAGACCAGAAATGGGTCACAGCGTCCTTCGTAGCATTTTTTTGCATCTTTTCATTTATGGAATATTTAGCGTGGAACAAACGTGAAGTTAACAGGTGTGTTGACATAGCATTACTACACACTCTAAACATAAAGGTTAGGAAAAGGGATTTCAAAGCAATGACATAAAAGAACCACTTTAAGTTTCCCAAAGAACCTTTCAGTGAACAGCTGTCAAATAGCAGTGTTTTTCTTAGTATAAAAGACATTTCGATAATCAAAAGAAGATTTTTTTTCCACCGGAAAGGTTAGCATGGATACTACAGGTTCCTCATGGAGCCATCAATGCCTGTAAAGAGCTTATTTGTATGATTGCACAGGGGTGGTAGACTAATTGTTTTGTTTCTAATAATATTATACCAGAACATTGTGGTTTAAATCAAGTAAAATGGATGACCTTTTTGATTTATTCATGATTTCTGAAAAATTGTTACACACAGGTTCGCATACAAACGAGCACAGTTATTAAATTTGAAAATAAGATTTATCTTATGAGAAACATTTTCAGTAAAAACCCTAAAAAGTCCCATATTATGCCTAAGTTGACCATCATTGGACACTGGGTATATGCAGTGGCCCCACACCTCTGTTCAAACCTCTGTTTGTAAATCACATCACAGGAAATAAGCATATAAGTATCCAAATCTTAGATGTTTACTAAGATCCTTTTATTATCTATTGGAACCCCAATAATATTTAAAATATCAGTAAGCTTAATATATATAAAATTATCATTTGGTGGGTACTTGCATTTGGGAAGTGGCTGATCGGATTCCTAACCCTTAATTTATAGAGAAATAATATTTGCATGTTATTCCGTTGTTGTTTTTAAAAATATCTTTTTTTTTTTTTTTTAAGTGAAGTAAAAAAAAAAAAAAAACTATGATATATATAATTTTTTTGTAAATTATGAAATTTTATGCATTTTCATAAATGCGTTTAAAATTATTAATAATCTTAAAACTTTAAAGTCACTAGCGAACACCACAACTTTTTTGGGAGTTATTCCATAACATTTAGTTTTTATATGTGTACAGCTGTTTAGAACTGTTCTAGCTAACCATGTGCTGATTAGCATCTTTGAGCTAGGTTCAAAAGTATCTAAAATTGTCACTACTAAAACAGTCACAACCAAAACGTGGCATCATTGGGGGAACACATAATCCTTTTTTTGGGAGGAAAAAATTTTTTTTAATACAGTTATGAAATTTTTTGGTATTTTAATATATTTTAGTAGTATTTTAGTATGTGGGTTAAAATTCTGTAATGTGATGTGGTCGCTACTGAAACATTACTGTCACTACTGAAAATGTGCTGTCATTTCAAGTTTAAAATCAGTATGATCAACTTTTTGCCTTTTACAAAGAAAAAATGGATTCAAAATACAACAAATCTCATAAATCACACTTGAAATACTGTTAAAATTGTAACTGTTATTGTTGTACCTCTGAAAACATTTTAATAAAATAGAAACATATATATATATATCTTAATTAGGAAGATGTAAGCAAAATATTAATAGGTCAATATAACCCTTCTTATTAAATTATATATAACTGTGTTTCGGTAGTGACAAATATTTCAAAACTGTCTGAAAATACAAAATGAGAGGAAATGTGTACCTTGGATATTATACAATTTGCATACATACAAAATTTGTGGAAAAAGACCTTTCCAACTCTATGAACCAATTCTGTAGAATGGCCCATATATAAGAAGTAAATATGTGCGTGTGTGTATGTATATGTGTGTGTGATTTAGATATAAATATAAATATATAATATCTAATGTATATTTTTGAAATGCATATACATATATGTGTGTGTATTTTCATATTTATAAATGTGACCCTGGACTACAAAACCAGTCATATGGGTAATTTTGTTTTAAATCAAGATTTATACATAATAAATAAGCTTTCCATTGATGTATGTTTTGTTAGGATAGGGCAATATTTGGCTGAGATGCAACTATTTGAAAATCTGGAATCTGAGGGCGAAAAAAATAAAAAAATATTGAGAAAACAGCCTTTAATGTTGTCCAAATGAAGTTCATAGCAATGCATATTACTAATCAGAAATGAAGTATTGATATATGTGCAGTAGGAAATTTACAAAATATCATCATGGAAGATGATCTTTTCTTAATATCCTAATGATTTTTGGCATAAAAGAATAATCAATAATTTTGACTCATACAATGTATTTTTGGCTATTGCTACAAATATACCTGTGCTACTTAAGACACAGTACACACACATATATAGTATGTAAAGAAACTTTTGTTGGATGTGATTAATCGATTTGACTAGATAGATAGATAGATAGATAGTATATTGTATATTGTAGGCAAATGATGGATTCTTAATTCATAATCTCTATTAATTGTCAAATGAGTGATGTGATTTGTTTGAACGTCGTATATTGAATGCATGTCTGGATAAAAATGGTGAATGTCTTTAAATTATTTCTCTGTACCCCACCCCTTTCCGGTCTTTCTGGGGGGTTCTCTAGAGTTTTCTATTACGTATGCAAAATGCACCCCAAATCTCCCACCTCTCCCTAATCCAGCAGGCACACAAAGACTGTTTACACTGTGTGTGCATGTTTGAATTGTGATTACACTGGAAACAGTTTGAATTTGATGTGGGTTTAAGGATTAAGGTTGTGTCCGCCTGTAGCCAAGGTGTGAAGTACTGTTGCCAGGATCCTATGTGTGTGTGTGTGTGTGTGTGTGTGTGTGTGTGTGTGTGTGTGTGTGTGTGTGTTTTATTTGCTTAAATGTGTGATTGTGTGAGCACGAGGGCTGTTTTCTTTGAGGAGGGAAGAGAGGCGGTGTCTCTTAAAAAACATTGGATGAGAAAATAATCAACAGTACAGTAATAAAATGAGAAATATTACGAAATATGAGAAGAAATACTGTATAAAGCACTCATCTTTGTAAATCAACGCTCTCCAAAAGCAACAGCAGCAGATGAGCTTAAAGGGAGAGGCAGTGTCTCTTTGGCCTCCCTTGCGCACATTTTGTTCTCTTAGAAGCCCTGAAGCATGGTGCGAATGTGAGGGGAGAAATAGTCGAGAAGTCACGTGAGAGTGCATCCGTAGGACTATGATTGACACTAAATGTTGTTATTTGACCAGAATAATCAATTTGACTTGAGTTTGATTTAATTTGAAGGTTAAATTTTGTTTTTAACTGAAAAAGATGGTGCAATATACAGATATTTGCGTCTACGAATGCAGTTTTGCACAAGGTCATATGAATGTGTGTGTGTGTGTGTCTGTGTGTGAGAATATGCTCTGTGACTCTTGGCCCTGAAACACAAACATATCAGAGGCCACCCTCTGCCCCGATAATCCTTTCAGATAGAGGTGATACACACACACTAAAGAGAGGTAATTAATAGTGCCACAGAGCAGCTCTTCTTATGCACAGAGGATCAGATGAAGGAGGGGTCGCCCTGTCGTCTTTTTTTTTTTCCCCTGTCAGTCTTCCTCCCTTTTCCACGACATTCGAGCATGAGTGTGATAACAGGAGCTCAAGGTCAGGGAGGGGGGCACAGCGTACGTGTGAAGAAGGGAGGGTCTTCTTACACACCAATTTGCATGAGATATCAGCAAGAATTAAAAAAAAAGTCTAGAGAAAGAAAAATAGATGGATAGACTGGTGAAGGTACAGTAGAGATGAAGAAAAAGACAGAGGTTAAGGGACAAAGAGACAAATGAACAACAGAAAGATTCTGAGGTAGGGAGAAGGAAGGAAATTTTGGAAATTAATGCAGGCCAAATGAAGAAATTTTTCATTTTCTGAGGAAAATGTGATTGCTACAGTAAGTGGTTGTTAGCGGTTTTTAGCACATTGATGTGTAGTTGTTAGTGGGATTGGAAATGGAGAACCGGATCTTCTCTTAACTGTTCTTAACTGTGTCTGCATTCTTCCACGGATGTGGATGGAACATACTAAAATACTCAGACAGCATGTCCTGAGTCTGGAGGAAAAATAGATTTTAGCTTAGTTGTAGTTTCAGTCTGAATTGATAGTGATGTGAGAGAAACTGTAAAATAATACTAAAATAAGGAATATACACTACCAGTCAAAAGTTTTTAAACAGTAAGAATTGTAATGCTTTTAAAAGAAGTCTCTTCTGCTCACCAAGCCTGCATTTATTTGATCCAAAGTACAGCAAAAACAGGAACATTTTGACACATTTTTCATATTTAAAAATACTGATTTCTATTTTAATATATTTTAAAAGGTAATTAATTCCTGTGATTTCAAAGCTGAATCTTTAGCATAATTACTCCAGTTACATAATCCTTCAGAAAATATTCTGATTTGCTGCTCAAAAAACATTTATTATTGTGTTGGAAACGGCTAAGTAGAATTTTTTTCATGTTTCTTTGATAAATACAAAGAGAATTTATCTGAAAAAGAAATCTTTTGTAACATTCTAAATGTCTTTATCATCACTGTTGATCAATTTAAAGAATCCTTGCTAAATAAAAGTAATAATAATAAATAATAATAAAGGTTTGTTGAACAGCAAATAAGCATATTAGAATGATTTCTAAATGATCATGTGACACTGAAGACTGGAGTAATGAATTGAAATCACAGGAATAAATTACATTTTAAAATATATATTCAAATAGAAAGCAGTTATTTGAAATGGTAAGAATATTTCACAGTATTACTGCTTTTGCTGTATTTGGGATCAAATAAATACAGGCTTGGTGAGCAGAAGAGAATTCTTTAAAAAAAACATTAAAACCCTTACTGTTGAAAAACTTTTGACTGGTAGTGTACACCTTCCTGCTGCAACCAATATGGCCCATTTTGCAAACAAATGTCTCATATGAGCTGATTCTTTCTTGTATGAATCAGTTTTAAAGACTCTGGAACTCCTCAGATCTGTTGGAACCAGTCTAATGACAGTGATTCACTCGCTGAATCAGCCAGAGTTGATAGTGACTCGCTGAACCACGAGTCATTCATTTTGTCTTGTCTAACTGAAAACTGTGTACTCTTACATTTGCTTAAAGGGATAATTCACACAGAAATGAAAATTCTGTCATTACTCATCCTCATGTCGTTCCAAACCTGTAAGACCTTCATTCATGTTCAGAACACAAATGAAGATATTTTTGATGTAATCAGTCTATAGTATGGGTAGTCCTGAATTAATATTTTTCCAAACACTCTCTGAAAAACGGGGCAGGATGTATTTGTTTTCCTCCTTCATTGCTGTTGCAGTTTTGTTCACACAACATCATGCAATTGTTATTATTATTATTATTATTATATCAACTAGAAAATTGGGGTTTATTTTTGTTATTTTTATTTTTTACATTTGTGAATTGATGCGAATCGGTAGAAGACTAAACCACAGTTCTTCGATGTGTGTTAAGAAGAACATCATGACACAAATTGTAAAATAAAGTCGTTATTTTTATTTTTCTTACGCACAAAGGGTATACTCATAGTTTCGTAAAATTGCGGTTGAACCACTGATGTCACATGGACTATTTGAACGATGTCCTTACTACCTTTCTGGGCTTCTTAAACATGGTAGTTGTGTTGCTTTCTATGTAGGAACAGAAAGCTTTCTGATTTCATCAAAAATATCTTAATTTGTGTTCTGAAGATGAACAAAGGACTTGCAGGTTTAGAGCTGATCTCTTCCTTTAAGCAAGCATAACAGTACAGAGTTCTCAATAATATTCAGTTAGAATTCCAATCTCAAGTTGCTAGGTAGTTTCTATGGTGTTCTGGGTGGTTTCTAGATGTCAAAGAGCAAGTTTCTCTGATATTTTCATTCTTAGATATGGCTTAGATCCCTCCTTTAGTGTGTATGGGATGTTTTTACTCAATTTTTAGCATCCACCAGACAATCACTTGGAAAAGTAACAGCATGTCTCTACTCAACAAGCTGAATGATTTGAGCCGAGGTGTCATTTGTGTCCGTAGCACAAGTTGCCCTGAAGTTTAATATGCTTGTTCAAATCACTAACCTCTGTATTAACTTGAATAGCAAGTATCACTAGTAAACGACAGTGGATGGAAACCTTACATTGAGTTTGGGGGGCTTGAAAGTGTGAGTGAGTGAGTGATGGAGAGAGAGAAGGGTGGGCGTCTGGGGGGTAACCGGTGGTGTCTTTGTGATGGAGATGGAGCAGTCTCCAGCGCTGAGCTGATAATGACCAACGGTTCTAATAGCATTCACCCCTCCACCCTTTAACCACTCAAGCGGAAAACGGACAGAAAGAAACAGAGAGAGTGTGTGGAATGGAGGAAGATATGTTTAAAATATGACGTGGTGGGACCGCGTGTGTCCCGGCTTATTGAAAATGCGCGTATACGAGTGTGTGTATGTCTCGACGCCCCCTTGAGGAGACATTAAAAGACAATATGTGTGTAGTTTTGGGCCACGCACACACACGCACGCAAACACGCTCGCACCAGTCGGCTTACCCTCTTTATCGTGCTGTATTTACGGAGGGCGATGGAGCGTGAAACGCCTTTGGGCTCCCCGGGACCAGATGGAGAAACACACACACATACACACACTCCAAAGGCGGCCTTATCACCAGCGCATTACTGGGATTTATTGATACCCTCGGTAATCACTCCCTTATATCACCTCAAAGAAAAGAAAAATATACAGATTATATGAATGTCTGTGAGAAAGAGTGGGAGGAGGAGACAGAGTGGATGATGGGAGAAAGAGAGTGTGAATGGGGGTCATCATTCACTGGCGAGATGGGAAATGTAAGTGAGGTTTATAATAACCGAACAGAGTGAAAGGAATTGAGTGAAGTCGAGGAATAGGACGCAGGTAGTTGGCTGACATACGCGCACACAAAGGGCACAGCTGAGGGACCGAGGTGCATTCACACACTTGACATGAGCCGAGTTGTATTCTTGTGTGTGTTTAGAGACTGTTCTAGTACTGGTTGCACCCGAATTCATGTCACCCTAATTGGAGGTTTCTTGACCTTACTGCTTTAACTTGTCACATAGTAGATGCTTCTGCTACAAATGGGCATATCAACCTTTACTGTTACGAGTGTAGCCTGCTACAGGATGTTTAGTAGCATGTCAAAGCTGTTCTTTTTCACACTATGAACGTATAAAGTGACCAGGGAATGACAAAAATGCAAATTAAAGTATCATAAAAATAGTCTATTGTTAAAAAAGTGCAGCAGGAAAACATTTAAGGATTTTTCTCTATATAGTGGACTTCAGTGGTGCTCAACGGATTGAAGGTTAAAAATGCAGGTTCAATGCAGCTTCAGAGGGCTCTACACAGTCCTAGTTGAGGATTTTTTTTAACCTCAAATGCTCATCTTGTCTAGTTCTGCGATTCGCATGCGTACTGTGTGGGCTCTGGTTCGATACAGTTAGGGTATGTCAAAAAACTCCCATCTCTTTTTCTCCTCCAACTTCAAAATCGTCCTACATCTCTGCAGAAGTACTGACCCAGTGTTTACATGTGCAACGTGCAAAGAAGGTCAAATGCCTTTTACAAAAAAAAGTTAAAACAGCGATGTAGGATGATTTTGAAGTTGGAGGAGAAAATGAGATGGGAGTTTTTCGACATACCTTAACTGTCTTGAACCAGAGTGCACAGAGTACATATATGCATCGCACAGCTTTTTTTTTTTTATAAAGAAAATAACTTCGCTAGATAAGACCCTTATTCCTCTGCTGGGATCGTTTAGAGCCCTTTGAAGGTGCACTGAAACATGCATTTTTAACCTTCAATCTATTGAAGTCCACTATATGGAGAGAAATCCTGGAATGTTTTCCCAAAAAAAAAACTAAATTCTTTGCGACTGAAGAAATAAAGACATGAATGACATGGATGACATCAGGAATTTTTTATTCTGGAAGTGGAGTAATCCTTTAAAGGGATAGTTTGTCCAAAATTCTGTCAAATTCTGTCATTAATTACTCACCCTCATGTTGTTTCATGTCCGTAAGACCTTCATTCATCTTAGGAACACAATTTGGATATGTTTGATCAAATCCAAGAGCTTTCTGACCCTGATAGACAGCGCAATGCAACTACCACATTCAAGGCCCAGAAAGGTAGTAAGGACATCATTAAAATTGTCTGTGTGCAATTAGTGGTTCAACCTTAATTTTTTTTGAAGCTACAAGAAGCTTTTTTGTGCACAAAGAAAACAAAAATAAAGAAAAATTTCAACAAATTATTTTCTTGCGTTAAAGTTGTTACTTTTGTTTTCTTTGCGCATAAAAAGTATTCATATGGTTGAATCACTGGTGTCACATGGATGTCTATCCGGGTCAGAAAGATTTTGGTTTTCATCAATAATATCTTAATTTGTGTTCCAAAGTGAAACAAAGGTCTTACGGGTTTGGAACGACATGAGGGTGAGCAATTAATGACAGAATTTTCATTTTTGGATGAACCCATTTTTGAATGATTTAATGTAAACGAAAAAAAAACAAAAAACGTTTTTTAATCTATACCAGATTTATATATCCCCACCAGGGATCCCGCTGGATATAGAAGGAAACCTGATATTAAAGTGTGATTGTTCTAAAAGTTGTACTAAAGTTGTATAAAGCATATATTATTACAATTATCTGTAAAATATGTTATTAGGTTGAAAGTCTGTGTTAAATATTTTGAAAAATCTTTAAATCACAAACTGGGGAAAGAATCATGTAAATTCATTGGTAAAAAAAAAAAAAAAAAAAAAAAAAAAACTCTAAAGAACATTCAGCTCCTAATATTTCAGAAATTTAAATTATATATTGTTTTCTTTTTCATTTGAAGAATCAGGCACATCTTAGATCAGTTGATTAAAATAGGTTTTCAAAACAAAAATAGGGCTAGGGGCCCTTTAATGAAGGAATTGGTTCAGTATTTTTCTTTTACAAACTTCAAATATAAGATTTTATGTTGGTGCGTTTTCCTCAGAGGAGGCAGTCAGACTCTCATTCTGAAGATTTCTGTTGTGTTAGTTGTTTAGAAGTTGGTAATCGGACTCCTTTCTAAATTCCAGTCTTTTTGTTTCTCTGTAGACCAAGATGGGACCCCTCTGCCAACCCAGTGGTCCAGAGGCCTGCAGAAAACCTGCCTACTGTTATAACTGCTCTAAGAAAGGACATTTCGGGCATGTAAGTGGGATCAGCCTAATCCAAGGGCGTCACATAACTGGTTGCTTTCCACAATGAATAACAACCACACAGCAAATCATTTTTTTAATACACACACAATTTACAATCCCTTATTGATATGTTTGCCCTTGTCACTTCAGACTGCTTTGTCATACTGATTTTTTTTTTTTTTAAACAAAATTATGAAACATACTCTGCATTTTGCAGTCTGATTTTTCACAAATCTTATTCTCATTCTCATTCATCATTTTATGTTCATACGCAACATTCTAAATAAAGCACAGCTATATACACTACCATTCAGAAGGTTTGAAATTCAGCTTTGAAATGACATAAATTGTTTTAAATATAAACATTAAAATAGAAAAGTTAACAAATATATGCAGCCTTGGTGAGCATAAGAGAGATTTTGATGTCTGTGATTTAAGATATTAAAGTGTGTGTTTTCTGCAGGAATGCACTGTGAGGAGAATGTATAATGGGACGTATCCCACCCTGCCATATATTTCCTATTATGACACAAAGCGTGACTTCGAAAGCCGGGAATTTCGACTCAAAAAGAAAGCCAAAGGTTTGTTAGACTTTAGACTGTTTCTAATCAGTTGAATTGATAAAGGCTGATCATAGATAAGACCTAAAGATTTAATGACATGTCTCTTACAGAACTTCAGGAAGCCGGGTTGATTTCACCTGATGGAGCTGTCGTCACATATACCCCCCAACCGCCCAGAAAGAAACAAAAATACAGCCACAACCAGTCCTACACGCCGAAGAGACGCATCGCACACACACCCAAACACCATCCACAAGCGCACACACAGAACACACACTTGAATGTCAAGTACAACTCACAAACACCAGGGAAGCACGGCAAACACACCCCTCAGAGCAAGCCGAAACCGCAAGAGCAAAGCCAGAAGGAAGCTGACAAGAAGAAAAAGAAAACACAATCTAAAGTTATAGTTTTAGATGAAGATGAAGATTTTCCTAGAGGCTGCGAAAAGAGCCCTCACACAACAAAGTTTTTTTCATCACATCGGAAAGCGGACGTGAAGCCGAAAAAACGTATTGGAATGGAAAAGAACAATAAAAAGAAAATAGACAAAAGATCGAAAAAGAAGGAGAGAACATTGAAAAAGAGACTAAAAAAAGCTGCAAAAGATTCATCCATGTATCCCTCCGATGAAAACCTTTTTCTGATTAAGCAAAGAAAGGTATGAAGATGGGGCATCAGGTGATTCAAATGAGAGTGAAAGAATGGTCAGATGATTTCAACCCCCTACTGGTGGTTGGTTTTGATTCATCTTCATCCAATCCACACTCTTTTGTGTACAGAACTAGGGCTTTTTAGGATTGTTCTTGGAAAAATAAAAAATTCTACACGCATTGCTCAAATATAAAATTATTCATATATTGATTGGACAAACATCAAATATTTTTAAAAGCAAGTGTCCTGCTTGTACATGACAAGTTTATAGGGCTTTCTTTTTTATGTACATGCTCACTTCTGTAACCTCATAATTAAATTAAAGTATGTTTGTATTGATATACCATTTGAGATCTTTTGTATTAAAGGGAACTCGAGGTCTTAAGACTTGTATAGCTTAATATAGCATAAATGATGTCTCTTACTGAAATATGTAGTAGAAAACCCATGAAAGATTTACGTTATTTTAAAAAATCCCCATCGTGGATTTGAGCTACTAGCATTGAGCTACACTACTTCTACGTGGCACAACTTGGAAAATAAAATACTGATACGATGACCACAGCTACTGAAAAAGCTTACAGGTGGTGATGGATATAAGTGTAGGCTTAACCAAATGCTGTACCATTGATTTTCCCCACAAATAGTCTAAATGTGCCTGGATATAGAATGAAATCTACAATGACAATAGTCCTTCAGTGGCTGCAGCATCATGATAATAATATCTTTTACCACAACACAACTTGGAAAATAAAATACATATAGCATGCCACATTGTGCGCAACAAAGTAAGTCTTCACTGCTTTCCTAGTGATGGGAAAAGAATAGAAAGATGCCTGTGGATGAATAAAACTTTTTAAAGACCTGCACTTTTGTTCTTTCCACTTCAGCCCTGATGCCTTTGTAGCTTTTAGCAGACCACAGCTAATGCAGCCATGACTGTAAATGATAAAAAAACTATTTGTTAAATCGACTTAATAATGTTACCCTGCTGCCTTAAGTCAGTCAACTCAAATAAGTTTAGTCAACTTGAAATGTTAAGTTGTACTAAGTGACAACTTTGCATTTGAGTTGACTAAACTAAAAATTTGGTTTGTTAAACTTAAAATCTTGGTTTGTTACCTAGCTGCCTTAAAATTGTCAGTTGAATCAACTCAAATATCCAAGTTGTCCCTTAGTACAACTTAACATTTCAAGTTGACAAAAAATTTTTTTTAAGGCAGTGGGGTAACAAATTTTTAGTTGACCAGTTGTTTTTTTTACAGTCTCTTAGCACAGATGTCACTCAATATTTAGGTGCGTTTAAACTCATTGTGGGGAAAATCGATGGTAAAGCATTTGGTTTAAGCCTACGCTTATATCCATCACCACCTGTAAGCTCTTTCAGTGGTCATCGTATCAGTATTTTTTTTTTCCTAAGTTGTGTATTCCAAGTTGTGTTGCGGTAGAAATAGCTCAGTGCCAGTAGCTCACCCAGTGCAACCATTCTACATAATCAAAATAATGGTGCCCCCATAGTCCAAAATATGTATATAACGATGTGGATTTTTTAAATAACGTAAATCTTTCATGGGTTTTCTACTATATATTTCAGTAAGAGACATCATTTACATTATATTACGCCATACAAGTCTTAATACCCAGGGTTCCCTCTAACATTTTTAACAAACTTCCAGATTTATTTTAAGATAAAATGTATAAAATCCCAGATTAATATGCAGTGAAAACTGATAGGTTGAACACTGTCTCTGTGGCACCATAAAATGAATGAATTCCACGCTGAGAAACTCTTTCAGTGGCTGTGGTGTCATCATAATAATAATTTTACCTCAATGCAACTTGAAATACACAACATGGAAAATACAGATACAATGCCACTTTGTGTGGCTTTTGGTTGTAATTTTCAGACAAAGGGCAACAAGAGAAGCAATGTAAGTCTTTACTGCTTTTCCTAATGCTAGGAGAGGAGAAAAGAATGGGAAGATGCCTGTGGATGAATAAAACTTACTAAATACCCGCATCTTTGTTTTCTCTACTTTAGCCCTGATGCCTTTGTAGCTTTTAGTAGACCACAGTAGAAACATGCAGTTTTATTTTAAGGTAAAATGTGTAAAATCACAGCTTAATATGCAATGACAACTGATAGGATCGGTTGAACACTGTCTCTATGGCACCATAACAACATCACAACCAATGGTGTGAGTTTGGGGGGCGGGACTATCTGTTTGACCAACCAATGGCAGTTGTTGGCATAAAAACCATTTTTTTCAAACAATTTTGTTGTAAAAAATTAAATTTTAAATTTTAAATTTGTCTCTTTGTTCGGACAGGATGTGTATTAATATTATGTTGATACTTTATGAGTCATTCAATCGTTTGCAACACTGATTCATTCAGAAATAAAACACCACTACAGGCTTTTGTTCAGAGATGCTGAACGAGCGAGTCTGTTTAGAACTCTTTCATTGGTGGATCAAAATAAATTAGTAACTGGCAATATTACGTTTCTTGTTTCTCGATCTGCATGGCTGTGAACGAAAATCTCACATTCACACACAAATGTGGTCGACCTTTCTCCTCTTTCCCGTGATTATCTTCTTGAGCTCCAGGTGTTGTGTTTAGAGCTGTTCAGCTTTAAAGTAATGACAGACAGCAAACAGCTGGTTAAGTGGTTAACCACTGCCATTTCCTTCACTTTCCCTATTTTTCACTTTTTAAGACCCCACATTCCTTCTTTTTATTCTGTACAATTCCTCTTCTTGCTTTCATGGGTTGTGTTTTTGCTAAGAACAATATTTGAGCTCCAAAAGAGTCCAGATTTGTTCAATTGTTCTGTGAATGCGTGTAATGTTGTTCTGCTCTGCAGGGCCGTCTGTGTGTGTGGACATTTATGTGAAAGTGTATGCCATCAGGCTTTTATTGCCTGAAAAGTTTTTCAACAATACAAGAGGAGAGATGATTTCTTAAGCCAAATATAAATCCAACACCAAACATGGCAGTCCAGCCCACATGTAGAAAGAAAACTTTTCAGAAATATTCTTTTTCTAAAGATTTGCAGACAGTATGTAAACTCAAAGGTCCCCCAGGGCTTGGCTGGGACGTGTAAGAGAGATACAGTACGATCTGAGGGAAGAAACATGCAATTACTATTGAATCTGAGTCACACAAGATCACTCCCGCTGGTTTACTTTGACTAATTCCTTAGAAATGATTAATCAGGCTTTTTACTGGTATAGTTGGCCACAACACATTCCCAGCACATTGACTCAACATCAGAACATTCACAGTCATCCTCTTAAGTGTAAGTGAACCATGCTCATCACCATTTACTTTCAAGGACAGTGTTTGCCTGTAAAATCTGTTTTAGGTCAGGCTAGTAAGTACTCTTTTTAGTTTCCTCTTGAAACTAGATTTGCCTGCAGGTCTGAATCTTGCCTCCACTGCTGTGGTCCATTTCTGTATGTGACATGTCTTTTTCATTAGGCCAGTTCTCTGTGCGGCCCAACTAGGGCTTAATAAAATCTATATATAAATGGGCATGGGTTAAAAAAGCATATAAATATATCTATGAATATAGCTTGAAACCCATGGAAGTAATAAAATAATGAAAAATGGGGAGAGTTTGTGGTTGAAATAGATGTTCAGAGTTTTTACAGTGCTTTTTATGGTCCCTGCATATGTGCTGATTGCTTGCCAGAAAATGTCATTCAGTGCTGAGCATGGCGGAGTACATGGAAACCATGACAGATGGAGTATGATAGAAAAAAAGTTTGAACTGAAAATGCAATTCAGATCCCTAAACATTTCTATAGCAGTGTTCTTTAATAGCCTGTTATTTACTATTATATTATACTAAGGGGCCGTTGAATGCTTGAATCTGATTGGCTGACCGCCTTACATGTCTATATCACTTCGCCACACTATCTCAGTTATTTCCTATTATTTAGTTAGGTCCTTACAGCCTACATAATCAAAACCCACAGCGACACTGGCCAAACAAATAAATACAGTGAACAACGGGTTAAAAACGACAGATTATTTTCATGTTTTTGCCGCAAAATAACGTTTTATTATGTATGGAAAGCACACACTCTATTTCTACCACTCTCTCAGACTCGCGCACATAACAGTCAGCACACACGTTAACATACGCGCTAATGCTGTTAGCGCTGCTCTGACGATTAACAACTTAAAAACTACATGACATTTCTCAGAAGCGAGGTAACAACGACGCAGTTCCTGAAGAAAATGAACTTCAAGTTTCACTATAAGTAGAGAGGCTGCTCCTGATCACGTTCGAGAGAAGCACATACTCACAGTGGTAACAATTCACAAGCTTAATCTCTCTCTTTCCATCTCTGTCTGTCTAAACTACATTATTAACTACATAGTCTGCTATCAACGGTTCAAGCGTCGTTACTAGGTCTAAAATGACGTTTTGGAATTAGCAACAAAGACATTGGATGAGCTGCATAAGAAATTAATCCTACTTGCAATAGCATTTTAAGGACAAAAACCGGACGAATGCCTTAAATATTTAATCTTATCGATGTCTTGAGGTGTGGTAACCAGTAAGTGGAATCATTGACATCGGTCCGCTGAATTCCTAGAAAATAATGCACATAACAGTCAGCACATACATTAACACGTGCTAATGTTGTTAGCGCGGCTCTGACGATTAAAAAACTACATGACATTTTTCACAAGTGAGGTAAAACGACGATGTTCCTGAAGAAAAATAACTTAAAGTTTCACTATAAGTAGAGAAGCTGCTGCTGATCACATTTGAGAGAAATTCACAGGGGTAATTTTACGAGATTAATCTCTCTTTCCGTCTGTCTGCCTGCCAGTCTGTCTGTCAATACTACTGCTGCGTCCCAATTCGCCTATGTCCTGAAAGTATGTACTCTTTTTGTGAAGAAAAAGTACATACGTTTGACAAAGACTAGAGAATACCCTAGAGGTGTCACTGGTATAGTTTTGAATGGGGGAAAATGCAACGCTCATTATGGCCGCGAAGCCCCGCCTTCTTAACGAAAGATCCAATCGTTGATTAGTAAAATCAGCGCGTCACTGCAGATGCCCTTAGAAGTTAGAAGTCCCGGTTGCTATAGAAACAGTCGGTATTCTAGACGTGCGTTCATTACTGCGCATGTGCACTGGCTAATCTAGTCTGATTAGCATGCCCGAGAGGCTTGCATGCCCGAAAGGCGTTTCAAAGATGGCCACCGAGTGGAATGACTTGCCTTAAAGGGTACATAACATACACAGTTTCACCTAATCTCATGTTAACCCTGAGAACCTATAGAGTAGTAATGTATCCTTAATATCTCCAAAAAGTCTTTAGTTTTACTATATTCATAAAAGAAAATACAGCTTTCCGATTTTCTCCGGAAAAAGCCGAACTTCTGGAGGCACGCCGTGGGCGGAGCTAAGTCAGACGGTCACTCGCACTGGGATTGACAATAAAACAGACATTTGATGTTGTTTCACTTACCATCTGCAGTTCTGAATCATGACCGGGATCTTTTATAGCTGGGACCACTCCATCTTTCAGTATCAAACAATGTGCAAATCCAGCGTCGAACTGGTCCTCGTATATGAAACATTCACTTGCTAAACTCCATTGCTGCCCCAGAAAAAGGAATTGCATCCACTGTTTACGTAACGCTGGGTCCTTCAGGAAGCTGAGCAAAGTTATCTTTGCCTTACAACCATAACCACACTTCTTTAGAGACATTCTTCCTGAATAAATCCCTTGCAGAGTGCAGCCGAATGAAGCACTCTGATGGCGAGCTCTTTCTCACGGTCTAGCCGACGTTATCGCGGGCGCTACGGACGCGCTTTCCCGGGAGAAATGCTCATATAACCACCAGATTATGTCATTAATGCCATGATCGAAAAAAATCAGCCGAAACTTGTACCAACCCGGAAGTAAGATTTTCGGCAAAGAAATTCTCTTGTCATTTGTCCAAATTATTTTTTTAAACTTTAACCATGTTTAGCATGAGAATCCAACTCTTTAACACTGTAAACAACTCTGAATATACAAAACACAATTGTACCCCCCCTTTAAAGGGACTTTGCTTTTGAGTACGTAACAGAATAGTAGGCAAGCTTTGGGACATACTACTTCGTCATAGCTCGGACACTCTGTTGCTTAGTTAAGTATATCATGTCACTGTTTAAACTGCCCTGTCAATCATCTTGTCAAACCCTTAACATCATCGACATTTCGTTTAATTTGTTTTCCTACCGTATTGGAAATTAAGAGGCACGTTGATCTTTCATGCAAGTCTTTCATGGCGAGAACCCTGCTCATGTGTTTGAATAATGATGCAATTAAAAGGTAATGACCAAACATATCAAGTAAAAGTTCACAATGTTGCTGTAGATGAAATATAATGCGGATAACATTAAATAAATATTTTTTCATCAGGTTAGACACTGATTATTTATCACTCAAACCCCTTTCTCTAACTGCCAGTTGGTCACGTTTGTAGTTTTTAACACTTTTTTTTAAAAATGCGTTTGTACTAATCGAATCCTCCTCCACCGCGCAATGTGTTGTGGGCAATATTAGCCGTTACAGTGTAGATTAGACCATCCGAGAATCTTTGGAATACTTTTTTAAACATGCTACGATTTGGGACATAATAATTCTATTTTCAAATACTATTTAGGATGGATAGTATGCAAATTGGGATGCAGCATACATTATTAACTACATAGTCTGCTATCAACGGCTCAGGTCGTTACTAGGTCTAAAATGACGTTTTGGAATTAGCAACGAAGGCTTTGGATCGGCTGCGTAAGAAATTAATCCTACTTACAATAGTGTTTTAAGGACAAAAACCCGGACGAATGCCTTGAAATATATTATCTGATCAATGTCTCGGTGTGGTAACCGTAGTATAAGTGGAATAATTGACTTTGGGCCGTTGAATTCCTAGAAAATAATGTAATCCCCACCTCGGGTGTGCATTCTAGGAATTCAACGTCCCGTCGTCAGTTATTCCTTACATAACTTTTTCATTCTGATGACATCCTAATGGATGGCTGAGATGATGATAAATTCTTTTGTTTTATAGAATATGTGTTTGTTGCTCTGTTGCCTCAAGTGAGATATAACTATGACAAATTGCATCTTTGAAATGGAAGAAATTCTGGTAGTATGAACCCTTTACAGAGTCATTGAAGTCTTAAATCACACTGGTTTTCACTGCCTAGTAAAGAAATACCCATAAAATGAATGCCTGGGTTTTAAATGTGCCCATGTGAAATAAGACATTTCATCAAGTTTGTGTGTAATCGTACAGCATGAAGTTGTATTTGTTGTGATTCATTTTTATCAGCTTGGGTCTTTGACCTATGATGTACTAATGACCGTATAAATAATTTAAACACTAGGAACAACTTTCTTGGTACTTATAGCAAATTAAGTTGAAAAGAGAAGCTGACCTTACAGTTCTTTGCTATTTTGCTGCTGTGGCTACACACTTCAAGGAATAGTTAACCAAAAAATACAGATTTGCTTAATAACAAAATTGCATCTTTTTGCTTCAAACTGGTGTTGTTTGGAATACTTGTGATGTTTTTGTCAGGGGTTTGAACTCATTCTGACAGCACCCATTCACTGGAGAGGATTCATTCGTGAGCAAATTATGTAATGCTAAATTTTTCCAAATCTGTTCCGATGAAGAGACAAACTCATCTAGTATGGTCTGAGGGTGAGTAAATTTTCATACATTTTTTCTTTTTGTGTGAACTATTCCATTACAAATCTCAGAGGTTGTAGTATTGTTTTTCCTAATACTGTATATTCCAACATACTTAGTATTTGACACTGCATTATACATAAGGAAGTACGAATATTTGTACAGTGGAAAAGAGACAGGATTACAGGGTTCCCACGGCCATGGAAAACCTAAAAAATTACAATTACAATTTTGATTTCCAGGCCTGGATATATCATGGAAAGTTTAACAGTGCTATACAGCATTTTTTTTCTTTTTTCTATTTATCCTCCTCTCTCGAATATTTCATCAGTTAGACATTAGTGCTAGTGTAGAGTGAACTTGCCCTCAAGCTAATGTGATAACATCAGTCTCGTCTGTCTGTTCAAGGTCTTATTGGAGATATTTGCACTCTAATTTGTACTCTAGTATACTTCATTTAATAACCTGTCTAAAAAGTCATGAAAATTCACTTGGTGTCCCTCTGCTAGTGTCATAACTAGAGGCTGTGATCTGTTGACAGTGCTGTGTTTGTATTTTGCAATTACATCCTCTCAACAGAGTCATTCCACCTTTAGTACTTTAGCAAAAAGATTTCGGTTGTTTGATTTAGTACACTTGGGAGGCATCCACTGCTATTATGTTATTTACTGTCCATACTAATCCACAGCGGGCATGTAGAATGCAGGGCTCAGAGCTGTTATTAAGTATGCTTAGTACTGACATTCCTCTCCAAATCCCCGTACTTTTGAATGGGTCTCTGTCGAGTTTCCAGCTATCTGTTTCTGTCTTAAAAACTGTCTACGAAGACTGTCAGGACCTTGTCTGCATTTAACGTGACTCAGATATTTCCTCCAAACAGTCACGAAACAGATTTCTGTCTATTTACTATCCAGAAGGATGAGCAAATGTGACTATTGACCATTTGTGACTCTATCCAGACACATACACATGTACGGATACATGTCATCTAAATCATTGCACTACAACAGGTGTGTAGCCGATAGTGTGTGGATTGGGAATGTGTCCATTTTATGCTTGTAAATCAGAGTAAAGCCCCTCTGTAACCGCCCTTCCTCTATGAATTGATTTTCATAGAGTGCTCTAGTTGCCGAGCACAACAAACAATGTCAGCGGTGGTCAGTCAGTCTAAGTAAATCTAATCAAAATGGGAGTGAATAAATTTCACTGCCAGTAAGTGGATTTTTTTTTTTTTTTTTACCTAGTATTGCTTACAATGATGGTGTGCACTTTAAACAAATTATGTTTGGTCTTAAATGACACTTAGTCCTAGACAATGTTTTTACTATTATTTTTGAGTTTGTAATCCATTCTCTCCTTCACTTTTGTTTGTACAAACTTCAAACTTCTGTGAAAGACTCAAAGTCTTGCTGTAATTCAGTATCAGATCTTCCATCGCAACCAAACTTTGGTTTGAGAAGACTGTTATGACCCCAAAATGATCTAGGGAACTTTAAACCCGACAAGTATACAGGGTAATCCATTATTCTCTTGTCAAAGAGAAGTGCACTTAATAGTATGTCATGTACGGCTGTACTTGCACTTACGCCACGATTTGGTCAGTTATCCGATGCGTGGCCATACTGGCGACACTGGGATGTAAACAACAGCATGGATTGCACGGTTAATGTACTACTGAATACGTTAATCTGATAATTTATGGTCTAAACCACAGAAAAAATAAAACATGTGGAGGGTACTAAATCATATAGAGAAGGACTTCGTAAGCAGGACGAGTGCAATATTTTGACAAAGGGTAAAGATACATATGGAGCATTATTAGTTAGGATATTAGCCTAATATTTCACCTACCTGACTAGAAATTATGAGAACAAACATGAATGTTGTCAAGATTCTTGCCCTGGAAATCCTGGTTCAGTTTGGCCAACTGCAAATGCCTTTTGTTCCTCAGACAGTTTTTTTTTTGCATTCCTAGAACTTTTGCCAGTCTACAGTACTTCAAATGTTTTTCCTGGTCCAACCGATTAGAACAGCCCAAAACATGACAATAAATGCAGCAAAATATGTTCATATAAGTTCAGTGCCGCCAATATGGCCGATAGATGATGCATCCTGAAAACACTCTATATTAATGCAATAAAAGGCAACTAGAGTAGGTCTAGACCACTTTCATGTTTTTTAAAACTTTTTTTTTTAAAAGTGCACTTTGTAGTAATGTCAAATTAAATGTTTTAATTTAAAGCAGATTTTAAATCTTGTAATGTTTTAACATGCTTTTAAGAAGTACACTTATTTTGATGTGTTTACTAACATAGTAAAGCACATTTTAACTTGGCTGCTTTATTATAATGATTACTATTATTCAATTACATTTACTGTTTCTATTTTTTAAATGTACTAATTGAAAAACTTCATCATTACAAATGTGTAATTACAAACATATTTAAATACATGATGTTCAAGTTTCAATTCACCTTATTTTTCTTTCCGTAAGAGCGGACGCAGGCATTTGTACATTTTATGGGTCAGGCTTTCGGTATCATTTGCATCCAGCTATTTTGTTTTGCTGCTTAACATTGCGAATTGGTGTGTCTTACCATATTATTTTAAAGAGCAGGTCATATGGGTTTTCAAAAAATCTATTTTTTGCAGTTTGTAACATAGCTATCCTTCAATCAGTCTGCAAAGATGTTAATCAAAAAAGTGCATCATAAATCGACTCTGAGCCGCCTTAACAACTCGTCATATTTTTAAATCTTCTGCCTGTTATCGATATACATCACTAGGTAACACATTTGCATAATTTCCGTCTGCCAGCGAAATACAAACACTCTGACCTGCCCAAAAACACTTCCGCTAGTGTGTTTATATCATGTCGAGAAGGCTCTGTGTTCTGCGCTGTGAAAGCAGGTTTGTTTTGTTTTCATTGCTGAAAGATGATAATGTGAAAAATCTGTAGTTAAAATAATTTTTTTTCTACGAATACCACAGCAATACAATTCAAACCTTTTGTTGTGTGCTTGTCATTTTACTAAGGACTGCTTCTCTAATCTTGGCGAGTAATAAGCGTCTTTGAACCACATACTGTAAGTATGATTAATATGTTATGTGTACATTTTCAACTGAGTGCTCAAAATTTTAAGTTTTTTGTGCTAATAATAATAATAATAAGTGCAGCTTTACTTTTCCAGGTAAACATGACAATACTGTCTTACTAAATAGTTCTGATAATTCGCTGTGAACCCCCTATTTCTTAAGAATTTGTCAATTAATGTAGCCTGTTGTTGTTGTTCTACTTATATATTATATTACATATTTTGGTTTACAAACTCTATTGTTTCATCAGTTAGTCACATTAAAAGACTGTCAAAATGGCATTTATTGTTTGAATTTCCCAGGGAAAAATGCTGTATTTGTTCGGTACACATGCGTACCGAACCGCAAGACCTGTACCAAAAATTTTTGCTATGAATACGTGTACCGTTACCCCCTTAGTGGGCACTACTCGTTTGCATTGTATATGGAAAGAACAATCACAACAGACTTGGCCAGCTGACCAATCATGGCTTATGGAAGGGGGGAGGGGGTTACTGACCTTAAAGGATTAGTTCACTTCCAGAACAAAAATTTACAGATAATTTACTCAACCCTCTGTCATTCAAGATGTTCATGTCTTTCTTTCTTCAGTTGTAAAGAAATTATTATGGCTGCGTCCAAAAGCCTAGGCAGTTGACTTGCTGCCTCGCTGGCTTATCAGGCAATGACTTCCCAGGCAGCGTTTTTGCATGAAGGCACCTCATGAAACTGATTTTGTACAGCCTTCTAAGGCAGTAGAATGGCTTATTGATCTACAACAAAATAGAATTTTGAGGATAACTGAACGAATATTTAATTACTATAATTCCGACTTTTCCGATTTTTCGCTAGAAATAACCGTAAAGTGCAAAAAGTTAGACAGAAATATACATTTACACAAAAACTGAACACCACAAGCAACTTTCAGATACCATCTTTTTTTTTTTAGCTCAGCCGTCACAGAATGGAACGCACAGGTTTGTGGGATATCAAAGGCAGCGAAGGATACATCAGCATAGCTGCCTTCAAAATTAGATCAAAAGAAGGTACCTCCGGAGACAAGAAGTGAAGCAGAATTTGGATTCAGATGTACCGTGATGCCTTCCTGCCTAGGAATGCTGCCTCCGAAGGCAGCGTTTTATAGCTTTCGGACGCAGCCTGTTTTTTGAGGAAAACATTTAATGGATATGTATGGTGCCCCCAAGTTAGTAACTTCCAAAATGCAGTTTAAATACAGCTTCAAGGGCTCTAAACAATCCCAGCCAAGGAAGAAGGGTCTTATCTACTGAAACGATTGGCTATTTTTAAAACAAATTGACAATTTTTATACTTTTTAACCTCAAATGCTCATCTTGTCTTGACTTTGCGATGCACATGCGTAGTCTGTGTAATCCGGGTCAATACAGTTAGGTAAAAAAAACTCCCATCTCGTTTTTTTCTTCAAATTCAAAATCGTTTCGCTAGATGAAACCCTTCTTCCTCAGCTAGGATTGTTTAGAACCCTTTGAAGCTGCATTTAATCTGCATTTTGGAAGTTCAAACTTGGGGGCACCATACTTATTCATTAAATGGAGAGGAATGGTGAAATATTTTTCTCAAAAAACGTCATTTCTTTATGACTGAAAAGACATGAACATCTAAATGTATATTCTGAAAAAATTACAATGTTTTCTGACCTTAGTTGCATTTAAACATTGGAGACTGAATGAATGAATGGGATCTCGCTTAAAGAGACCAATTTACTTTGAGTGTAAACTAAATGAGCCAACACATATTGGCATGCAATGATTGCATCCAGCTGCCGCTCGTCACGGCACGAGCATAAGGTGCAATGCATATACAAGTTTTTGCTGAGGAGCCGAGCGAGCCGGTGTCCTGAGCCAGCCTTCTGCACCCCCTTTCTGGCCTAGGCCGGCGCTTGCATCAAGAAGACCAGTCACTGTATACCATAGCCACTGTATACCCACTTCAGTGAGACTGGAACACTGGGAACATACGGAGCCCTATCCTTCCTATGGGAGGTTCGGAGCGCTTACACATATTACTCATTTTTCAGGAACATATCGAGATTGGAGGTGACCCTCTTGAAATGGCAAGTCTGCCACGAAAACATGGGCTCTGAGGATATACCGTGGAATTACACATATGGGATCCACTAAGGTCTCTCATATGGACCCCAGCCCTCTACCGGTTCTCATGGATTCATCGAGTGACGGCCTGGCACCGGACGCTCCGCAACGTCTGGCTGTTGAGGGGATGGAGGATCTCGACAGGGTCTACTGTATGGACACTCTGGAGCGGTTTTAACAAAGCCGACCTGAGCCAGGACCACTCAGCACTTCTACCCGTTTGAGGTCAGAACACAGGAGGATATAGATATCTGTCCAGTGGGCAATCCTCAAAACCTGATGACCTGGTCATACTTCCCCACTGACTTCCCCTCTATGGGGATTAATAGCAGTAGCAGCCACATAGACTTTAAGGATGGAGGGAGACAGCCTTTGCCCAAGCCTTGCTGCAAGAAGGACAGCATGACTCTGATCAGGCATCTTCGGGGGTTCTTTTGGCGAACAGGTTCCACTTCAAAGCGCTGAAGTGATGGTGTCTACCACTCCTTGGGGTAAGCCACTAGAACCTCTGCATCCCATCCAGGGATCAGACATGTAGTTTCCAGAGGTTTGGATGCAGGTGCCACAGGGTGCCAGGGAGGGGCTGTCACAAGGAGCATTAGTTCTGGGAACCAGGTCTGAGTGGGCCTGTAGGACACCACTAGCAGGACCTGCTCCTCGTCCTCCCTGATCTTGCACAGTGTCTGTGCAAGAAGGCTCATTGGGGGATGTAGTCTCCATTCTCTGGGGAGTGCAGCTGGTGACAGCTCATCGGTGGCAAGGTTGTGCAAGCCTAGAAAGTAAATGGCACGAAGTGACGTCAAATACTTCTGACTCCAGAGGAAGTGGTGACGGGTGAGTTGCGATATGCGGCAGAAGCGTAGACCACCTTGTTGTTTGATGTACACAGCGGTTGCAGTGTTATCCGTGCAGACCAGCACGTGCTTGCCTCGTAAGCGCCCTTTGGTATGGTTCAAGGCAAGACATGCCACTAGCAATTCTAGGCAATTGATGTGCCAGTGTATCTGAGGGCCAGTCCAAACCCCCTACACTGCCTGTCCATCGTACGTGGCCCCCCAGCCGGGGATGAAGGCATCCATGTGTATCACAGCAAACCTGGAGACCTGTTCCAGGGGCACTCCTGCCTGAAGAAATGTGAGGTCTGACCATGGGGTGAAGGTTTGGCGGCAGGCCGGTGTTAATTTGACCCGGTGAGTGCCCTGCTGCCACACCTACCTCGGGACTTGGCCGAGGAGCCAGTGTTGAAGCGTGAGGCGTGCCGTCTGTTCGAACAAGTCCAACCCGAGAAAAGAGATCTTCTGTCAGGGAGAGTGCTCATTTCCCGGTTGACCCAAAAAAAACAACCGGTTCAGGTGCACAAGCACCAAGTCCCTGTGTTCGCACAACTGATCCTGAGACTGAGCCAGTAGAAGCCAGTGGACAAGGTAGTTGAGGATGCGAATGCCCTACTCTCTGAGGGGAACAAGGGCCACCTCTGTGACTTTCGTAAAGACCACTGGAGCGGTTTCAGGCACCGTCCAGGTGCCGTCCATGTCCCAGTGAGCTTATCATACACTTCTGGGAAGAAAGGCACTGGGGTGGGGACATGAGAACCAGTGCAAGCCACCCCGAGATACCAATCGTCCAACCATGAGGATTCAGGATGTGATGAAGGTTTTCATTCAAGCCCTACCCTCTCGTTGGCCCATGTAAGCATAGCCATCATCTCTGAGTCCGCATCCGGTACTGCTGACCACCCAGTGGGCGGCAGTGTGCTCAGGTCATCCTCCCCAGAGAGGTCTGGCACACCTTCCGATTCTGCAATCGATATCTGATCATCGGGTCGAGCCCAAAAGGATACGAGTGGTACCTCATGGGGAGGTCCAGCCCATTCCTTTGGCAGCTACAGTCCCATCAGACCCGTCAGCTCTCCGTTAGAGGTACTCAGCGTCTGCCAGGAGGACACTAGATCTGGGCAGAGGAACTGGTACCCCGCCCCTTTGCAGTAAGCAGAGTCTGGTCCGCAACTCTGTGATGGTCATACTCCGCAATGAGAGCATGACTCATCCACAAAAGCTGCCACAACGTGCTTAATGCCCAGACTCATGAGGCAGCGATTGTGACCATCACCCAGCACCAGGTAACGGCCGCATCCAGAAACTCACGGGTGGCAATGCGTCTATACCCCTACACAACGCCGTCTTTATAAAGATGCAACATTGAGTTGGTAGTTTGTAGTTTTCCAAACTGAACCAGGATTTCCAGAGCTAGAATCTTGACAACATTCTTATAATTTACAGTCAGGCTAATGTTTTAATTAATACTGCTTGAACATATCATCATCAAAATATTGCACACTTTCCTGCTTATAGTCCTTCTCTATATGATTTGGCAGCTTCCACACATTTTTTCCTCGTGGTTTAGACTGCAAAAATTAGCAGAAAAACATATTCAGTACATTAACTGTGCAATCCATGCTGTTGTTTACATTTGAGTATTGCCAATATGGCCACGCATCCATGTAGCTGACCAAAGTGCAAATCCTGTATTCAAATCACCATGACCTAAACCTCTGCATTAATGCAGGTTAAGTCACAGTCATGAAATGTCTCAGATTTGACCCAACTTTCATGAAGAAAAACACATTTATATGAGACAACTGTCCTTTCATCCTCTGTTCTTTACCTCTAAATGACCTGTGTCCCTGTTTATTCATCCTGCAATTATATTTTTATGTAAACAATTTTTCATGTGTGTTAACTGAGACATCCTGAGTGAATTATATTGAGTGCTTGGGTCTCCAAAATAAGAACATGGTTAAATCTGTGCTGCATGAGAAAAATTTTGTGAGGAGTTCTGCAGAAACATTGAATAAATTGGAACATGTGTGAAAACAGGTGAATAGTGTTTAAAGTATTGAAGAATGTGTCTTTGTTTGGATAGCTGAAGTAATGCTTTGGGCTTGTATGCTAACAGAATTAGTTTTATTGTGTTTGCAATGAAGAAAAATTGTAAGTCGCTTGCATTATTGACCTGGAATAAAGAAACACAAAACCATTGCCACAAGAAACATTCCTTTGTGCGTCTGTCCTAGCTCCAGTAGTTTATGTCCGTGAAAATATTTTCTGTGAACGAAATGTTTCAGCACAGGAGTTCTGAATGCTCTGTTTTCTCTTAGGTCTGATGTCTTGATATTCTCCTTTCCTCTACTGTTTGACGAGGTGAAGATCATGTGACCTCCAGAAGGTGTGCAGGTCATAGAAAAACACACACACACCATCTGGACACAAGTGACATACACCCTCATTACTACAAAATTACACACCACAAGACACACTCAAGTATGCAAGAGAAGGCTGGGGACTGCATAACAGAATGGGCCTGTTTTACATTTGTTTTTCTGTTCTAGTGGGTTTTAGAGAGATAGAGAGGTTTTTTTGCTCTAATTCTCTGATTTAGTTCTGGTTAGGTCGAAATAAGCCTCTCTGAGTGGTAGAAAGAAAGATAGAGAGACTGTGTCTGTCCATCAGAAAGTGATTGTAATTCTAAGCATTTTACAGCTTCTCTCACAGAGAGATTTCTTGGAAGGAATTCTCACTGCTTATGAAAGAACAAAAAATGGGGTGAGTGGAAAGAGAAAAGAGAAAGTGAAAAAAGGGGAAAGAGAGAGAGAGAGAGGAGGGAGATGTGTGCCAGTGTGTATATGACTCGCTGTCTGGGGGTGAGAGAGAGAGAAACACACATACACACACTCTCACTTAAATACCAAAGAGAGAAACCCCCTTTCACTAAAACATTCTCTCACACAAACACACATCTCCATTCACAGACGCCACCACTGCTGTACTTCTTATTAGGACCGGACATACACACACATTTACACACAAAATTAACTCTCTTATTCTCCTCATGGCTTGTTGGATGCAACTGCCGACCTGGAGCGAACACCACTGGAGACTCATCCAGCATTTCCTCCAGATGACCCTCCTGCTCTCCCTCCTGTGCCCACCCACAGAGCCTGTTCCCCGGGACAGCGGCTCCAGCAGCAGCCCTGAAGAGGTAAGAACCGCAGAGAATGACAAATGATACCATCCGGGAGAACAAGAATGCATGCAAATGACTCAGGCAAACCATGCTTACCCAGAACAATATTTTATAGTATGTTGGAATGCTACTGAAATAAAATGCATGAATATGTAGAAATATACATAAGCATGCAGTATACTTTTATGTAATATTCCAAAAAGGTATAAAAATAAAGTATTAAGTTCCTATAAAGTTACTTAAAGTTCTGTATAATAATATATTATATTTGTACTATATTCGGGAAAAATATTTTATAGAATTATTTTATATATATATATATATATATATATATATATATATATTTAGAAACTCACATATATGACATTAAAAATTACAAATAAAATAAAATAGAATTTAAAAGTTTATTTACAGACAGTACATTTCAGCATTTTAAAGATATTGAAAATTGTTGAAATTACAGTAACAAACACTTTACAAAGTACAGAGTACTCATTACAAAACAAGAAATACATTGTACTATAAAAATACTGTAAATATTTCATAAGGTTGATAACAAATACCTAAAAATATCTTTAATATGTAGTTTACTTGTAAAAATGTTAATCTCTCTCTCTCTCTCTCTCTCTCTCTCTATATATATATATATATATATATATATATTTTTTTTTTAAATATTCAATATCATATGATGTTCCAGCAAACTCCTGTAAGCATTATGGAGTGCATAGAAATTCTCCTAAATTTATTCCTGATTTCAAAGCTGAATTTTTATTATCATTACTCCAGTCACATGATCCTTCAGAAATCATTCTAATATTCTGATTTGCTGCTCAAAAAAAATAAAATAAAAATAATATATATATATATATATATATATATATATATTGTTTAAAACAGCTGAGTAGAATTTTTTCAGGTTTCTTTGATTAATAGAAAGTTCAGTAGAACATTTGTCATAATTTATCTGATTTTATATTATAAATGTCTTTATTATAATAATTTCCAAAAAAAAAAAAAAAAAAAAAAATACTGACTCCAAGCTTTCTAATGGTATAGTGTATAATGTTACAAAAGCTTTTTATTTCAGATAAACGCTGATCTTTGGATCTATTCATCAAAGAATCTCAGAAAAAAAAAAATTGCTCAACTGTTTTAAATATTGATAATAATAATAAAATGTTTCTTCAGAAAATCAGCATATTAGAATGATTTTTGAAGGATCATGTGACACTGAAGATTGGAGTAATGATGCTAAAAATGTAGCTTTGATCACAGGAATAAATTACATTTTAAAATATATTCAAATAGAAAACAGTTATTTTAAATATAAAAATATTTCAGAATTTTTCTGTTTTTGCTGTGCTTTGGATCAAATAAATGTAGGCTTCGTGAGCGGAAAAGACTTCTTTAAAAAACATTAAAAAACTTACTGATCAAAAACTTTAGACTGGTATGTATATATTTTTAATTCTTACCCTATTGAGTCATAATTGTAAAAATGTCATGTGAGCAAATTACTCATACTGAGTCTAGTGTAGTAAACGTTGCAGAAAACATTGATGGCTCTTGTAAAAATCAGCTGGGGTATAAAACATTGCAAAACTAACCACTGTAGAGGTATGTGTGTGGGGCTCTGGGGACCTCTATATTGTGGGGACCAAATATCCCTACAGGAATCGTAAAACCCAATATCACCTCTGTTGTGGGAATCAGCCAAAGGTCCCCATGAAGAAAATGGCTTAAATAACGTATTAATAACATTGTAAAAATGGCAGAAAGGTTTATGTGAGGGTTAGGAGATAGAAAATACCATGAAGTCAAAATAAAAACAAAAGAAGTCACTGGAAAGTCCCAACCATGATAGAAACACAAACATGTGAGTGTGTGTGTATGTGTGTGTTCTAGTGTTAGGAAGCAGAATTTTTCCAGTCTGTCTAGTATGATATTCTTAAAACTAAGTCTGTTTCTTATTGTAAGTCTGACAAACCGGGTGACAAGGTGTGTGTGTTTGCATAGTCTTAATCATTCCCAGTTCTTATAGATTAATTTGAACAAACAATAGAAACAGTTGTTTACAGATTGAAATTTGCATTCGATGGCTTGCATTGTGAGTAAGATTGAATCATGAAACAATCTGGCCCCCGTCTGACCATAAAGTATGCATGTGTGTGTGTGTGTGTGTGTCTCATTACAATGTTATGCTAAGAGGGACTGATGTTGCTTTGAATGAGAAAGATTTTAGGAAACAGCGTACAATGAATCATTTTCACTATTGTAGCATTGTTTCCAAATCAGTGAATCTCAAACACCAACAATCTCTCTCCTTATCGAACAGAAAAAGGCATGGAACTGAATTTATCTGACTTTGGTGTGTACATGTTACATGAGTGCTGATTCATATAACATTTGAATGAAATATGAATCAGCACATATGAACACGTGATTTCAATCTCATTTTAATATAAATTATCAATGATTGAAAGCATACTAGGATATAAAGCTTAGTGTGTGAGCCAAATGTCAGTGTGTTTTGAGTGAAAGACAGCAGTGTCCTATTGAAGAGCTACATGTGTTTGCTTTTTTGATTAACTCTTGCCAGATAAGACAGCCAGTGTTGATTAATTTTCTCAAATCTAATCACCTTAGCCGTTCAATTTTGATTTTAATCTTTTTATTAATAAGATCTCAAGCAAACACATTTGAACTGGTGAAATCCCTGTTTCCATCTGTGTGGTGAACGAGTCATTACTCAGGATTGAATTTGCTCTGGAGGTAAAGTTGTGTGTGTGTGTTGTTGTTGTTCTTATAATGCAGGGCTGTGAAGGATTCCAGGTGGATGTTTGCGGTGTGTGTGCAGGGGATGGGAGCTCATGTGAGCTGTTCAGTGGGACACTCTTTCTTTCTGTGCTCTCTGTTGGCTACCACAAGATCCTGGACATCCCTTCTGGAGCTCAACGAATCAAAATACAGGAAACACAGAAGACCAGGAACTACTTAGGTAATTGCACTGAATTCCTGCTAACTCTTCTTTTTAATTTACTTCTGGGTCGTTATCATGGCACATTCCACAAATAGGGTACAATTTAGTGTCCCATTAAGCATTCAAAACATGTTTTGTGTTCTGAGAACTCTGTCCTGTTCATTTTTATGCAAATTTTACTATTGACTGCATTTGTTGTCCACAGCATTCAACCCCGTTATATATGTGTAGGATAAGATTATCAAACACTACTGGTCTCTTACACAAAAAAAGTCTCTTACACTCTTAAACATAAAGGTGCTTCATGATAGAAGAACCTTTTTTGTCTAAATAGTTCCATAAAGAACCTTTAACATCTGAAGAACCTTTCTGTTTCACAAAAGGTTCTTTGTGGCAAAAGGAGGTTCTTCAGATTATAAAAAGGTAAGAAAGAGATGGTTCTTTAAAGAACCTTTGACTGAATGGTTCTTTGTGGAACCAAAAATGTGGTATGAAAAGAGAGTATGCTCACCAATGCTATTTTTTTAACAAACAAACAAGAAACACTTATCACATAATATTATTACAATGTAAATATTTTTATAAATGTATTTAAAATTTGTATGTGTTACTGTGATGGCAAAGCTGAATTTTTCAGCATCATTACTCCAGTCTTCAGTGCCACATGATTATTCAGAAATCATTTTAATAAGCTGATCTAGTGCTCAAGAAATATGACTTCTTATAATCAATGTCAAAAACAGTTTTTGATTAGTTTTTGAATGAATAGAAAATTAAAAAGAACTGCATTTATCTGAAATAGCCATTTTGTAACATTAGAAATGGGTCATTCTGTCAAATTAACCAAATTTTGTTGATATTTTTTCTAAAGAAAGATAAACGTGTAGTGTGGAAAGCCAAAATAGTAAATGTCATGGATGTGTATTTACTTAGTAAATGAGGGTCAAAATGGTAGCATTTTTGTTATTTTTACACTGAGATTGGTAAGTCTATAAGTAGAATCAATTGATTTTAGCAATCTTTGTTGCATTATGTGCCAGTGGTGACCATAGAAAAATGGGGAAACATCACTTTTAATTTTATTTTCTCCAAAGTTTGCATGTCTGTAACTCAGAAAGTGTTGGTATGGTTCCCCTGTAAGGCCCTGTATGGTTAAGTTCCAGAGATACTGAGATCTAATATGGCTCCATGAGTAAATTGTTAAATTGTCAGTGGTCAAAAACCAGATGTCACTTTATACAGATGATGCTTGTTTTCTTTTAAAGAGGAATGTCTGAAGAATAAATAATATTAAAACGAGAAATGTATCTTGTTTCCTTCTTTCAAAACAAATGCATTGGACATACCTGTCTGAGTGCCATAAATAATCTTTTTCCAAAGTTTGCGTGCCTGTAACTCAAGAAGTGTTAAAGATATCTGAATATGATTTCAGATTCTAGCTCTTAATAAACTTTTCTTTTTGAATCTTCATTTTCAAGGCCCAATATCATTCAGTCCCAGAGATATGGGGACCTTAATGAGGCTCCATATTCACATATATTGGATTACTTAGAAAATATTCCTCCAGGACACTTTAATATTTTGGCTTTCCTCCGTATACTGTACATGTTTACCTTTCTTCAGAATTTTCTTTAACAAAATAAAAAATTTGAGCTGGGGACCTCTGGTTGAGTTTCTTTCAAAATAAATAAATCAAATTACTAACCCCAAATTTTTGATTAGTAGTGTGCTTAATTGAAAACTGGAAGTTTATCAATGACTACAAATCAACGTTTGGTTCCAATTTATCTTAATTTAAACTAAATCTGCAATCCTGTTACTTACACCATTGTTACACAGTAAAAAGAAAATCTGAATTTTGGTAGAAAATGAAAATAATTTAAAATATTAAATAAATATCCTATAAAATGGAATAGATAAAACAACTTCTAAAATATTTAGTTTCATTCTGTAGCAAAGCACCTCCTTTCACTTTAAAAATGAAAAACTACCTTTATTCTTTAAAATACCTGCCACATCTTAAGGTATGCTTAGCTGGTTTTACTGTACATGGTCTTCTAGCTGGTCCAAGCTAGTAGACCACTTTAGACTAGCAGAATAACAGCTACCACATTCCAGAGACCAGCTGGTGTGGCCTGGTTTTTCCAGTAGGGTTAATATGTGGTGTGGAACCACCAGGTGTCCTCCTTCCGTCCATCATCTTTTCTTCCCCCCTCTCTGTTTCTTCAAGCTCTCAGGACAGCGACTGGTGAGTCTGTGATAAATGGTGACTGGGTGATCGACAGGCCAAGACAGTTCTATGCCGTAGGGACTGAGCTCACTTACAAACGGCCCAATGAGATACGCAGCAGAGCAGGGGAATCCATCACTGCTCCCGGCCCGACCAATCAGGAGCTGCATCTCTTTGTGAGAGACCACTCCTACCGTATGACATCACAAAACTGCCCTGACTAAAGATACAGTTCTTATAGAAAGTGGTTTAGTGTGCTTCACATTTGTTTTACCCATATTTTGAATTATGCATTGCAATGTGTTGTGCTTTAGGGTTAAAGGAAATGTCCGTAAACTTAGAAAATTACCAGTACCTTTTTTTTACAGTGTGATGTATTGTTTTAGAAATTTAGAAATTGTTTTTTTAATAACATGAGCTTCTGATTAAAGGATTAGTTGACTTCCAGAATAAAAATTTACTGATAATTTACCTCACCCCTATGTCATCCAATATATTTATGGCTTTGTGTCTTCAGTCACAAAGAAATTAGGGTTTTTGAGGAATATAGTGGACTTCAGTGGTGGCCAATGGGTTGAAGGTTTGAATGCAGCTTCAAAAGGCTCTACATGATCTCAGACAAGGAGTAAGGGACTTGTCTAGCAAAACGATCTGTCATTTTCTAAAAAAACAATAACAATTCATATACTTAACCACAGTGTTGGGTGTAACGCATTACAAGTAAAGCAAATTACGTAATCAGATTACACATTACTTTTTCATTGACAAGAAAATATCTGAGTTACTTTTTCAAAAAAGTATTTGTGCGTCATTTTTCTCATTGCTGAAGAGTGTTGAACTTCCTTCTCCTACAGTTCTGCTGTACAGACGTGAATTTACTTTTCCTTCAGCAAACAAGCAAGCCCTGCCCAGATTTAAAAGTAATGCAAAAGTAATGTAACACATTACTTTCCATAAAAAGTAGCTAAGTAACATAATTAAGTATTTTTTTAAGGATTAACGCAATATTGTAATGCATTACTTTTAAAAGTAACGTTCCCCAACACTGCTTAACCACAAATGCTCATCTTGCAATAGCTCTGTGATGCGAATCTACAAATTCACACATTGCGTAATCGCATTGTAAAGGTCATGCACAGTTAGTTCTTCATCTGTGAATTCCTGTTCAGGTAGGGTGGGGCTAAAAACTCCATCTCGTTTTCCCTGCCAACTTTAAAATCGTCAACTGTTGTTTTACCTTTTTTGTAAACACTGCGTCAGTACTTCAGCCTATGTCATGTGTGACCTTTCTAACGTGACTATGTAATGCGTGAGGTTGAGGTAGTGCAAGACAAGCATTTGTGGTTAAAAAGTATATACTTTTTTTTTTTTGAAAATGTCAGTTCGTTCGGCTGGGATCATAGGCGCTGGTTTCTGCCAGTTGGTTCTCATCTCCCCCCCATCCCCCATTTGCATTTGCAAGTAAAACACACGTACTGCAAATACCTTATTTAGTAACCAACACATGTTCTTTCTATGAGGGCTTCGCTTCACTACATAAAATTATTTAATATATATCCGTTTACAATAAGCACTTATTCGTGTGTACACAGGACAAAGTTTGAGGGTGCACACGTAATATCTGAGGGAGCGCAGAGCCACGGTCTTTATATAGGAGTGCAAGCCCGCAGCAAGATGAGAAATTGTAATATGTGCACCCTCTCTCGTAAAATAACGGCAAAACCTGCCTATGAAAACGAGAATAATGTAGTACAAGCTACAATACACTGCTTATTGGTTAAAATGAACCGAGAATATCTTGTGTTTTTCCGTGGGTGCTCGATCGGCGCTTATGGCTGGGATTGTGTAGAGCCCTTTGAAGCTGGTTTGAAATTGCCATTTGGTCCTTCAACCTATTGGCTCCCATTTAAGTCCACTATATGGAGAAAAATCCTGAAATGTTTTCCCTTTGCGACGGAAGAAAGAATGGCATAAACATATTGGATGACATGAGGGTGAGTAAATTATCAGGAAATTTTTATTCTGGAAGTGTTATTATTCTGGAACTAATCCTTTAAGTCTGTATGAATATTAAGACTGTGGATTTTCAGTTTTAAATTCCATATTTTTCAGGTGATTTATCAGCAACCCAATCCAGCAGTGTATTATGAATACATTCTACCCAAAGACCCCATCACTGATGATCATTTAGATGCATATTCTTATTCTAGTGTACTACCTCTTGGTAAGTATATTCAGTAAGTCATTTTGTCATCATTTACTCACCCTCAATTTCCGAATCTGTATGAGTTTCTTTCTTCTGCTGAACACAAAAGGAAGGAAATTGACTCCCATAGTATGTATAGGATGGTCAGTGGAAACCAAGGCAAAAGTTTTGTGCCAGTATTTTCATTTTTTATTTTTTAATTAATACTGTTATTCAGCAGGGTCATATTTAATGAATCAAAAGTGATAGTAAAGACTATTAAATGATTATTTGTTAAATCTATTTTAATAAATACTGTTTTATGAACTTTATATTCACCCATGAATTCTTGTTTTGTAGAAACACTGTTTCCACAAAACTATTAAAGTGTTTTTGACATTAATAATAATCACAACAAAAACGGTTTATTTTTTGACTATATTAACAGTGTTCTTACTACAGTTCTGAGCCTTGAATGTGTCAGTTGCGTTGCTGTCTGTGTAGGGTCAGAAAGCTCTCAGATTTCATCAAAAATATCTTCATTTGTCTTCCGTACATGAACAAAGGTTTTACGGATTTGTAATGTCATTTTTCTTGCACAACTGTCCCACATATGTCTCTTTTTCTCTCTCTCATTCTGCAGTAGAGAGTCATGGAATATTTCCTGATCCTGACAATAGTGACAGTGAAAACTCACTGAGCAGCTCTCATGCTAACCAAGTTCCATCGGACTCTATAACCCCTGAACCAGTTCCTCTGTACAGCTGGCTTGCCATAACAACAACACCCTGCAGTGCCACCTGTGGGACAGGTGCTTGATTTTAAGTTGTTAGTCATTAGACTATTTATAAAAACCTTACATTATTGTGTGTTTGTGGTTCTTTCTTCCTGTTTTATTTGGTCTGGGTAAACTAAATGGTCTGTTAGAAGATTCCTAAAATACATCAGAAGACAGAAATAGAAATTAATTGTTAGATTTTCATTATTTTTGGCCCTGAGACATATAAACACATTGTTGCATCTAATGAATGGTGTTCTGTATTATAAAATAGTGACACACACAACATTCCAGGCCATTGCAGAGGTTTCAGAATGTCCTCACTGTTTAAACTCTAAATCAAATCCAGAGTAACCATACTTTTGTGTCTGCAAATAAAACTAAAACAGATATTCTCCCAGCAGCAGACACTGTACTTGTATGACATCGCAATGACAATGTTATGTCTTCCTGTCTGTCTCTGTTTAATCTGTTTGTTTGAACTATGTGTGTTTACCAGGCAGTCGTCAAGTTCTGTTCGGCTGTGTAGAAAGAGCCACTCAAACTACTGTACAAGGGGACCTCTGTAGCTACACCAGTCATCCTGGCCCTCAGGTAGAAGAGTGTCAATCGCAGCCTTGCCCAGCCTTGTGAGTGAACGTATATAATCTTTACCAGCATTTTACTCTTTTTTTTTTCCCTCTAGCTAATCCACCCCAACTATTACTATAAATGTGAACATGTAATTTAGAAGATAGTATGTAAAACATGTGATTTTAACTTTAAATTTAATATCAAATACCACTGCAGTTAAAATAAGTTCTTTAATAATCCTTTAATATGTTAGCATTACATTAACTTAAAACTTGGCATTATTACAAAGCACACTTCAACTTTTCTGCATACTTGTCGGTATAAGCCTTATTACGCAGTACTTAAATGTATAATTACACTGTAACAAGGATAACAAGGTCACCTTAAAATAAAGTGTAACCTAATTTTGTATAACTCCGATAAATACTTTTTAAGTACACTGAAAATGTGCTCTCTTATTTTTAGTTCACAAGACATATACTAATAAAACACTTGAATAAACATTTTTTGTAAGGGAAGATTTGAACACAACACATGACCAGCAGATGTACATGCTTGCACATCTTAAAAGACCAAAAAACTGTCCATGTGGGCTGAGGAGATTTATAAACCTCTCAAGAGTTTGATTTCCAAATGGTTCAAATAAGAAGCACATGCAAGTTAAGTAAAGCAGTTGTCCTTCAGTCAGTTTGTTTGTTTGTTTGTGTAGCTGGGATGTTGGGGAGTGGTCTGAATGCAGTAAGACCTGTGGTCCAGGGTTTCAGTATCGTCAGGTGATTTGCCAGCAGGCGCAAGGACACCATGGCAATAGCACAGTCGTTGTGGCGGCCAGCCTTTGCGATAACACAGAAATGCCAGAGACGACCACCGTGTGCCAGCTCAAGATCTGCAGTGAGTGGCAGATCCGCTCAGAGTGGACAGAGGTTTGTCAAAGGGTTTGAGATTAATATTCATACACTATCAGTCAAAAGATTTTTAATGTTTTTTAAAGAAATCTCTTCTGCTCACCCAGTCTGCATTGATTTGATCTAAAATACAGCAAACGCAGTAATATTGTGAAATATTTTTGCTATTTAAAATAACTATTTTCTATTTGAATATATTTAAAAATGTATTTAATTCCTGTGATCAAAGCTAAATTTTCAGCATCATTACTCCAGTCTTCAGAGTCACATGATAATGCTGATTTGCTGTTTAAGAAACATTTAAATCAGCTTTGAAATCACAGGAATAATTTACATTTTAAAATATATTCAAATAGAAAACAGTTATTTTAAAATATTTCAAAATTGTACTGTTTTGCTGTACTTTGAAACACAGGCTTGGTGAGGACAAGAGACTTCTTTAAAATCTTACTGTTCAAAAACTTTTGACTGGTAGTGTAGATAGTTTTTTTCTAACAATATAAGTCAATAAAATCACTTTTTTTTTAATTTAACACATCCTTGGTAAATAAAAGTATTAATTTCTTTCAAAGAATAGAATAAAAATTTACTGACCATAAACTTTTAAATGGTAAAATAAGCATACTAAATAAATAATAAACCATCATTTTAATATAGCATAAGACATCTTAATCAAAAAACATGAAAAAAAAAAAATTACTAACTTCTGAACAGGGTGGAAAAATGTGTGGAAAAGAAGAGAAAGTGTAAAGATTATATATAAAATATTATAATTGTTTCTGACCAGTGTTGGGCTAGTTACTCAAAGAACATAATACATTACTTATTATTTGTTACTCATTTCAAAAGTAATATTGTTACTTTACTTTACTTTCTAGCAACAGTAATTAGTTACACAACTAGTTACATTACTTTTTCTTCACGCTTCACAGAAGTTGTAACTGTATCTTCCACATAAAATTATTCTAGAAATGTTACTAACAAAAATTTCTGTATCATCATTTGAATAAAATCCACACTGAATCGCAGTCAGAAGTTATTACAAACACTCAATAGTGAATGATAGTGACATCTCATTAATTGTCAGCAGTGTTCAGATCATCTTTTTTTCCTGTCAAAATCAATATAATGCAATATTTCTATCTGCTGAATGAAAGCTTTTCCATATTCCAAGCTTGCCTGCTAAATCACATGCATGTGTGAGAACATTTGTGAAAATTATGAAAATAAATCTAGGAATTATTTGATTGTTGGATTTTAAATAAGCAGGGTTGAGGCATCAAAAGTAACTAAGTAACTAAGCTGTTTTATGGATAGTAACTGTAATATTATTACTGAAGTCTCATTTGTAAATAGTTACACTACTAGTTACTGTAAAAAGTAATATTAGTACAGTAACTAATTACTGCCCAACATTGTTTCTGACACAATATACTATATATTATGGCTACATATTCACCAGACCATGGTCGTTGGAGGTCAGCAGCCATCAATATAAAGTGCTCAGAGAAAACAGTGGTTACAATTAAACTTCTCTCTCCCTCAGTGCTCGGTGCCATGTGGAGTAGGTCAGCGTACAAGAGTAGTTGTGTGTGTGGATAACCTGGGTGACATTGCTGCTGATGAGGAATGCAACATGGCACTTCGCCCACTGGACCTGCAGAACTGTGACAAAGGAGTGTGTGCCAGCAGTTGGTTCTCCTCTCTCTGGAGTGATCGGGTGAGAAATCTGCACACTTTTCTTTGGTATTTTGCTGCAGCACTTCTAAAACAGTTGTTTATATCTTTCTGCAGTGTTCTGCAGACTGTGCGGAAGGAAGTCGCAGCCGGACGGTGGTGTGTATGATGAGTCACACCAACTCACTGCCTCTGGACAACTGCAATGATGAGGATAAACCTGACGACCTCATGCCGTGTGACTTGGGACCCTGCACACAGCGACTGGAATGGTATGCAGGACCATGGGGACAGGTACATGAACACACACAAATGCACATATGCAGAAAAGTCACTTTTGTTTGGTGTTCCTGGTTAGAAATGATCAGCCTTTTAAAAATTGCTTGTAAGTGTCTTATTTGTATTACATTATCACCAAATGTCAGATTTGATTTTTTTGTCAACTTGTTTTCTTTCAGTTAGCGAAGGTTTTGTATTTCTTTTTGGAACTGAAGGGTCGTAGGCCTTATTGATCAGAGCTTATGCACCTCAGATTTTGAATGAAGAAAGCATTATTTGAGAATAATTTTGGGAATGTTTACTCAAAAAGAGGTACATAAGCTTAGATCGATGAGGCCTACAATCAATAAGTTCCAAAAAGAAATAAAAAACCTGTGCTAATTGAAAAAAAATAACCAGTTGAATCTAAGGTTTGGTGATAATATAGCGTAATGAGAAAGCCATATTTTGTACACTACCAGTCAAAAGTTTTTGAACAGTAAGATTTTTAGTATTTCACCAAGCCTGCATTTATTTGATCCCAAAGTACAGCAAAAACAGTCAAGTTAAAATATTTTTACTACAGCGATCAAAAGTACAAAATCGCTCATAACTCCTAAACCATTGCAGACTCAAGTGTCTTATGTTTTTGGAATCATTGGCTCACGCCAGACAGATTCGAGTGAGTCGGATTTTTTGCCAAACCTACTTTTGTGAACTATTCCTAGGTTTTTCGCCCAATCGGAACCAAACCAGTGCAGAAAGATTCTCTGGAGAGCGAATATCAATGATTATCAAAAAAAAATTATATATATATAGCTTTCTACTCACCATCGCAAAGGGACAGGGACACTCCTGAATGAAATTAGATCTTTGCCAAACTCAGACCACTTATGTAGGAGCTCAATCTGAGGTTGCAGGACAAAAATCATGATGCTTGGCCACTTGGTGGTCCTATAAGAGGGAAAAAAAAACATAAAAATGGCTATACTTATGCAACCATTTGTCCTAACAACATGGAAATCACTGTGCACGGTCTTGGTTTAGTGCCAAAAGTGTCTATAAGGGCATTTGCGTGTCTCAAAAAACCATGGCTGCCATTGACTGATGAAATTTGGGCACCTGTTAGACATGATTAATGGAGGGTAATCGGAATGAAACTCTGTAGGCCTTCGTGACTCATGGCCACAAAGATCTGTGAGAAATTTGAACATTTTTCGCACATATATGCGATATTCATATCTTGACAGAACTCCTCATTCTGGACAATGTTGCCTCTAGAACCACTGCTGTCAATCAAATTGTTTGTTCAATGATTGAGAAGACGAAAAAAAAAAAAAACACTACTTTTGCGAATTCAATCTGGAAAAAAATCACTGCAGTACAATTCTCTGGACTCCATAGGTCAATAATTATCAAAAATATGTTTATGTTTACCCTTTGAAAAGCTATAACGGGGTCATTTAGAAAAGGGGCCTGTTAGAATTTTCTGTCTGAAAATCCTATAAAGCCTACAAGAAAAACTCAGAACTTCACAAAACCTTGTGAGCACCTGCGGCTGGTGATTCTAAACAAGCATGCAAAGTTTTAAGGAGATCGGACCACGGCTGGTGCTATAACAGTCATAAACGTTACAAAACATAATATTTCTATGGTAAATTACCTGTAATTGGAAAAAAAGGCTTGCTACATAATGTCTTTTTTCATATTTCATAAAGCTCTTGAACCCTGGTAATCGCTGCTTGCAGCTACATTTATTATTATTATTATTATTATCAATATTTAAAATAGTTGAGCACATATTTTCAGGATTCTTTGATGAATAGAAAGATCCAAAGATCAGCATCTATCAGAAATAGAAAGCTGTTGTAACATTATACACTATACCATTCAAAAGCTTGGAGTCAGTATAATTTGTTTTCTATTTCAGATGAATGCTGTTCTGAATTTTCTATTCATCAAAGAAACCTAAAAAAATCTACTCATCTTTTTTTAACATAATAATAATAATAATAATAATAATAATAATAATAGTTTTTTAACAGGAAATCAGAATGTTAGAATGATTTTTGAAGGATCATGTGACTGGAGTATTGATGCTAGAAACTCAACTTTGAAATCACAGGAATAAATAAAATTAAATAAAATTTAAATAGTTAAAATATTTTGCTGTACTTTGGATCAAATAAATGCAGGCTTGGTGAGCAGAAGATACTTCTTTAAAAAAAACATGAAAAATCTTACTGTTTAAAAACTTTGGACTGGTAGTGTAGGCTGGCCATTTTTGACCCGGAACACCACAAGTTGTAAAAAAAAAAAAAAAAAAAAAAAAAAAGTAATTGTTTAAGAGGGGAGGTGAAAAACAAAGAAAATCCTCTCCAGGTCAAAATGGCTGAATCACGACATGAGGTTTAATGTGTATGTGTGTCACAGTGCTCATCTGAATGTGGCAATGGTACCCAGAGTCGAGGTGTGGTCTGTATTGTCCAAAACAGTGGCCAATTAGAAGTTACCTCAGATGACCGTTGCTCTCATCTCCCCCGTCCTCCGAGTGCACAGACTTGCTTTTTGAAGAGTTGTGGAGCACAGTGGTACATGACGGAGTGGAGCTCAGTAAGGTTTTCTCACAGACATTGCGACTTTTATTGAGTTATTTCAACCGACTTATTTAACAAGAATGTTTCTAAATGCTTCAGTGTTCCCGTTCTTGTGACGGAGGCTTTCGAGTGAGGGAGGTACGTTGTTTGCAAGATGATCTGACAAGCAGCCATGACTGTGATCCTGATCTTGAACCTGCAAACAAGGAGGAATGTAACACACACACCTGCACACCACAGATTGGTATGATTTTCTTACTTTTTAAATTACATTTTCCTCATCTAGTCTATATTTCACACACCCAAAATTGTAATTCTGTCATCTAATTATGTCATTCCACAATTGAGCTAGGTATTTCCAGAATAACTGGAGCTAGGTTCACTTCCAGAATAAATATTTCCTGATAATTTACTTATTCCCCTCGTGATCCAAGATGTTAATGTCTTTCTGTCTTCAGTCGCAATTTAAGGTTTTTGATAATTCCAGGATTTTTCCCTATTCAAAGGGCTCTACACAATCCCAGCTGATTAGTTTGCGGTTAGTTTGCTTCCAAAAGGTTAGGGTAGGGTCAAAAACTTAATCTCATGTTCATCTCCAGCTTCAAAATCGTCCGACATTGTTGTTTTACCTTCTTCCTACATCATGTTTGTCCTTTCCAACATGATTATATAATGTGTGAGGTTGGGCTGGTGCAAAACAAGCATTTGTGATTATAAAATATACATTTTTTTATTTTTTAAGAAAATGGCCAATCATTTTGCTAAATAAGACCCTTATTCCTTGGCTAGGATTGTGTAGAGCCCTATGAAACTGCAATTTGGACCTTTAACCTGCTGATCCCCATTGAAGTCCACTATATGCAGAAAAATCTTGGAATATTTTCTCAAAAAACTTAATTTCTTTGCAACTGAAAACAGAAAGACAAACATTTTGGATGGGGGTGAGTAAATTATCAGGAAATTTTTATTCTGGAAGTGAACTAATCTTTTAAATTCCAAATCATTTGTATACATTTCAGTTATTTTCATTTGTTTACATATTCTTATTTTAGAAAGATAAATCTATCTACCAATTCTGTGAAATATTACCTTATTAGTCCTTCCCAATAATTTAAACCAGTAGCTTGCCTTTTCAGCATTCTTGTTATTGTTAACTAAAAATATTTCTAATTATTTTCAGTAATAAAAGGCTGAATTAAAATAAAATTTAAATATCAAATGAAAAACTTAATTTTAAATGTGAATTGTTGATTTGGCAAATAACTAAAATGTGTTCAAATACGTTTTAAAAAAATCTGTATAGAAAAAAATAATGACTAAATGTGTAAAAAAATTAAAAAGATAAATATAAAATATATAAAATATAAAAATTATATATCAATATTATTAATATAATAATATGATATACTGTAAATATTTATTAATATAAATATAAAATATTTTAAATAAGTTAATTTAGAATTATAATAAATATCTTACACTGAACATTTTGATTGCTCTTTTCCATTATATAAATTAATGTGAATGGAGATGATATAGCTATCAAGATCCACAATATAGAAATAAAAATCTATATCGAATCTATATCGAAGATATACACTGCCATTCAAAAGTTTGGGATTAGTACGAATTTTATTTAATTTTTTTTAAAGAATTCTCTTATTCTCATTAAAGTTCCATTTATTTGATCAAAAAAACAGAAAAAAGGTAATATTATGAAATATTATTGCAATTTAAAATAGTAGTTTTCTATTTTAATATACTTTAAAATATAGTTTTTTTTGTGTGAAGCAAAGCTGAATTTAAATGTATTTATAAATGTAAAGTATGTACTACTCTGTGTAAAAAAAAAAAAAAAAAAAAAAATATATATATATATATATATATAGATTATAGGATAATATGAAGATGAGAGATGATTATTTTCATTTTTGGGTGAACTGTACCTTTAAGATACGTCTCTCTTTGTGTCTCTCTCTGTAGATGAGTCCTGCAGGGATATGTACTATAACTGTGTGGTGGTAGTCCAGGCCCGTTTGTGTGTGTACTCATACTATCGCAGCACATGTTGTGCATCATGCTCTCGGGGCACGCATAGAGACACACTGCACAGAATCAGGTGATCTGGTTGCCTTGTTCTTGGAATGTGACACCACCGCTCTCCTTTCCGGAATTATGTTGTCCTTGTCTCATCATGGCATCATCCCTTACCTGTTTTCAGCTGGATCTGACCCTGAGATGACAACACTGTTCATCTCTATCACTGTTTAAAGACTTTTAGATGTACGTTCACTTCCCTTCTTTTTTTTAAACACAAAATGATAATGCTCCATGAGCAAATGAGTATTTATTGCAAATAAAAACATCCGAGCCTCTTTTACTTCATTTATCATGTTCAGTTATGTCTATAAATGGAGAATGACCGATCAGAACAGACTAGACTGTAAACTATACATGCTTCAGAATGTCTCTTTCACACTGATCTGAGATTATAAAAATTACACAAAACCTGATGGTGAAGGTGAGTTCTAAAATGTAGAAAAGACATCACTTCAGTAAGATACTATTTGAAAAAAATTAGGGCTGTCAAACGATTAATCGCGATTAATCACAGCCAAAATAAAAGTTTGATGTTTACATATTATAAGTTTACTTTGTATATTTATTATGTACATATAAATACACACACATACATGTATACATTAAAACAAAATATTTATATGTATATATATTTTATACCTGTATACAATTTAGATTATAAATAAATAAAGCTAAAATATTTTTCATTAATATATACATACATGTGTGTGTATTTATATATACATAATAAATATACACAGTACACAAATATATAGTATGTAAACATAAACTTTTATTTTGGATGCGATTAATCATTTGACAGCACAAAAAAAAAAGAAAATTCTGTATAAAGTGGTGCTTATACTGAGCGAAAGGGAATAGAATGAACCCATAGTTCTTTGTTAGATGATAATGTCTATTTTTAATGAAGTTCTTATTGTTAAGAATAGTTACTCATTAATAACCATATGGAATTCATGGGAAAACCTGCCGAAATAGGAAACAATATAGAAAAACTCTTCCGGTGAAGTCATAATAAGATTCATAGTGCTGTCAAATCGATTAATTGCGATTAATCACATCCAAAATAAAAGTTTGTGTTTACATAACATATGTATGTGTGCTGTGTATAATTGTGTATATACAAATATACATGTATATATTTAAGAAATAAATGTATGTTTATATATTAAATATATTTATATATAATATAAATTATATGAATATAAATATATACACGTAAATATTTTTATAAATATATACTGTTTGTGTGTGTCTTTATATATGCATAATAACTATACACAGTACACACATTATATAAACCAAAACTCTTATTTTGGATGTGACTGATCAGCACTAACATTTATATTTATATATAATACAAATCATATATAACTATGAATACATATATACATGCATGTTTGTGTATTTATATATACACACACATATACACCGCAAACATGCATATAATATGTAACCACACACTTTTATTTTGTAAATTAAACGATTTGATAGCACTTGTTCATTTGTGCAATAAAGGCACAGTTTACACAAATTGCACAAATTACTTTAAACCATGATCATAATAATAATTTTGTTACTGGTGTTCTAAAGTAAACTAAATCATTGGGGTCACTGCAAAGAAATAAAACATAAAATTATTAATAAGTTATCCATATACACAGAAGTGTATCAGAAATAAAAAAGCTTGTTTGTTCAGGGCCTTTCATCATACACATTGTTTCACAGCAGCTTTGCAGGGAATTAAAAAAAACTCCCTTATGCTTCCTTAGGAAGAAGCAAGACTCAGCTGGGGAAACCCAACTCCTCAGGTTTTCTCATATTTGAATTTATACAGCAACATTCAAATATATCTAGTCATGTGCTGCATCTCTGCTCAGTAATAGACCACTGCTGCCCTCTAGTGGACATATTTAAATTATGTGTATCACTACTTTATTATGCTACATTTGACTGAATAAATTAATAAAATGTATAATTGAAGAGTTCAGATGCAAAACCAGCTAAAAGCCATCTCGGTCAAAAATGAGATAATGATACTGAGTGAATGCTCCCGAAACATATACGTCCATCAAATACTTTTACCTCAAACTCGCTAAAATCCCAGCCTAAGCCCAATTAGAAGAACAGGTACTTAGGTAGAAACCTATACATCGGAGCCTGATAAAAATGTTTATTTATTTTTTTTAAGAAAGTCGTCAGATGGATTTAGAGGCTTTTGCATCTGAACTCACTTGTACTCACAATAATTCTGTATCATGAAAATTATTCTACGAATCAGAAAACTAACAAAATCAGTTTCATTTAAATCCACGATCCATTTAACTTTTAACGTCATCTTTACTTGCTTTATATCGCAGTTTCAAAGTTTCTAAACTAAATTAAAGTGGTTGAAAAGGTACAATGAACTTTGGCAACACTTATTTTACTTTTAATTTAAAGCAACCATTAAATTGCTGAAGTTGAAGATTTCTTTTCAGTTAAAATCTTTTACACTGCCTTAGATGACATCAAATCCATATGAGGATCTTGAAGGGTCAAAGGAGTCAATGTATATATAGATATAGATAGATAGATAGTATCTCACAGATGTGAGTACATCTCTCACATATTTGTAAATGTTTTATTACATCTTTTCATGTGACAATGAAGAAATGACACTTGCTACAATGTAAAATAGTGAGTGTACAGCTTGTATAACAGTGTAAATTTGCTGTCCCTTCAAAATAACTCAACACACAGCCATTAATGTCTAAACCACTGGCCACAAAAGTGAGTACACCCCTAAGTGAAAATGTCCATGTTGGACACAAAGTGTCAATATTTTGTGTGGCCACCATTATTTTCCAGCACTGCCTTAACCCTCTTGGGCATGGAGTTCACCAGATTCACAGGTTGCCACTGGAGTCCTCTTCCAGTCCTCCACCTTCTGTTTGAGGATGGCCCACAGATGCTCAATAGGGTTTAGGTCTGGAGACATGTTTGGCCAGTCCATCAACTTTAGACCATCCAGCCCCAGACCATGACACTCCCACCACTATGCTTGACTGTAGGCAAAACACACACTCTTTGTACTCCTCACCTGGTTGCTGCCACACACACTTAACACCATCTGAACCAAATAAGTTTATCTTGGTCTCATCAGACCACAGGACATGGTTCCAGTTATCTTGTTAGCTTGTCTTCAGCAAACTGTTTGTGGTCTTTCTTGTGCATCATCTTTAGAAGAGGCTTCCTTCTGGGACGACAGCCATGCAGACCAATTTGATGCAGTATGATCTGAGCACTGACAGGCTGACCCCCCACCCCTTCAACCTCTGCAGCAATGCTGGCAGCACTCATACGTCTATTTCCCAAACACAACCTCTGGATTTGATGCTGAGCACATGCACTCAACTTCTTTGTTCTGAGTGGAACCTGTCCTGTTAATCGGCTGTATGGTCTTGGCCACCGTGCTGCCACTCAGTTTCAGGGTCTTGACAATCTTCTTATAGCCTACGCCATCTTTATGTAGAGCAACAATTCTTTTTTTCAGATTCTCAGAGTTCTTTGCCATGAGTATTGTCTCTTTGGTGCTGACTGTGCATTATGACTCTCCATGTGACATTTTTATCGTGATTATTATTATATTAAAGTAATATTGTATTGTCCTCTTGCTCTCCTTTGCATTATTAACATGATGGCATATAATGTGCCCTGGGAAATACATATTAAAATAATATAATACATATTAAACGAGATGACTCAGATTAATGGCTTTATTCCTATTGGTTCAGGATTACGTTGTTGCATTGAGTTTATGCTTCAACCGGACTCAGAATTGTTTTATTTATTACTGGTAAAATGTATATCTGGATATATATGTTGTCGTAATTTATCATAATGTGGTGATTCAAGGGAAATTGAGATAATACACTTAAATATTATCTGGATGAGTGTGCGGTCTGAGTGGCTATATAAATTACAAACAAGTAAAATGTTATTTCTTTATTGATTATATAACAACAACTTGGAAAACAGACAAAACAGAAAAACAGAAACAGAAAATTCTATGTATATAAAATCTATGTATACAAAATGTTGCAAATTATACACTTGTAAAATCCCAAGCCATATAATCTAAATAATTATGGAAATAAATCATCTTTGAACAGAAAATACAGTTTGTTAAGAAACAGATTTTAAGCCTATATTTTACAGTTTAATGTACACAGAAGAACTTGGGGTATTGCACTATAGTTTGTTATTAATGAAATCCAAATGACATCCGTCCATTCAGACACTTTCAGGTTACATTGCCATCATTCACACTCAGTCACTGCCTGGAGCAGAAGCTCATCAGGTACCTCTTCAGCTGACCTTTCTACTTCCTGCAGAGCTTCAAGATATGCAGGGTCATCAGGCCACTCTCCCCAATCCTCAGCTTTCTCAGCCTGAGGAGCCGAGGACGACTCTGTTGAATCAGGCATGGGTACAGAGCTCGGGGCAAGCTCAATATTACCCAATTCATCCGTTAAATATGCCTGATCCTCTTCATCCTTATGTACAGAAAGGTGCACAAGTTAACACATACATACATTTGTCCTAATGTAAGGTTATGTAAATTGCATGTGTGTCTCCAGATAAATTGAATCCTGACAGACCTCCATCAGCATGTGGCTCATGCAGACCTCTTGAGGCAGTGGGAAGCCTGTAAAAATATAGAAATTACATTTTATTACAATCAAACCCACTTAAATGTTGCATATCTTGCCACATCTTAAGTGTCATTTTAGCATAATTTATATACTATAATAGCATTTAATACAGGGTTCCCAAATGTCAAATTCCCTGACTTTTTCCTGACTTTCAGTGCCTAAAAAGCTGAATTTCCATGACCTATAATGAACGAATCCATCTATTTGCAAGCTATATTTACTTGTTCACTGGTGTTTTTAGTACCAAACACACATATACACTAATAATTTTTTTTTTTGCTTTTACCCGGTAAATGCACTTTGATATTTTTCTGTACTATTTCTACAGAAATTAATTTATGGTTTTTATGCTTTCATAACCATAACAATAGGCAAAACGCATAAAATAACGTGATAAAACAAAAAAACAGTACAGATAAATGGAAACAAAACATTTAAAGCAATACACAAAAATCCCTGATTTTCCATGACTTTGACAAAATAAACATAAAATTCCCTGACTTTCAATGTCTGGAATAGACCTTTAAAAATTCCATGATATTCCAAAAATTCCATGACACATGGGAACCCTGTTAATAATAGTTTGTATTAAAAAAAAAATGTAATTGTAGATTACATATATGCTTCTGTACTTTTTAATTAGTTTTTTTATTTTATCTAGTTTTAATTTATTTTTATACCTGTTTTATTTAATGTTCCATTACTTAATGTTAGTCAATATTTTAACTAACATTAACAAACAATAAACAATACATTTATTACAGTATTTATTCATCTTTGTTAATGTTAGTTCATGAAAATACAGCCGTTCATTGTTAGTTTGTTTATTTGCTGTGTGTTAACAAACACAACTTTTGATTTTAATAAATGCATTAGTAAATGCTGAAATTAACATTAACTACGATTAATAAATACGTAGATGTACTGTTCATTCTTAGTTCATGTTAACGAATGAACCTTACTGTAAAGTGTTCCCATTCATTTAGTACTTCAACTTGAACGTATTTCAGTTAATTGCTAAAGCAACATTCAATATTCAGATTTGATTTCAATTGGAAGCAATGTTATCTAGGGCAAACAAACTGTCACCTCTATTGGCAGTTCAAGCTATAGTAGTAAAGCTATATAGTAGCTATAAATAAATTTTGTACTGGAGGATCTGTAGTTCTCTCTTCTGCACTCAGGGTCATGGCATCTCTGATACCACACTTCTTCTTTGAGATCCACCACAATTCTGTTAAAAAAAAAGAAGAAGAAAGAGCATTTGTAATTGTTATAGACCGTCAAATAAATAATGTAAAGCAATGCAAATTAAAGCAATACAGACTCACATGATGTTATTGCTCTTGTGAAAGCGCTTCACATTATGGCACCAGCGGAATTTCTCAATATCATAAACCAACAGCTGTTCAGATGCAAAGTAGTTCCACCGCCGGATGCCTGTTTGCGTTAAATGTGACATTCAATTAACAAAGCATTCAGCTGAAATAATTCCTTTTGTAAAAAATCAGTTAAAAGAAACTGATATACAATGAAAGCATGGCACCATATCTTTTTGTTACTGTCGCTTACTTCCTTGAATGCCATCCTTACACACGAGTGTCAGCACAAATTCATCCACCTCTTTAAAAGGAGATGGCTTCTGTTCACCCAGTATGTCTATATGAAAAGGGCAGAGTTTGTTAACTGTCAGTGAAGTGAACAGTAAGGAACTGAGTTAATTTGCTCACAAATCCTGTTCTTAGAAACCACTGATAGCACTTGGGGATGTTAATTTGTATTTCTCATTACCGGAGCTGTGTGACTCTCTCTGAAGGGTCGAACACTGAGATCCTGCTGTATTCTTCTGTGGTATATCATATGTCAAAATCCTCTGTCCTGTGAAACTGGTGCAAAACAGATACATGTGTTAGTGCGTGTGAAATCTAATATTCTAAAACAAAAATACGATCACAAAAAACCTGGATATACATATAAACAACCTGATATTGGTGATTAAGGAAGCTAAAAATATGCATTCTTCTTTTGTGGTGTGCTTGGAGGGCTTTGGAACAAACTTGTTGTCTTCTGCCACACAAAAGGCTGCATTCTTTCCCAGTTTGGAGGACTTGTAGAGACGGAAGTTTCTGTTCTTAGTGTAGACACCTATAAAAGAGTAAATAATGTTATTAAAATGAAGGATCGTTTTCTAGTCCCTTACCTTCATTTGCAGCGTACGTTAAATCTTAAAAATATACATTTAAAAAAAATACTTTCTAATAATATAATTTAATGATATGTTATTGAAGTGAATATACTTTTATGTCTGTTTTTAACACAATTACAGTATCTGACAAAAGTAAGTACACCCTTCACATTCACATTTTAGTATTTTTAGTAATTAGTAATTTTGGAAAGTTAGTATTTCTCCAAATTGTCAATATTTCGTGTTAGCACCATTGTTATCTGGCACTGCCTTAATCATCCTGGGCATGGAATTGGCCAGAGCTGCACAGGTTGTTGCTGGGATCCTCTTCCACTCCTCTAAATGTGGAAATAACAATAATAAATAATAATAAATCATGGAGCTGCTGGATGTTAGATACATGGTGCTTCTCCAACTTCCTCTTGAGGATGCCCCACAGGTGCTTAATAGGGTTCAGGTCTGGAGACATACATGGCCACCCCATCACCTTCAGCTTCCTCAGCAAGGCAGTGGTCATCTTGGTGGTGTGTTTGAAGTCGTTATCATGCTGGAAAACTGCCATTCGCACTTGTTTCTAGAGGGAAGGCATTATGTTCTGCTTCAGAATGTACAGTACATAATTGGAATCCATGTTTCCCTCAATGAACTGCAGCTCCACAGTCCCAGCAGCACTCATGCAGCCCCAGACCATGATGCTACCAGCACTATGCTTGACTGTGGGCAAGACACAATTTTTATGGTACTCCTCACCAGGACATCACCACACATGCTGGACACCATCTGAGCCAAACAAGTTTATCTTAGTCTCTTCAGAACACAGGACGTGGTTTCAGTAAATCATGCTCTTTGACAGGTTGTCTTCAGCAAACTGTTTGCTGACTTTCTTGTGAGCCAACTTCAGAAAAGGCTTCCTTCTGGGATGACGCCCATGCAAACCGACTTGTTGCAGTGTGTGGCGTATGGTCTGCTTCTACTTCTGCAACCTTTAAAGCAATGCTGGCACCACTCATGCATCTGTTTTTTGAAGCTAGGTTCTGCACCTGATGCACAGAACGAGTACTCAACTTTGTTGATCGACCCTTGCAATGCTTGTTCTGAATGGTACCCATCTTGGAAAACCTTTGTATCACCCTGACCACTGTAGTGTAACTCGGTTTTTAGGGTGTTACTGAACCTCTAATAGCCTTGGCTATCTTTGTGGAGAGCAACAATTCTAATTCTCAAATCCTCTGAGAGTTCTTTGCCATGAGGTGCTATGTTGAACACCCAGTGGTCAGAGAGAATTTAAGAGTACTTAAATCACCAAATTTTAACTGCTCTAATACAAGATATACAAGATTTTTTTTTTCTTGATTTAAAAAAGTACACTGACTATGATGTGTTGACTAATATACTAAAGCAGACGTAAAGTACTTGATTATAATTGTTACTATTATTTGAAATTACATTTTAGGTTAATGCAGTTTAAATGTATTAAAATTCTAGTTTATCATTACAAATGTACTTAAAATGACAAATATATTTAAATACATGACATAACATGACATTAAAGTATATTGCATATTACCATAAATTAAATGTACTTTCAGTACAATTGATAACAGATAATAGAAGTCATTATGAATTTAGAAAGTACTCAAGTAACTAATTGCATTTAATATAAATTTAAATTATACTGCATTTTCAATTAATTTTATATAATTAAAGTGTCCGAAAACATTACATTCTGTTCACATTTCACCAAAGTATATTTTAAGTAATAAGTATTTATTCCTTTATCAACAACAAAGAAGTTGCAACCTATTAATTCTTACCCAAGTCAACAAAAAGTTGTTCTTGTCCATTTTTGCTCTTCACTATTAGAAAGTCAAGATTCTTTTCTTCATATTTTCCTCTCTTGGCCTGAGAACCATCCACATCATCTCTGTTCTCTCTTGGACAAACTGCTGTTGTAGGTGCCTCTGGTTTGCTTTAAACCAAATCAAACCAATATGATATTAAACCAGAAACAGAAGGATGCATAAATGTAGAACACTGCAACAATATAAAAGATGAGGCTGTGAGAAACAGAATGAAGGTTTTTACATAAAACAAGGTGGCGTAAAGAAATCAGTTCTAATTTCTGAGTTTGATCATCTCACCTTTTTTGAAGGCTTTTTAGAGCCGGATGCAGGATATCATGAATAAATCGCCCTGCAAACACATACACACACATCACTAACACAGATCGCCACAAATATATATGTATAAACCACCAAGTAGTCACTCATAGTACATGTAGGACACAATGACTTACCCACTTGAGAGTTGTCTTTGAATGCAGCACTGGGAAGCATGAAGATAAGATGGCGACTAAACTTCTCAGAGGTGCTGGAGTCTAGATTAAGGACGTCTTTTGCAGAACAGCGTAGACCATAAACCTCCTCTAGTTTCTCACACACATACTGTTATTGTATATAGAGGAAAGTTTTTTGGAGAAAAAAAAAAAAAACAGTTTCTGTGTTAGAACCAACTAGAACCAACATTTTTTTATTCCTGAAAATCAGCTGTTTTACACACTGTTCAAAAGTTTGGGGTCTGTAAGTTTTTTGTCTTGTTTAAAAAAAAAAAATATATATATATATATATATATATATATATTTTTTTTTTAACTCACCAAGGCTGCATTTATTTAATTAAAAAAAATACACTAAAAAATTGTATTGTGAATTATTATGAAAATTTAATGTTTTTCTAATATAATATATCAAAAAATTTACTCCAGTCTTCAGTGTCACATGTTGAAAATAGTTGTGCTGCTTAATATTTTTATGAAAACTGTTAGACATTTTTACATTTTTAATTATTTGAAATCTTTTGTACCCTATAAATGTATTTACTATAATATTTGCTCACTTTAATATGTCCTTGCTAAATAAAAATATTTTTTTCTTGGAAAAAAAAACTTACTGAACACAAACGTTTGACAAGTAGTGTATTCTTACCTGAATTAGTTTTGCCACCATCATCTTGCCGTCCAGGTGTATGTTGGAGGCTTTTTCGAACTCCAAGTCAAAGTAGAGTTTGCAGACAGCCCCTTCCAAAATTACTTCATAGCAGTGCATCAAAGACTGTCTGTGAGTGCTAAATAGACGAAGATCTCTTATTCACCTATATCAATGCCTCTAAGTGCATGTACATAGTATTAAAAGTGAAGTAAATGTAAATTACGATTTTATAGTTTTATAAAATTCTTCATCTGTACCAGATTGCTTTTTTTGAGTAACTTCCCTAAAACCGATTTCTACTTATCATGTGTCGCAGGTACCTGTAATAATGCCAAAGTTCACTGTAGCTGGTCACTAGGAAAATCCTCTGTCCAGCATCACTGCCTTCCTTCTCCAGTGAAAATATATGCACATCCTGACAAAGACATAATAGGAGCCAAAGATTTTAAAAACAGCAGAGGTTAAACTTCATTTAAACAGATATCCAACAGCTTCTGTCTAGTGTCTAGACCTGTTTAATGTGCTGAGTGAAGGCGATGGCTGCGTTCTGCCGTGGGAAGAGTCTCCAGACAGAGGAGGGCTGCCATGGACGGGACAGACGGGGCTTGTACGGACAGGATAGAGGAGAAGACTGAAAAGATGAGGCTCTCTGCTCTACAGACTTCAGTCTGTCCTGCCATTTTCCTCTTGTCATCTTTGCCTCAAAACACTTAAGTATGACTAAATCTCACTCATGCTCTGTGATGTGATCAGCAGAAGACAGTAAAGAGTCTAAGAAGAACTGAAGTCACCTGTAAGCAAATAAAAGTCCGTCAGCAAATACACAGTGAAGACTTCTGATATAGCAGATCATAACAGTCAAATGACTCTAATACAAGGATATTACCAGACTGTAATATTAATGGCGCACATACTAATTAACAATAAATTTGGAGACACACACACACAGAGAGATAAATACAGTTTTTGAAACTTATACAGCGGGTTATAAAACATACACCGTGTATTATGATATTTACATATTCTGCACTAGTATAATAAGTAACGTACAATTGAAAAATGAGTGCTCCACCTAGTTTGGTCGCTTACTTGTATTCTTCCTTTATAGTCCTTTGTTCATTTGTTTTTGCATATTTACAGTCTGAAGCATTCCCTCTATCGGTGTATATTTGCTGTTTTGAGGAACGCGCGTAACTGCACGTCACAGAAATGAAGCGTTGCGCATGCGCTGGATTAATGAGCGCGAAACGGAACTTCTTTAAATCATGAATATTAATATATCAACACCCACCCTCGTCGTTTTTTGACGTTACTTTTGTCTTTTTTTGTAATTGTTTTCATGTTATATTTTCGTACATTAATAATATTCATGTATTTTATTGTACTGTTATTATAGAAAGTTTAATAAAAACGAAAAAAAAAGATTTACCTAATTAATATTCATAAGCTCTCCTGCGTATGTCGCCGTGCATGCTGGGATTGCTGTCCCTCAGTACAGCGGGTGTTGGCGCGTTATTTTGAACCAAGTATGGAGTTGATACGTGCCCTGCAGTTATTAAAATTAAACAGTGTGTCTACAGGTATGGTATCATTTTTGTTACGAGCATGTTCTAGAAACAATAATTAAGTTAAATGTTTTTTTTTAGACTCGCTGCGTGTATTATTGTAGTAAACCTCGACATATGTTGAGTTGCAACTGACGCTGTCATTCCGGGGGATTGTTTTGGTTTCGGATCGTGTTTCTTTATATGTGAGATTTTGACGCAAACCTTTATATATATATATATATATATATATATCTCGTGGTCTGTGTCTGTAATTAACAAGTAGTATGCAGCATTTTTCGGCTTCATTAACAGTGTACATATATTGTTGACTTGTTGACATATTTCAGCCTGGGTGGATGCAGTGTGGGATTTCGAGTTTACCCACACAGACCCTCTTGACCCTGTTATTGAGGAGGAGATAAAGGAAGATCCTAATGTTTTCAAAACAATATACACGCAGCTTTTGCCCTTCTCCGATGAGGATGATGACAACACACAGGTATATCATGATGATGCTGTGATTTCTTTCTGCTTCATGCCACAAAATGGTAACGTTAGATCTGTTTGTGAAGCAGTGTAAATGGAACTTGCTTATGATGTATTTAATTTTTCCCTCTGCAGAATGTCTGGGTGGTATTTGGAGAGAATGGTGTCTCTGCAAAAACTTTGGTGGCTGTCCTTTCCTACTTTATTCTTAGTGCTAAAGCCAAAAATCCCAATCTTGAACAGAGACTTTGTGGTCTACAGGCTGCCTCTCTATACTTGTTGCTGCTAAAAATACCAGGTCAGTTTCCATCCCTTGCATTTGGCAGCAGTGCTGAACTCCTTCCTAGTGCATGGCATGACTGATTTTGAGGTTGTTTGTACCTCATGTTTTTATTATATGTCCATCTTTAGGCAGTGTTGCGAATAAAGTGTACCATCAGATTCTTTTTGACACCTGCCTGAACATGCCACTGAAATGCTGGCCTCAAGAATCTGGCAAGAAACGCAAGAAAGATTCTTTGAAAAGCTCTCAGGGTGATCCCAAAACTGGAAAACGATCCAAACCCCCAAAGAAGGTGTCAGAAGAGGTATAGAATTTATATTTTGTCTATTTGTATATATGACATTTATACTTATCGTCATTAAAAGTGTTTTTTTTCTACTCTGACACATTGATGAAAAAAATTCCAGCCTATCTGTCAGTGTGACAGTGGTGTCACATATTTTGGTGTTTTGTTTCCCAAAAGATGGAGATTGATGAAGATGAAGATGATGAAGAAGAGGGGATGTACTTTTCTGCACAGGATTTGCTAAAACTAAGAGAGGGCATTGTCTTGCTGGTTCGCACACTTCTGAGACTCCTTGAGAAATTTTCGCTTCGAGACAAACCTCAGAGTGCTGACAGTTGTGTTCAGGTCAGTAAATTATGATCAGAATGAATGTGTCTCACTGTGCTACTTGTGGTTGCGTTGGGGATTTTTGTGAATCTTCAAGTAATTTTAGGTACATCCTGATTAAAAAGTCAATTTGGCCATCTTTGAGAGAATTGGGTCATTAAATAATAGGATCTTAGAGCATTCAAAGCAATGTTGATGTATAGACTTGAATGCACTTTCATACATATATAATAATATATAATTTATTTTTAAATTATTCTTACAGAATGCTGAGATTTTTGTATTATTTTTATTTACTTTCAGCTTTTCTCTGAACTTACCAACTTTGAACCAGTCATTGGAGATGTGTCATTCTCTCAGGAAAGGTAAATGCAGAAGAAATTAGAAAGATGCTGAAATGCATTTCAGCACTGCTTTTAGTTTTATTTAGAAATGGTTCTATTATTTATGAATATGTTGAGTTGGCATTTTATATTTTATGTTTTAGTAATTTTGTTGCATGGGTATGTTTTTGTTAATAAATCTATTTAGCTTTAATTTGTTTTTATATAATTTTTAGTTTTTGTAATTTTAGTATTTCAACTTAAACTTATTTTATTTCAGTTTATTACCAAGGGAACTTTTCTAATTTGCATAAAAAAAAATGTATTCAGTATTTATAATTTATTTTTTTATTAAACTATTTTATAATAAGCAAAACTTTTTTTTTTTTAGATTAAACGGTCTCACTTTAAATCAGGTGACCTACTATGTACTTACACTACCAGTCAAAAGTTTTTTAATGTTTTTTTTAAAGAAGTCTCTTCTGCTCACCAATTCTGCATTTATTTGATCCAAGTACAGCAAAACAGTAAAATTTTGAAATATTTTTACTGTTTAAACAAATTTTAATTTGAATATATTTTAGAAAGTTTAGATTGTACTTATTTTTTTGTTGTAAGTACATAGTAGTTAAGGCCACCGAATATAAAGTGAGACTGATTAAACTATTTGAATATAGTTTTATTACCAGTATCAGCTCTAATGCATTTTGTAAGAGTCTTACACACAAATATATCCAGCTTTGTAGCTTTCTAAGGATTTTTGTGTCTTTTCAAGGAATGTTGACCAATTGCAGAGTCTGCCTGAGCTGTCCTACCATGGACTGGGGCTACTTTGCTCAACCATTCATGGTGAAGGAGATGAGGTGGGTGGGGTTGCTCCAAAAAGACCACAGCATCTTAGTTGCATGAGTTACATTACATTGCTTGATCTTTGTGGGTGTTGCATTTTACAGTGTCGTCGCAGAGTGTTCCGCAAGCTACTGTATGTTATACTAATGATGAAAACACAAGAGAGGTCCAAACCGTGTCTTCTTGCTCCATCTCAAGCTGTCTATGGTGCCAGAGACCAGGCCATTCTGTTCATTAGGTTAGTGACTGCTTATTCCCTTCTTCCTAGGGTTCTAGTAATTTTTCATCTATGAATGTTGAGGTTTTTAATATCTAAATTATGTGTGTTGTGTGTTTTAGTCACATTGTTGATAAGCAGAGGGATGCCACATTGCCACTTTTACGGATCCTTGTGCAACACATCTGCCATCAGGTATATTTTATTTTAAAATGATATTTTCACTAAAAATGAATGACCTAATTTCAGTTATTTCAATTATGTCATTATTGACTCTCCACTCTCATTTTGTTTCAAATCTGTATGTTGTTATTCTTTTCGTGGAACATTTTTAAATAATCTGCATACATATGACATTTTTAGTAACCAAAGTTGTTAAGCTCCAGTACAAAAAAAGCTCTGTAAATTTTATATAACTGTGTGCTATAGTCCATGTTTTCTAAAGCTAAACAGAGATTTGTGTCATTATTCACTATCAAGTCATTTATGCATATGAATATGCAGCTCTCAAATCAACCAGAGATCAGACATTATTACATCAAAGACCTGAGTGTAGTTTCTATATAATTCTGTTTGATTTGTACAGAAAATGCAACCCTTCTTTTAGAAAATTGTTGCAGTTGCAAATGTTTTGGTACTCGCATGTTTATTTTTTTTGTTTGTTTGTTTGAATTGGAACAACACAAAAAAAAAAAATGAAAATAATAAAAAAACTGATACAATTCCACACAGAACCCAAAAAATGCACTGGACAAAATTATTGGCACCCATAACTTAATATTTGATAGCATCCCTTTTGGAAAAAATAACTGAAATCAATCACTTCCTGTAACCATGAATGAGTTTCTTACACCTCTCTACTGGAATTTTGGACCTCTCTTCTTTTTCAAACTGATCCAGGCCATTCAGATTTGAAGGATGCCTTCTCCCAACTGCTGTTTTGAGATCACTCCACAGGTTTTCTATGGGATTCAGATCTGGACTCATTGCTGGCCATTTCAGAACTCTCCAATGCTGTGTTTGTAACCATTTCTGAGTGCTTTTTGAAGTGTGTTTTGGGTCATTGTCCTACTGGAAGACCCATTACCTCTGGTAGAGACACAGCTTTTTGACACTGGCCACTGTGTTGCACCCCAAAATTCTTTGATGGTAATCACAGTCAAGGCATCCAATGCCAGAAGCAGCAAAGCAACCCCAAAACATCTTTGAACCTCCACTATGTTTGACTGTAGGGACTGTGTTCTTTTCTTTGAAGGCCTCATTTCTTTTTCTGTAAACAGTGCAATATTGTCCTTTACCAAAAAGCTCTATTTTTTGTCTCATCAGTCCACAGTACATTCTCCCAGAAGGGGAGTGTGACATTTTTTGACAAAATTGCAAGGGTGCCAATATTTTTGCCCATGACTGGTGGAGTTCAGATGCAAACCCCCCTAAGCCATCTTGGTAAAAAATGAGATGTGAGAGTGAATGCTCTCAACACACATCATACGTCCATCAAATACTTTTAGATAAAAATGCTTTTTTTTTTTTTTTTTATAAAGAAAAAGTCATATGGATTTAGAGGCTGTGTGTGTGTGTGTGTGTGTGTACATATATTCACATATCTCCACAATACTTGATTTATGTGGGTAGACAGAATATCTAAAAAAAAAAAAAAAAAAAAAAAGTTTTTCTTTATAATTCTTTCCATGCATCTGACACTGTGTTTGTGTGTATGTGTTTGTTTCAGATGGTGGAGAAGTCTGAATATAGAGCCAGTGGAGCACAGGCTGTTGGGAAGCTGATGGCTAAAATGCCGTGTCAGGACTATGCAGCCATTGTTAAATGGCTCTATAGTTACTCCCGAAACAACAAGGTAAACTTTGACTCGTCATGTCACAGCCCTATGACTATATTTTAATTAAAGCGCAACTTACCATGTGCACAGATTAATTGATATTTGTCAATGCTCTTGTCTGTCCCTGATGAATAACAATAATAACCTCCCTTTAGGTGGCATTCAGAATGTTTGCACTTGATGTTGCTATGGTCCTTCTGGAGCAGAATGAGAGGGATGTAGACGATACAGTGGAGCCTGAGTTGGCTGTGTTCCTGCCTCACAGGTTTCTGGTGCACAACATCATCTACAATCATCGTAATGATGTCTCCCCTACAGTCAGAGGTCACGCGTTGCATTGCCTGGCACAGTGTCTGGAGCTTGGTTCCCAGAATGCCACAAAATGTGTCCATGAGCTCTTTTCCAACAGTATGTATATTACTACAGCATGGTAACTGTACAGCTCTGTGTAAAATGCTTGCATGCGAGTGGGTTGTATTATTTAGTTGTAATAATCAGTATGAATAAGCTCATTCTTTCTCACCAGGTACTCAGACTATGCTGGAGTCGGGCCATTCTGAGCGTAAGATTATATTTTGGTTTTAAAATTAAATATGGCCGAGGCATTTTTTATAGTCAGTCATGGTTCAGGTTGAGTTTTGTTTTTCAGAAACTCTAAAAAGAAGAGAGACTGTTCAGAAAACCGCTTTGACCTTCAGAACTATTGAGCTTACGAAACATAGGAGCATTACTACGACCCACAGGAGCGTCATGAATACTTCCTTACAGAGTAAGTTCACCTCAAACAGGCCTTGTTATTTAAGCTTAAAATTTTGCATGATTGACTATTTATTTATTAATGTCTCTTTGTTTACTTATAGATGAGGAAACTATGACTCTATTTAAAAAACATGTCAGTGATCCAAAAACCAACGCAAGAAAAAATGCACTGGAGGTATGAAATACAATCTACAGTTTGAAGCATTTAAAATGTTTCCTATATAATTATAATACTTATTATATTCAAGTTTTTGCTAAATTGAAGTGTTTTGTGCTGTAAGATAAGAAGACAGCACTTCTGCTGTAGCCATGCACATTCGCTGCATTAGACTTCATCTTTTCCAACAAAACCATAATTTTCATTGTCAAAATTGTGTAACTAAAGCAGCTATAATTGTGTGTCTTTCATGTGTTTGTGTAGACCGTCATGAGTCTGCTGAAGCATGGGGTGATCCCATGCAGTGCAGAGAATCTGAGTATTCTGTCAGATCGCTGCAGGGATCCTGCTGTCTCAGTGAAGAAGAAAGCCATGCAGTGCCTTATGGATCTCCTCGCTGTGAGCAGCCCTCCCCAACCTCACAACATCTGTTATGACCAATAATATGATTAGCATTTCAAAACAGTTAAACTTAGCATTTTAATGGTCACCACCAAGGCCAGGTTTGAATTCTAATTCTAGCTTTTTAAAGACCTGTTATGCCCCTTTTTACAAGATGTAATATAAGTCTCGGGTGTCCCCAGAACGAGTCTGTAAAGTTTCAGCTCCACATATCCCACAGATAATTTATTCTATCATTTTGAAAATGCCTATTTATAATGGAAGCAAAAACACGCTGTTTTCGTGCATGTCTCTTTAAATGCAGATGCAGCTGCTGCTTCTCGTCCCCTTTTCCAGAATAGGGCTGTGCCTTTACGACTCATACATCAGATACTTTGCCAAAAAACATGTTTTGTTTTGATTATCATGTCTATTGCACTAAAAACATGCATTTTAAAGGCATATCAGTTTAAACTTCTGATATATGGTTTTCTGAGCCAACACATCACTAGAACACGCACAGAAAGTGACTGTCACACGGCATTTGAGTACTAAACTAAGTTCTTTCAAGTCTTATTGCGCTTAAACTGTGAAATACACACAAGTTTGTTAAAAACACAAATGAGTCACAAAAACAGTCGTTATGTATGTGAAGATGAAGAGCTGGGAAAGAAATTGCATGTTTATGTTAGATCTGTGTGGCAGCAGCGTGATATACAGAAAATAAATCAATAAATTCACTGTTCTCTTGACCTCAGGGCTCTGTGCTCAACTGTGCAGCTAAAGACAGAACAGTTAGCATGAGATACTTGAACTTTTGTCATGGCGTTAGAACTGATACACCGTTGTCAATTGTGAAAACACAATGGAGGCGTTGTGGGTAGAAACGTACAGATTAAGGGCGGTAATATTATAATAAAGTCCCCTTTCTATCTCACGTGGGAGCAAAATCAGGGCTTACCAAGGGAAAAAATCACTGGGTTGTTGTTTCGCATTTTCTTGGTTGATGCGCAGGGGACTTGATTAAAGCACTTAAACATGGAAAAATTCATATTTTCATGACATGTCACCTTTAAAGACATGACTTGAGTCTTAAGTTTGGTTGCTTTCTTTCACATCATATTTGTTGACAAAATAATACAAAAATATTCAGAAATAAGAAAAAATAAGTAAATTTATGGTGATGGCCTTTCCGTTTTCAATCATTATTTTTCAGGCTCTCCCTGAGAATAAAGAGGTGCAGGAGGCCTGGCTGAGAGGAGTGTTACCGGCTGTCATGGACTCTGAGAGCTCTGTGCAAGAGAAAGCTCTAGAGTGTCTAGACCATGTCGTCATCGCTCACATTAAGAGTCAAGGCAAATATCGGGATGGCGACACCTCTCAGAAGCTAGCCTGGGAATTACTGGGACTGATGTGTGAAAAGTGTCAAGACCTCAGGTCAGTAACCATGTGTGACTTGCGGTGTTGCATATCTCCCCTTTTTTTCTTTTCTTTCACTGTTTTGATTCTGTCTTCCTTTTTTGCATCTTTTTCTTCTGTAGCCGGTATTTCAGCAAGGCTTTCAGCGTGTGGGCTCCACAGCAGAAGTTCACTCCTGCCTTTGTGAATGGTTTGCTGTCTCATACAGAGGGAGAGAAGGCTGCTGCTGCCTGGCTGCTGTTAGCTAAAATTGCCAGTTGCTCTCCTAAACTGAACTATGGCACCGTGCTGGAAACCTGGGAGAATACTATCAGGTCAGAAAACAGAGCAAAAACAGAACAAACTGTTATGAGATTCATAGTAAATGTCCAAACAGTACAATGTGTAAACCAGGGGTGTCCAAACTCAGTCCTGGAGGGCCGGTGTCCTGCAGAGTATAGCTTCAACTTGCCTCAACATACCTGCATGAAAGTTTCTGGTATGCCTAGTAAGAGATAGATTAGCTGCTTCAGGTGTGTTTAATTAGGGTTGGAGCTAAACTCTGCTGGCCACCGACCCTCCAGGACCAAGTTTGGACACCTCTGGTGTAAACAAAGGTGACTGGTAGTACCAAAATATTTATTTTATGATTTTTTTTATTTTTTATTATCACAACAGGTCACCAGTCGTTTCAGTTACAATGACCTGTCATATCTTGAGCGTTCTGGGTGACATAGCCTCTAATCTCAATGATGACACCAAAACCAGAATAGTAGGTAGGTGTGGTATGTCAGGACTGGCATCAAAAAAGTATTTATTCCTGTGATGACAAAGCTGAATTTTCAGCCTTTTCTCTAATATTCAGTGTCAAATCTTTCAGAAATGTGACCCTGGACCACAAAACCAGTCTTAAGTCACTGGGGTATATTTCTAGCAATAGCCAAAAATACATTGTACGGGTCAAAATTATCAAAAATAAATTGATGCCAAAAATCATTAGGATATTAAGTAAAGATCATGTTCCATAAAGATATTTTGTAAATTTTGTACCATAAATGTATCAAAACTTAATTTTTGATAAGTAATATGCATTGCTAAGAACTTAATTTGGACAACTTTAAAGGCGATTTTCTCAATATTTTTATTTTTGTGCACCCTCAGATTCCAGATTTCAAATAGTTGTGTCTCGGCCAAATATTGTCCGATCCTAACAAACCATACATCAATGGAAAGCTTATTTATTCAACTTTCAGATGATATATAAATCTCAATTTTGAAAAATTGACACTTAAGACTGGTTTCGTGGTCCAGGGTCACAAATCATTTTAATGTACAGATTTGGTGCTAAAGAAACTTTTTTTTTTTTAATTATCAAAATGAAATAGAAATCATTTGACGTGTGTGTGTGTGTGTGTGTGTGTGTGTGTGTGTGTATATATATAGGTAGTTATAGTATAGGTCATGTTTCCTTACTGAATAAAAGTATTTGTTTCTTTCTTTAAACAAACAAACAAAAAAATCGTATTGACCTGAAACTTGTGTACTATAGTGTACAGTAGTCAGTTTAATTACCTACTTAATGTTTGCGTAAGAAGGTTGTTCAGTTAAACTTTTTTTTTTAAAAATTACAACTTTGTTAGTAATGGTATTTTTATTTAAATACATTGCGTATGTGTACATTTTACTTGTGTAGATGATCTGATGGGCTGGTTGAAGACTTTCAGCCTGCCTTTAGAGGTGATCAGTTCCTGTGTGGATACTCTGGTCAGATTTGCAAGATCAGAAAACACTCAGGACACATTGGTAAGATCATACAATTGCCAATAAGCTTATAATAAAATGCCATATTTATATGATCATGTCTAATACATTTTGTGTGTGTTCAGAGGTTCCTGGATCGTTTCTGTGGAGAGCTGGTCTCTGTGTGTGAGAGTTATTTGTCTGGTGTCATTCTACAAGAGAAGGGAGCTGAAAACATCAATGAAGACCTGCTGGTATAGACCAAGCTTTTATTAAAGGGGTCAAATCAAACCTTTTTTAAGATTTACTATTATTTACTATGTTATTAAAGGTTTACTTTAGTTTTACGTGACTATTTTATGCTGTTTTTGAATCTTACAATTAAACAGGTTGTGAAGGATCCTTCATAAGTGAAGGATGTTTTTTAAATGCAATTTTAATCTGTCATCTGTTTTAGGTGAAAAATCTTTATACACTTGGTGCTGCTTCTCTCCATTGTCCTTCTAAAGTGGGAAAGAGAATTTTCCTTCTGGTTCAGTCTGTTCTAACTCCATCAGAGCAGCAGTCAGGTGTGTTCATGCAACTTTTTTGCTTGGTATGGATGTGCAGCTATCCCAGGAGTCCCATCATGTGCATGTGCCAGTATGATTAATTAAAAAAAACACAACCAAGAACTTTTCAGAAAGCTGCTGTAGTTAGCTACCCAGACTAAGATGCAGTTTTAAACTATTTACTCAAGATGTCAATATCTTCCATCTAATGAATTGCATGTCTTTTTTTTATTCTGTTTACTTCTAGTTCCTGCTGAAGGAGATGAGCTGCCTGCTAGTCAGCCTCTGTCTCAGTTCAAACCCAATTCCATGCCAACAGTGGTGCGAGCACATGCTGTTATGACATTAGGTATGAAACCTTTATAAACTAATAATTTACTTTAGGCACACAAAACCCAGCAGGCTTAATGTGATGACATCTGTTTTGAGTTTTATTGTCTTTTTGTCATAGGTAAGCTGTGTTTGCAGCACGAGGAACTGATGTTGAAATATCTGCCTGTGTTTGCACGAGAGCTGGAAGTGGGCACAGAGCTGGCTGTGCGCAGTAATGTGGTGGTGGTGATGTGCGATCTTTGTGTGCGCTACACCAACACAGTGACCCGATATATCCCAAATATCTCAGCCTGTCTGAGAGACAAAGACCCCATCGTCCGAGAGCAGACCCTCATTATGCTCACTAACTTATTGCAGGTACACCCGCAAACTAAACCTTTTTTTTATCTGGCTGTGTCAGTTTTTTGATGTTTTGTTCTTTAAACAGGAGGAGTATGTGAAATGGAAAGGTGCACTGTTTTTCCGTTTCGCTGTTGCTCTTGTGGATCCAGATCCTTCCATTGCAGAGTAAGTAAAATGGTCAAAGATAATTTTATCATAGGGCAGTTTCTTTTGCCATTTAGTGTAATGTTTTGAAGTGATTTCATTTGTCTTTGTTGTTTAGTCTCTGTGAGTACTGCTTGGTTGACCTCCTGCTTAAGAAGAGTCCCCTCATGTTTTCCCAGCATTTCATTGAATGCATTTTCCACTTCAACTCTTATGAAAAACACAAGAAATACAACAAATTTCCTCAAACTGAGAGGTAAATACTGAAATTATGCATCTTATGAACCTTGATGTTTTTGGTTTGGTTTTGGTCAGTGGTTTGCAAAATAAATTGTATATTTTTTGAGTTTTGAAAATATGTTTGTATATTTTCTGTTAGTGAGAAAATCAAGTTTTCTCTGAAAGGACCACAGAATCAAGGCAAACGTTTCAGGATCTACAGGTTCCTGTTGAAAAACTTTACTGATGAACAACGATTCAATATCACATCCAAAATCTGCCAGGACATCCTTGGTAAGAGTGTGAAAGTGAAAGTGACGTGACGTGTGGCCAAATATGGTGACCCATACTCAGAATTTGTGCTCTGCATTTAACCCATCCAAGTGCACACACACAGTAGTGAACACACATACACCCGGGGCAGTGGGCAGCCATATTGCTATCGCTTCGGGGCCTAGGGAGCAGTTTGGGGGTTCGGTGCCTTGCTCAAGTATGCAATTTTAACTTGCATACTAAAACTCCATAAAACTTACTAAAATACAAAAAATGCATAACTGTAATTTCAAAAATGTCATGATTTACAAAGAAAATATAAAATAAATATTTTTTTGAACTTTACTTTTTAAAAGAATCAAAAAGATACTTTTAAAAACTACAGTGAAAAAAAAAAAAAAAAACATTGTTTCAATATTTTCATAAATTGAAATTTTGAGGTTAGGGTTTGTGATAGCTACCTCACAATTGAAAGTACCCAATAAATGATGGTTTTATATATGTTAAGCTTACTAATATTTTAAATATTATTGTGGGTTTCTATAAATAATAGAAACATCTAACATTTGAATACTTAAATGCTTTTTAAATGTGTTTTTTTTTTGGTTGTGGGATAGCAGTTTGGACCAAGTGATTGAAATTTTGGTCCTTTTACACCAAAAGCAAAATTCTAAATCTGAACGAAACAACGTTTCATTATCAATTTACAGTTTGAAGGTAAATGGCTAAATGGTAAAACATGCTATAGCTTCAGCAGAAATTCAGGAAACACTGTTATGTTACAAAGATGTTACCCTTACAGATTCTTCTCTTCTCCAGCCAGTTTTGTGGATTCTGAGCTGCCTCTGGACTCTGAGGGCTCAGAGTTGCTTGCAGATACTTTTGACATCCTGTCACTGAAAGAGATGAAACTGACAGCCATGAGTGGCCCAGCAGCAGGAGAAGAACCTCAAGAGGATGAGATGGCCATGGCTAAAGCTGTCTTACAGGTGGCCCAGAAAAAGCTGGTTTCACAGGTGAGAAAATGTCCTGAAGGTGAATTCTGAAGGCAGACAAAAAAAAAAGCTGGTTTCACAGGTGAGAAAATGAACTCTGAAACATCTGATCTTTGTTGAACTTTCCATCTTTTTTTTATGCACAGGTCCAAAAGAGGAACTTTGTGGAGAATGTTATTCCTATCATCATCAGTCTGAAGAACATGCTGGAAGAGCAACACTCACCTGTCCTGAAACACCTTATGGCCTACCTACAGGTAATGCATGTAGAAATGATTAAGATATTAAGATTAAGAGAGTTATGTTTTTTTTCCTTACTACTTTAAATAAATTAGTTTTTATTTATTTATTTTATTATTTATTTAGTTATTATTTGTCTATGCATGTATACACAACAGACAAATGTGTTCCACTGTCTTGCACCATGAGTGTCATTTTGTTAAGGAGCTGACAGATGTTAAAGGGTTGACCCCAAAATGAAAATTTTGTCATTAATCAATTACCCCCATGTCGTTCCAAACCCGTAAAAGCTTTGTTCATCTTCTGAACACAATTTAAGACATTTTGGATGAAAATCAGGAGCTTTGTGGCTGTCCCATTGACTGCCAAGTAAATGACACTGTCAAGGCCCAGAAAAATATGAAAGACGTAGTCAAAATAGTCTGACGTGATCACTGTTGATGAAAAGTGTCCATTAAAACATTTGTCTGATTTGTCAAACATGTAAACTCATCCTTGTTTTAGTTGTGGTACTTTTCTAGCAACTGACAATTTGAAGACAGACTAGAAATTGGAAAGTACCGTTAACCACTGACCTTCATTTACTCACACATTTTAAAAAACACTGAGAATCTGAGGAAATTGATCATTGATGTCATTTTATGAGTAATCTGTTATTCATACCAATCCATATTAGATAATAGTAGTTTAACCATGTGTATATTTTGAACAGTTCTTAATTTCAAAGGTCAAACTAACTTTTATATATGTGTGTTAAAGGTGACCATGCAGGACTATCGTTCAGAAGTGAAGGAGCTGTTTGCTGCTGATGAGCAGTTGGCTGCAGAGGTAGAGTATAACCTCAAGCAGTTTGAAAAGGAGAAACAACAAGAACAACAGCAGATGGAGAACCAACTAGCTAACTTTACACTGTCACCCCGACGAACTGTGAGTCAAACATATGCATACATTGGAAAGTACCAAAAGTTTGACAACAAAGCAATGAAGTATTACTGCTGGTTTTTGACATCATCTTTCTTTCTTTTACTGTTTCCCTCTCCTGTCCTTTCTTTAGGGTAATGCTGTGGCTTCTTCTGCCCAAGCAGCAAATGTTGGGGGACAGACAGGTTTTGCCACCCCTCAAAATCGTCACGCTGCTAAAGGTTCTGCACAAACACCTAAATCTGCTGATGCACTAAGGTAAAACTGAGGCACATCCAAGTACAGCAGATATCAGTACACTATCAGGCATAAGTTTATTCTTTAAAATGTTTTTTAAAGAATTCTCTTTTGCTTATCAAGCCTGCATTTATTTGATCCAACATAACGTTGAATATTTTTACTATTTAAAATAACTGCTTTCTATTTGAATATTTTTTAAAGTGTAATTTATTCCTGTGGTCAAGCTAAATTTTCAGCATCATTACTCCAGTCTTCAGTGTCACATGATCCTTCAGAAATCATTCTAATATGCTGATTTGGTGTTCAGGAATCTTTATTATTATTATTATTATTATTATTATTATTATTATTAGCAATATTTAAAAGTTGAACAAAGTTTTACTTGGACTAGTAAAAAAAGCTTTTGTAATACCATTCAAAAACTTGGACTCAGTATAATTTTTATTTAGCAGCTTTTATTTAGCAAGGATGCTTTAAAGTGATCAAAGTGATGATGAAGACATTTATAATGTTACAAAAGATTTCTGTTTCAGATAAATGCTGTTCTTCTGAACTTTCAATTTATCATAGAAACATGAAGAAAATTCTACTGCTAAAACTCTTAAATCTAAAGCTTTATAATCACAGGAATTTTTTTTTTTAAATATATTCAAATAGAAATTTTAAATAGTTAAAAACATTTCAAAATTGGACTGTTTTTGCTGTACTTTTGAATTAAGTAAATGCTGGCTTGGTGAGCAGAAGATACATTAAAAGTCTAATTAAAGTCTGTTAAAAACTTTTGACTGTTAGTGTATATGAAGAGTTCCGATATATGTATATGAAAACCCCCTAAAAGCCATCTCGGTCAAAAATGAGATAACGATACTGAGTGAATGCTCTAGACACATATTATACATCCATCAAATACTTGTCCTTCAAACTCACTAAAATCCCAGCCTTGGCCCAATTAGGAGTACTAGCACTTATAGAAACCTATACATCAGAGCCTGATAAAAATGCATTTTTTGAAGAAAGATGTCAGATGGTTTTAGAAGCTTTTGCATCTGAACTCTTTATATACATTTTATTACACCAGTGTAATAATGGTATCTTCAACAAACATTATCTGTAAAGATTATATGTATTAATAATCATGTTGTATTTACAATTATTCTTTCCCTCAGGCGCCGTACTTATGCAGGCATGATAACTCCAGTCAGGACCCATTCTTCCCCTACAGTGTTTTCAACAGGTAAACCAACTAATTGTTGTCAGAAACAGAACAATAACTTATACAGAGCAATGAAGGTAATCTATTTCTGATGTTTTTTTTTCTGTGATTTAATTAATTACATAACTTTTATAATGTTTTCCATATTCATATAAGACTAAGCTGAGTATAAATACCAGCTGAGATTAAACATAAACTTAATATTCTGCCTCTTTGAATTCAAACTGCTTATCAAACAATAGGCACTATATATTAGGGCTGCACAAATACTAGATAATAATTTTTGACAATAATTAATTAAATTTTCAAAGTAACAATTATGGTTTCAATCCAAGGTGTATTTTGCTTCCATTCTGGGTGGCAAATAAAATTGTGTGAAAGGAAAATCATTGACAATAAACAATGCATTGCTTTCTGTGTGCTTTATTAAATAACATCTATATCATCTATATGTTAAAAAAAATCATTAAGTGCTCTTTCTCTCTCTCTCCCTCTCTTTCTCTCTCTTGCTCTCGCTCTCGCTCTTTCTCTCTCACTGTCTCCCTCTCTTTCCACTGAAAGGACGGGGAAAACAGGTTGGGAGAGCCATAAGCACTCCACAAGGTAAGATTCATTTATTTGGATGTCTCCCATGAATACAAATGTCCACCCTTAAGTAAATTTTTGCATTCCACTGCGCTGTTCTTCCAGATGTGTTTGACTGTCACACTTGCATTTTTTTTTTTTTTTTTTGCAGTGTCTCAATCTAGACTCTGCATTCTAAAAATGTGGTGCTTAAGTTAAAAGTATTTCCACTTCAAGTTTAAAAAAAAAAAAATTAGACCTTTTTTTTTTTTCCTCACTGATCTGCATCTCATGTTTTTAAATGCATTGTGTCTGAATGGCTTTGATATATGGCACCTCAATTTGATGTCTAGAAGTGAAAATGATTGTGTGTGCTATTGTATGTCAATTTAAAGATTTGAAAAGTACCTATGCTGAAATTAGCTTGTAAAACCACAGATATTGTTTTCTTTTGAGGAATGTAATAAAACTTTAATCCAAATGAGCTCTTTTTTTATTTTTTAAAGCGAGCATCAATGAAGTGACATTTGGAGAGCAAGTCAGTGCCATCTGCAATGAATCTAGAGGTAAGTCCTTTCTTTCTTTTTCTTTCTTTCTTTCTTTTCATTTAGTCTCTTAGATTACGTCAGATCAGAAGTCTCATTTATGACAACATAACCCAAGTCTATCAGTAGTTGATGGTTGGTAGCCTGCACATCTAAAGTTTAAAAATGGCCTTCACATGTTTTTTTGTTTTCTTCTCCTCATAGAATAAAATAATGCAAAAAAACACTGCAGTTTCTAACTTGACATTTTATACTGTAAACCTTGTTTATATGTTCGAAACCTAAAATTCCTTTTTGTTTCATAAACTGCAAAAGTTCAGAATGGATTGGTTGTGAAAATTTGAAAATTTTATATCTGGTTACAGGAAAAGTTGCTGATGAAGAAGAGAGTGTTCTGCATCTGATGTCACCAGAACAACAGTAAGTTTAAACATGTCAAATGAGTTAAGATGACTTTACAATATTTCATTTGATTTAACATAAACATCAATAGCAATATAACTTTAAATGATTAGATAAAGCATAAAGGTTTATTACTTAATATTACTAATATCTATTTTTATTTTCATCCCAGAAAACCAGTGCCCAGGCAGTGGAATGTGGAATCTCCTCTTGTACAAAAACGGAGATCTAAAAAAAAGCTCTAGTGAATGATTTTGTGTTAATTATACCTTTTACTTCATCATAATTTTAGAATGGACCTTCTTTATTTCACAGGGGATTCTTGATCACTTTTTTTTTTTAACTGTTACACCTTGTCTTATTTGTTAAAAGCAATGTTAATAAAATCTTTTGATACTTTGGATTGTATCATGTGGATTTCCTGGCTATATTGAAATGTACTAAAATGTCTGAATGCTGCAGTTGGCTGTATTATATAAAAAACATTCATCATGTATTGCCACATAACTCAGAGTTTGTCTCTGTATGGATAACTGCACATACACATCAGTTTTTTTTCTTTTAGAATACATGTTATGCATGAGTATTTAGTAATAAATGTTAATGTTTATTTACTATATACCGCCTGTAGAACTGAAAAAAAACATCGATCAACTAAGCCAAGTAAACATTATTTGACATGTCTATAAGAGCGTTTTTGTTTTTCGAGTGCTCCCTTTGGCTTTAATAGCAACAACACAAGAGCTGGCATCGACAAAATCTGATGACTATGTTCTCGAGCGTTGTTTGCGAAGATTTCAAAGAGCATCTTGTGCCTTTCAATAGCATTTGACCTTTTCAGTTCAATGTCACAGTGGTTGCGATTCCTCTCAGTGCCACATGAGGGCGACAGACGCCTAATTATACATAGTCCACACTGTCTACAGCAGGTTTTAATCAGAAATATGTACTCGCTGTCTTCAAACTTACATTCTAAGTTTCAGATTTGTTTTGGATTTTGAGATTTTTGGTGTGGTTTTTTTTTTTTTTTTAAGAATTCTCTTTTGCTTACCAAGCCTGCATTTATTTGATCCAAAAAACAGCAAAAGCAGTAATATTGTGAAATATTTTGACTAATTAAAATAACTGCTTTCTATTTGAATACAATTTAAAATATAATTTTATTTGTGATCAAAGCTACAGTTACATAAGTGTAACACGATCCTTTATCATTCTGATTTGCTGTTCAACAAACATTTTTGTTATTTTTATCAATATTTAAAACAGATGAGTACATTTTTCAGGATTCTATATTATACCATTCAAAAGCTTGGTGTCAGTATATATATTTTTTTTCTGGGGAAAGAAATGATAGAAATTAATACATTTATTTAGAAAGGATGCATTAAATAGATTTTTTAAAAAGATAAAGACATGTATGATGCTTCATGATTAAAAGCTTCCTATTATAGATGAATGCTGTTCTTTTTAACTTTCTATTCATCAAAGAAACCTGGAAAAATACTCGGCTGTTTTCAACATCATAAATGTTTTTTTGAGCAGCAAATCAGAATATTTGATTTCTGAAGGATCATGTGACTGGAGTAATGAGGCTAAAAATTCAGCTTTACAAATAATAAGAAATAAATTTCATTTTAAAATATATTATATAACTGACTGAAATCTTTAACAATTATACCTTGAAACATCTTGTTGCACTGTTTATAATATAGTAGCGAATAGCGAAATATGAAGGTTTAAACATTTCCTATTCAGAAATGTAGCTATTACTTTCAGTCATGCTATTTAGTTTAGATTTGGGCAGAAAGGCACCGAATATTATTTGCTGTATAGAATAATCTCTGTCGTCATATATACTTATCTGTTTAATTTAGTTATTTTTATTTCTTTATTATTTACTAATGTTTTACTCTTTCATACATAATTCGTTTTAGCGTTTTGTCAGTCATGTAACTTAGCTGAACGCTGAATGGCTGTTGCTAAGAGGTTGCCAAGAGAGATCAAGACGCGTCGGAGTGAAGCACCCTGGGAAGTGTACGCTTTCAACATACAAACATGAAGGCACGTATGTTTTTACATAATATAAAACTACTTAATGTCCCAGTATATTTGAAATGGAACGTCGCTGTTTGAAGTGCCCATGTGCTTTGCGAAAACAAATGTTTGAATGTTTTTAAGAGCATCACGAATAGCGTTAGCGCGATGGCTAGTTAGCCTAACAGCAGTTCGTGTATTATACCAGAGAAAATAAATGCGTGTAAAAAATCTATATATAAACTGCGAAATGTTGATAAACGTTGTCATATTTGCTTGTCTCCTCCTGTAGTGTTATTGCTTTATCTTTGTTGATAGTTTGTCGTTTTGTCATAACATTGTATGACTTACATTTATCAAACTGTATGATTTAAAACTTATTGTGTCTTTTTTCAGCGTGTTTTCACGCTGTCAGAGAAGTCCTGGTCTGGATCATGTCTGCAATACAAATGGCAGAAAACAGTAGGAAACTATCTTGCAGTTGCAGGGTGAGGAACTTTGCTTTGTTGGTTTGACCGTAAAGTGTTAATCTTTTTATGCATGTATGTTAAAAGTCATATTTTATTGATCCACAGCCCTGACAATTTTGTAAAAATCTTTGATCGGCATGGTCAGAAGATGAATGAGTTGAATCTGCCTGGGTAAGTGAGCATTCATGAATGCCTTGTCTATCTGAGACTCAAATTGAGAGAAGAACATTTTGTGTGATTTTGTTTCTGCATAACTAAAGAGCAACAATATTGACAGACTCTTATTGCTCATACTTTCATGTGTGTTTTTTATGCAGGATTTGCCTATCTCTTGACTGGGATAAAGATGGTGATATCTTAGCTGTGATTGCTGAAAAGTCTAGTTCCATCTACTTGTGGGATGCGAATGTTAACAAAACCTCACAGCTGGACAGTGGCATGAGGTGAGTGATGTGATGAGAGAGCAAACATATGTTATTAAGAATAAACTCTTTGAATTGGATTGTTTTTGAGATGCCTTTGTTTTTTTTCTGGTTGATACAGAGATCAGATGTCCTTTCTGCTCTGGTCTAAAACTGGGCCATTGTTGGCTGTTGGCACATCTAAAGGAAACCTGCTCATCTACAACCAGCAAACCTCACGCAAGATTCCTGTTCTAGGTAAAATTAAGAAATTAAAAAAAGAGAGGGATTAAAATGAATATATTTACTATTTAAAATTATATTACTTTTAATGTACAACTTATATTAATAATATTTTTCCTCTTTATTTTAATATATATTTTATATATATATACTGGTAAAAATGCAGTAATTAAAAAAAAATCAGTTAAATTAATAGAATGCTGTGTGAATAGTTTCCACATCATGCATGTGTACATGTAGGTAAGCACACAAAGAAAATCACATGTGGCTGTTGGAGCTCTCAGAACCTTTTGGCGCTGGGAAGTGAAGACCGCAGCATAACAATCAGCAACCATGAGGGAGACACCATTCGACAGGTACATTAGAGTCTGTCAGAACTAGATCCTTTAATATTGTATATGTTTATGCACACATATAAGTAGTGAAATGCTGTTTACCGCTCCTTTTCTCACCTTCAGACCTCTGTGAGAGCAGATCCTGCAGATGTTCAGTTCTCAGTGATGAAAACAGATGAGCGATCATCTCCAGGAGAAAGCACTGTATGTTAACATGCTCATTTTATTTTATTTTTACACTGACCTACTTATAGTTAGAGGTCAACATAAGAGTAAAATCTTATATTCCAATAATATTTTAAAAATTATTTATTAATTTATTTTTTTGCATTTTTAAATCAGCAGTTTTGCATCACAGTAAAATTCTAATATTAATAAACTATACAAATATATTTAAAATGTACACTGCTGTTCAAAAGTTTGGGATCAGTGATTTACAATTTTTATTATTATTATTTTTTTTTAAGAAATGTTTTCTGCTCATCAAAGCTGCATTTATTTGATTAAAAATACTGAAACAAGCAGTAGTATTGTTAAATATTATCGCAATTTTAAAATAGTGGTTTTCTATTTTAATACACTTTAAAATAAAATGTATTCCTGTGATGCAAAGCTGAATTCTCAGCATAATTTCTCCATTCTTCTCCAGTCTTCCAGTCACATGATCCTTTAGAAATTATTCTAATATGCTGATTTATTATCAATGTTGTAAACAGTTGTGCTGCTTAATATTTTTTGAGAATCTGTGATACTTTTTAAAGATTTTTTTAATGAATAAAACGTTAAAAAGAACAGCATTTGTTTAAAATATAATTTTTTTAACAATATACACTAGCATTCAAAGTTTGGGGTCAGTATTTCTTTTCTTTCTTACTTTGTCTGAAAAAAAAAGTATACTTTTATTCAGCAAGGATGTGTTAAATTAACAAAAGGTGATAGTAAAGACTTAGAAAAGATGTAAGTAAAGACTTTTTTAACTTTTTATTCATCAAAGAATCCTGAGAAAAGTGTCACAGGTTCCAAAAATTATTAAGCAGCACAACCGTTTCCAACATTGATAATAAATTAGCATATTAGAATGAATTCTACAGGATCATGTGACACTGAAGACTAAAGCAATGATGCTGAAAATTCAGCTTTGCATCACAGAAACCGAAAACTCGAAAACCACTATTTTAAAAAGCAGTAATATTTCACAATATTACTGTTTTTATGTATTTTTGATCAAGTAAACGCAGCCTTGATGAGCAGAAAATGCTTCTTTAAAAAAGCATAAAATCATACTGATCTCAAACGTTTAAACTGCAGTGTATATTCAAAATATTAAATAAATCGATTAATATTATTATTATTGTTATTATAGTTATTTATTTCATTATAATAATCAGATAATGGGTTTATTCAGTGAATTACTATAATGCAAGGTATTTCTTCTGGATATTTTCTTTTGATTTTGAACTCTTATCAATTTAATTTTATATTAAGCCAGCTTTTGGCAACATTGTTTGCCAACCATGTCACCTTAAAAATACCCCTTGATAACAACTTGGGCCACTTACTCTAGCTCAGCTTTTTCACATTGTTTCATGAGAATGCAAATATATTTACAGGATGACTAAATGATATTTAACTTGCAGGTTAGTGTGGCTTTAGGAAAGAAGACCCTGTTTCTCTTTAATCTAAACGACCCTGATAACCCTATAGAACTGGCCTTTCAACAGCGTTACGGCAACATCATCTCCTACCGCTGGTACGAACTCACACACATTAACTTGCGTCTCACTGCCCTGCTCTTTAATAATTGTATATTTGTAATAATTTAATAACAAGATGTTTAACCACATTTCCTTCAGTAAATTTGAGTGCATTTTCCTTTTTCTCTCTAGGTATGGGGATGGCTATATCATGATTGGATTTTCACATGGCTACTTTGTTGTCATTTCCACACATATACGTGAGATTGGCCAAGAATTGTTTCAAGCCCACAATCATAAGGACAGCCTGACTAGCATCACCATCTCACAATCCCTAAACAAGGCTGCGTCCTGTGGGGACAACTGGTAAGTGTTCATTAGTATTCAGATGTCATTACAATAGATGTTTGCATTGCTGCCATATGCCACATTTCCCGGTGGGTGGATCGACTTGTTGGCCAGGTGTCAAAACCAATTTACATATGCAAAGTCATTATAAAAGGTTGCTGATTACAGTTACAAATCGCCTTCAGCTCTCTGATACATTGTACCTTTTTTCTCTGCCAATCGTGACAGTTTTATCCACCACTCACTGAAAATGAAATTTTCTTTCTGGGCGTTAAGATAACACTGTTATATCTCTCTGTCAGTATTAAGATACATGACTTGACTGATCTGAAGGAAATGTATGCTATTGTCACTCTGGATGAGGAGACCAAAGGTATGAAAGAGTTTTTGATGCCTATTAATGCACTGTATTTGTGTGAAAAGAATTAGTTCTTAGTTCTGTGGGTGTTTTTCTCAGGCCTTGATCAGATGTGTTGGACTGATGATGGGCAGCTGTTAGCTGTATCTTCTCAGCAGGGAACTTTGCATGTCTTTCTCACCAAGCTGCCCATATTGGGAGACAGCAGTGGCACTAGAATCGCCCATCTTACATCCCTGTTGGAGGTTACGGTCGCCAACCAGGTGGAAGGGGTAAGGAGATGATACACAGTCACAGACATGCATCGAAAAAACAAGGTACTTATAATGCACATTCTAAAAAAGCCTATGCATAGGTTGTACCTGATTATTGGTGCTTTCAAGCATCACTTTTACTGTTGGTCACCTTTTTCCAAACCGCTAATGCTGGGTTTTGAACATGCATCTAACATCTTTTGCATGACAAATGTGTATGATTGCTCATAGTGCTAGAGGTATGCTATTACTTTTCTAAGCAGTCAGACACAATCAAACACATGAAAAACATTAATTTGACTTTTGTTGAAGGAAGAACCATAGCCATATGTGGAGGTTCTTTTAAAGGGATAGGTCACCCAAAAATGAGAATTACCTCCTGATTTACTTACCCTCAAGCCATCCTAGGTCTATATGACTTTCTTCTTTAAGGGTGCTTTCACACTAGCACTTTAGGTGCGCCCCCGGGTTCAATTGACGTCAGAGTTCGGTACGTTTGGATGATGTGAACGCTGTCTTCCGAACTCGGGTGCGCACCTGCGAACTGTGCCCGAGTCTGTTTAAAAAGGGTGGTCTGGGGTACGGTTCATGTGAACTCTGGTGCAGTTCGCTGCTGATATGAATGCAATCGTACCAAATCGTGGAAGTGAACCACTATTAATGACGTATTATGTGATAAAAATGTGTGTATGTGTGTGTTTCACTCACTTTCCTGATGAACGTGACTGAGGCACTGCAAATAGAGAGCTGTATATGTCATTTCTGTTCATCTTCAGCAGTCTTTAGAGCATTTGCAGTACATTTGTAGGACAGACGTTACATGCTGTTATGTACTAAAGCTGAAAACAAAACTGACGTCTCAAAAAAACGTCAAAAAAATGTCTCAAAGAGAGCAATGTTATGCATTTTGCCGCCGCCTCCTGAACCATTGTTACTAAGTCACGGGCAGGGGGAGGGGGGAGCAATCGAACTCTGGTTCGGACCAGGCAATCAAACCAAATGTGAAAGCACCCTAAGACAAATACAGTTGGAGTTATAGTAAACATTGTTTTTTAATAGCTGTAAATGGCTGTTGATGTCCAATAAAGTGCATCCATCCATCATAAAAAGTGGTCCACATGGCTCTGGGGGTTAATAAAGGCCTTCTAAAGTGAATCAATGTGTTTGTGTAGAACAGATATCCATAATTAATGCTTTATAAACCATAACCTCTAGCTTCTACTAAGTGTCATAAGCGTGTACACAAAAGAGTGGTGTTCTAGCAGATGATGTAGGACGTAGACATTGTTTTGTACTGTCCACTGTCTTGTGAACACGTGTACAACAGTTTGCAGAAGCTAGATATTGTGATTTATAAAGTTCTAAATATGCATCATTTTGCTTCAAAAGGTCTTCATACAAGCGGGTTGTGACACTCGTTCATTCAACAGTCGAAGGTAGTGATAAGCAAATAAAGTCTTGTGAAGCACTGAAATTTTCCTCTGACTGTTTCAGGAAAAGAGTCACTTCAGGTGTGTCAAAAACATTGTGGCATTCACCACACATTCCATACAGATCAATTCATGTCACATACACAAATAAAAGCCTAACAATGTGTTTTGGTTTGTTGAATTTCTGTCCCTGATAAATTAATTTAATTGTGCCATTATCAATGTATAATAGATTAATTTAATTGTGCCATTATCAATGTATAATAGATTAATTTAATTGTATTCAAGTATTCAATAGATACTAGGTTTAAAAAGACTTCTGTAGAAGTTGAAGTGTCAACTCAAGCTTTTTACTCAAGTAAAAGTGTAAAAGTACTGGTTTCAGAGCTACTTAAAGTATAAAAGTAAAAGTAATGCAAGGAAAAAAATGCCATTAAGGACAAAATAAAGAAACTAAAGAAATATTCTTTTTTTGAGTAACGACCCCAACACTGGCTTTGTCCTTGCTGGAGTGTGGGGTTGCCAGGTTTTCACAACAAAACCCACCCAATTGCTACTTAAAACTAGCCCAAAAGTAGCCCAATGTCGTTTTGAGGGGGTTCCCCATTAAAAATCGCATTCTGAGGGGTAAACTACACATTTTTTGGCGGGGTTCCCCTGGTATAATTAGCATTCCAGGGGCTAAATATTACATTACTGGGGTCGCGTAAACAACCCGCGGCAACAGGGGTAAAGTAGCCAAATTCCGCGGGAAAACCGGAGTGTGGAGTGTGGAGTGATTTGTGTCATGTGCAGGTGCGATGGATTGCGTACAAACCAATAGGGTGTCGGAATGGTATGTGTTTATACTTCTCATCCAACCACAATCAAATTCACTCTATCCGGATGATGCGATTTATCTGGATAGGTTTTTTTTAAGGGTGACAAGCTGGAATGAACACAAGCCGAAATTAAATAGGAGTAACAAGGCTATTTTTAAAATGTAAGGAGTAGAAAGTACAGATAATTGCGTGAAAATGTAAGGAGTAGAAGTAAATAAGTCGTAAGTCGGCTGAAAAATAATTACTCCAGTAAAGTATAGATACCCAAAATTTCTACTTAAGTAAGGTAACGAAGTATTTGTACTTCGTTACTTGACACCTCTGAATAGAAGAATGTACACATGAATTGCATATGGCATATGTTTAATTTTCCTAAAATAATTTGTATTTTTCATATTACTTGAATGATTGGGTATTTAAAAATAAAATTAAATAAGTCTGAATGAAAATGTACTCTTACTTTAAGAGTTGAGGGTTTGAATATTCCAAGAGCACAGTAGAAACCATCTAGCAAGACCTTTAGAATGACTCGGAACACCTTAGCAACTGGATAGCAATGCCCTTGTAACCTCCCACAGAATTCCTTCTGGTGTGTGTGTGTGTGTGTGTGTGTGTGTGTGTTCTTTGCCAGAAGGTTTTTCATAGAAAATGTTAAAATATGATTTGATGTATATTCTTTCTTCTCAGGAGTCCCCCGTTGCTGTTGCAGTGGAGGTGGAGCCTAGTTTTATAGCTGTGGGACCATATCACGTTGCTGTGGGCATGAATAACAGAGCGTGGTTTTATGCATTAGGAGACAGTGGTAAGTGAGAAACAATATAAATTCACAATACAGGAAAAAAGGAATATTCTGTCTTCTATTATTGACTTTCTGTACTTAAAGGGAAAGTTCACCTAAAAATGAAAATTCTGTCATCATTTACTCCACATTAAGTCATATGGATTTGTTTTATGGCACCTTTATTATTTTCTTTTGATTATATGGACTTTTAATGGAAGGATATAAAGCTGTCAGGTTTCATTAAAAAGCTAAAAGACTAATGGGTTTTTGAAACGTCATGATATAAATGAGTAAATGATGACAGAATGTTCATTTTTGGATGAGCTAACCCTAAATGTGCATGTGTATGTTTTAGGTGTGGAGCGTGTAAAAGACACTGAGTATTTAGGGACAGTGGCCAGTATGTGTCTCAATTGTGACTATGCTGCTGCCTTGTTTGAGGGGAAAGTCCAGCTGCATGTGGTAAGAAGCCAAAACAAATGACCCTTAGTTTTTTCTACATTTTTGTTTTATTTTATTTTTATTTATTTTGTGTGTGTGTGTGTGTGTGTGTGTTTTTATATGAAAGATTGATGGAGATGAGCAGGCTGTTCAGGAGGACAGACAGACGAAATTGTTTCCAGAACCTGATCAGAAATACCGCATCCTCAGTCATGCTCTCACCTCTGAGTTTCTGTATTATGGGACAGACGTGAGTCTTCAGATATACACATTTTTTCACTGTTACCTCATTTTATTAAACATATAGTTTTAAATGTTAAAATGTACTTTATAAAACGCATACATCACTAAATTATGGAAGCCTGATTACTGACTTTTTTTTCTCTGAATTGTGTGATTATAAACTTGCATTTACAAGTTATACAGTCAGAATTACGAAACATAAACTTGCAATTTTGAGAAATAAACTCAATTCTGAGAAATAAAGTGGAAATTCTGAAAAATTAAAACAGAATTGCGTGATATGAACACAATTCTGACTTTTTTTCTCAGAATTGCGAGTTTATATCTTGCAGTACTGAATTTATAACATGCATGTGCGAGTTATTAAATTAGAATTGTGAGATATAAACTCTAGTTTACTCCTTTAGTGTTTTTGATATAACATGGCCTCATATACCTTATTACCTAAATTCATAGCATTCTTTGTGTTTTTCTCTCTCTTTCTGTAGACTGGCTTGATTCAGTGTTTTTATTTTGAAGACTGGCAGAGTGTGAATGAGTATCGCCACACAGTGGGTGTACGCAAAGTCTTTCCAGACCCCAATGGAACTCGTCTTGTTTTTATTGATGAAAAAAGTGATGGCTTCCTTTACTGTCCGGTACACACAAATAAACACATTACTTCTTTTAAAGGATTACTGACCCTCATGTTGGTCCAAAACCTGTGACATTCATTTTCAGATAGTTTGATATTTTAAACAATGTTGGTAACTAAACCTTTTTGGTGACCATTGACTTCCATTTAAAAAAAAACAAAAAAAAAACACTTGGACATTTTCAAAATGTCTTTTTTTTGTGTTCCACAGAAAAAAGTAAGTCATTCAGGTTTGGATCAACATAAGGATAAGTAAATGTTTAAAACATTTTTTTTTTCTTTTTTTGGTTAGACTATCTTTTTAATGACCAGTAGAAAAATATGACATTGCTGAGAGACTCATGTCAAACTTTAAACCAAGTCTGTATTTCCTTCAGGTAAATGATTCAGTGTTTGAGATCCCAGACTTCTCTCCTGCCATTAAAGAAATTTATACATTTACAAAGTCACTGTAGTGGTTTTTTTTTTTAATCGACCATAGTCTTACATTTTACATTACATTCATGCTTTTAGGAGACGCTTTTATCCAAGAGCTTACAATAGTCATGGTGTACAATGTCAGGTTTATTCAGCTGCTTCTTGAACGATGTGATGGTCTCAGCAGTTTAAGTGGAGACTGGCATTTAATTTCACCAGTGAGGAGCAGAGAGGTTTTGTAGAGTGGCTTTATGCCTCATTGTGATGGAACAAAGCATTGCTCATTCAGTGACCGTCGCTGGCGGAAGATCCTGATGTGTGTGTGTGTGTGTGTGTGTGTGTGTGTGTGTGTGTGTGTGTGTGTGTGTGTGTGTTTGTAGTTTCAGGATCATGATGAAAGCTGTCTGGCAGGAGTGGCTCGCATGTCTATTCGCATGGGTGACATTCGTAGAGGAGCAAACCAGGCCATCAAACACCCCAGCAGAGCTCTGAAGAAAGACTGTGGAGCCATTCTGGAAAGCATGAAGGTGTGTGTGTTAATACATGTTCATTAACATACACATCACTTTACCTGCTAGAGAGCAGTATGCTTTGATTCAGAATTTCTTGTTGGCTAAATGATTTTGTGTGCAGCAATATTCAGAAGCGGCTCAGCTGTATGAAAAAGGCCAGTACTATGACAAAGCTGCCTCTGTCTACATACGCTGCAAAAATTGGTAATACAGCTTCCTAACAGTAAATAACTGCTACATCACAGATTTTAATGTTTTAACTACTGTTGATCTCTAATCTCAGGGCAAAGGTAGGGGAGCTCCTGCCCCATGTGACATCCCCAAAGATTCATCTGCAGTACGCTAAGGCAAAGGAGGCGGATGGCAAGTATGTACCAAATACAAGTGCTCACCAACAGTCACTATTCATACTATTTTTAATTATTAGTATTATTATTATGTTTTTTTTGTTTGTTTGTTTTTTTTTTTTAATATATACTGCTGTTCAAAAGTTTGGGATCAGTAAGATTTGTAATGTTTTTCTTTAAGTTTCTTATGCTCATCAAGGGTGAAAGAAAAAACAGTAATATTGCGAAATATTATTGCAATTTAAAATGTATGCAGTTTATTATTGCAGTTTTTTTATTTTTATATTTTGTAAAATATAAATGATTCCTGTGATGTAAAGCTGACTTTTCTGTCTTCAGTGTCACATGATTCTTCAGAAATAATTATAATATTCTGATTTATTATCAATGTTGGAAACAGTTGAATCTGTGATACTTTTTTTAGGATTCTTTGTTTACAAATTTTAAAAAGAACAACATTTATTTAAAATCTTTAAATAAAAATATTTTGTAACAATATACAATACTGTTCAAAAGTTTGGGGTCAGTCATTTTTTATTTCTTTTTCTGAAAGTAATCAATACTTTTATTCAGCAAGGATGTATTAAATTGATGATTTTAAGTTATTGTAAAGACTTACGTTGTTGTAAGTTGTTAGATCTCTATTTTGAATAAATGCTGTTCTTTTTAACTTTTTATTCATCAAAGAATCCTGATAAAAATATGACAGGTTCCAAAAAAATATTAAGCCTACAGTTTTCGGCACTGATAATAAATCAGCATATCAGAATTTTCTGAAGGATCATGTGACACTGAAGACTGGAGTAGTGACTACTGAAAATTCAGCTTTACAGGAATAAATTATAATTTAAAGTATTTTAAAATAGAAAACCATTATTTTAAATTGTAATAATATTTCACAGTTTTGCTGTTTTTTCTATATTTTTAATCAAATAAATGCAGCCTTGGTGAAGTCTTACTGATTCCAAACTTTCAAACAGCAGTGTATATAATAAAAAGATTTCCCCCACAATACGTTTTCCATAATTTTCTTATTTTTTAATTATAATTTATCTATTTACACCCATTAGAATTAAACAATTTGGGTGCTGACTGTTGTGTAGTGCAGCATCTTCAAATGTAAAAAGAGATGCAGAACATTGTTTGAGGCAAAAATTACTTGTGAAGTATGGAATGTTTTTTTTTCAGCTCAGTTTAATAAACCGTCTTTTTCTCTCTGAATAGAAATGTTAAAATCCTCAAAGTTAGCAGTTCTTATTGGGGAAAATGTTTCTCCTTGTGTTATGAACACTATTGTACAACCACGTTCAAGAAAGTCAAACATTCCCCGAATTGCCACTTTTTTGTGTTTGTGTATAGATATAAAGACGCAGCAATGGCCTATGAAAGTGCACGAGACTGGGACAATGTAATTCGAATCCTACTGGAGCATCTTAACAACCCTGAGGAGGCTGTCCGTATCGTACGAGAAACTCAGTCCATAGAAGGAGCCAAAATGGTGGCCAGGTGAGTAAAGAGAGAAACACCATAAATTTTTGTGGCAAGTAAATTAAACCGTAAATTTTCTCTTTTATAAAATGTATTTCAACCAGTAAAAATTTATTTTTCTAGATTATTAGGGTTAAACACCTGTCCTTAATTGAAGTTCTTTGGTCATCTTGATTTTCTGTGTGATGAATGTTGGGTTACTACACAGGTTTTTTCTGCGTTTGAGTGATTATGGCTCAGCGATCCAGTTTCTGGTTTTGTCACGTTGTAGTGATGAAGCTTTTCAGCTCGCTCAGCAACATGGGCAGATGGAGGTCTACGCTGACATCATTGGTGACCTCTATGATCATTTCACACTTGGGTCATTCCTACTATGCAGTACATTTTCATACATTTAAAAAAAAAAAACATTTTCTTGAGAATACATTTTTCATTGCCTATGAATACATAGGTTTCTACAGTGCCTTGCGAAAGTACTATATTCAGGATGTTAAAAAACAGGTTTTTGCTTTGCTGTTATGGTGTATGGAGTGTAGATTGATGTGGAAAAAAGTCATTTAAAGCAGTTTAACATAAAGCAGCAACATAACAACATAAAATGTGAAAATGTGAATCAGTGATATGAAATGATATAATAAATAAAAAGAAAACAAATATGTTTTCATTACATTTCAGATTTTCCATTCTGTTAATCTTTTTAAATAGTACTTTAAAGAGCTAGTTCACCCAAAAATTGTAATTCTGTCATTAAGTACTCTCTCATCATCTTGGAAACACAAATCAAATCCAGAAAGGTAGTAAAGACATTGTTAAAATAGTCCATGTGACATTGGTGGCTCAACCTTAATTTTTGAGGCTGCGAAAATAATTTTTGTGCACAAAGAAAACAAAAATAACTTCCTTCAATTACTGCATAAGCATTTTTTTTATTATTTACAAATTTAAAAGCATAGTGCTGTATCTAGGAACATCCTAAATTTCATTTAACTACACAGCAACTAATTTACAAGGTTTATTCATACAAATTGTATCGGATGAGTAAGTTTAATATGTCATTTTTTTTATCATGCTGTATGCTGTGTTCAGGTTCGGAGGCTACAATAGAGGACTATCAGAGCATAGCGCTGTATTTTGAGGGGGAGAAGAATCATCTTCAGGCCGGGAAGTTCTTTCAGAAGTGTGGACAGTACAGCAGGGTACGGAGAACCGTGTGTGCTTTTTGTGTCGATTAATTTCTCTTTTTCTTTCCCATGCCTGAGTGCACTTCCTCTGTCTTTCAAGCTCTCACTTTTCGTCACACTTGGTTGCCCTTTCCTCTTTGCTCATTATCTCTAAAGGGATTCTTTACTCAACTGACTGTGCTAATTACATCAGTCATTAAATGCTTATTAATGTATTTGTATCTGTCTGTCTACACACAGGCGCTGAAGCACTTTTTGAAATGTCCTAGCTCTGATGACAGTTTGGCCATAGAGATGGCCATTGAGACGGTGAGTACAGATGGGAAGCAATTAATTCACTTCTTACTACAATATATTCACATCATTTGTCAGAATGGGGAGATGCACACATCTTTCAAACATTTGGGAATTTCTAGCTTAAAATATGTTCCACTAGAAGGTTAACCACAATTCAGAACAATTCTGAGAGATGTAGAAAAGGTCTTTATTTTTTATACAAAATTACTATACAGTTATAGTGTAGCTAACATTCTTATCAAATTACTGTTATTTATTTCTGTTGATGTCCTATCTAGAAACAAGATGTTTGGCAAAAAATGATGGTGATAATGTCTAGTTGTAAAGAGCTATTGCTTGTTATGATAACAATGATGATGATGATGATGCTGATTTTGTCTGTTTAACAGGTAGGGGAAGCCAAGGATGAATCTCTAACCAATCAGCTTATTGATTATCTGATGGGGGAAAGTGACGGAATGCCAAAGGTATTGAAAACATGACACAGATCTTAATAGAGCTGCAAATGAAAAATAAACTATATCATCTGGAATTAAATCAAAAATCAAATTAAAAATGGTAATTTTGTGAAGTTTAATACATTAATTTTAGTTTGTTTTAAAAAGTGAATTACAACAAAAAATATCATTTTATTTAGCAAAATTGAGCAATAGATTGATCAAAAATTACATTAAAGGGATAGTTGGATTTGGAAAATGGAAAATGAAAATGACCCCATGATTTACTCACCCTCAAGCCAAATCCAATTGAAATCCGATCATATTTAGATAGTCTGAGTGGCAACGAACTACATAAAATCCAATTTGTGCACATTCCGCTTCCTGCATTTATGACACTGTCTCAGAAGACAAAATATAATCCAACGCGACGGCAAACAAAAAATGGACTTCAAAATCTCAACCCCCATTCACTTCCATTTATAAAGCTTGGAAGAGCCAGGACATTTTTTTAATATAACTGATTGTTTTCGTCTGAAAGAATAGTCATATACACTGATGAAGGTCAGTGGATCGAAACGTTGCTTCTGCTTCTGACAATAAATCTTAATATTTAGCAAGTATTGATAGTGTGCGGCATTGCATCTTTTTATACTGTAGTTTTGATTAAATAAATGTAGCAATGGTGAGAGAGACTTTTAAAAAGACTTATTTTTAAAATCCTACCGACCCAGAACTTTTGAACAAAAGTGCAGAAACTTGTATTAAAAATAGTTATGTTGCTATAGCTGAACTCAGCATCTGAATTTGGAGTCAAAACTATCCGTAAATGCTTATTTCCTGTTTCTTCCATAATCCCACTGGATACATCACCACTCCTTGCTCCAGGCCTTTCACTGGATAGGACTTTTTCATAATATTTGATTAAATTAGACACATGAGAATTATCTGATGGCTCCAGGCGGCTCTAACCTTGCCTTTTACTCACTTATTATCAGGTTTTTCTTTTGTAAATGTTTGGGTACTTTTTTAAAATTCTGGGCATTGAACCCTTTAAGTGTCTGTATAACAAACAAGCATCTATTGATATGTTCAACTAAGTACTGTAAATATTTTGTTGCTGTCATTATCAGATTGGTTCCTTTTGTCTGTGCACTCATCATCTCTCACTCATCCTCTCTCTCTTCCGTGTCACTGCATGTGTGTAGTCTCTTGCCGTGAGTAGCTCATTGCATCTGCTGATATTTTCCTTTGTGGTGACCCAGCAGAAGGCACTTGTGTGTGTGTCTGTGTGTAATGTGGAATTGTGTTTGTGTTTCAGCGGAGTTTCTCTGCTTGATTACTTCAGATTCTGTCTGTGTGTGTTTGTGTTGTAGTTATCTGTACTGTTTAATTTAAAAATTCTAAATGATTTGATTCAGAACAAATCATTGTATTGAGTGCTCTCTAGCTTTTTTGATGATATTGGTATGTAGCCTAAGAAATGTATTATCAGTAAAAATGTTTTGACTAGATAATGTTTGTTGGTTCTACTCTTTCCTAGGATGCAAAATATCTGTTCCGGTTGTACATGGCTCTCAAACAGTACAGAGAGGCAGCAAGAACTGCTATTATTATCGCCAGAGAGGAGCAGTCTGCAGGTCTGATTTCGGTACTATTTGGTTGTACATGTATTTGGTTGGTCTATGGAGTGAGTTTACTAAACAGATACTAAACAGCACAAATTTTTGGGAGTGTGTTGCGACTCAACATGTAAAATAAGACAATACATGGTTAGGGAATTCCCAACCAGTGTTTTTTGTGAAGCATACTTAAAATAGGTGTGGGTTATATGTTGCAGGAAACTACAGGAATGCCCATGATGTTTTGTTCAGCATGTATGCTGAGCTTCAGACACAGCACATTAAAATTCCAGCAGAGATGGCCACAAACCTGATGATTCTGCACAGCTACATACTAGTGAAGGTGGGAAACACAAATACATGTCTGCTCAATTCACATTTTTACATACGTTATTTGTAGAAGAAAAAAAGCATTTTACAGCATTTATTATTATGCTCAAATATTTTATGTAGCGGGCCCAAAAAGTAAAGTTTTTACATTCAAAGGTTTGGTGTCGATCAATTTTTATTAAACCCCAAAGGGTTAATTTTTATTCAGCATAGATTAATTTTATGAAAATTGAAGGTAATGGTTTTTACATTGTAACAAAAAATGTCTATTTCAAATAAATGTTGTTCTTTGGAACTTCATTGATTTAGAGAATCCTTAACAAAATCATGGTTTCCACAAACATATTAAGCCGCACAACTGTTTGCAGTGTTTCTACTAATAAAAATGGTGAAAAATTTAAAAATAGAATAGATTAAACAATAATTAGAAAAAGAAACTTGAGCACCAGTCAGCATAGTAGAATGATTACTTAAAATCATAATGTAACTTAAGTAATGGCTGCTGAGAAATCTGCTTTACTATCATTTAGGAATCAATATTTTTTTAAAACATATTAATAGGGAAAACAGTTATTTTTAATGATAATAAGAAGTATTTGACAATGTTACTGTTTTACTGTATTTTTATCAAATAAATGCAGTTTTGGTGAGCATAAGAGATTTAAAAAAAAATGAACATATACAGTGAATATAAAAAGTCTACACACCCCTGTTAAAATGCCAGGTTTATGTGATTTAAAAAAAATTAGACCATGAGAAATAATTTCAGAATTTTTTCCACCTTTTATGTGACTTATAACCTGTATAACTCAATTGAAAAACAATCTGAAATCTTTATTCAGTGGGAAATAAAAATAAAAAGCTAAAATAATGTGGTTGCATTAGTGTGCACACCCTTTTACAACTGGGGATGTGGCTGTGTTCAGAATTAACTAATCACATTCAAACTCATGTTGAATAGGAGTCAGTATACCTGCCATCATTTAAAGTGCCTCTGATTAACCCCAAGTAAAGTTCAGCTGTTCTAGTAGGCTTTTCCTGACATTATCCTAGTCGCATCTCACAGCAAAGGCCATGGTCCGCAAAGAGCTTCCAAAGCATAGGAGGGATCTCGTTGTTAAAAGGTAGCAGTCAGGAGAAGGGTACAAAAAAATTCTAAGGCATTAGATATACCATGGAACACCGTGAAGTCAGTCATCATCAAGTGGAGAAAATATGGTGCAACAGTGACATTACCAAGAGCAGGACGTCCCTCCAAAATTGATGAAAAGACAATAAGAAAACTGGTCAGGGAGGCTGCCAAGAGGCCTACAGCAACATTAAAGGAGCTGCAGGAGTTTCTGGCAAGTACTGGTTGTGTGGTACATGTGACGACAATCACCCGTATTCTTCATATCTCTGGGCTGTGGGGTAGGGTGGCAAGACGGAAACCTTTTCTTATGAAGAAAACCATCCGAGCCTGGCTCAATTTAGCAAAAACCCATTTGAAGTCTTCCAAAAACATGTGGGAAAATGTGTTATGGTCTGATGACACCAAGGTTCAACTCTTTGGCCAAATTCCAAAAGGTATGTTTGGAGCAAAAACAACACTGCACATCAGCAAAAGTACACCATACCCACAGTGAAGCATGGTGGTGGGAGCATCATGCTTTGGGGCTGTTTTTCTTCAGCTGGAACTGGGGCCTTAGTCAAGGTGGAGGGAATTATGAACAGTGCCAAATACCAGTCAATATTGGCACAAACCCTTCAGGCTTCTGCAAGAAAGCTGAAGATGAAGAGGAACTTCATTTTTCAGCACGACAGTGACCCTAAGCATACATCCAAATCAAAAAAAGAATGGCTTCACAAGAAAAAGATTAAAGTTTTAGAATGGCCCAGCCAGAGCCCAGACCTGAGCCCAATTGAAAATCTGTGGGGTGATCTGAAGAAGGCTGTGCATAAGAGATACCCTTGCAATCTGGCAGATTTGGATTGTTTTTTGCAAAGAAGAGTGGGCAAATATATAAGTGTATAAAATATATAAATATATAAAAAATAAGTCAAGATGTGCCATGCTGATAAACTCATACTCAAAAAGACTGAGTGCTGTAATAAAATCAAAAGGTGCTTCGACAAAGTATTAGTTTAAGGGTGTGTACACTAATGCAACCACATTATTTTAGTTTTTTATAGTTATAGTTATAGGTCACAATAAAGGTGGAAAAAGTTCTGAAATTATTTGTGGTATTTTAAGTTTTTTTTAATCACATAAACCTGGCATTTTAACAGGGATGTGTAGACTTTTTATATCCACTGTAGTAGCGGTAGTATATACAATTATTTTAGTTATAAATTATATCATATTGTTAAGACATAAGTATTGTGACACTTTCTGGAAGAGTCAAATATTAAATGAATAGTTCACCCAAAAAGGAAAATTCTGTCATTAAAACTCATGTCGTTCTAAACTCGTAAAACCTTCGTTTATCTTTGAAAGACAAATTAAGATATTTTTTATGAAATCCGAGAGCTTTCTGACCAAGCATAGACAGCACAACTGACACGTTCAAGGCCCAGAAAGGTAGTAAAGATATGATAAAATAGTCCATGTGACATCAGTGTTTCAGCCTTAATTTTATTAAGAAAAAACACATTTGTGTGCAAAGAAAACAAAAATAATGATTTATTCAACCATTTTCTTCTGTTCTGTGTCAATCTTCAAAGCGCATTTTAAACATGCATTTTAAAAGTAGTTTATGTGGCCTCACATTTATATTTCATATTTATTTAATGAAGAAAACCGAATAAACAAACATGAATGATCCTACAGAAATCTTCAATGCTTTCTTCTCAGTTTGTCCAGTGATTTGATGTACATGTCTGTGTATAAAATATTCACTGTTCTGTAAAGTGTTAGATGTTTGTTTTTTCATTCATTTTTCAGATCCATGTTAAAAGAGGAGATCATTTAAAGGGGGCACGAATGCTTATCCGTGTGTCCAACAACATCAGCAAATTCCCATCCCGTGAGACTCTTTTGTACACCTATCCACACACACACACATACAGTACACACTTCAAAACAGTTATGGCTGTCAGATCCAGGCTGTCAGATGTTTTCTTGTATAGAGAGGAGATGACAACCTCTGCATCTGTATCACTGGTTTAACAGTCAATAATAGATCACTTGGATCACTTGTGCCTTGTAAGCTAATTACATAATTACCCTGACATCACTGAAATGCTTAAAGACTTTTTCGACTGTGATGAGTAATGAGCTGTTTCCACACAACAGCAATTTATTTAGCGTATCGAGGCATCTCCCTCATAGTCTTTGTGGTCTCCCTAAGCATTAGGCTTTTTTAACTAGAGTTGTAGGCACTGGATCCTCCTTTAATGTAGCATAAAGCAGTGTGTGTGTTCATGGCCTACAGACATTGTCCCCATCCTCACATCAGCGGTTATTGAATGTCATCGTGCTGGACTAAGGAACTCTGCCTTCAGTTTTGCCTCTATGCTGATGAGACCAGAGTATCGTAACAAGATTGATCTCAAATACAAGAAGAAGATAGAGGCCATGGTCCGGTAAGACACGCAAGGGAAATTTACTAAGAATTAATTGCACCCATTAATAGCGTAGTTTTTTGCACACTCCGTCTGTTTTTTTAGCACATGATTTACTAAATAAAAGATGCAAATAAGGTAATAGCTATAAATGGTGCATATTGGTGCAATGCTATTTAATAAAAATATAAACTCGCAATTTTTTTCAGAATTGTGATATAATCTCGCAGTTGTACGAAAAAAGTTAGAACTGTGAGATTGTGTGATATAAACTCGCAATTCGGACTGTTTTTCCTCAGAATTGTACGTTTATATCTCGCAATTGTGAGCTTTCTACATTGAAATATCTCACAATTCGGACTTATTAACTCACAATTACGTGTTATAAAGTCAAAATTGAGATATAAACTCGCAGTTTTGAGAAAAAAGTCACAATTCTGAAAGAGTCAGAATTGCGAGTTGTGAGTTTATATCTCACAGTTCTGACTTAAATCGCAATTCTAAGAAAAAAAGTAAATTGCAAGAACTTTTGAAACTTTTGAAAAGTCAGAACTGCACATTTATTTATCAGTTCGTAAATTCTGTCTTTATAACACACAGTTGTGAGTTTCTAATTCTGAATTGTGAGATATAAACTCAAAATTCAGAGAAAATATATATATATTTTTTCCCCTTTTTCACAGAATTGTATGATACAAACTCGCAGTCCTGACTTTTTTCCACAGAATTGTGATATAAACTCACAATTGCAAGTTATAAACTTATAATTGCGAGATCTAAACTTGCAATTCCGCCATTTTTTTTCTCATAATTGCATGATATAAACTCGCAGTTGCAAGAAAAAAAGTCAGAATTGTGAGAAATAAACGTGAAATCAATGATTATATCTCACAACTGAGTTTTTTTCTCAGAATTGCGAGTTTATGTCTCACATTTCTGACTTTATAACTCACAGTTGTGAGTTAAGTCAGAATTGAGAGATATAAACTCGAAATTCTAAGAAAATATCAGGATTTTTATCCCTTTTTCTCAGAATTGTGTAATACAAACTCACACTTAAATTGCAATTCTAAGAAAAAAAGTAAATTGCAAGATCTATATTTGCAATTCAGACATTTTTTTTCTCATAATTGCATGATATAAAGTCAGAATTGTGAGAAATCAATGATTATATCTCACCATTTACTATCTCTTGTGGCTTTTTTTCTCAGAGTTTATGTCTCACAATTCTGACTTTATAACACACAATTGTGAGTTAAGTCAGAATTGAGACATATTAACTCGAAATTCTGAGAAAATATCAGGATTTTTGTCCCTTTTTCTCAGAATTGTGTAATACAAACGCACAATCCTGACTTTTTTCCAAAAGAATTGTGATATAAACACAAAAGTCAGAATTGCAAGATAGATTTGTCAGATTTCTGAGATATAAACAGATTTGTCATTATGAAGTCAGATTTGTGAGACATAAGTGTGCAATTCTGACTCTTTTTCTCAGAATTGTAAGCATATATGTCACAATTCTCACTTTGACTTTGTTTCTTCAGTAGAACACAATCAAAGATTTTTAACTCAAACTGTTGCAGTCTGTCAGTCATATAATGGCAGTCAATGGCTACCAAATCTTTGAGAATAAAAAAAACATACACAAACAAAACCAAACCAGCCCTCCTTTTTTCCACCTAAAAAAACTTTTTTTTTTTTTTTCCAAAAAGCTGTCCGTGTCTGTGCAAAAGCATCACAGATGTTTTGAATTGACTTTGCTCCTATTGCCATGACCCAATCATTGACCTTCTGTTATGCATCAGTCGTCCAGATACTTCTGAGGTGGAGGAGGAGAGCTCGCCCTGTCCCTACTGCGGCTTCAGCCTCCCAGACTGTGAACTGCTCTGTCCCGGATGCAAAAACAATCTGCCCTACTGTATCGCCACAGTGAGTACAGACAACTTAATCTACTGCATCATTGCACTGACTGAACACAAGCAACTCTTGCTCAGAGGGAGCAACCTACAGCTTCAGTTCCACAGTGTAAACGTCACAGAAAACCGTTCATCAGCCTCTTCCTCTGCCAGAAACCCAAGTGCCTATTTTAACTTCCTCTCTAGGTGCTATATTTCATTCTTGACTTATCTGTGACTATAATGAGAGGAATGACAATAAACTTGACTTGACCTTTTGGTGTGTATATGCAGACACGCACAGTTATGCAGTTTGTCTGATAGATGTGCGTGTCATTATTTTCAGGGTCGTCACTTGGTCAAGGAGGATTGGTGTGTCTGCCCACACTGTGATTTCCCTGCTCTCTATTCACAGTTCTCCCAGTAAGTCTCATCCATCCATAGTCCACCTGTCTATTCACCTATCTAGTCACCCACCCATCCATTGATTTTCTGTATTTGTATGCGTTTGTTTCAGGCTCTTGGAGAGCGAGTCGGTTTGCCCCATGTGTTCTGAGACTTTAAATGTCAGTGAGGTGAAAAAAGTTTCGGACTGCTCCAGATATCTGCAGCAGGATCAATTGGAACGCTGAGATCCCGAGAGCAAGAAAAGAGAAAGGCAGGGTAATGAGAGAAAAATCTCTTGCTTCCCCTAATGAAACTCTGAGTCTAATGAAATGCTTCTGTTTTGCATTTTGCATAATCTGCATAAAATCTGAATGCTTAATTGAGCAATTATTGTTTTTTTTTTCTTTTTTTTTTAATACATTTTTATTTTAACCCTTAAATGCATACTTTGGGTCTTTAGCGACCCGGGTGGTCATTCACTACCCTCTCCCTCCTTCATGTTTTCAAGTTTGACATCAACTTTATTAGTATTCCTCAATCTATTGACTATAAACAATATAACGAGAAAACAATAACAAAATATAAAACAATATCTGTTTTCTGATTATTTTTTTTGTAAATAGTGTATAGGGTCGCTAGAGACCCGAGGTGTGTAATAGTGTAAGTATATTTTTCGTGTGCAAAAATATGTAAATATCTGATGACTAAATACGTGCAATTCACCTTCATTCCTTGAGGAGGCACAATAATGATGTTATGCTTCACTCATAACTATCGAAGGCATATAACAAAAGAATATCATCAGCAAAAATGTAACTGGTTTGAATGGCTTTACTGCAGAGCAATTATTGTAATAAAAAAAATATAAATGTCACTGTTATTTAATGTCGGATGTGCTGAATAAGCTGCCGGTGATCAAAATATTGACTTTGAAGTTACTGAAAATGATAGCTTTGAGAATATGGTTGAGAACCCTTCTGAGTTTCAAAAGGTAACAAAATATGCTTTATTTTATTCTTCTGTAATTGTTCTTAAAATATCAAGAGAGTTTTTTGCTATTGCAGAAATTAGATATCCATCCGTGCTGAATATGTAGGTCTGGGTTGCTGAAGACCCGAATATGTAATAATGATTGGCAAAACATTCATGCATTTAAGGGTTAACATTTAATTTTCAAGTAATAGTTCATCCCAAAAACAAAAGAAATATTCTGTCATCATTTACTCACTCTCATGTAATTTCAAATCTGGATGAGGTCCTTTTTCCTGTGAAACATAAAAGTGAAATATTTTTAAGAATGCTGGCAACCAAAAAGTTTTTGTGACTGTTGACTTTCATTATACACAAAAAACTAAAAAACTTTCTCAAGATAGCTTTTTTTATGCTCCCCTGAAGAAAGAAAGCCATTTCCTTTTAAGTATTTCTTATTTATTTTACATGCTTTCGACAATCTTTTCATTTACATTTTTCAAAATCCTGAAACTTTTTTGTTTTCCAAGACATAGATACAGTATGTCAGAGATTACCCTTTTTAACATTTTTTTTAATTAAGAATTTGTAATATTTAATATTTGTCCTTAATATTTTTATTATGCAGTAACTGTTGTGTCTTTCAGTTTAGCATTTAGTCTTTTAGTAACTGTAATTTATCAAAAAAAGCACAGCCTTCCATACAGTATATCCATATTCCAATGAAATGGAAATTTAGTGTTTTATTGATCTTATTGACCTAATTGTTTTATGATTATTTATGTGGACAAAACTAAAATGAATGATTTGTATATTTTTGCCTCTTATGTTTCCTCTTTTCAGATTTTTCCTGTTTCTGGAAGCCAGGACCGATTTTGTAACTTCTATTGAAAATACAAAAAAAATATATATATATGTTATTTATTTAGATTGTAGCAATTTGCAATCATGGTATATTAATCTTTCAATAGAGAATAAAGAATAAAATAAATATATGAGGGTTTTTTGTACATTGTAAATGTTTATACATGTCTGTACACTACCCGTCAAAAGTTTTTTTATATATATATATATATAAATCTCTTCTGCTTACCAAACCTGGCAAAACTTTATTTTATCCAAAATACAGCAATCAGTAAAATTCTGAAATATTTTTACTATTTGAAATAACTGCTTTCTATTTGAATATATTTTAAAATGTAATTTATTAATGTGATGAAAGCTACATTTTCAGAATCATTACACTCAGTTTTCAGTGTCACATAATCCTTCAGAAATCATTCTAATATCCTGATTTGCTGTTCAAGAAACATTATATTATTATTATCATTATCAGTATTTAAAACAATTGAGTCAATTTTTTTCTGGATTTTTTCAAAAGTGGTGATACAGACAATTTATAATGTTACAAAAGATTTCTATTTCAGATAAAGAAGAAACCTGAAAAAAAAAAAGAATAACAATAAATGTTTTTGAGCTGTAAATCAGAATATTAAAATGTTTTCTGAAGGATCATGTGACTGGAGTAATGATGCTAAAATTCAGCATTGAAATCACAGGAATAAATTAGATTTTAAAATATATTCAAATAGAAAACAATTTTAAATAATAAAAATAATTACATATATTACTTTTTTGTATTTTTGATCAAATTAATGCAGGCTTGGTGAGCAAAAGAGACTTCATAACATTAAAAATCTTACTGTTCAAATACTTTTGACTGGTGGTGTATAGTACCTTTAAGCTGTATTTGTACAGTCTCTTATATGTGAAGTCTATACTTTCAGGGGCAACTGGCAACATTTATAATAATTAAAATATGAAATTTTCACAAACCCTCCTCCATCTCCCATTGGTCAAGCAAACAGGTAGTCCAGCCCCAGAGTGGATGTAGATTTGTCAGGCAGCTCAAACTCACAAAGCAGTGTTGACAACAATGCAGCCACAGCATTTATACTAAATCAAGCTATGAATGTTGTCTCTGCACATTTAACTGATAAAGTAGAAAATTACACATGAGCTTTAGTCTGAGTGGTTTGTACTGCCATTTTATAGCTTGGCCACAAGAGTTCAGCACTGCAGTGTGAGCTAATGAAAGGAGAAAGACAGTTAATCTAACCACCCAAGTGCTGACATTTATGTTGAGCTGGACTGTCCCTTCACCTTACATGTGGCCTTAAATTTTTTTACAAACAGATTTGGAGTCAGTGACTCTGTCTTTTAAAGTTTAGCTTCACCTCACTACTTTTGACATTCAGGCCCAATGTCATGCATTTTGAATTAGCTTTTAGTACTAAAATAATGTAATTGTAAATACTGGAGTTTGTGAGATCTGATTTATTTGCTAGTTTATCTGTACTTTAATATTAAAGTTTGTGCTTTAAAGGAATAGTTCATTATTATTTATTCACCTTCATGTTGTTTCAAAACTTGTATGATTTCCTTTCTTCTGTGTAACGCAAGAATATTGGTAACCAAACAGTTTTGGTGACCATTGTCTTCCATTTTATGGACAAAAGAACATACCAAGAAACTGTTCCTGTGTTATTAGTGTGACAGATTTTTTTTGAGAATATTTTGAGTATTTCAAGTAAAAGATAATCTTACTTATCTCATTCTTAATGTTGTCATATGTAATATATATTATACTTCGGATTAAAAATACACATCCTTGTTCTATCTTTAGACATGAAATCCAAACAGTGAGCTCCGTTTTTCATTTGTAGTGGTCAAATTTGCCAGAGCAGAAGATGAATTGTGTTCCTGCAGCCCTGGACAGATGGTGTGTGTGTGTGTGTGTGTGTGTGTGTGTGTGTGTGTGTGTGTGTGTGTGTGTGTGTGTGTGTGTATATATATATATATATATATATGTGTGTTGTGTGTGTGTGTGTGTGTGTGTGTGTGTGTGTGTGTGTGTGTGTGTGTGCTGTATATGTGTAGAAGCCATGAAATCATGTCCCATATTTGGCATAGCATCTGTCTTGTTTTGTAGTATCTGAGCGGATGATGTTGTGTAATGATCACTGTTATAAGAATGATAGTCCCTCACAGTAATTGTATTCTTTAAAGGATAATTCACCTGTGAAACTACAACAAGCTTGTGTGTGTGTGTGATAGAGGAGTGAGAGCTGATGTTTTACAGCATCTGAATTGCTGAGGTAAGTTTGTAATTCGTAAAGACCATCATGAAGCTGTCCTGTGTGTGTGTGTGTGTGTATGTGAGAGAGTGAGTTTGTGTGTGTGTCCTCTGCAGCATGCTGGCGTTGTGCCACGCTGAGAGCAGAATGGCTTCACAAATTCTGAAACACAATTGTAGTGTTTTATTGCCCAGTTGCGCTCTATATGTACTGGGCTTTCTCACACACCTATGCACCAAAGTTTTATATGCTATTACTTCATGTATGTATAGAGAGAGAAGATGAGTTTTATTTGATCAGAGTAATTTGATCAAATATATATATATATATATATATATGCAATTGAAGACAAAAGAGAATGTTTTCCTATTATTTTTTTATTTTAGAGAAAGTCTGATTTCTTGTAGTTGCTTGAATAAAAGAATTAAAAAATAAATAAATAAAAAACTGTAAGGTCAATATTATTAGCCCCCTTAAGAAATTAGTTTGATTAGCTATAGAACAAACCACTGTTGTCCAGTGACTTGCCACATTAACCTAATTTGCCTGATTAACCTAATTAACCTAGTTAAGCCTTTAAATTGCACTTTCCGCTGAGGATTAGTATCTTGTGAAACAACTAGTAAAATAATATGCACTGTCATCATGGCAAAGACAAAAGAAATTAGTTTGGACTTGAGAGAAAGAATTGTTCATGCTCATAAAGATGGAGAAGGATACACACGTTTATCAAAGCATTTTCAAGTGTCAAGAACTGCAGTGAGATGCATTATCAAGAAATTTAAAGAGACCAACACAGTGGAGAATAAGACAGGGAGAGGCAGGAAGCGAAAGATTTTAAAAACTTTGGAAAGAAAACTAGTGAGAGAGGTTTCAAAAGACCCAAGAACAACTGCCAAGACACTAGTGAATGACCTAGCCAAGTCTGGAATTGATGTCTCAACGAAGACAGTCACTAGAGCCCTTCACAGGAATGAACTGCGAGGTTGCCGACCAAAAAAGACTCCTCCAAGCTAGAATGAAGTTTGCTAAGAACAGCCTGGGGGAATGTGATGCATGGTGGAAACGTGTCCTTTGGTCAGATGAGACAAAACTAGAGCTTTTGGGCCATAGAGATGTTGCCTATGTTTGGAGAAAGAAGGGAGAGGCATTCAACCCCAAGAACACCGTTCCCACAGTGAAACATGGTGGTGGGAGTATAATGCTGTGGGGATGTTTCAGTGTGTTTGGAACTGGGAATATCGTCAGGGTTGAAGAAAACATGAAAAGGGAAGACTATAAGAAGATTTTGAAAGAAAAACCTCAGACAGTCTGCAAGAAAACTTGATTTGAGTCAACATTTTGTCTTCCAGCATGATAACGACCCAAAGCATACCTCACTTCTGGTGAAGAAATACCTCCAAATGAGCAAAGTGAGTGTACTTGACTGGCCTGCTCAAAGCCCAGACTTAAATCCAATAGAACTAGGGCTGCGAAAATATTTATGCATTCAATGATCTTCTCACATATTACCTATTGTTTGACAACTAGTATTACTTCTCTTAAACCAGTTATTTCTCTATATAAACAAACTTTGAAAGTTTTAGATAAGAAGTCCATACACCATAATCATTGTGATATTTAAAAAAAAAATACAAAATTTTAAATTGGGAAAATTTGATTGTATATTCAGATCTTTGTCTCATGTATAAAACTAAACATGGTCTGGCTCCTCCTGTATTGGACCAGTTTGTAGTACCAAATGGTTGCAGACTGACATGAAGTGCAGTAAGAGGTGATTGCATAGTCCCTTTAAGAAAAAGTGTATTTAGTCAAAGAGTATTTTCAGTTAGGGCTGCTCATGAGTGGAATTTTATTCCAAATTCCATTACAAAGTTTAATACCTATGCCTCTTTTAAGTTTCACTTAAAGAAGTGGTTAGCTGAGAGTCAGTATTGTCAACATTAATTTTATACTAACATTTTTTATTTTTTCCATCTTGTCTTGTCTGTGGAGATTTCTATGCTATGTATACATGTTTATTTGGTTATGTACTGAATGAATGATTAATGCTACTGTTACTTGCCTGTAGTGATATCATGAATTAGCGATATATATTATTTGTGGCCTGTTCGTTGGTCTGTGTACATGTTTGCATGAGAAGGTTTTAGGTTGACAATTTTACCATCAGTTCAGGGACTGCAGATGTAAAATAGCCTTCTGGCTAATTCTGGCGCATTGTACTTTTATGTATCATTGATGTGCATTGTCCCTGTCAAATAAACTTTAAAATAAATAAAATAGAAAATCTGTGGGGCACACTAAAGTCCAGAGTTTGTGCCAAAAGACCAACAAATCTGGAGGAGCTTGAGAGATTTGCTAAGGAAGAATGGGCTGTCATTCTTCAGGAGACATGCTTGAAACTTCTTGAGAACTACAGCAAATGACTAATATATATATATATATATATATATATATATATACTGCCGTTCAAAAGTTTGGGATCAGTATGGCTTGTAATGTTTTTAAAGAAGTATGCTCATCAAATCTGCATTTATTTGATCAAAAATACAGAAAAAAAAAACAGTAATATTGTTTATATTACAATATAAAATAATGGTTTCAGTTTTAATATCATTTATTATCATATTTAATATCATAATATCATTAATTTTCATCAGCCATTACTCCAGTGTTAAGTGTCATGTGTTCTTTCAGAAATCATTCTAATATGCTGATTTATTATTAGCATTATATATGTTGGCAACAGTTGTGGTTCCAAATATATATATATATATTTTTTGGAACCTTTTTTCAGTATTCTTTAATGAATAAAGAATTTAAATAAAACAGAAATATAACAAATATCATATAAATATCATATAAATATCTTTGCTATCACTTTTTACCAATTTAACACATCCTTGCTGATTTTATTTTTTATATATTTATTTCTAAAACAAATTAAAAAAAAAAATACTGAACCCAAATTTTTGAACAGGAGTGTATATTGTTAGAAAAGATTTCTATTGTAAGTAAATGCTGTTCTTTGTAATGTTTTATTAATCAAAGAGTTTCCAACACTGATAATAAATCAGCATATTAGAATGATTGTATTGGAATCATGTAACACAAAATGCTGAAAATTCAGCTTTGATCACAGAAATAAATTAGATTTTAATGTATATGTATAACAGTATTTTTATCAAATAGACACAGCCTTGATGAGCATAAATTTGAAGATCAGTGTAAATGTAACTTATTTGGTCTTCTGGGAAACATGTAAGTATCTTCTGTAGCTTCTGAAGGGCAGTACTAAATGAACAAAATACAATATTTACGCAAAATAAGAAAAATGTACACATCTTCATTCTGTTCAAAAGTTTTCACCCCCGGCTCTTAATGCATCATGTTTACTTCGGAAAGAGCAAGGTGTATGTAAACTTTTGACTTCAGCTGTAGGTATTAGATTTATTTGTATATGTGTGTATATATATATATATATATATATGTATATATATGTATATGTGTGTGTATACAAACACATATATTTGACCATTATATCTTGTATATTCATACATGAATGTTTATATGCTGTTTCTTCATGTGTGTGTATATAGACAGAGAGAATAAGATTTTATTTAATTATATTTGATCAGTACATCCTATGTTTATGCATAAATATATCAATAACACATTTATAAATGATTCAGTAAATATTTAAATAAGATTTATGATTTATAGAGAGAGAATAAGATGAGTTATATAATTTTACATAAATGTATCATATATCTTAAACAATTTAAAGATATATTTAAATAGAATTCATCCTATTCTCAGGGTGCCTTCATATTGTTTATGTGAATCTTATGCTCTCATTCCCATTCTCGCATGGGATCATTTATCTTTCCTGCCAGTTTCTTTCTTACACACACACGCGCGCGCGCGCGCACATAGAGCCCATCCCATGCCCTCATTTAGTTATGTGAGCTCAGTGTAAATCTGTTAAGAGAGAGGGGTTGTGATTTAATGTGACATAAAGGACAAATCGAGGTGAGGAGGAGCTGTTCACAAAACCACCAACATCTCGTGAATATCTAAGCCTCTCTCTCGCTTAATATAATCATAGTGGGCTGCTTTCTCTTTTATTATTTTTACGTGCTGCTATACGATTAACAGCTTCAATTTGTTCCCCTCTTGATTTTGCATAACATAGGTTCCTTGTATCTTCAATTCACTTAGTGCTATTGTAGCTCGGTAGGTTTCGTAACTTAAATCCAGGCGGAGAAAGTGACGCCGGTGCGGGACAGCGCTTGCTTCATCACGCGAGAGCACAGCAGCAGCCTCACTGCAGCGGGACAGGTGCATGAACGCGCAATCCATCACACACGCCGAAACTGAGCCCGGAGTGTGGATGTACATACAATGACAGGCATGTGTGTTTGCTAGAAGCGTGATTGAGCTGGGGGACACGTAACAGCAGCTGTGTTTTCTTCATGAGGTAAGGCTACGTTTCTTCATACTGTCATATCTCCAGATGTTCTCACGGGCACACGCTTTTTTCGGTTCAACATGATTTCACAAGTTCTCAGAGTGACTTATTACGGGTGTCTTGATTTATCTTGCTGTATAAGTCTGTACCGGGAGGTCTGGAAGAGTATTTAACGGTGTGATGAGTGCTCTCTCGTGTTTCCACTGCGGATCTCCAGTGCTGGATTGAGTCCCGGGTGTTTTTCACTCTGCCGCTGGAGCGAGAGCTCTTATTAGCGTTAATTAATCTGCACATTATTCTCAAGGTCTGATCAAGGCGCGAGTATCAAGCTGTTTCAGCGGTTTTGTAAGAGACCGTGTTAATGAGTTAAAGCAAGAGACATTTGTCTGATGATACTCAACTAAACCAAACACTTTAATATGGGCCTATATGTTTATTACAAGCATTTAGTTAAGAACGATTTTTTACACTGGGATAATTTTTGTGCATTTGGTCATTTGTTTTTGCAATAGCTATGTTACACCAGCATACCTGAGTCATCTACTTACCTATTTATATAAAAAAATTCACAGGACGAGGATATTTCAATTATTTCCAATTAGGGATAAGTTGATGCTGTTTGCATGTCCTTTTAGCACATTTATACAATATGTTTTGGCTAAAACGATTTGATATTCATTTGCATTTTTTTTTTTGTTTTCTTTCCTAACTTATCTATCTATCTATCTATCTATCTATCTATCTATCTATCTATCTATCTATCTATCTATCTGTTTGTCTTGACTGTCTCTCTGTCTGTCTAAGCTGAAAAGCCTATAATGAGCAATTTAATGTTTCTTCGTGACAACCTAGTCTATAAAAACTATGACAGCATGCCTCTAGGTGAACCTGTGTTCAGAGAACTGTTTCTATTTTCCTCGGAAATCACTGTTCAATAGCTTGCCAACTAACCATGGTCTCCTATATAAAAATAAGTGGCTATATCTGTGGGAGAAATATAATAGAAACAACATATTGCCATAGGTTTCATTCTATTTGTAGTTTTTTTTTTTTTAATGCTTTCTGAGAAAATTCTGAATTTGTCTTGTCCCCCACTTTCTGTTTAACCCTGCTGTGCTGTTACTACCACCTTTAAAAACATGCATTAATTTATTGTATGTCGCATATAACGGGTGATTTAATTATACTGTTCAGCAGTAACTTGTTTAAATGAAATGAATGAAATAATAGTTAATTCCTAAAACTTACCCTCAGGCCATCCAAGATGTGGACAAGTTTGCTTCTTTATCAGAAGAACTAATTTAGCATTACATCACATGCTCACCAATGGATCCTCTGAAGTGAATGGGTGCCATGAGAATGAGAGTCCAACCAGCTGACAAAAACATCACAATAATTATCCATAAGTAAACTACACGACTGCATGTGAAAAGCTGCGTGTTTGTAAGAAGCAAATTAATTTAATGGATAGTTCACCCAAAAATTTAAATTCTGTGGTTAGTTATTTACCCTCATATCATTCTAAACCCATAAGACCTTTGTTTATCTTTGGGAAACACAACACTGCATTGTGTTACTCTCATGAACATGTTTCTAAGACTGACATGAAAGAGAAGAAATGCAGTGCCTTGTGAAAGTATTTATGCCTGCTTAATTCATTCATGCTGATTAATGTTAAACTGCTTTAAATTACTTTTTCCCACATCAATCTACACTCCATATACTATAATGTGTCAGCACAAAACAAAACAAAACAAAAACTGGTTTAACGTCTTTGCAAATGTATTTAAAATAAAAAAAAATGACAAAAACCTGTGGCAAAATCAGATGAATGGGTATGATTTGGAAAGGCACATCTTAATACAAGGCCTATAACAGCTAAAAATCCAAGGCCTGAGGTTAAAAAAAAAAACAAAAACAAAAAAACTTAAATCAAACTAACATTTCTGGAGAAACCTGAAAAGGTGAAGAGGTGAATCGAAGAATGGCAGATAACTGCCAAATGCAAATGTGCAAAGAAACATCATACCCAAAAGGACTTGAGGCTGTAAAGGTGCTTCAGCTAAGTACTGAGTAATTTTTTTATTTAGGTTTTTTTATTTTTTAGAAAGTTTGTGACAACTCTGTTTTTGCAGTGTCATTATATTAAACTGCTTTAAATTACTTTTTTTCCCACATCAATCTACACTCCATACACCATAATGATAATGTCATTGTCACAGCTTTGTAAATGTATTAAAAATAAAAAACCTGAAATAAATACATTTCATAAGTATTCAACGCAGTACTTAGCTGAAGAACATTTACAGCCTTATTTGCCTCACCTCTTCACCTTTTCAGGTTTCTTCACAAATGTTTGTTTGGTGTAATTTTTTTTTTTTTTTTTTAACCTGAAGGCATGGTTTTTGTTCTGATGTGTATTTTCAGCTGTTAGACCTTTTATTAAGATGTGCCTTTTCAAATCATCAAATCATATCCATTTAATTGAACATGCCACAGATTAATTTCACTCAAAATGTAGTAACATCTACAAGCAATATACACACTCCTGAACTAAATTTCAACTGGCCCTGAGCTAAATTTCAGCTGCTTTGTCATTATAGTTTATGGAGTGTAGATTGATGTTTAGCAATGCATATTATTAATTAAAAATTAAAATTGTGATACATTTATGGTTGAAATTTACAAAATATCTTCATGGAACATGATCTTTACTTAATATAATGATTTTTGCCATAAAACAATCGATAATTTTGACCCATACAAAGTATTTTTGGCTATTGCTACAAATGTACCCATGCTACTTAAAAATGGTTTTGTGGTGCAGGGTTGCATTTGTGTTCCAAAGAAGGTCTTATAGGTTTGGAATGTTATGAGGGTGAATAATTAATTACATGATTTTTTGGGTGAACTATCCCTTTGGGACTATTGCTTCTAAAATATCCTGTATCCATAATATTGCCTTCTCCAGTGAAAAAGTCATCTTGGGACTTCACTGCAGAGGATTCATTGGTTTGCAAGTCATGTAATTCAATTTTGTTTAATCTGTTCCAATGAATTCGTCTACATCTTGGATGGCCTGGGGGTGAGTACATTTTTAGCTCATTTTCATTTCTTGTTTAAAAAATAAATAAATAAATAAAATCTTCACATTCCTTTATTCCAGATCTGACCTGATTTTTTGTGGTTTGGTGGCAATAAAGCCATAATTACATTAAAGCCACAGCTCCATTCAAAAGTATTTTTGCTGACTAATGTGTCTGTGTGCATTGCAGGTGTGCAGTCATGGTTCTCAAAGGGCTCATTTTGTTGTTGCTGTTGGTACAGTTCTCTGCAGAAGAAGGAGGCAAACCCAAGAAGGGGAAAAAGGGCAAGCAAGTCATCTGTCCCTCGTAAGTCTCCCAGGCAGTTCCACACATGTGTGTGCAATCCCATAATCGTTTAAGGTTGCCAAGGATGCATGGATGTCAGTCCTGAAGAATTACAGTGCTGTTAGGCAGAGTGAAAGTCTGGCAATAAATTGTGGAGCCTGCCAGACTGGCTGGTTCTGTTAGCACTGGTCCAGGACCAGCTGTGTCCTTGTCAACACTCTCTGTTGCATACTAACAGATCCAGTTTAACTGGCCTCAGGCCATAGAGATGGCCAGTGGTCCAAATCTATATGACTAAGCATGAATAAGTGTCTGTGCTTTTTACTGTGTTTTCTGATAGCAGACATTATTCCAGAGGAATGATGTGTTGAATAGCTCTTGAATGTGAGAGGGCTTTGACTCTTTGCCAGGGCAAGTTATGTCCTAGCATGACTTTGATAAGTGATGTACTGCCATAGTGTGCGTGTGTCTGTTTTGACATTGCCAGTCAGTTATCAGCAGAGGACTTGGACAGAGTCCCAGCCAACTCAACCAGCAACATACTGAACCGCTTGTTGATGACCTATGATTCACGAATAAGACCAAACTTCAAAGGTACTGAGATTTCACTATACTACCTTGATATACTTTTTTTTTTTTTTCGTAAAGATGTTTTATTTCATATTTTCCTTGCTAAATAAACCCTGCTATAGTGGATGAATTACCAAAATGATTCACTGAAAAATGCACAAAAACATTAATTTACATACAACTTGCAGAATCTGTAAAATGGTAATTATTTAACCAAAATAAGAGGGATCATACAAAATGCATATTATTTTTTATTTAGTACTGACCTGAATAATATATTTCACATAAAAGATATTTATGTATAGTCCACAAAAGAAAATAATAGTTGAATTTATAAAAATGACCCCATTCAAAAGTTTACATACATTTGTTTTTTTAAATGTTACCTGAAGGATTCACATTTTTTTTTTTTTGGTGACGAGTCCCTTGTTTGTCCTGAAAAGTTAAACTGCCTGCTGTTCTTCAGAAAAATCCTTCAGGTCATTTTTGTGTATTTGAACCCTTTCCAACAATGATTGTATGATTTTGAGATCATATGCAACTATTACAGGAGGTTCTAATGCTCACTGATGCTTTGAAAGGAAACACGATGCATTAAAAGCCAGGGGTGTAAACTTTTGAACAGAATGTGTAGATTTTTCTTATTTTGCCTAAATATCATATTCTTTTTCATTTAGTACTGCCCTTTAGAAGCTACAGAAGCTACTTACATGTTTCCCAGAAGACAAAATAAGTGAAATTTAGCCCTTTCAAATTTCAAAAAGTTTTCACCCGCCGGCTCTTAATGCATCATGTTTCCTTCTGAAGCATCAGTGAGCATTTGCACTTTCTGTAATAGTTTTTATACATTCAAGTATTATTTTCTCTTGTGGGCAATATGTAAAAGTCTTTTATGTGAAATATCTTTTTTAGGTCAGTACTAAATAAAAAATAACATTTTGTACGATCCCTCTTATTTTGGTCAAATAATTAACATTTTGCAGATTCTGCAAGGTGTATGTAATCTTTTGACTTCAATTGTATATATCTACCTATCTATCTATCTATATAATATATATATACACAGGGGTTGGACAATGAAACTGAAACACTTGGTTTTAGACCACAATTAGTACGGTGTTGGGTCTCCTTTTGTGGCCAATACAGCATCATTTCATCTTGGGATTGACAAATACATGTCATGCACAGTAGCCAAAGGGATTTTGAGCCATTCCTTTTATAGAACAGTGGCCAGGTCACTGTGGTTCTGGTGTAGGAAAACGTTTCCTGACTCGCTCCTCCAAAACATCCCAAAGTTCCTCAATAATATTCAGATCTGGTGACTGTGCAGGCCATGGGAGAAGTTCAACTTTACTTTCATGTTCATCAAACCTCTCTTTCACCAGTCTTGCTGTGTGTATTAGTGCATTATCATCCTTATACATGGCACCACCTTTAGGGTACAATGTCTGAACCATTGGGTGCACATAGTCAACCTTCACACTTTGCTCTTACTGGTGGAATGTGCAATAAGTGAAGATTGGCCACCAGGCTGCACAAATATAGCCATGAAACCTCCAACACTCTATTGGCCAGTGTTTCCGTTTCATTGTCCAACCCCTGTGTGTGTATATATATATATATATATGTATATATATATATATATATATATATATATATATATATATATATATATATATATATGTATATGTGTGTGTGTGCCCACCCTTTTTTGCTGGCATGGATTATTGGGTTATTATACCAATTTAGGCATTATTTTATTTTCCTATTGATTTTTTTTTTTTTAAATATCCAGTTTCAAATGCATCAGATAAGTAAAATTGGTTGCAATGACAAGATTCTTGTACATATAGAGTGTGTGTATATTAACTAAATTAACATTTTTATATACACACAGTATATGTACACACACATATATATTTATGTATTTATTTTTAGTAAAGCATTTTAGTATTCGTGTCATACCCTGATTATCAAACCTCTCACACCTCAAGCAAGTTCATAAAACAAGTATAAAATTTAATACTTGCACTTTCTTTCACAAAAAGTCACAAATAACATAATGGAGGACCTCATTAGAATGATAATGTAATCACAGTGTCAGAGAATAGCAGAGTGTGTATTGTACAGAGTAATTGGAAATTCTCTTCCGTCGTGCTGCTAAGGATCACAAGACCCTGTGGAATTAGAATGTGTCATTCTGAACCCAACGGAATAGGAATATGTCAGAATGAAACTCTATTAGATCAATGGGCATCTGCTACGGTCCCAAGTTCTCACATCCAGCAGAGCACAAAATATTCCCACATTCGAGAGTATTTATTTAGCACCTTGAGGAATCTGAGAATATCATGCATCTTCTATCCTACACAAAAGGCTGATGTCCATGATTATATTCCTCTAAAAGACATGCTGTCATGTGTTTGCAGGTATCCCTGTGGAGGATAAAGTAAACATTTTCATCAACAGCTTTGGCTCGATCCAGGAGACCACAATGGTAAGGAAAAATGTACTGTTCATCCACTATAGTGTAATTTAGTGTATCTGTTTATTCAACTGGTTTCTTTTCTTTGCATATTTTGTGTTCCATATTAGTAATTTATGCACAAATCTTGTTAAATGTTGTATGTTTGATTGATTTACAAAATATATTTGTCTATTTTTATACTATGTTGTACCAATACAAGTTGTATGTTTCTTTTCCAGGATTATCGTGTTAATATATTCCTGCGCCAGCGCTGGAATGACCCTCGGCTACGGTTGCCAGCTGATTTTAAGTCGGATGCACTGACCGTTGATCCAAAAATGTTCCAGTGCCTGTGGAAGCCAGATCTGTTTTTCGCCAATGAAAAAAATGCTAATTTTCACGACGTTACACAGGAAAACATACTCCTGTTCATTTTCCGCAATGGAGACGTTCTCATCAGCATGAGGTAAGCCAAGGTCAGATACAGTTGAACTCAAAAGTTTACATACATCTTTCGGAATCTGCAAAATGTTAATTTTTTAACCAAATTAAGAGGGATCATACAAAATGCATTTTAGTAATGACCTGAATAAGATATTTCACATAAAAGATGTTTACATATAGTCTACAAGTGAAAATATTAGTTGAATTTATAAAAATGACCTTCAAAAGTTTAATTGATTCTTAATACTGTGTTGTTTTTTCATTTATTTTTTTGTTTAGTGACAGTTGTTCATGAGTCCCTTGTTTGTCCTAAACCGTTAAACTGCCTGTTGTTCTTGAGAAAAATCCTTCAGGTCCCACAAATTCTGTTTTTTCAGCAATTTCGTGTATTTGAACCCTTTCCAGCAATGACTGTATGATTTTGAAATCCATCTTTTTACACTGAAGACAATTAAGGGACTGCAACTATTATAGAAGGTTCAAATGCTCACTGATGCTCTAGAAGGAACGATGCAGGGGTGTAAACTTTTGAACAGAATGTGTAGATTTTCTTATTTTGAATAAATACCATATTTTTTATTTAGTACAGAAGCTACAGAAGATACTTACACATTCCCCAGAAGACAAAATAAGTTTAATTTACACTGATCTTCAAATTCAAAAAGTTTTTAGTGTATGTAAACTTTTGAACAGGGTCATTTTTATAAATTCAACTATGATTTTCTCTTGTGGACTATATGTAAACACATTTTATGTGAAATATCTTATTCAGGTCAGTATTAAATAAAAAAATAACATGCATTTTGTATGATCCCTTGTATTTTGGTAAAATAATTAACATTTAGCAGAGTCTAAAAAGGTGTATGCAAGCTTTTGACTTCAACTGTAGTTCATTTGGCTGTTTGTAGTAGCGAAGCAACATATCTGATTTTTTAGTAGTATTAGAATGATTTCAAAAGAAATGTGACACTGAAGACTGGAGGAATGACTGCAAAATTGTTGAGCTTTGCTATCACAGGAATTAATAACATTTTAACATACATTTCAATAGAAAACAGTTAAATATGCAAATAAATGCAGCACTGGTGAGCATAAGAGCCTTGGACATTAAAAAGTCTTACCAACCCCAAACTTTTGGATGCTAGTGTAGATGAATGACATTGCTGCATTTTGTGATTAAATTTTAAAGTAAGCCAGGCTTCCCATACAGTCTTAAAGCAGACACCAAACTTAGAATTTTTATATCATATGGGTTCACTTTCCAATCTAATAATCTAATCTCTTTATGGTGTATCAAAGAACATTAGTGCTTGATGCGTTATTCACCAGATGGTTCACAGTAGATTAAAATTAGCCCTAAACAGTATTTGTAGTTGTATAAAAAGATAAACATGAAGAAAAACTGTTCATACTACTTATATAATAGAAACATAAAAGCATGTCAAATGTTCCAAGTTTTTACAATGCTGTTTCCCTCCATTTCAAATCTGGCCCTGGAGTTTGTTTATTTCACAGATACGAAATGCTTATTGCACCTCTGGCAGTGTTCCTTGCTACATTTGTTTTGCTCAAAGAGCTGTTGAAATGATTCTTCTCACATTCACATTTAACTTCCTGTTTTTTTTTTGCTCTTTATTCTGTTCTGAACCTTAACCGTAGCATATTTAGATAGCAGGATGTTTGAAGCTATGGCTGTTTGCTCAAGCTGAAAGGGTCTTTGTGGCAGATGAGAGAATATGCTTCATCTTTGCTTTGCCGTGTGTGTGTGTGCGTGTGTGTGTGAGAGAGAGAGAGAGAGAGAGAGAGAGAGAGAGAGAGAGCCTTTAGAGTGAGAATCTCACCCCACAGCCTCCTTTACTCTCTCTCTCTCTTTCTTTCTTTCTCTCTCTCTCTTTCTATTTCTCTCTCATCTGCTACTGCTGCTCCACATGCACCCAGGACTAATGAACCTTGCAGTGTGTGTGTGTGTGTGTGTGTGTGTGTCTTTCCTTTCTTCACATACTCTCTCACACACATACAGTCTGTTCTAAACTCTAAAAAAAGGGCTATTTATTCACGTAAATTTCCTCTTTTTTTCCAGGTTGTCTGTCACTCTTTCTTGCCCTCTGGATCTAACACTGTTTCCTATGGACACCCAGCTCTGCAAGATGCAGTTAGAGAGCTGTAAGTGAAATTAACACATATACACACAAACTGGTACTCCTGCAATAAAACAAAACTACCATATTTTTATTGTAAGTGATGGAAATAAAGATAAGGATGAGGTGACATGTTCATTTTGTGTGTTTTTTGTGTGCGTGTGTATGTAGTTGGCTATACCACAAAGGATCTGGTGTTTATGTGGCAGTCTGGAGACCCTGTCCAGATGGATGAAATTGCTTTGCCACAGTTTGATGTAAAGCAAGAGGACATTGAGTATGGAAATTGCACAAAGTTCTACCCGGGAACAGGTATGGATTGACATATAAATATACACTTATATTAGCATACATATTAAAGGAGGGCAACGCAGAAAGAGGACATAGTGTTCGGGAAGGCAACAGCTCAAGAATAGCACGCACACATGCAAGTGAGAAAACGCTGACCTCATACCTCTTTTACACTCCTAATTCAGACTCAAATGAATCAATACCTCTGAGATGGGTAGCTTGGCAGAACGATCTGAGTATTAGAGCCAGAGTCTTACAGTAGCATTAAACTGTTGGAACGATCACGCGTTTCTATTTTAATGAATGTTGTGGTTATGAAGTGTCTTGTTAAATGGTAACTGTTCATGCCTGAGCACCTTCTGTTCTCTCATCAAGCTCTGAACACCTGATCCATTTCTTTTTGTGTGGGAGCTGTATGTTCCCATCCACTTTTATTCTTATTCCCACACCCTAGCTATGATTGAATAGCATACAGCCATACTTTCTCTGCAGTATGCAGTCTGTGGTAGCATTGGTAACATTTTACAATAAGTTTTCATTTGTAAACATTAATTACATTAGTTAACATGAATTTACAATAAAAAACACTTATTAGTCTTAGTAATACATTATTAAAATCTAAAGTGCTATATGTTAAAGGAGACCTATTATGTTTCATTTTACAAAAGTAAAGTAATATGTTACTATACATGTTATAGGTGTTCCCAGAATGTGTCAGTGCAGTGTCAGCTCAAAATACACGACAGAAATACACAATACACAAATTCCTCATTCTGGTGTAATAATTCTGGACTATATTCAGGCGCTGCGTAATATCATTGCGCCTGCTGCATCCGTGGTACAGCAGCAAAGTTCCCTGATTATTACGCCGGAATGAGAGTATAGTTCCTAACCATGTCAGCCTGGAAAATCGCAAATTTTCATTTTCTATCGGTCTTACTACACGATGTAACTACAGAAGAGTCAAGTTTTAAATAGGAAAAATATTGAAAATCTTTGGTCATTTTTGAACGAGATGCTAATGGTCTAATCAGATTCAATGATTTATGCTAAGCTATCCTAAAAGTGCTACCGGCAGACCCGGAGATCGGCTAAATGGATTCAAAAATGGTCAAATTAATCTGTTTAACTCTAGGGGAGTTGGAAAATGAGCCTGTTTTCAAAAAAAGTGGAGCGTTCCTTTAAACATGGAAAAAAGGTTTTCATAATATGTCACCTTGAATATTATTTAATGGACCTGAGCTAACATGAGCTAACAATGAACAGTTGTACTTTAACTAACATTAACAAAGTTTAATATAAAAATGTAACAAATGTACATTAACTAACGCATTAATGCATTAACTAACTAACCAATGAGACATTTTAAATTTACCTTAACATTTGCCAAAAGGTGCCATGTATAACTGTAGTCCACTGTGGAATACACTGAATCAGGCATTTTCCACAGATAGGGTCTGAAAAAAAAAATGAAAAAAGAAATGAGGTCAGGTTTCTTATTTCTGCAAATGGCCAGTGAAAGGATATGCTTAACTTAAAAAAAGTTTCCTTTATTGCAGAAACATTTTTTTTTCTCTGAATTATTTGTTAATTACAAACAGAAATTTAAATGATCTCAGCCAAACACAAAATCCAATTTGTTGGGACTGAAAGGTTAACATCTCATATTGCACACTGTCTGAATGTTGCTGGTTTCTTGCTTTATTCACAAATCTTAGATACAGCTATCCATGATTCTACTGCATTCTGAGCCTGAGGCAGGCTGGCAGAGATGTTAGTGATAATGACACTGTTAATGTTGCTATTGATTGTGCACAGCGTGTTTGCCATGTGATCTGGGTAGTGTGTCATTTTAGGAGAGTCTGGTATGAATACATTGCTTTAGTACTGTATGTACTTCCACCCCCTTATCAGTTAGGTATCAATACCAATCTGAAATGTGCTTAATTTAATTGATTAGTGTTTTTCGCTTTAAAAGGTACTTAGTGTTATATGTTTTTAAAAAAAAACTCCTTCAGGTCCCACAAATTCTTGGTTTTTCAGCATTTTTGTGAATTTGAACCTTTTCCAACAATGACTGTATGATTTTGAGATCCATCTTTTCACATTGAGGACAACTGAGGGACTCAAATGCAACTATTACAGAAGGTTTAAACGCTCACTGATGCTTCAGAAGGAAAAAATATGCATTAAGGGGTGTAAACTTTTGAACAGAATGAAGATGTGTACATTTTTCTTATTTTGCCTAAATATTATATATTTTTTTCATTTAGTACTGCCCTTCAGAAGCTACAGAAGACACATGTTTCCCAGAAGACAAAATAAGTTACATTTACCATGATTTTCAAACTCAAAAAGCATCTGAACCTTCTGTAATAGTTGCATATGAGTCCCTCAGTTGTCCTCAGTGAGAAAAGATGGATCTCAATATCATACAGTCATTGTTGGAAATGGTTTAAATACACAAAAATGCTGAAGAGCCAAAGAATTTGTGGCACCTAAAGGATTCTGTTCTGAAGAACAGCTTAAAGTTAAACTGAAGCAAGTTTACAGTATGTAAACTCAACTGTAACTTGCTCGCCATTTGATCCTCTAAAGTGAATGGATGCCGTCAGATGAGAGTTCGAACATCACAGTTATCCATAAGCAATCGACACGACTCCAGTTCATCAGTTACTGTCTTGTGAAGTGAAAAGCAGCAAATGATAGCTTCCGGCAAAAAGAAATTGAATAGAAATGAATAGAATAGAATAGAAATATGCACAGAGCAAGCACCTTTTACAGATGAAAACAGTCCAAAACAATTCTAAACAAATGTTAGTGGATTTTGATATGTGAGGACAACAGGAGATGGACTTTTTCACTGGAGGAAGCGCTATTATGGATTGTGCGCTTGTGTTTTGTCCAGGTATGAAAAAGTTTAAAATGCCTTAACTATGGATTTTTCTCACAAACATACAGTTTTTCACTTCACAAGACATTAATTGACAGACTGGTGTTGTTTGAATTATTATATTTTGGATAGTGGACTCCAAAATAAAAAAAAAAGTAAAACATGTCTTAATTATGGATGGTGTTTTATTACAAACACACAGCTTTGGACTGGAGTTGAGTGGATTACTTGTGGATTAGTGTGATTTTTGCATCAAAATTTTATATACATTTAATTAAATGAAGGGAAATGTACATAGTCAGCAGGTCATTATTGCCAAATATCTCCCTTCAGGGTGATAAAAAAACTTATTTTGGAATAATAACCTGCTGACTGTACAATATCCTTTACTTTGCCCCCCCCCATAAACATACATGCTCACATTTGTACCTTTAACATAAAGTATAGCTTTAGAAGTATTGGAGTGTGTTTCTCCTGTGGGAATCTATTACATAATACAGTATTCACTTCTTATATAAGAGAACAGAACAGCATGAGCATAACTTGCTAACATTACACACACACACACACATACACACACACACACACGCCTTCACACTTTCATATAAACGATCAAACACAGTCTTAACAAACAAGACAATAAAAAGAACATCTGCAGCCTGTTCTTAATGATCTCCTTAACTATTTTATGGTAAAATAGTCACACAGAGCTCAAAGCTTGTCGTGCTTCTCAAGAAAAATCAAAGGTTTAATTTGTACACTGACAATGGTATCAGGACATGATGTACAAGTCAGAGGTTCAGCCCTTGTTTCTAAATGCACTGTTCTGTTCTTCATTTCTATGAGTGATGATACAGCTTTAAAATCAACACTCTATAGATTGGTGTGTGTTTCTAAGAATAATCATGAGTGTCTGTGTTATCTATTGCGCATAGGTAATAAATGAACTGAATACTGAGCTGTTATAAATTATCCCACAACTTTGTTTATCTGCATCTTGGCCCTTTTATAAGCATAATTCATTTAAAGGTATAGTTCACCCAAAAATGAAAATTTGCTAAAAATGTACTCCCTCTCAGGCCATTCAAGATGTAGATGAGTTTTTTTCATTGGAACAGATTTGGGGAAATTTATCATTACATCACTTGCTCACCAATGAATCCTCTGCAGTGAATGGGTGCCGTCAGACTGGGAATCCAAACAGCTGATAAAAACATCACAATTGTCGGCGCCGATAGCCTTGTGGGCAGTGCGCCGACATATAGCGCCGTTGCGCAACGGGCGTCCCGAGTTCGATTCCCGGCTCGAGGACCTTTCCCGACCCTACCCCCTTCTCTCTCTCCACTTCGCTTCCTGTCCTGCCTGATCTGTCCTATAATAATAAAAGCCAAAAAATAAATCTTAAAAAAAAAAAAAAAAAAAAAACATCACAATAATCCACAAGTAATCCACACAACTCCAGTCCAAAGCTGTGTGTTTGTAATAAAACACCATCCATCATTAAGACATTTTTAATTTTAAACTGTTGATTTCGAGTCCACTATCCAAAATATAGGTAAGTTATCATATAAAATGTCATCTAGTCTGAATCAGGAGAAAAATATACACAGATCAAGCACTGTTTATAAGCAAAAACTAGCTGGTGGAGTTTGATGTGAGAAGAAAACAGGGGTTGGACTTTTTCATTGGAGGAAGTATTATGTATTATGGACTACTGGTATTTTGGTACTGTTTTGTTGCATCAGTGGATTATTGTGATGCTTTTTAAGCTGTTTGGACTCTTATTTAGACGGCACCCATTCACTGCAAAGGATCCACTGGTGAGCAATCTCTGATGACCTGAGAGCAAATTTTATTTTTATCCTTTGAAGGATAAGTTCATCTCTAGAATAAAAATGTACTCACCCCTATGTCATCAAAGATGTTCATGTCTTTCTTGTTCAGGCGAAAATAAATTAATGCTTTTAAGGGAAACATTCCAGGATTTTTCTACATATAGTGGACTTCAGTGGTGACCAATGGGTTGAATGTGCAAAATGGCATTTCAAAAGGGCTCTACACAGTCCTAGCCATAGAATAAGGGTCTTATCTAGTGAAACGATTAGCCATTTTCATTTTCAAGGTCACACGTGATGTAAGCAGAAGTACCGACCCAGTGTTTACAAAGCGAACGCGCAAAGAAAGTCAAATGCCCTTTACCAAAAAAAATAAGTAACAATTTTAAAGTTTGAGGAGAAAATTAGTTTTTCAGTCTACCCTACCTTTTTGAACCGAAGTACACAGATGAAGAATTAACCATTTCAACATGATTATGTAATGTGTAAAAACGACCATGTGCATCACAGAGCTAGTGTAAGAGGAAGATTTGTGGTTAAGAAGTATATATATATTTTTTTGTTTTAAGAAAATGACAGCTCATTTCACTAGATAAGATCCTTATTCCTCAGCTGGATTGTGTAAAGCCCTTTGACACTACAATATGGATGTTCAACCTGTTGGCCACCATTTAAGTCCACTATATGGAGAAAAATCCTGGAATGTTTTCCTTAAAAACCTTAATTTCTTTGTGACTGAAGACAGAAGACATGAACATTTTGGACGACAGTAAATTATCAGGATTTTTTTATTCTGCAAGTGAACTTATCCTTTAAGCCCACCACAACCACAAAGTTACCACAATTTTGTCCATCTGTTAACGTTTGAGGTGACTAAATGAAAAAAAAAAAATGCACGACAGCTGTGGTAGCAGTTTTTGACAACATTTTGGATAGTGTGTTGGGTAATTTATTAATCCTACTTCTGAGTGTTTAGAAGTGCACCTGGCAGTTTGCAAAACCTCTTATTTTTTCCGCTAATTTAGGTATATGTAGAACTATAGTAAATGCCACTGATCACTGCTGCTGCTGTATATTATTCAACATCATTATTTATAATCGTATACTTAAAATAACTTGTAATATGAATATAAATTGCCAAAGAACTTAAATGCACAGGCTATATGCACACTATGTTCATATGAGAATAATTATGTGTAAGACATCTAAATATAGACATAATGGATTAATTTCTGCTCCACTTATTGTGGCAAAATAGAGCTTGCGCTCCTCTTATTTAGTCAGTGTGATATTTTTTCATTGTTTTGTTTTTATTGTAATTTATTAAACAAATTTTTGACAGATGTTCAGTGTTTAACACTAATTTCACAGTGACCCCAGGAGACAGATGAACTCCTCTTAGGGAATCTGCAAATGCACACACACACACACACACACACACACACACACACACACACACACACACAAGCACTGGACTATGAATGTGTACTGTGAACAAGTGTACAGATGGGTGTTTCTTCAACTATAGGAAAATTGTGGCCCTGTGGACTTTTAGAAAATACATTTTTCAAACTCACTATTTTAGTTTTGACATTTTGTCTAAATATCAAATGACATTCCCACCACATTCACACAGAATTATGTATTTTGCTTGATAACATTCTGTGGTGTGACTCCTTTGTCTTACTTAGGCTAATTTCATAGCTAGGATTTTGTGTATCCTAAAAACACAGAATTTAATTGGAAATGGCATTCAATACAAATATTTTGTTCAGATGTGACATTTACAATATCTTGAATTTTCTTCACATCATCATCTCATTTCATCTCTAGCTCCACACTGACACTGCTGTCTCACTGATAACCAAGTACAGTTACTTAAAAAAAACTGTAAGGAGCAAAATGATTAGTTGTTGTGGAAATTATACAGTTCTATATTGTTGTAATTAGTGTAAAAATGAATAAATGCTTTACAGTAAATGTTCATGTTTTGTTTATTTTACTCTTTGTTAAGATTATTGATGTAATTTTCACGTTTTAAGATTTTAAGTTGGATGAGGATGAGGGTGAAGCAATAAAACCTATACAGTACATAGAAAGAGTTCATATAATCTTGAATGCATTCTCTTTTGTTCTCTCTGCTCTCTTCAAAATCTCTAGGTTATTATACCTGTGTGGAGGTCATCTTCACTCTCAGGAGGCAGGTGGGCTTTTATATGATGGGTGTTTATGCTCCCACCCTGCTCATTGTCGTCCTGTCATGGCTGTCCTTCTGGATCAACCCAGACGCCAGTGCAGCTCGAGTCCCCTTAGGTGAGTCAGCCATCAAATGAAGCTGTCAGTTAAAACAAAAGAACACCACATACAGTAGCTGTTATTGGAATTGCAGTGTTGTGTTTGATGACCCTTGTCAGAGTTGCTACAGCTCGGCCTTTGTCATACTGCCCATTTAATGACTTTAATAAGCCATTGGATTTTATGTGACCAAGGTGATCATATCTGCAGGCTTTGGTAATAGCAATTTCTAACAATTAACAAAAATTTCTAATACACTATGTTTTAAGGTCCACTTAAGTGCTTTGAAACATGCTGCATTATTCTATTTGTTGATGTAATTTTAACTGAAACAGGAAGAGAGGGCGGGACATATCAAGCAGCCCCGCCCCCTTTTTTAAATAGCCAATAGTGTTTTGATTATATTAGCTTGAGCCAGAGCCGTTAAGCTCGGTAAAGCTGCATTTGACAGTGTATGGCAGTCACAATCTTATCCATATTGCAGTATAATATAGCATTCTGTGTAGAATTCAAATGGATCTGATGTGTTTTATCGTCTGCGCCGGTTCACCATATGATCTGCTCTGTGTTGTCGTGTCTCTGGACCAGAGCACAGCTCAAAACCAGACTTCTTTCACCCCAATCGAAAGCATAGCCTATTTACACTGTCTGAATCAACCCCTATCTAGAGATTCTAGAGAGCATTTGATTGGACAGAAAGTTTGATGAGATGGTTAAGTGCAGGGTGATGTCATCAAAATCATTGATCCATATTGGCAGAATTTAGAGACTCTAAGTTTTAAATGCTTATATCTTGTAAATGCAAATTTTGTCATTGTTTTGGAGCGCACTAGCTTATAGATAACCTTAAAGCTGCAGTCCATAACTTTTTTGGTTAAAAATTATACTAAATAAATTTCTGAGCAAATACATAACCAGCCAGTGTTCAAAACTATCGCCTTCCTTTAGCCCGATTCACAACGGTTAGCTTATAATAATGTTTTTAAATTGAGTGGTACGGGTAGGTTTTCGCGGGAAATTCAAGCACGCCACTGCGTCATTACGTCACGTTCGTAAGCATAAAGAAGGCGTCCCGGCTAGTAACATAATGGCATGTGAGAATGCTGCAGGTGGCGGATAGTTTATAGCCTTTTCTCACAGCGGCTGAAATAATTAATCATTTATTTATCATTTTGGTTGCGGATTGTAATCCAAAAAGTTTGTGTTTATGAAACTCAAATGACTTAAATTAGAATACTCCAGTTTTAAATATGCATCTGTATGCAGATGGGATTAAACAAGTTTTATATTTTAAGAACACCGGTCCTAAGGAAGAATGATTAGCTTTTTCGGCTAAAAGAATTAGACTGTACAGAAACAGCAACGCTAATACACAATACATACACATAGTTACGCAATTTTTAACATGAACAATTTGAGAACAGTATAACAGTAATAATATCTTGCTAGTTTGATGTGATATGAGATAACCGATCGTTAGATTTAAACACCTGTAGCGTTTTTCCTCAGTTGTCATAACAAAAGTTTTAGACTTGCTACTTACTCTTAGATGACAATATCCGATGAAAATTCTTATTTGGCCCATATATTTGAATCTGTGATTCCTAAATACAGTGAAAATCCACAGGTGCGGTGACTGACCGTAACCGAAACATTAGATTCATCCGCACTGGAGCCGTGCCGGAGCACAACCCACGCATTGAAGATAATTCCGCAATTAACTGCAATTGCAGGTGTTCAGACATAGATGGCGACAAAGAGGCTAAATTTACGGACTGCAGCTTTAAGCTTAACATATTCATACTTACAGCCTAAAAACTTCAATTTTTAGGCTTGATTTTACAGGGACTTTAAATCTTAGGTCTGTATGGTTTTTTTTTTTTAATATTTGTGAAACATATCTCTTATACTAAAAGCTGCATTTATTTGATCAAAAATACAGCAAAACAGTAAAATAGTGAAATCTTATTGCAATTTGAAATACCTGTTTTCTATTTCAACATATTTTAAAATGTAATCTATTTCAAAGCTGCATTTTCAGCAGCCATTACTCATTAGTGTCACATGATTCTTCAGGAATCATTCTAATGTGCTGATTTGGTGCTCAAGAAACATTACTTTTTATTATCAGTGTTGAAAATGATTGTGCTGCATAATATTTTTGTGGAAATTGTGATAGATGTTTTTCAGGATTCTTTGATTAAATAAAAGTTCAAAAGAACATTTATTTAAAATATATTTTTGTAACAGTTATTATTAATAATTTAATATACATTTATTTAAAAATATGAATGGTAGTGTGCAGTTATGCATGTTAAAAAAATACAAATTACATTATAATAATAATTTAAAAAAAATTGGATGAGAGTCTAAGTCCCCTAGGATTTAAATCCTACAGCAAAATCTGGTTTATAACATCAACTAGCAACTCTAATGGGGCAACATTAAAAAATTACAGCAAATTACTCAGTCCTGAAATTCTCTCTTTTCTTTTATTTATCTATAATCATCCCCAGAAGAAACTTTTATAAAAAGAATAAAGTCTTTGATAATCTTTGAGAAGTATTAAAAGTGAAATAGGATTATTTATTTAGAAACATTTCGGTAACACTTTAGTTTAGGGACCAATTCTCACTGTTAACTAGTTGCTTATTAACATGCATATTACTAGCATATTGGCTGTTTATTAGTACTTATCAAGGGCATATTAATGCCTTATTCTGCTTGAGCATATATTATATCCCTTAAGTGTGCCCCATACCTAAACTTAACTATTAATATATAAGCAATAAATTAGGAGTTTATTAACGTTATAGTTAATAGTTAGTAGGGGTGTGACGAGACACTTATCCCACGAGATGAGACGAGACACGAGACTGGGTTCACGAGACGAAACAAGATTTTTAAACTTTTTTAAAGAAATCCTTAATAATGAAATATATAGGGAAAATAGTATTTGATTCAACTGAAAAACTAAAAATATAGGTTTTGATATGAACTTGTACTTTATGAAATTAAACTTCTATTTTAATGAATTATATGCAGTAATAAACATGTAAACTTATGCTACATGATTCTGGATAAATAAAAAAAACATTTGTAAAAAAAAATTGGAGATCACGATTCTCTCATGATTCTGAAGAAAAAAAAATTAGATTAGAAATCTAACAAAATAACAATTTACTAGTGATTCTGACACAACATTCATTGCTTATGTCTTTTTTTATATATATTCGATCAAATTAACTAATAAAGACTTAATTTACTATTAAAATCTCCTGAATGAATGATTCGTTGATAAATGCGTTTTTTAACGTGCAGTTGTCGCCACCTCCTGGTGGAAGAGGATAAACATTACAATACATACACGTGTAAGATACTTTCGTTTTGATCGCTATTATAGACATTAAGTGTTTATCCCCAGACTATAAACTTTTATTCTAGTACTTCTGTTATTTAAATGTCTGTAACACAGAAATAATTATCATTATGTGGTTGAAAGACAGGAATAAGATTGCATGGCATTCGAACAGAGATCGCAATCTTTTAGGATTTATGGTGCAGGTCTATGTAAACATTGCACGTATTATCGTTCTCGCGAGACCAGGCAGATCTCGCACCACGAGATCTCGTCACATCCCTAATAGTTAGTTAATTGTGAGAATTGGCCCCCAAATTAATGTGTGACCAACATTTCTCTATGAAACATCGGGGTATAACAATGTTAAAGAAAGAGAGACTCTTTCCACTTACACTGGGAACTTCATCCGTCAATCATTCTCATGATTACCCAAAATCCAACCCGTTATTTCCTCTCTCATCTCTCCATATTCCTCCTCTCATAGGCTCCACCTCTCCTTCATTTCTTTCTCTCATTTGTTCATCTGTCCATTCCAGGGATGGCTGTTACTTCCAGGTCAGTTTTAACATTACAGCAATATAGTTCATTTTATATCTTGTGGTGAGAAGTGAGAAGAAACTTAGGATTCTGCTCAAAATCAGGGCACAGTCATAGTACAGTGATTTGTGTCATTACAGTATGCAACTACAGGATTTTGTTTTTTCTTTTTTCTCTCTCTTTAGGTATTCTGTCTGTTCTGTCACTGTCGTCCGAGAGTATGTCTCTAGCATCTGAACTTCCTAAGGTCTCCTATGTGAAAGCCATTGATATCTGGATGATTGCCTGTTTGCTGTATGGTTTTGCCTCTCTCGTGGAGTACGCTGTGGTTCAGGTGTGTATGCACATGTCTGCTGTATTTAGTATTTTGAAGATTAACATTTCCTTGACTCAGGACATTTTGGGCCCTGTAAATAAACTTCTAAAATATACATTTCACATTCTGCTTATTTTTCTGCTAACAAAATCCAACAGTGGACAAGCATGTGTCACAAGAGAATTCAGTTATTTTTGTCAGTTTCCTGAATATAATTTTTTTTAGCACAGTGAACATTTAACGTACATTTCAGCATAAAATGATGTTTTTCATTCTGTCGCTGAATTTTGGAGTAAAATGACAGACTGCTTTGCCTTGGTAAAGTATAATTTCCGAGGTATCCACCTTTTTCTTCCTTTAAGAGTGGGCCGTTTGTAAATTTTATGGGTCTGGCTTCCGGTCTCTTCTGCATCCAGCCATTTTTAGCTGTACAAAACAGTTTTGCTGCTTGATATTGCAAATTGGTGTGTCTTGCCATATTATTTTAACGTATTATCTTAATTATGAGCACACTGGTTTGTAGTGCAAACAGTTTTAACATTTACTGCACATTTTTCTTTTTCTCGTTATTTCCCTATAGCAAATAATGAGCCGGAAGCCTCACCCATAGGCTTACTTATGGTGGATAGCATTTTATGTATAAAAACATATGATTAAATGCTATTTTAATACTTTTTGCATAATTTCACAAACTTACAGCTTGAATAATTAAAAAATGACATGAACATTTGAAATATTCTTGTGTACAATATAACCGCAAAGGGTTATTTACAGTTTTGGGGATTTGTGACCAGAATAAAAAAGATCTTAATATAGTTGAAAGTGTAGGCTTTTAATGGTAATGAATTTGACACTTTAAAGTAGCATTTTTGTAATAGATTTTGATGTGTTTTGAGCCATATTAACAGGATTTCTAACTGTGTTTGACTTTGACTCTTAAAACTTTATCCCAGTACCCAACATTTCTTATATAGATGTTCCTTAAATAGGAACTGAAATGCTGACACGGAAATGCACTTTTTTCCGAGAGGAGGAAATAGATCTGTAATCAAAGCCTGAAAACTGAAAACAGAACAGAAACCGCAAGAAAAATGCCTTAGTAAGAAACAATGAACTCCTCCTGAACTATGGTTACATTGTCCATCAATCCTAGAAAACTGGGGTAAGAGCTCTGGGAGCACAGAGCTGGATAATTTACAATTTACATTCTGCAATTACTGAATAATGTATTCTTAATTTTGTGCTGAAAATACAGAAATAAGAAAAGTGTATGAAAGTGATCTGAAATGAAATGAATGTCCTCAGCTAAAAATTAACAAAACAGTATTATTTGTTTGTTTAAAATAGCCAATTTCTTTGTTTCTTCAGTGTAGTATGATTTCTGCCAGTAGAGAGATGTTTGAGCAATCAATACAACAGAGAGAGAAGACTAGAAGATTGCTACTGTATATACATTGGGCCTAAAATATCCCCTGCATATCTCTTTTGTAGTCCATCATATTAATATGGATAGTTTAACAGCCAGAAAGTACCCAAATATCGAACTTATTTCCCTTTCAGGGGAACTCATACTGCATCCTCTAGTGGACACTATGGGGACACAGTGTCTCGTTCCCTCTTGGAAACCCATGGTTACATGCGTAACCCAAGACATTCCCCTTCAAGGGAACTTGCACTGCATCCCCATAGTGTCCACTAGAGCAGTGGTTCTCAATTCCAGTCCTGGGGGACCCCTGCTCTGCACATTTTGATGTCTCCTTTATTTAACACACCTGTTTGAGATCATCAGCTCATTGATCCATGAACTAAACTAAACTAAATATATATAAAAGAAATAAGGGAGACATGCAAAAAGCAGGGGTCCCCCAGGACTGAAATGGAGAACCATTGCACTAGAGGATGCAGTGTCTCATTCCCTCCTGGGAAATCATGGTTACGTTCCCCTTCAAGGGAAATTGCACTGTGTCCCCATAGTGACCACTAAAAGATGCAGTGTCTCGTTTCCTCTTATGGAACCACGGTTACCTGCGTAACCAGAGATGTTCCCCTTCAAGGAAACTTGCACTGCATTTCCATAGTATCCACTAGAGGATACAGTGTCTTTTCGCTCTAGGGGAAACATAGTTACATGTGTAACCCGAAACTTTCCCCTTCAGGAGAACTTGTGTTCTCCATAGTGTTCACTAGAAGACACAGTGTCTCGTTCCCTCTCAGAAAATCTTGCTTACATGCATAACCCGAGACGTCTCCCTTCAAGGGAACTTGCACTTGACCTTTTCGGAGGTCATTAGGGAGCATTTTCATTGCATGAATTTGCTCTGTCTGTGTGCTGTGTCCCAGGTAATGCTGAACAGTCCCAAGCGCATTGAGGCAGAGAAGGCAAAGATGGCTCAGAAAGAAAAAGCAAAAGAAAAAGAGAACAAGACACCAGCTAAAACTAACAGTGCCAATGGCACTGGTGGGACACCTATACATGTCAGCACACTCCAGGTCGGTGTGTGTATGTCTGTGTATTTCTTTAAGTAAGATGAATGTGTGCATTTATGTGTTTGTGCTCTCTTTATGAAGAAAAAATGTGTTCATATGTACTTGTAGTGTGTGTGACTGTGTTGTCTCTATGTAGGATGTGTGTGTGTGTGTGTGTGTGTGTGTGTGTGTGTGTGTGTGTGTGTCTTCTCTTTATGTAAGATGAATGTGTGTGTGTTAATGGGTACATGGGGAGATGAAATGGCTGTAATTGAGTCTACTGCTCTGAGCGCGCTCAGTGGGACATGGGTGCAGAGAAGAGCAGAGGATTCTGGGGGACTGAGAGTAATGTGACCCGACAGCACAGAGGCCTGAAGCTATGACAGAGCAGCACAGGGGTTCACAAGTGTGTGTGCACTTGCATGTGTGTATGTGTGAAGGGTAGAGGTCATATTACAAACAATATTTAAGAGAAATGTCTTGTGAGGATGACTGCAATGGCTTCCCTGGAGATTGAAGTTCATGAGAAACTGGTCATCTTTAGAATAAAATATAGGGCTTCAATTATACATTTATCATTTAGCAATTAACTGACCGAAATGATTAAACAGTTCTTGTCAAGACACAGGTTTTAAATCATTCTATACTTTGTTAGATTAACACAGTTATACAAAGATAGATAGATAGACAGACAGACAGACAGATAGATGATAGATAGGAGAGGTAGATGGGTGGAGGGATGGACAGATGGATGGGTAAATGGACGAAGAGATAGATGGATGGAAGGAGAAAAGGACGGGTGGATGGACAGACGGATAGATAGATAGATAGATAGATAGATAGATAGATAGATGGAAAAATGAATGAAAAGATGTATGGATGAATGGAGAGATGGATAGATAGATAGATAGATAGATAGATAGATATATGGATAGATGAAGAGACAGGATAGATGGATAAAAAGACAGACGGAATAGATGGGTGGATGAAGAGACAGACAGAATAGATGGATAGACGGATTGATGGATGGAGAGATAGATGGACGAATGGATAGATGGATGGAGGGACGGACAGATGGATGGAAGGAGAGAAGGACGGGTGGACGGATGGATGGATGGATGGATGGATGGATAAATGGAGAGACAAATAGATGGATGGATGGAAAAATGAATAAAGAGATGTATAGATGAATAGAGAGATGGATAGATGGAAGGAGAGATGGAGGATAGATAGATAGATAGATAGATAGATAGATAGATAGATAGATAGATAGATAGATAGATAGATAGACGGATAGAGGAATGGAGAGATGGACAGATGGACAGATGGATGGAAAGAGAAACAGATGTACAGATGGAAGGAGAGATAGACGGGTGGATGTACAGATGGATGGATAGAAGAATGGATAGAGAGGCTGATGAATGGATAAATGGAGAGACAAATAGATGGATTGATGGAAAAATGGTTAAAGAGATGTATGGATGAATGGAGACATGGATAGATAGAAGGAAGGAGAGATGGACTGACAGATAGATAGATAGATAGGTAGATAGATAGACGGATAGAGGAATGGAGAGAAGGACAGATGGATGGAAAGAGAAACAGATGTACAGATGGAAGGAGAGACAGACGGGTGGACGTACAGATGGATGGATAGAAGAATGGATGGATGGATAAATGGATGAAGAGACGGATGGATGGATAGATGGATGGATGAATGGAGAGATGGATAGATAGAAGGAAGGAGAGATGGACTGACGGATAGATAGATAGATAGATAGACAGACAGATAGAGGAATAGAGAGATGGACAGATGGATGGAAAGAGAAACAGATGTACAAATGGAAGGAGAGATAGACGGGTGGACGTACAGATGGATGGATAAAAGAATGGATGGATGGATAAATGGATGAAGAGACGGATGGATCGATCGATGGATGGATAGAGAGGCTGATGAATGGATAAATGGAGAGACAAATAGATGGATGGATGGAAAAATGGTTAAAGAGATGTATGGATGAATGGAGACATGGATAGATAGAAGGAAGGAGAGATGGACTGACGGATAGATAGATAGATAGATAGATAGATAGATAGATAGATAGATAGATAGATAGATAGATAGATAGATAGACGGATAGAGGAAAGGAGAGAAGGACAGATGGATGGAAAGAGAAACAGATGTACAGATGGAAGGAGAGATAGACGGGTGGACGTACAGATGGATGGATAAAAGAATGGATGGATGGATAAATGGATGAAGAGACGGATGGATCGATCGATGGATGGATAGAGAGGCTGATGAATGGATAAATGGAGAGACAAATAGATGGATGGATGGAAAAATGGTTAAAGAGATGTATGGATGAATGGAGACATGGATAGATAGAAGGAAGGAGAGATGGACTGACGGATAGATAGATAGATAGATAGATAGATAGATAGATAGATAGATAGACGGATAGAGGAATGGAGAGAAGGACAGATGGATGGAAAGAGAAACAGATGTACAGATGAAAGGAGAGATAGACGGGTGGATGTACAGATGGATGGATAGAAGAATGGATGGATGGATAAATGGATGAAGAGACGGATGGATGGATGGATAGATGGATGGATAGAGAGGCTGATGAATGGATAAATGGAGAGACAAATAGATGGATGGATGGAAAAATGGTTAAAGAGATGTATGGATGAATGGAGACATGGATAGATAGAAGGAAGGAGAGATGGACTGACGGATAGATAGATAGATAGATAGATAGATAGATAGATAGATAGATAGATAGATAGATAGACAGATAGAGGAATGGAGAGATGGACAGATGGATGGAAAGAGAAACAGATGTACAGATGGAAGGAGAGATAGACGGGTGGATGTACAGATGGATGGATAAATGGATGAAGAGACGGATAGATGGATAGAGAGGCTGATGAATGGATAAATGGAGAGACAAATAGATGGATGGATGGAAAAATGGTTAAAGAGATGTATGGATGAATGGAGACATGGATAGATAGAAGGAAGGAGAGATGGACTGACGGATAGATAGATAGATAGATAGATAGATAGATGGATAGATAGATGGATAGACGGATAGAGGAATGGAGAGAAGGACAGATGGATGGAAAGAGAAACAGATGTACAGATGAAAGGAGAGATAGACGGGTGGACGTACAGATGGATGGATAGAAGAATGGATGGATGGATAAATGGATGAAGAGACGGATGATGGATGGATGGATAGATGGATGGATAGAGAGGCTGATGAATGGATAAATGGAGAGACAAATAGATGGATGGATGGAAAAATGGTTAAAGAGATGTATGAATGAATGGAGAGATGGATAGATAGAAGGAAGGAGAGATGGACTGACGGATAGATAGATAGATAGACGGATAGAGGAATGGAGAGATGGACAGATGGATGGAAAGAGAAACAGATGTACAGATGGAAGGAGAGATAGACGGGTGGACGTACAGATGGATGGATAAATGGATGAAGAGACGGATGATGGATGGATGGATAGATGGATGGATAGAGAGGCTGATGAATGGATAAATGGAGAGACAAATAGATGGATGGATGGAAAAATGGTTAAAGAGATGTATGGATGAATGGAGACATGGATAGATAGAAGGAAGGAGAGATGGACTGACGGATAGATAGATAGATAGATAGATAGATAGATAGATAGAGGAATGGAGAGATGGACAGATGAATGGAAAGAGAAACAGATGTACAGATGGAAGGAGAGATAGACGGGTGGACGTACAGATGGATGGATAAATGGATGAAGAGACGGATGGATGGATAGAGAGGCTGATGAATGGATAAATGGAGAGACAAATAGATGGATGGATGGAAAAATGGTTAAAGAGATGTATGGATGAATGGAGAGATGGATAGATAGAAGGAAGGAGAGATGGACTGACGGAGAGATAGATAGATAGATAGATAGACAGACAGACAGACAGACAGAGACTGACAGATGGACGGACAGACAGATGGTTTTTCTTGTATGTATTTGATTGTCTTGTGTGTGGTTTATGTTTGTGTAGGTTGTGGAAAACCGCTGTAAGAAGGTGTGTACTTCGAAATCTGATCTGCGCTCAAACGATTTCAGTATTGTCGGTTCTCTCCCACGAGATTTCGAACTCTCAAACTTTGACTGTTACGGTAAGCCAATAGAGGTCACAGATGCTGCCGGCAAATCGCAAAACAAGAACAACAAGAAGCCGCCACCTCCAAAACCCGTCATCCCGTCTGCTGCTAAACAGATTGATCTCTATGCACGAGCTCTGTTCCCTTTCACCTTCCTCTTCTTCAATGTTATTTACTGGTCTGTCTACCTGTGACCATGACAGAGTGTAAGAGTGTGTGTGTGTGTGTGTGTGTGTGCTTTTATGTTGATGAGGGTGATAATCAAGCATGAACAAAGCGTTGAAATGTTCATAGTTTTCATCCTGTAATGTCTGTTATTTTGGTCTGTCAGTTAAATAGTCCTGCTTATTTGTATTTTTCCTTCTAAGTCGCTTTTTTGAAATGTATAGCTTTAATACAAGCAAACTTTGCAGCATGACTTTACAGTGTGTTCAGCCATGTTTGGCCCAAAGTGCTAGATAGTGATTCATTCCATGATGTCCTATGCCAAAACATCCAATAATGTCTATTGTTTATAAACTCAGGCAAAAAATTGCTTATGGGAAGAAAGACTGTATGGGATCTTGACACAGAGAGCATGCAGTATTCATAACGGGCTTATTGCATATGAGTCTGTAATAAGAAGGGATTTAACTGCTGTTATCGAGCCATGCAATAAAGATCCTTCATTAGCAACATTCTCTCGTCTCTTTTATTTTGGATGATCAGATGTTTACATTGTTTTGTTCAGGAGTTTGTTATAAACCCCTAACCCTAAACGGCTCCCATTTTTTTCAAGCAGCTTAATATACAAACTCATACAAACCTATTATACAAACATTCAGACATTTTGAATATTATTTTAGTCAAAATCACCCATTAACATGCTTTGATACAGTGCTCAGTACTCAAACTATAATGTAATCATTTTGTTTGTAATATTGCCATAGTGAATTACAACTGGTTGTCATGACATCTATTTGAATAATTCATTAATCTCAACTTTTTTTGCATTAGCTGTGTTTACGCTGCATTTGTGTTGATTCTTGTGTGCAGTCACCTGAGAACAAGACACATGCTCAGTGCCATGACAACGGCTCTGTCACAGCATTTCATTTTGTGCAGAAAGAAAAACAGAATACTTACAATTTTACAGTATTGCTGTCTTGCAAGCACTTTTCTCAAAGATTTAAAATTACTTAAAGAATATATGAAGAGTTCAGATGCAAAACCCCCTAAAAGCCATCTCATCAAACATGAGATAATGATACTGAGGGGATGCTCTCGACATTATATGTCCATCAAATACTTTTACCTCAAACTCGCTAAAATCCAATCAGCCCAATCAGAAGTACCAGTACTTACATCAAAGCCTGATGAAAATGCATTTTTTAAAGAAAGACATCAGATGGATTTAGAGGCTTCTGCATCTGAACTCTTCACATACTTTTGTAAGACTGGGATTTTAGGACCGTAGAATGTTCATATTGACCTACTAATTAATGTCTATGTCCACTGTGCAACACTTTTGGTTGTGCTAATTATGTACATTGAGCTCTTTGATATAATACACTTCGCAAAATAACATAGCCAGACCTACTCTGATATAACAAACTACCTTTGTAGCAAAATGAACACATCTGTAACAATGAAACCCGGTTCTACGTGTGCTGTACACTTTTTATGAATGATGTCTACTGAGGAAAATCACTGCCTCAGCAGATTTCCTGCTTTAGCTGGCTTCATAATTGTACAGTATTCTTTAGTCTCTCCACAATGCTTAGCACTTCATGTGTTGGAATAGTGCATGTAGTTGAAAGACACCACCCTGCTGAAATAAAACAGGACCCCATCACAAAATTGTAATGGTTTTACTGGTTATAAAAGGACATGTATTGGTTTTAATAGAAACTGTGTGGGTTTCATTGGGGGATTTTGTCTTGTTTCCAGCCGAAATATTAAAACATTTAATCAAGAAAGATTTTCTAGACAAGTAAATAATCATTTTCTTGTTTTCAGAAAAACACAAGTCAAAATTAAGTGAGTTTTTGCTTAGAACAAGCAAAATAATCTGCCAATGGGTTAAGCAAAAAAAAAATCTTATTTCAAACAGAAAACAAGATTATTTTGCTTACCCCACTGGCAGATTATTTTGCTTGTTTCAAGCAAAAACACTTAATTTTGACTTGTTTCAGAAAAAAAAAAACGACAATTTTTACTTGTCTAGAAAGTACTTCTTGATTTAAGATTTTTTTTATATTTTGTCTGAAAACATGGACAAATTTGGACAAAAAGATCTAAGTAAGAAAAGCATTTTTTTTCAGTGGTACTAATAAGCAAAACTTACTTTATATTAACTAACATTTGTGCTTTTTTCCCCCTCATTGCTGAAGAGTGTTGAACTTTCTTTTCCTACAGTTCTACTCTATAGGCGTGAATTTAATTTTCCTTTAGCCTTAGGCTTATTTACTTAATTTCATTTTGGTGTAAAAGGGCTTTTACATTTGCTATAAGAATCGATTGTTTTTATATTAAAAACAAACAAGCAAGCCCTACCCAGATTTAAAAATTAACGCAAAAGTAATGTAATGCATTACTTTCCATAAAAAGTAACTAAGTAACGTAATTAGTTACTTTTTAAGGGAGTAACACAATATTGTAATGGATTACTTTTAAAAGTAACTTTCCCCAACACTGATGGTTTGTAATTGTATTTGTACTGGAAACCATTAGAATGTCTGTGATGGTTTCTATTGTTTGTTTGTTATTTCAGCAGGGCAGTCCAGTCATGCACGATTCGCAGTTTTTACTGCAGGGAACATTTGAAATAATACAAAAATATATACGAAATTTGCATAATTTGCTTATTGTTCCCACCTTTCAATGCAGAAGCCTTTTTCTGTGAATGTGCAAGAGGTTCATTAGCCGCTGTAGGGAAATAGCCAGAAGAATAAGAGTGTAGTAAACTATAAAACTGTTTGCGCTACAAACCACTGTGTTCATAATTAAAATAATAGGCCTACATTAAAATAATACGTAAGAAACACGAGTTTGCACTATCAAGCAGCTGTGCAGCTAAATTTACAAATGGCCGCGCCTGCTCTTACGAGGAAAATAAGGTGGATAATGAAGTGAAATTTGAAAGTTGCATAGTAGGATATGTAGGTAATGCAGTCTATTGAGAGCACTTACGTCACGATTTGGTCAGTTACCCGAATGCGCGGGCATTTTGGCAATAGTCGGGTGGATACAACAGCACGGATTGCAAGGTTAATGTAGGCTACTACGGAATTCTGTTCTGCTAATTAAATGATACCTACGAGCAGTATTAATTAAGATATTAGCTTAATATTTTACCTACCTGACTGTAAAATATAAAAACAAACACGAATCTTGTTAAGATTCCCTGGAAATCCTGGTTCAGTTGCCAATCACAAACCTTTTGTTCCTCAGTATTTTGCACTCTTTTCCTTGCTTTGTTATAACTTTTTGCAGTCTAGTAATCCAAATGTTTTCCCGGTCCAAATGATTTGTACAGCCCACAACATGACAATTTCAGTAGCAATAATCAGCAATATATGAGAGTTTCCTTCGGTTCAGTGTCATTTATTGCCAATATGTGAATAAATTCGAATGGATGGACTGATAGATGATATAGGTGAGTGATATATAAGAAGTAGTTTGTTGTAATGGTGCAGGAAAGCTCAGATATAATTTGCATACTATACACTTATTGTGTATAAAAAAAAATAGCTTTTAACATTACGTCTATGTATAAGTCTGGTACATTGCAGCATATGTGTATGGAAAGATTAAACATTTGTATTATGTACTAGACTAGAGGATTTAGGGTCAGGCTTCCACAGCACTTCATTGCTCTCTGCTGGTCATGCTGGGAACTACTTAGACGTTTGCTAATTTTAAATAGCCAGATTTGGACAGTTGCTGTAAAAAAAAACGGCATCTAGAGTTTCTTTCAATATCTGAACGTAATCTTGTTTTGTTTTATGGTTCGTGGAATCAATAGTTTATATCTGGCTGTATACTGATACTACTCTTGGCTTAAAATCTATGCACATCCTGGTCATATGATAAATACCTTATCGTTGTGACCTAAATTACAATGTTGTTAATTAGTACTACATATTATTTTCAGTTTTACTTTTGTTAGAAAAATAGATAACTTAAAATACCTTACTTCACATGCAAAAGGCTCACAAGCACAAATAAATTCTATGTACTGGCCCATTTCTCTAACTAGGGATAAAAACTCAATTAACATCTGAGATGTAGATTGAGTGTAGACTTGTCTGTTTAGAATGGTTTTTGGTTGTTTTGCATGTAAACGGTGCTTGGTCTGTGCATATTTCTCTCCTGATTCAGACTACTTTTTTTTTTTTTTTTTTTTTACTTGAGAATGCATATATAGGCCAGAAGCGATGGTTTTAACTTAACATGCCTTAATGATGGATTTGTTTGTATTTTTACAGCCACACAGCTTTTCATTTTACAAGATATTAATTGATGAACTAGAGTTGTTATTGTGATGTTTTTATCAGCTTGAACTCTCATTCTGATAGCACCAATTCACAATTGATGCACTGGTGAGATAATGCTAAATATCTCCATGTATTTTTAGATTTAGAAACATCACTCTTAACATTAAAGGTGCTTCACAATGTCATAAAAGAACTTTTGCCTAAATGGTTTCATAAAGAATCTTTAACATCTAAAGAACGTTTCTGTTTCACAAAAGGTTCTTTGTGGCGAAGGAAGGTTTTTCAGATAATAAAAAGCTAGGAACGAGATGGTTCTTTGTGAAACCAAAATTGGTTCTATAGCATCGCTGTGAAGAACCGTTTAAAGAACCTATATTTTTAAGAGTGAAAATCATCTACATCTTAGATGGCCTAATGGGTGAGTACATTTTTTTTTTTTTTGGGGTAAACTATTCCTTTAAGATGCAATTTTATAAAAGGGTCTTGGCTCCATCTCTTTATCCACCTGAAAGGTCTGTGGTCTGAAAAAGGATCCCATTCTAGATAGTAATATGTGTAATGGGTGTATGTCAGTTATTGATTAATCTGGATGAAGGTGGTTAAGCTGTTCATTATGTATTTCAGAAGATGGGGGAGCCCAAACCTATTGGATTGCAAGGGAACATCTGTCACCACTCTGCCTATAGTGGACACCCATTAGGCTTTTTCTAATTTAATAAATTCATAACCACATGAAATCATGCGACATATATTAAACTAATGAATAAGATCGACGAATCGTAATCATATTCCCCAAAGCAGCTGAGCCAATGTTCCATCGCGAGCGCGCGCCTCTCTCCACGCGCGTTCACAATAAGAGCAGCTTCGACTCCGCTCGGCTTTTTTCGTCTTCATCAGTATTCTTACCGTGTCCTCTGAGTTGAAACGATTCTCAGGGACGGAGCCGCAAAGGAGGAGGGCAAGACTCCCGCATCATCGCGCCCGCTCTTTCCCTCATCAGCACCACGGTCTATCAAGAACCTCTGCGTTTTAACTGTGGTCAGTTTTAACATGTGTCGACTCTATATTGTGCCCGCTGTTTTGTGAACAGTGCGCGTTTCGTGAATGTGGTCGCGTGGATAAGCAGAAGACGATGATTTTGTCGGGTCTCCTTTTCCCCGCGTTATGGGGACTGGCGCTCGGCGGATCTCCAAGCGTCCAAATCGGTGAGCGCACTTCACCTGTCTACGCCTTTAGATCACAGGCATCAAATCTCGACTTGATAACAGCAATTGCATGCCAAACGTCTAATTTATCTGTGTGCCATGTGAGATTTTCGTGATAATGCGATATATCTATTTTTGGAATATGAGACGTGGTGCGTCTTATGATTTAATTATGAATAATATTTAATGTATTCTTTTCTCAGGTGGCCTGTTCCCCAGAGGAGCAGATCAAGAGTATAGCGCGTTTCGGATCGGAATGGTTCAGTTCGGCACGGCCGAATTCCGCCTCACTCCTCACATTGATAACCTGGAGGTGGCTAACAGCTTCGCCATAACAAATTGCTGTAAGTGAACATGGAGTTTCTACCTCTTGAACTGTTTTTCCACCATGTATTGTAATCTAGGTGCTGATGTGAATTAGCTTACCCACGCACAGGTGTGATCATGAGGCAGCTAGTTTCCCTCCCTATATTATTCATTCATCCTCCAGTCATACTCCAGTGTTCAATAATACAGTAGCCTTCATGGCTGGTTCTGTGCGTTATTCCTATTCGAGTTAACACAGAATAGCTAGGCTATCGCCTGCATAGCCTACATGTGTTCTATTATTAACGCTGGTGTGTTATCCACTCGTTTACGCAACCCTTAAAAGGACCGGGGGCTGGATGTTGGCAAACAATCGGTTTATCATTCAAGCACTTTGGTTTTAATGAGTCTGAACTGTGGGATATTTTGGTTCTGGCTGTCTAGATGTGCAAACTATGTGTTGGGAATATGTGTTGTCGTTATATAAACCAGTTTTTTGGGGGATGTGATAATTGGCATTCGCGGGAGCAGCATGATGATGGTTTCCACAGTAACGGAGGAGGAGAGGAGATGGCCCCGTTTTTACCAGCATCTGCACAATTCGATGGCAAATGAAACAGCAGGTTGCCTCCCTCGAAAGTAACCAAGTGCCATTTGTCGTTGTCGAATGTTTTACGATCGAATTTCTTTATTTTATTTTGCGATATTTATAATTTAAGGGTTTATGACAAGCGAGGCACGAGGGCGTAAAAATGGACCTTTCGCGCGTCCCTCCCCCACGCATCTTACATCTGAGGAATGAAGACCAGTACTGGAGGATGAAACGCTTTACGATCCAAAATGCGATTAATTATTAGTGCGTGTGATTTTATGTCAATACACAGGTTCCAGACTCGTTCTGGTTAGATCTGTTTAATGGTTCTGTTTCATAGATTCACAAAACCGGCCTGAACGATTCATTCACGAATTCGACTGAATCGGTCTGAGCAGTTCCGAACGTATCCGATTCGCAATGAGCCAATAATGAGAACTAATGAGTGAACTGATACCTAGAGCATTTGATGGGGTGAAAACAAGTAACTTGTTTGGCCGAATGGCTAAATTGTTGTAAAGAAAACATAGTAAATTTTGGACCTTTTTCACATTTCCAGGTTTCTCGGCAGCGGAAGTCGTCATAGTTGGGTTAACTTCACAAGTAGTGAAAAAGAGAGTACCACAGATGTATTTTTTGCATTCCCATTTTCTCAAATAGCAAAAGAAAAACTCCATGATATTGTTTTCACGACTTTCAAAAATAGGAAAAAATTGATTGGACTGATAACGGCATTCAGAGGAGAAAACATATATGCATATGTCACGTCGGAATGACAAAATATTTTTATTAATTATTAATCTTAATGTTTTGAAACAAACTGTTCACAAGAACTGATTCTCAGAAAGTAACAGAGCTTGGTAGATTACTTACAAATTGTAATCATTACTGATTCCAAATTACATGACAAAAATTGTAGTTAGTAACGTAATTCATTACATTACACATTTTAGGTAATAAAATCAGACTACTTTTTGATTACTTTAAGATTACTTTTGACCCACATTGTTTATCGCATTGATTTAAATAGAATAATCCTTTACTATATTGATATAAAAATATAAAGACTAAGAAAATATATTCCATTTGTTGTTATTAACAACATGAAGTGCATTAAACATTACATTATGTCAATGCTTCCCAAACTGGGCTTTGTGATGGAACTGCAGTTTAATGAAAAGCTAATAATTAAATCACAAAACATTAAATTAAAATAAGTCATTATAAAATCATTCAAAATAAAACTCTTACTAAAAAAAAATATAAAAAATTGTCATGTGACCATAACCAATGTCAGAGAACCATGAACATGCAAATGTGACACTTAATTATTAAAATATTTATTTGAAAGTCTCAAGGGTACTAAGTTAACATATTAGGTGAAAGAGGATCAAAAAAGAGGAAGAGGAAAAAAAAGTTTTTGAATTCATGAATTTGTGAATGGTTGAATAACCTACAGAGTGATAATTCAACTAACTGTGTGGCCACCTGACTAATGACAGGTCTTTGTGTGAATATCCACAAAACTGCAAGACTTCCTGAGTGTATACAAGCAGTAGGCTATTTTAGAAACTAAAAATTTAAAAGATTAAAAAAATTATGAATAATTTATTCGTATTGTGTGAATATTGCATAATCACGTAACCCATAAAAAAGTAAAAACTGTAGTCTGATTATGAGTATTTTAAAATGTAATTTAATCTAATTAAAAGTACTTAATTTTTGGAATCTGATTACATGTGATCAGTTATTAACCATCATTGGAAATGAGTCAGATCTCCCATCACTACTCTGGAATCTAACAAGCATCAATATTAATATTTTACTGTATAGATATGTTAAATAATGTTTTGTTTAACAATTGCACATTGTAAAATGTAGTTCCTAAATAGAAATCTATGCCAGTGCATGAAAATGTTTATATTTTACTGTAGCAAGCAAACCATTGGTTGACTGAGGTCTCTGAAAACAAAAGGTGCACAAACCTGAATGGGCTGTGGAGACACTTGGCTTGGCCTCTTTAGTTTTCACGCAATCCATTAACCTGAATGAGTTGTCTCTCGGTGTGCATGGCTCCTTTTGATGTCAAACACTGATGCTTTGCGATGTGAGCTTCACTGCGACAAGTCTGAGTCTCAACAGCCTGAACTGCCGCTGATTCATGCGAGAGGCCTGCCCACCCCCACATGCCCATCCCACACATACACACAACATACACTGAAAATCTGCAGATATTTCAGGGTACACATCCGTAACCTTTTAAAAAATTGCTTAGGCATTTGATTTTGAGAAGGTGTGTGGAATGGGGGACTGTGTGTAAAATATAGAACATATGCACATGGAAGATAAGTAGGCCTATTATTTTGTCTTTCTATATGCAAACATGCCTAGACCTACATAATGTTGTATGTTTAATTATTGCACACAAGGGATTTCCTTTGCTGTTGAATTTACCCACATGTACACTGTTAAAAATAAAGGTTCCAATTAGAACCAAAAAGGGTTTTTCAGCTTGATGCCATAGGAGAACCCTTTTAAGCTCCCCAAAGAACCTTTTACTCTAAGGTTCTTTAGAGAACCATTTATTTATTGTTATTTTAAAGAACCCTGAAATGGTTCTTCATAGCAGTGCTACAAAGAACCCTTGTGCTAATAGTGCTTTAAAGAACCATTCCGTCAAAGGGCTTTATAACACCATGATTCTTACAAACAAAAAAGGGTGTCATATGAAAAAAAAAAAAAAACCCCACGACATCTTCTGAAATTATTAAAATTCTTTTATTTTGTTTTTGTACATGTTTAAAGTTTATTCAAATGGAAAAGTTAAATGGACAACTAGAAAGCAGAAATTGCTTTCTAGTTTTGAAGTAAACTGCAATTTTAAGAAATTGCTTTCTAGAAATTTCTAGAAAGTAAACATTTCGTTAAAATTACAAGAATATGTAAATTACATAGTGTAATGAAAAAGCTCATCTTCTTGAAATTAATATTAAAACAGTACAAATATCTTGAATTAAAGAGCCAGTGCATCAAGACTATTCTTACTAAAGGGATAGTTCACCAAAAAAAAAGAAAAAAAAAAAAAGAAAATTCTTTCATCATTTACTCTCCCTCATGTTGTTCCAAACCTGTATGAGTTTCTTTGTTATGCAGAACACAAAATAAGATATTTTGAGGAATGTAGGAAACCAAAGCGGAAATCAAAGAGGCCTCAAGAAACACAATGGATTTTCTCACATTTTTTGGATACACGACTTGGAACACATGAAACAGTGAAAATGCCAAAGCCAATGCAAGGGAGATGTCCACTTCATTGTCACAAATCATGTCACTTCCTTCCATTCTCACGTTTACACTTGTACTTTCAAGCTGACAACACTCATTGACTTCCATGGTATTTTTTTTTCCTACTATGGAAGTCAATGGGTGCCATCATTTTGGGTTTACCAGCATTTTCAAAATATCTTTGTGTTCAGCAGAACAAAGAAACTTGTACAGGCTTGAAACAACATGAGGGTGAGTAAATGCTGACAGAATTTTCATTTTTGTGTTAACAATACCTTTAAGTAAACGGTATTAACAACTTGAGCATTTAAAGGGTTAGTTCACACAAAAATGGAAATTGTGTCATTAATTACTCACCCCCATGTCATTCCAAACTCGTAAGACCGTTCATCTTCGAAACACAAATTAAGATATTTTGGGTGTAATCCGAGGGCTTTCTGCTTCTCCATAGACAGTAATAGTACAGTGCACATTCAAAACAAAAATGTAACAAACATCGTTAAATATGTCCATGTGACATCAGCTGTTCAATCGTAATTATATGAAGCTAGGGGAATACTTTGTGCACAAAGAAAACAAAAATAACTTTTTTCAAGAATTTCTTCTCTCTTGAGACATCCATCGGCCATTATGGGGAGCATCACAACATAGGTAGGTGACGTTGCTAATTTGAGCGTTTGAATCTGATTGGCCGAGTGCAGCCCCATAATGGCAGAGGGATGTCTCCGGAGAGAAGAAATTGTTGAATAAAGTAATATTTTTGATTTCTTTGCACACAAAAAGTATTCTCGTGGCTTCATATAATTACGATTGAACGGCTGATGTCACGTCGACATATTTAACTATGTTTATGTTACGTTTTTGTTTTGAATGTGAACCGTACTATTACTGTCTATGGAGCAGCAGAAAGTCCTCGGATTACACCCAAAATATCTTAATTTGTGTTCCGAAGATAAAGAGAGGTCTGATGGGTTTGGAATGACATGAGAGTGAGTAATTAATGACAATTTTCATTTTTGGGTGAACTAACCCTTTAAGAGTCAGTGTAACTAATGAAGGCTATCCTTAAAATTAACATTGCCTTCTTGAAATTACAGTATAACCGTAACAGTATAAACAGTATAAACTTCAGTAAAGAGTAAAGAAAGGGTGAGAGTAACTTAAGGCTATTCTTGAAGTTCACATTACCTTCTAGAAGCAATAAGTCAATACAACATCAACAGAATCTTGAAGTCAATAAAAAGGATCATCAAATTCATTCACACAGCTTACAAAGAATTGTAAAAACTCTGCACAGTGACTGGCACTGACACTTTCATTTTGAAGACGAATGCCTCAAGAAACACAATGGATTTTCTCACATTTTTTGGATACTCGACTTGGAACACATGAAACAGTAAAAATGCCAAAGCCAATGCAAGGGAGATGTCCACTTCCCCATTGTCACGAAACATGTCACTTCCATCCATTCTCATGTTTACACTTGTGCTTTCAATTGGACCCCCATCACAGTCTCCTACAACCACTGTAGGTGTTGGACTCATTGGATCCTGTCAACGAAAGTGCAGTCAGACATTGCTCCATACATGCTTAATCTCAAATCAAAAGTACACTTTAATTTTTTTTTAAGTTATACTCATAGTTTTTGAAGGCACATGCAATATTTATTTTGTGCTGTCATGTAATCAACTGATGCAATAAAAAAAAGTAAAAGGTAAAATAACACTATACAGTCCTTTAACAGATGTCAAAAAAGTGACATGCAGAAAAATTTACAGGCTTGTCTAAAGGAAGACTTTTCTCCAAAACTTTGCTTCATGTTGCTTCAAGAAATATTAAACTATGGTAAGATGTACAATAATAATGCCATTACTAGGCATTTAGCAACATTAAATTTCAGTCTTTAGCTATATGCGGATGGTAATTTTATATTTTTTTTTAACTGTAAGCTATGATTAAATTAAAACAAAAAAGGCTTGAAACATTTCACTTTACATCACATGAATCTAGAATAAAATAACAGTTTTTGTTTTTAAATTAATTCACAAATAAAAAAAATATATAACTTTTCCATGATATTCTAATTTTTTGAGACACCTGTAATAGTGCACATTTACTTGGGTTAATGCTTGGGCAGCAACAAAGTGCTTCTTACATGTTTAAAATAGTATTCCATATTTGAGATTGATAAACGATGGGTGAACGGCTGAATTTTTTTTGCCCAGCATGCTGTAACACAACTTAACACATTAAGTTATAAAATATATTGTTATGTTAACAATCTGTCCATCACAGACAGTGTGACTTCACAACTTCACTAAACAATTAATACAATTTTGGTTCAAATGTCTCTTCTTATCAAATAATAATTAGTCGACTCTTAGGGGGCAGCCCTACACATTTTTTAATTTACTTTTTTAAAAGTTTTTATATTGGTAAGAGTTACTTGTACATAATGTTACAAAGAGTGAGAATTCAAACATTTCCAACTAAAACCACTCGAACTGTGTGTAGTTGAAAATAGTTCTAAGAGATAATGGTTTCATTGTAAATATTTAAAAAAAAATTATTTTATCCAGTGTAGGGTCAGATAAGAAATTCTATAAACTTACTTTGTCGATGACGAAAAGCTCATCACGTTTTTCCTTGAAGAGACTGGGCAGGAGCAAGATAGCCGCATTAATCATCTGCCCTCGTGATTATAACATAAAATGAATGCAAAGAAAAATTAGTGCAAGCGTTTTTTGGTGAATCATGGTTTGTTAGGGTAAACAATTATATGCATCCTTAGTGAACAAGACCCACTGAAATTCTGACTTTCCAGACATTAATAAGGATTTTAAAACAGTATCAACATAAACAATTATTACTTTATTTGTTATAATTTGCTCTATTAGACAATAATAATAGTATTTTGCAACTGAACTTAAATACAAAAAGGCATATTTACTTACATGAAATAAACATTCCATATTTCTAGTTTGACAACAGTGGGAAAGACTTCATTTATGCAGTACATACCTTTTCTTTCTTCATCATGTACTGTCCACTGGTTCATCATGTCTAGGACTAAACAACAACAAAAAAAAAAACACAATGATTATGTTCTGTTTTAACATATTTACTCAACTTATTTACTCATATTTATTCACTTATTTGATTTTTATTATTAATTGATTAATAAAAGTATTAGTTCTCTTTTTTTTTAATCTTACCACAAATGTTTGAACAGTATCATTAGTTCCACAAAAATGTTAAGCAGCAAAACCGTTTTAATATTGATAATAAATACTAAATGGGGAACGTGATTAAATGGGGAACTGACAACCGATTTTAATAATAATATATATATATATATATATATATATATATATATATATATATATATATATGTGTGTGTGTGTGTGTGTGTATTGTGCATTTTTGAAATTGCATACATACATATATATATATATATATATATATATATATATATATGGGCACTTAACAAATAGATTGACACATATATTAGTGTTAGATTAGATATATTAGATTGACACATATATGACACACATACACTTATATTAATGCATTTTTGAAATTGCAACAGCTCTTGGCCCGCTGCTAATAATTTAAACGTGTTTTTTAAAACCTTTCGCTGACTCAACATGAGTGAACAACTCGATATAGATGGGTAGGCCTAAATACAAAAAAGACAGTTTAATAGGTTATTATAGCATAGACACCTATGATGTGCTTGATGGTATGTGGAATTTTAGATATTTCTCTTTGTTTGCCTGACTTCTTAAAATATGATTCTGGTAAGACGTTTGCTATTAACGTTACTTATTACAGACGTTATTACAGAGCCACGATTCAGCTGCTCGCTGCAAGAGCTACCTGTGTGAAGCGAAGCAAAAAGTTGACACGCTGCTGTCGCTCTGCCGACGCACTGCTTGTGCAGTGTGAAGCCGGTGTGACGGTACCAGGCAATCTCACATTCAGTCACAAATCTATCCATAAAAGGTACCCGACACGTACCTTTCTGCGCCAATTATACCCGCATTTGAGAAACAACTAACGTTAACGACTGAACGCAGGGAAAGTCCTCACACTTACCTCACGCTTTAGCGTCAAATGTATGAAGAAAATAATTAAAATACCTAAAGTTTTGATACGCTTATAAGACCAAGCACCGTATTGTTGCACAAGTAATTGGCTATATCAAGTTAGTCTTACAAAAAATAAAATTTCATTCGGTATAATTTCTGCGCCGTTTCAAACGACCGCCATTTTAGCATTATGCCTGTACAAAATCCACATCGCTCTAATATATATATAGAAAGCAAAGACGCAGAGGAAAACCCCATATATGTTGCCTATTTATTTTAATACAGATTTTTTAACAACTATACAATAAACAGAGCTTTTAATTAAAACGCAAACAATACTTACCGCCTTCTAACGATCTTGACAGGATAGGCCTAACTGCTGGAACCGCGCAGAAACTTCTGGAAAAAACCGCTTGCTTGGGTGGGGGAGGAGTCGTGAGCACAACTGATTGGCTCAAATGGTGCACATTACAGATCCAATTAAAATACATACAATGGTTAAAATAAATGTACTGCTGAAACTGGTTGTATTTAAAACATAAAATATATATGTTATATTTATTTCATGGGTTACCCATAGGGTAATATTTAATAACGTTTGAGCTATCAATAATAATTTAAACTAAATATGTGCCACAACAAATACAAGTAGCCTACTTTTTACTGGAATTTAAAATAATAAATAAATAAGGCATACCATTAAATACTCATTTATGCACATACTATGTGGTAAAATAATATATGAAATAATATAAAAGTACTATAGGTTACAGTGTTAGTGATGTTTTGTAGCCTATATTTTATTGAGCATCAGGTGGACCCATCTCACAAAAAAAGGTGAAATTTCACAGTTTCACTCTCATAGAACATTACTCTCACCCACAACCTCCCAGCATGCACCACGACAAAGAGACATGAGAATTACCCAATTACACTTGCAAGTAGCTACTAGACTTAGTGCAAGAATGGTCCTCTATCCGTCCCAATTAACAAAAGTCAGTGACCATATAGTGGTCATCGAGGGATGCAGACTTTGAATTTGGACACAGCTTTTCATTTGTTCAGTGGTGTTTGATCAAGTTTGGAAACAACAGGAAACTGGTTCTCGAGGGCTAGAGTTCAGAAAACCTGCTATATAACCTGGACAAAGCCTTGAAGAACCAATATACTTATTTGAAGAACCTATAATGAAAAGCAAGAACTTCTATAATCTTTAAAGAACCGTTTAGCTCAAGTCAAGAACCCTACACAGTGAAAAATGGTTCTTGACACGAATAAAGTTCTTTGCAGAACCTAAGGAGCTGCAAAGAACCATCGAAGAACCTTTATTTTTAAGAGTGTAGATCAGGGGTGTTTCTACCAAGGAGGCAAGTAATTGAGAATGAATGGTGTGAAGTCATGTAATAGGAGTTATGATTGGATGTGATCATATGATCAGCATTTGTGGTTAAAAAGTATATAAATATATATTTTTTAAGAAAATGATAGATTGTTTTGCTAGATAAGACACTTATTCCTCGGCTGGTATCGTGTCAAGCCCCTTGAAGCTGCATTGAAACTGGAATTTGGACCTTAAACCCATTGGCCACCATAGAAATCCACTATATGGAAAAAAATCATGAATGTTTTCCACAAAAAACGTTTTTTATTTGCAACTAAAGAAAGAAAGACATAAACATCTTGGATGATATGGGGGTGATAAAATTAATCAGGATATTTTTATTCTAGAAGTGAACTTCTCCTTCAAAAACTAACTTGAACACTAAAAGATTTATGCTTGATTTTAAAATCAGATCATTAATTATTGTTAATGTAAAAATGCAAAATCTAATCTGTATTTTTACTTCTAATCAGAAAAATCTGACAACATTAAGTGTAACTGAGACTATTTACATTTGATTTGTATAAAAACTTAAAAAGAAAAATTGTGAGGACTTTGCCTCTTCATTTCAGAACACATCTGCATGCCACTGATATAGAAATATATGACATTGAGCAGGATTTTCTGTGAATGATAAAAGCATATAAGCCAACTGTTTAGACAGTTTATGGTCTGCCATAGCGAAAAACACATTTATGTTGTAGCATGCACACTCTGTTATCACTTGTTTGTGGCCTTGAGGTGGTTGAAGTGACTCATCGGAGACCCATCCAAGTCTATTGACAGATATGTGCCCGAGAAAGCTTTCAGCATTGTTGTTGGTGTTACATGTTGTATCAGAACAGTTATATTCTTAGTGCGCAGCAGACTCTGTCGTTCTGTTCAAACATTTTCAAAAGCATGTTTGTTTTTGGTGCGCATGTATATTAGCCTACTTGATGATATTAGAGTTTGTGTTCCTGGAACACAACAGCTTTTCTTCAGTTGTCAGACTGAATAACACATTATTGTTAACACTAAGCATACTATGCCTCCAGCTTGCCGCCAGTTATGTGATGCTATCAACATACAGCAACAACCCATTGTGACGCACCAGCAATTGGAACACACCACGGCTCTATGGTTATCTTGATTCTGGTTGGTGAATCGCAGCATTAATGTGGTTAGGTTTTTTTGTACAGTGATAAATATGTTTTGCCAAGCAACTGAATTAATTTCCTGTCACATTCTAAAAATTATAATATGCGACCCTGGACAACAAAACCAGTCTTAAGTAGCACGGGTATATTTGTAGCAATAGCCAAAAATACATTGCATGGGTTTTTACATTGCATTTTCTTTTATGCCAAAAATCATTAGGATATTAAGTAAAGATCATGTTCCATGAAGATATTTTGTAAATTTCCTACCGTAATATATATCAAAACTTAATTTTTGATTAGTAATATGCTTTGCTAAGAAGTTAATTTGGACAACTTTAAAAGCGATTTTTCTCAATATTTTGATATTTTGCAACGCCAGATTCCAGATTTCCAAATAGTTGTATCTCGGGCCAAATATTGTCCTATTGTCCTAACAAACCATACATTAATGGAAAGCTTATTTATTTAGCTTTCAGATGAAGTGTAAATTTCAGTTTCAAAAAAATGTACCCGTATGACTGGTTTTGTGGTCCATATATACATTTTCAAGTCAAATCAATATTTCACAGGCATTTATATATTAACAGAGTACAGTCAGACAGCTATTACTGAAAAATAAACCCTTATAAGCCACAAAGTCAGGGTCTTTTTGTCAATAATGACAGGCTGCACATTACTGCTTTTAATTAATTCATTTTGTGTGTGTGTGGAGTGACAGTAAAGGCATTTATAATGTTACAAAATATTTCAGTTTTAAATAAATACTAAACTTTCTGTTTATCAAAAAATCCTGAAAAAGAGTATCATGGTTTATACAAAATATTAAGCAGCACAACTGTTTTCAATGTTAATAATAATAAGAAATATTTCCTGAGACCCAAGTCAGCAAAACAGAATGATTTATGAAGGAACATGTGACAATATTGCTATTTAGTTTTTTTTTACTGTGATCAAGTAAATACAACCTTGGTGAGCATAAGAAACTTTAAAAAAACATTTTAAAAAAATCTTGCCGACCCCAAACCTTTGAGCAGAATCAAATTTTCCCGATGACAGTTTTTCCATTTTAATAATTGAAATCAGTTTGAACTTTTTTTAATGTCACAGTCCCCCAAATGTAATGATTTTTGAGGGATCCGATTTATACTGTGAAAAATAATAATTTTATAAATACTGTAAGGACTTTATTTAGTTTCTGTTTAATTTACTGGATGGGCTACGTAAAAAATATTGAGTTCTCATTTTTACAAAACTACATTGATTCTTAAATCCCAAGAATTGATTAGTCTAGCATCTTTTCAATAAACGGTAATAAACGGAACACTGTAATGTACATTCCATCCAATAAATCGCAATAAGCTTTGTGCTTAGTTACTTTTGATATGAAACGAAGTCTCCAATTTAAAATTCTGTCCATTTTATTTCAGTATTCAAACAATAAATACTGTTTTGACACTGTTTAATGTCAAAGCTTAATGTCAAAGCCTCAGTTCAGGAGAAGCAACAGCACAAAGTGGGTCGCAAACTGATGGTCTTTAACCAGTTTCAGCACAAAACAAACATGAATGAACATCAGAAGGTATGTTAAAAAGAATGAGTACAACTTATCGAAATCTGTATCCTGTCCCATGTAATTGCTCATTCAGTGTTTCAACCGCGGAAAAACATCAGTATAACAGCTTGTAAACATATGTCATGTAACGTCACATTTACCTAAGAAAAAACATGTTCAGTGACCAAAAAATTTACTCTAGGGAGGAGCGTTTTGCTAAATATATGTACCATATAACAAATTCATTCAAATTTGTACTGTTTTTCAGTGTTTAAATATGTTTCAATAAATTAATTTGTATGACAGCCACCAATGCTTATATTTAAAAAAAAAAAAAACAAAAAAAAAAAACAAATTGGAGTAGAAATAATTATGCAATTGTAAAGGTAGTTTACAATTACAAGTAGGTAATTTAAGCATTTATATACAAATTAATTAATTTTAACATTCAATACCAACTGACTGATTAGTTGAGAGATTTTTGAGAGATTTTTTTTTTTTTTGTTGAGAAAATCTGACATGTACTGTACCTGTTATATATCCAAAAGAATCAATATTGAATCGCAATGGAAATCAAATCGAATCACAAGCTTCTGATTCAGAATCAAATTGTGACAAATTTGTCAAAACCCAGCCCTAATTTACATTGTATCTAAATATATATACACACACATACACACACACACACACACACACACACACACACATACGTAAAACACACTGAAATGAGAGTTTCTGCTGGCACATCTATAATGTGATCAGCATAAAGTGATCTCTCTGTCACTTCTGCTATCTACATTTGTCTTTCTCATATGCACAACCACCAGCATGTTGAAGGCAGTATGATGATGGTGTTTGTGTGTGTTAAATGTGTGTGTGCTATATTAAAGATATTCACATCAGCGCGTCCAGAAGGGGGTGTGGAGGATTTAGTGCTGAAGACAGGATGAAAAACGAGTGACTGAGCATTTTCTCTCCTTTACTGACAGTCCCTCAATCCCAACAATCTGCAATCACCTTGAGGAACAGAAAGAGAGAGAGAGGGGGGTCAAATAAAGCAGGGGTTTATTTAAAGGCATTAGTCAATCAGGAGAACGCAGTCAACATTTGAATGAGGAATGTGTATGTAATGTGATGGTTAGGGGCTCTGCAGGGAAAAGGGCTGCTTTAAAGTCATTAACGTGTATGTGTGTGTGTGTGTGTCTGCAAGGATAACCTGATCATTACAGTGGAAACATGTTTTTGAAGGTTAAAGATGATTGCATGTTGTTAGAGGACGGATGAGGCCATCAATCAGTCAAAAGTGAGATGATAAAGTAGTGATGCCACTTAGTTATTAAGAGATGAACTTGTTATTGTGGTCTGTCAAACAATGTTGGAAATTGGCACGTTATTATATAATTCAATTGATGTGCTGTCACATTCATGTTTTGCCATATTTGTAATGAATAATCATGTTTTGGTTAGCATCCATCAAACAAAGAACAAAGATAAGACTATGATTTAATATTCTCATTTGTATTTTGAAAGTACCTGTCTGGCATTGCCAAATTTTTTGATTAGATTGCATTCTTATTTTATATATATATATATATATATATATATATATATATATATATATATGAAGAGTTAAAATGCAAAAGCCTCTAAATCCATTTGACTTTTTTCAAAAAATGCATTTTTGTGTATGCATGTATAGGTTGTATAGGTTTCTATGTAAGTACTGGTACTTCTGATTGTACTGAGGCTGGGATTTTAGTGAGTTTGAAGTAAAAGTATTTGATGGATGTATAATATGTGTCCAGAGCATTCACTCAGTATCATTATCTAATTTTTGACCGAGATGGCTTTTAGGGGGTTTTGCATCGGAAACACTTCATATATATATATATATATATATATATTAATCAATATCACAGAAGCAAGTGTCATGTCACATTTATAGCACTTTATAACAGTTTTATATTAAGAAAAATAACAAAAAAATGTTCTTCAATTATGAACCAAATACAATGTCAGCAGTCAGTGTTGGGGAAAGTTACTTTAGAAAATAATGCATTACAATATTGTGTTACTCCCTAAAAAAGTAACTAATTACATTACTTTTTAGTAAAGCAATATGTTATGTTACTTTTGTGTTACATTTTAAACCCAAGCGGGGCTTGCTTGTTTGTTTTAATAATAATAAGGTAAAGTAGAATTCAGGAGAAGTTTTAACACTCTTTAGCAGTAATAAAAAAAAAGAAAAGCACGAATGTTAGTTTAAAATGTTACACTCTAAAAAAATGCTGGGCTAAAACATCACTATTTGGGTTATTTTGGTAACCCAATGCTTGGTCAAATATGGACACACCCAGCGTTGGGTTATTTAACCCAGTTATTTGGGTTAAATCTTTGACCCAACATGCTGGGTTGTTTTAATTAACTCAAATATTGAATAAAAATTACTATTGCTGGCTTAAAATGAACAATAAATGGAAATTAAAACGCAGACACAGAATTACTTGTAATAATCAAAATGCAAGCATTTATTAAGTGAAAACACCCATGGACAAAATACGACAATTATGAATTTGTAGTTTTCAACTTTGGATGCATTTAAGCTCATTTAACAAGCATTTTAGAAATAAACATTTAAAAGTAATATTTTATTAATATTTTATACTATAATCTGGGCCAGTGATGGGCTTCTATTCCTCGGGGAAACTGCGAACTTCAGACCGCTGCCTGCCGTTTCACTCGTAACTAAAAAAAGATGCCGTGACTTCATAACCTGTCAAATAAACAAACAGTACAGAGTTTTGAGAACATATTTTAAAATCCGAATTAATTAGAAGCAGTATTATAGCAAATAAAATCAGTTTATCTTATGCAAGGCAAGGTGTTTGAAATAACACAAATGACCGTTGCTGACGCAGCTGACTGACATCTCGTCTGTATGTTGCGTTGCGTAAAATAAAATCATTTATAGCACATTAAAGACTTTATAGATGAATACAATGTAAACAAAGCCTAATTTGACTGAAGAAGTCCACGAAATCGGCAGCACTGAGAACTCACTCTCTCCTGAGGAGAAAAGCCTGTGCTTCAACTGTAACCCAACAGCTGACAAATAAGAAGATGTCATATTGTGCTTTTACATTTTTCCAAATCACAGACAAAGCGAAGCGAAATTAACTCTGAAACCAGAACTTACTGTTGTATTCAATCTATCCACCTTTTTCTTCCCGTACGAGTGGACGTGGCCATTTGTAAATTTTATGGGTCTGGTTTCCCGTCTCATCTGGGTCCGGCTATTTTTATCTTTACAAAACAGCTAGTTTTGCTGCTTGATATTGCAAATGGTGTGTTTTACCATATTATTTGAATGTATTATCTTTATTATGAGCACACTGATTTGTAGTGCAAATAGTTTAACCGTTTACTGCATGTTGTTATTCTTCTCATTATTTCACTATAGGGATGCACCGAATGTTTGCCAACCGAAATTATTCTGCCGAAAATAGAAAAAAGCTATTTCAGTGTTCGGCCGAATAAGCGAAAAGACTGAATAAATTATACCGAACAATAACATGACGCGATCAAATAGAGGTCCGCGCTAATGTAGCAAACATGTCCATAGTGTAGAAGATTTTAAAACTGTCTGAGAAGGACACAAACATCATTACAAGCACCAACAGTTTGACTGTTTAACACCGCATTGCGTGTCTTCGATGAGAAGAGGAACGGGTGGTTTTTGCTGGTTGCTGTATGATGACTGAACTACAGAACTTTATTTTTTCTAATATACATGCACAAATTGTATGTATTCTGACAGCGCTGCGTGAGGTCGTTAGCCAAAGTTCAAAGTCCAAAGCGCAAGGAAAATCTGAAGCAGCTTAATGAGAGAATCATTCATAAATCTGCTCCTTTCAACAAAAAGAAGTACCGTCTTATGCGGGTTTCCGCCAAAATAAAAGTCAACATTCATAAATGTATAAATGAATGGTATAATTTATGCGGTATAATTTATTTAACATTCATAAATGTATAAATGTACTTTAATTTTACTGTTGTTCTGTAAAATAAAATGAAAAAGTAAGACAAAAATAATGATAACAATAATTACAACAGCTCTGTTAATACATGTATTATAACATTCACACATAGTGTTCAAATTGGGATCTGTAATATTTTCTAGTGTTTTAAAATAAGTCTCTTCTGCTTAGCAAGGCTGCATTCTTTTTTGTACATTAAAAACAAACAAACACATGCCTGATTCAAGAGGGGGGTCTTAAAAATGGATAAAGAATATTATTTGACTAACTTATTTATTTTAAGTTAAATTGTGCTTTGTTGGTAGGCTATAAAGTCTACTAGAATGTTAAAAATGTTCAGTGTTAAGTAAATATTTTTAAATTGTTGTTTTGTAATTGATTTTTTTCTTTGAAAAGCAAGACAAAACTGTAAAAAGCACATTTTGGCTTTTTAAATGTGTGCAATGGTGAAAAAAAATTGCCAAAATACATACAAAAACGTAATCTGCCTTCGGCCCAGTGTTTCATTTTGTTCAGCTTCGGCCAAGAATTTTCATTTCACTGCATCCCTATTTCAGTTAATCAACTGGAAGCCTCGCCCATAGGCTTACTTCTGCATTAAAGAATAGGCTGTATAATATGATACAATTTGATTATGAATTATATTACTCCTACATAGTTGTGTGTGTTAATGTGTAATGTTCATGAAATATTCACTCTGAACTTATGAGGAGAGACTTTGAAGCTTTAACAAAGCGCATTTTCTGTCATAAAGTCTTAATAACATCTGCATATTCAAATTATAAATGACAGGAGTGATATGTTAATGCCCTGGAAAAAATGCAAATGTGGGTGCGTCTCTGCCTCTTCCAAGGTCAAATACAAAAACACCCATGATTTCTGATTACCACTGATTGACGGATCGGCTGTCTTGTCAATTGACTTTAATGTCTATGCCAATAACAGCTGACAGATCCAATTAGTTGACAGAGTTACCTTCTTCCTGTTAATCTGAATTTTTTCTTTTTTCGCGTTAGAACTAATGCTATACAAAATGGTTCAGTACCAGAACTTTGGCTTGTAACAACAGCAGAACCATTTTTCCTGCTATATGAAACCTTTTTAGAAATTGAAAAGTCATGCTTTTAAAGTGCTATATAAAACCTTAATGGTGTTTGTGTTTGAGCTCCAATAAAATGACTGAATTACTTTTTTTTTTTTTTTTTTTTGACAAAAAACTTTAACACAAAGAACCATTTTAGCATGAAACTGTTCTTCTGGACAATATATTTCCAAATGTATGAAGAACCTTTCAAGAACCAATGTTTTTAAGAGTGTAAAACAAGCATATGTTTGTTTGAAATATTTGTAGTTATGTCTTATCCTTTAGTTGAATATGCTGTGGCAGAATATGCTCGAAGAACATGGTCACGATTCCCAGTATGAATATGGCATACAAATTGCTATACTGAAATTCCCTACTGTACTGACAACACATTTAGACAGCTAGAGCAATTGACACACAAATGAATTCCCACTGCATGTATGTGTGCGGCCCCATTCACACACAGGCATATCCCATAAGCCCTGATGTGTGGCAGTGCCAGCTCAGACACAGCAGCAGGAGCAGCAGGCTCTCTCTACTGTTCCGTGTGACTGCTGATCAAAGTCTCATATTTAGCTTTCCCACTGCATGCAGACTGTCTGCAGATCACTCTGTGTGAGCACAAGTTGCAATGTGGATTATGAAAATGTTCCATAGTTCAATGAGCACTTGTGCTGTACATATACACATGGAATTACATGCACAAAGTAGAACACATCAAAAACAGATTATACATGTACATATTTTGTCCTACACTGCGTAGCCTATGTGTGTACATATACAGGGGTTGGACAATGAAACTGAAACACTGGCCAATATAGTGTTGGAGGTTTCATGGCTATATTTGTGCAGCCTGGTGGCCAATCTTAACTTACTGCACATTCCACCAGTAAGAGCAAGAAGGTTGACTATGTGCACCCAGTTGTTCAGACATTGTACCCTAAAGGTGGTGCCATGTACAAGGATGATAATGCACTAATACACACAGCAAGACTGGTGACAGAGAGGTTTGATGAACATGAAAGTAAAGTTGAACATCTCCCATGGCCTGCACAGTCACCAGATCTGAATGATATTGAGGCACTTTGGGATGTTTTGGAGGATCGATTCAGGAAACATTTTCCTACACCAGAATCACATAGTGACCTGGCCACTGTTCTATAAAAGGAATGGCTCAAAATCCCTCTGGCTACTGTGCATAACATGTATTTGTCAATCCCAAAATGAAATGATGCTGTATTGGCCACAAAAGGAAGCCCAACACCGTGCTAATTGTGGTCTAAAACCAAGTGTTTCAGTTTCATTGTCCAACCACTGAGGGGGACACGTTGCTCTGATATTCAGATTAGCGGTCAGTATTTAATGACTGATGATACCAGGTTCAGAGTTTAACTTTTCCATTAAAGGGCAATGTTTTTACCCTGGAATTGATTTCTAAGGGAATTTTTTAACCTTTTTAAGGGCCATTTTTATAATCATGTATTTGTTATCTTTTATGTCAAATACCTAAATTTAACCAGTAACTTAAATCGATCAGAATACTACAGACTATTACCAATAAAATTCTGTCAACATTAAGACACAGTTTAGTTAAAAAAATTATAGTTCACCCAAAAAATGATTTATCCTCAAGCCATCCAAGGTGTATATGACTTTCTTCTTTCAGACGAATACAATACAAGAGTCATATTAAAAAATGTATTGCTGCCACACACATCTAATTTTTTCCAATCAATTATGTCATAATAATGAAATGTTATGTTAAAACAACATCTTTTCTTGTAATAACGAGATATGTCGATAAAACAACATCTTTTTTCGGAATAACGAGATATGTTGTAAAAATGTTTTTGTCGTTATTACGAGAAAAGTGTTGTCATTATTATGAGAAAAGATGTTTTACCAACATAACATCTCATTATTATGACCAGAAAAAGAGAAAAAGATGTTGTGTTAATGACATAGAATCTTGTTATTATGACATAATTGAGTGGAAAAAATTATATGTGTGTGGCAGCAATGCGTCACCTTAGTATAATGGCAGTGAATGTGGGGTTTATGATTTTGAAGCCCAAAAAAGTGTGTCCAGCCATCATGAAAAGTACTCCACATGACTCCAGGGTTTTATGCAGGCCTTCTGAATTGAAGTTAAGTGTGTTTTTTGTAAGAAAAATATACATTTTCAAAACTTTAAAACTGTAATCTCCAGCTTCCACTACCTGTTGTACGCATGTTCACCAGAGAGTGACGTTCCAGCAGATGACGTAGGACGTAGGCATAGCGTAAGATGCATATAATTGTGCATATATTCAAGATGCATCACAAGATGCATTTCACGATTTCAGTTAGACTAAAAAGATTGCGTGATGTTTTAAAAAGATGATTTATTGCTTTAATCTGACTGAAATTGAACTTTCAAAGTGCAAGAACACACTTAATTCTCCAATTGATTTCCGTCCTGTTGGTTAGAGTGTAGATCATTTAGTGGCTTCTGTCAAAATAAGAGACTCTATATATCAACTAAAGACTAAATACTTTAGGTTGTTGGCAGTGGTTTGAGTTAGTGTGTATATCATGTTTGCATAGATTTATTGTGTTTAAAAAGCCAGGCTGGCTTTAGGAGTGGGCGTTATCTGTGTCTAATCCATTACTTTCTCTTCAATGCTCAGTCACACATTCTCAGATCAGATTAAGCTCAATACTCTCAGTCTAGTCTATCAACCAATAGAACTACAGGCACTGATTCAACTATTCAGTCCCCTTCCTAAGTTTAGCATCAGAGAACTGATCTTGCGCTAGTGCCAATGAGCTTACCGCTTTCAATAGTTAAAAAAGTTGCATTTGTATGTAAGTTAAATATTTTCTGTATAAATATATTCCTCTATATTTTTTCTCAGGGCTACACAGATAAGTAACTTTGCTACATTGCCATCCAGGCAAATGTTTAATACCAATAAGGCTTTGCAGCATGATAAATATACAGTACTAGTAGATATTTTGCCATTCAGTCTTTTAATACCAATATATTTGCACGGCTATAAGTGAGCAGGATTGCAGCAACGAAGCATGGAATAATGTGAAAATACAGAAATTGTTAAGGGCCAGATTTACTAACAGCTTGCGCCAGTGAAAAGTTCTTTTGGCGTTAAAATGGTATGGTCAGGTGTACTAGTTTCCCTTTCAGACACAAAATTTATGGGAGAAGAGTATTAAAATTAATCACACAACATGAAATTAGCAATATTTGAGCTATTATTTAATGCCCTTTAAAAAACATGTCTTAAAGCAGGCGGTAATTTGCCCTCCCGTCAGCACTTTTATGGAATTGCGCTCTAACAAAGACTTTATATATAGGAAAACTGTGCACTCCTATTACTTATGAATGGGAGAAAGTGCAACGCCCAATATGGGGAATAAGCCCCACCTTCTAAATGAAAGCGCCAAGTAATTGCATCACTGCATATGACGTTAGAAGCTCTGGTTCCTATCCGCCTGTTTCCTGGAGGCGCTAATGTAAAAACAAATGTGGGTACAACTTCCGGTGATCAGCTGGGAGTAGTATACCAATGGTATTTTGTGTGCTAATTAGCGAAGAGGCCAAGTGTTTTTCTAAATATTGTTCACTTGTAAACAATTGTAAAAACAATTATAATGTTGCAAACCTTTATGAGCGACGTCGTTACAGTGTTCAGGGACAAAAAGTGCTGTTCGAAGTTGTGTTCATCGTTAGCAAGTTTGGATGGCTAGATCTTGAATGACTGTCAACTAGTGATGTGACATTTGAACCGAGGCATCAGAGCTTGTGTTAAGGGGTGTGCCAGATGAAACCTTGATTCAAGGCTTGTGTTGTTAATGTAGAAATCATGAAACCAGTGACAAACAAAATCTCACTTTCTATCTAATCATGTGTGCGATTCACTTTGTGTGTCAGAATATTTAAACCCTTAGATATACCTTACTTTACGAGTATGTTTTAATTCTAACTTATTTAATTACATTTTTAAATAATAGATAGATAATATATAGATAGAAAAATACAAATTATTTCAGGAAAATTAAATATTTGCCATATGCAATTCATATATGTGTACATTATTCTTCTATTACATAATATTGATATTCATACTGGAATTTAATGGCACAGTTTAATGGGTAATTCATTTATCAGAGACAGAAATGCAACAAACACACACACTGTTTGGCTTATATTTGTGCATGTAACATAAGTCGATCTACGGAATGTGTGGTGAATGTTTCATCCAGCCTTCTTTTACAGGCTTTATTTTTTTACCAACCACCAGATCGCTCTGTTTTCGACACACTTGAAGCTTTGAAAGTTTCAGTACTTCACGAGGCTCCATTTGCGCATCACTACTGGCAACTGTTGAATGAATGAGCGTCACTTCCCATTTGTTTACTTCAAACTGGAAGATGCTCCCACTTTTGACACAGCAGGCCTCATGGGGCGAAGGAATCTTTTGCAGCGTTTGCAAACTCGTGATAATAGCATCTAGCATCAAAAACAAGCTTTTTTTAAAATGGTATTTGAACATAAGAAACGAGCTTTGACACTGTTGTTGTCAAATTGCATTGGTGTTTTTTTAAATATATAATTTAATCGTAACCTTTGGAGAATTTGAGAATTTTCAAATATGGTCGCTGAGTGAAATGACTTGTCTTAAAGCAACTTTGGCTCTAACACTAATTTACCCTGTTTAGTAAATCTGTCCGAAAGTGTTGATTGCAAAACAATGTTGACAATTTACAGTGATTTTAAAACTATTTTAAAAGGACTTTCATTGTTCTTTGTACCATTTATTTGTTAGAAATAATCATGTTTTGTTCACTCTGTCAAGTTTTTAACTCATTCACTGAATTCAGATTATCCAAAAAATTATCATTTTTTAATTATGACACTGGATATTTAATTGAGAATACTAATTTCCCCCGTTTTTACATTTAGATTAACACTGGCAGATTTAGTCCAGTCACTGGTCTATATCTAATCAACAATGATGGCTAGAAGCAAGTCTTACTCTGATGTACATCACAACGGTGCGGTGGTGTTCTGAAATGAGAAGATTACATTTTTAATTGAATGTAAATTCATGTCCCAGTCACATTTTCTTGGTTAAATACACATTACTTTCACTATCAGAAAAATAAAAAACAATTATATTTTATATTTTTACATTAACAATGTAATCAATTTTGTGTTTATTAAAGCCAATTAAGAATCTCATCAAGTTAGTGTTTTTAAGCATTTTACATTTATTCCAAAATAACTCATTTAAACAATATTTTATTTATGTTCAGCTATTCTTTAACTTTTCATTTTAATTAAATATTTAATTTAATTAAATATTGGTCCCAGACACAGAGATTTACCTTAAATTGCACCAAGCTGATTACTCACTCAAAACTCCCACAGATCATGTTTTGATGCCATTTTAATTCTTATTTTGATGTAACAAAGTGGTAATATATAAGTTTGTGAGTTGTTTACTTACTTTTTTAAAATGAGTCTTCCCATTAACGCCATTATATTGTTCATTCAGACTGATTCGCAAATGCGCGTGAACAAAAGAGGCAGGATTTATCGTGTGAACCAATCACAGTCGAACTTAACCAGTCATATCCAGTCATATTGCATTGCCTTCTCTCACATGACTTTCCCACTCATTCTCAATTACCCCCCACCAAACTTTACACTTTACACATGCTTTAGGGCAGGGTTCCTCAAATCTTGCCCTGGTGGGCCAATGCGCTTCAGAGTTTAGCTCCAACCCTGATCAAACTCACCTACCTGTGATTTTCTAATGATCCTGAATACACTCATTAGCATGCGTTTGATTAGGGTTAGATCTAAACTTTTCAGGAAAGTGGATCTCGTGGGCCAGATTTGAGGATCCCTGCTTTAGGGGGTCTGTGAGGACAGAGATGCGGACTCCTGCTGTAACTTTACCTTCTGGTGTCGCTATGGAACATTTCTGTCGCTGTTACATATAAATGTTACGCATAAAAAGTTAATGTTAAATTAGTTAAATGTAATGTTTTGTAAATCTGAAAATCAATATCCATTTTTCATTTAGAAAAAAATATGTTTACTTTTAAACTCTAATATCGGTTATTTATTGGTATTGGCTAGAAGTGTAATGTTTTAGCTACTGTATATTGATGTCTGTTATTTTTCAGTTTGCTCACAGTTTTCCAGAGGGGTGTATGCCATCTTTGGCTTCTACGATAAGAAGTCGGTGAACACCATCACGTCATTCTGCGAGACGCTGCACGTGTCCTTCATCACGCCCAGTTTTCCAGCAGATGGACTAAACCAATTTGTTCTGCAGATGAGGCCTGATATCAAAGGTCCTCTAATCAGCCTGGTGGAGTATTACAAGTGGGAGAAGTTTGCCTATCTGTACGACAGCGACAGAGGTAAACACTCTCTCTCTGTCTTTTGAAAAATGTATGCATTTTTTATCTTTTTTTCTCAGCCAAGGCTCTTTCAGAGCTGCTTGCACACACACCTAAACACACATACACTAGAGAATTCAATCAATAGTCCTATTACTTTGTGGTGAAATGCCTCTTGGAGAAAGAGCATGTGAGTTGGGAGTGCTTACAGATAAGCACATTACAGTCTCTCTCTCTTGCTCTATCTCTCTCTCTCAGTCATTCAGTTTTTTTTCTTTATTTATATATCTTTTAATTATTTAATTTAAAATTAAAAGACTAGTTTCTCTTGACAAGCAATTTATCTGTACAAATTGCATCATGATACACTCCTGGCCAATCAGATAGTATTTTATGTGTACTGCACTGCTATGTGAAGTATGGTAACACAAAAATAGAAACAAAACAACTGACAAGTTTCTCTTGACAGGCAATTTATCTGTACAGATTGAATGTGAAACTGCTGTGCATCACGATACAGTCTTAGCCAATCAGATAATATTTTATGTGTAATGCACTGTTATGTGAAGTAAGATAATGCAAAATTAGAAAGATAGCAATTGACAGGTTTCTATTGTCACTTGTCATAGTCACAGCTGGTTATGCCTCAGTTTTGTTTATTTCATAAGTGCATTACAGTTGGCAATTATATTGAATATTCACACCTTTTTATGACAATTTTGCTGGTAAAATAAAATCAAGTAACATTGCCAATGCTCTAATTTTTGTTTGCCCATTAAGTTTTCTTTAAGTTTCACATGTCTCTGTGCTTAAAAGTTTGAGAGTGCCATTTTTCCAATGTGTCGGTGCATTTCACTGAATTGATATAAAGCTTGAGTGTTATTTTTTTTGGGGGGATCATGACTCAAAAATGTTTACGAAAGTGTGTGCGATTTTTCCTGTATTTTAAAATGTTTCCATCTTTTGACCAATGAATTACTGGGATCCAGCTTTTATACTGGATCATTATTATTATTACTAGATTTTATTATTATTGTATAGATATTGCACATAAAGAGCTGTTTCTAGCCAATAAAATATTTTAGAACAAAGAATGTGTATTAGCTATAAAATGTAAATTTTCCAGATGTGGAAATCTATTTATTTATTTATTATTTTCAAATATGTTTAGGTTTTAATATAAGTTCAGGTTTTGAATCAACTAAAGTATCTGTTTAGTCAAAATGGTGGTTCTTCTACAGTTGAGGTCAAAAGTTTATATAAGTTTATATACTGAATATGCAAAATGTTAAATATTTTACCAAAATAAGAGGGATTCAGGTCAGTACTAAAAAAACAATAACATGCATTTTGTATGATCCCTCTTATTTATTAAAATAAGTAACATTTTGCAGATTCTGACAGGGGGGTGTAAACTTTTGACCTCAACTGTAATTGAAAATAAATAATTATAAATCTCTTTTAAATAATTAAATAAAGAGAAATACATAAATATTTAGATGTATTAAGTATTGTAAAACGGCTAAAAATATCACTGTATCGTAACTCAATCTTAGACATATTCTGTATGCTCTTACCTAACATTTTTTGGCAGTCTCAGAATTTCTGATATTGCGACCATGTTAGCTGAATGTTTTCACTGTTGACTGGAGTGTCCGTTATGTGCTGCATCTCTGGTTTGAGGCGGCGAAATAAATCTCTCCCCCAAGACCTAGATATGAAATCAACCGAGAGACATAGAGAGAGGGAGAGGAGGGAGAGATGTGCAGTAAGGAGGGAAGCTAAAGAGAAGAGGAGTTTGAAAGGGCAAATGACCAAAAGAGAGAACGCTGAAATAAAGGGAGCGAGGAGGAGAAATGATAAATGAAGGAGAAAAAGTGTCCCAAGGGGCCTTCTAGTGCAATAAAAATACTCCTGATATCAAGGTCTCTGGGTGTAATTTGGAGTAGTGGTTGATTAAAGTAGAACAGTGGTTAAAACAGAGAGTAACCGTAATTGTGATTGAATCTCATTTAAAAAGACACAGTGAAGCTAGTAGACATGGGGTTTTAAAGCAATTACACTTTAGGAAGGTAATTAAAGCTTGAGCAGATTGATGAAAAATTTTATGAAGACATTTGATGGGAGGCACTCTGTTCACATGCACACTGCTGTGTCTCTCCCTATGTAGGTCTGTCTACCCTGCAGGCAGTGCTGGACACAGCAGCAGAGAGGAAATGGCAGGTAACAGCCATAAACGTTGGAAACCTGAAGGATGAGTGGAAAGACGAGGCGTATCGCTCCCTCTTTCAGGACCTGGAGAACAAGAAAGAAAGGAGAGTCATTTTAGACTGTGAACAGGACAAAGTCAAGGACATTATGGAACAGGTGAATGACGCACTAAAAACACATTACGGCACACGTGTAAGGTCAGCAGTGTAGTTAAAAAATTATATACTGCGTACACCTTAGACATTCATTATGCGATGCTTTAATGAAATTGCTCTTGTGAACAACGTTTTTCGCCTGCTTTTCCTCAGGTCATCACGATCGGTCGACATGTAAAAGGATATCATTACATCATTGCAAATTTTGTAAGTTGTCAAAGATCTTTTTTTTTTTTACTGCTGTCGGTTAAAGAAATGGTATTTTCTCTCAAAAATTAAAATGTTGTCATTATTTACTCACCCTCTTTTTGTTCCTAAACCATTTTGGCCAAAAGTTTAAATAGAAAGTTGACTCAAAAGCGAAAATTCTGTCATTAATTACTTACCCTCATGTCATTCCAAACCCGTAAAACCTTTGTTCATCTCCAGGACACAAATTAAGATATTTTTTATTCTGACCCTAAATAGACAGCAGCAGAACTACCAAATTCAAGGCCCAGAAAGGTAGTAAGGGACATTGATAAAATAGTTTGTGTGACATCAGTGGTTCAACCGTAATTTTATGAAGCTACGAGAATACTTTTTGTGGGCAAAGAAAATATAAATGACGACTTTATTCAACAATTTCTTCTCTTCCGTGTCAGTCTTCATCACACATTCATGATAGTAGCACGACACACGCATGTGGTGTTGCTGACCCAGACTATTACAAAACAACAAAGTTTACGTTTACAGAAAAGAAAATCTGTTATTTTAATATTTTACAAAATAGTTTTTAATCCAAAATTGTTATAAAATTAAAGCCATATGTCTAAATAAGTTGTGTTCTAAATTTAAAGTTGATATTAAAAAAAAAAGGTTTCTATGCAATTTTGTCTAAAGTCTAAATATCACAAAAGATAAACGATATCCAGAGCTGGGTAGTAACTGATTACATGTAATCTGGATTACGTAATCAGATTCCAAAAATGAAGTACTTGTAATTAGAGTAAATTACATTTTAAAGTACTCATAATCAGACTACAGTTACTTTTTTATGGATTACATGATTACATATTATTTACACAAGAGCATTAAATTATTCATAATTCATTGATTCCCCCTAATTTCTCTTTTTCATTTTAAAATTTCTTTACTAAAATAGCCTACTGATGATATACATTCAGAAACTCCAGTTTTGTAGACATTCACACATAGAGTATTCATTAGTCGGAACAGCATTTGACCACTGGATTTGCAAAAGAGTTTCAACATTGCATCAGCTACTGATGAACACATTCATTTTTATTTGAATTATCACTCGGTAGGTTTTTTTTAACCATGTATTATTGTGTTTTTGGAAGGCTTTTGTCTTGCATACTCATTAAAATGCAGCATTATTTCTTATTTACATGCAATGCAGGCATTCCCAAACTTTTTTTTTTTTTCACCAAATATATTTACTTTAAGTACCCCTGAGATTTTAAAAGAAATATTTCAGTGATTAAGTTTCACATTTGCATGTTCAGGGTTTCTTTGATGTTCTTTGACTAATGGTCATATGACATGCAGGTAAATAAAAATCTTTTTAGTAAGTGTTTTATTTTAATTATTATTTTTTTTCAAACAAAGACTAATGAAACACAATGACGGGTCACTCTTATACTTGAATGGGATGAATATGGAGGAATAGTCCCACCTTCTAAATGAAAGAGACAAATTTTCCATAGAAACCTGAGGCTGAGACCAGCCAATGCACATGCGCAGTCATAAGTATGTTATGACTGCGCAATTAATTTAAGATTTTTGTTGCTGATTTAATATATGTACTTTAATTGTGAGTTCAGCAAGCAGTTTTTGAGATTTCAGGATTCCCCCATTTATTAAGATAGGACTTGGTCTTGTATGAGCTGCCTGGAGGCGTTGCAAATATGGCCACCAAGTAAAGAGACATTCCTTGAAAAGGACATTGTTTTAAAATGGTTTACTTTATTTTATTTATTTATTTATTTTTATGATTTAATTAATTGTTAGCTTTTCATTAAACCCACAAACCCTCTGCAGTTCCTGTTCGAACCCTAGTTTGGGAAACATTTAATAAAATGTTTAATGCACTTCATGTTGTAAATTACAATTAATGGAACATATTTTCTTACTCTTTGCAATTTTTACATCATTATGCTACAAGATAATCCTTTTTAAATCAATGTGATAAACAAGTTAAGCCAAAAGTAATCTAAAAGTAATCTGATTAGATTACCTGAGATATGTAATGTAACTGATTACATTACTGACTGCAATTTTTGTGATGTAATCTGGAATCAGTAACTGATTTTGTCAAAAGTTTTGATTCTAAAAGACCATAATGCATTTTGTAATATGACATCGTCACTAAGGGGCGGAGACTGCTCAAATACCATTTCCATGGTAACGCAATGTCTGATTTCAAAATGGTTTTTACAGGATGAATTTTTGAGGTTTTAAGCTTTCGAATGATATATGATGATATAAGTATATAATTTATGATGATTACTAAAACATGTGATAGGGAAAAAGGAAATGAAATCAAATTTTTTAATTGCAAAAGTTAGAACTCCTGTGCACTTGTTGTATTCTGTGCACACAAAAAGTGCTCTCGTAGCTTCGTAACATTATGGTTGAACCACTAATGTCACATGGACTATTTTAGCAATGTCCTTGCTACCTTTCTGGGCCTTAAACGTGTCAGTTGTGTTGATGTCTATGCAGGGTCAGAAAGCCCTCAGATTTCATTAAAAATATCTTAATTTGTGTTCCGAAAATGAACAAGAGTTTTCTTGTTTAGTGCCAAAAAAAAAAGCTCGTAATTGGCTTTTAACCAGAATAATCACATTTAAAAAATAAAGTTGTGATATTTTGAAAATAAAGTCAAAATTATGAGATGAAGTTGTATCATTATGAGATTAGTGTCGTAATATTAGCTTTGATTGTAAAGTCATAAATAAAGTAACATCAGAGTGGAGTCAATTTCAGATGGCACAAAAGAGGCAATTTCCTGAATGTCTGTCAGTTATAAATTCAGTTTCCTACATAACCACTCCACTGCAGTATCCGGAAACGAATGACAAACCAGTGCTTAGGAGCTGCTTTGTTGGTAAATCCTATCCTGTATATGTAAGAACTAAATCCTACACATCCATTTCTTGCATCACAGAAGCCCACTGATGCAGGCCTATTCCTATTGTTATAATCACACTATTTCTTTTAATAATGTGATTTTTTTCTTTACAAACTTTTTTTCACAATATTATGTTTTTTTTTGCAATTTGAAACAAATTTAAGGTATAATTTGCTAAAAAGATCATTTTTAAATGTGTTCGGGAAAGAGCAGCTTGGACATTCTGCCAAGCATGTCTTTTTGTTTTATATGGATGAAAGAAAGTCATATGGTTTTGGAACATCACAATGGTGAGCAAATAATGACAGAAGTCATGTTTGTGATACTGCCACTGTTTTGTAATAGCTCATAGTTTTGTGTAGCATGAATTATTAAAAAGTGTGTGTGTGTTTCAGGGCTTTGTGGATGGAGATTTGTCCAAAATTCAGTATGGAGGAGCGAATGTTTCTGGATTTCAGATAGTGGATTTTGATGATCCGCTTGTTGCTAAATTTGACCAGCGCTGGGAAGCACTGGAGGAGAAGGAGTACCCAGGGGCAGACAGCAGAATCAGGGTGAAGGAGTGCAAAAATTTAAACTATGCTGAAATAAAAATACAGCTGACAGCATTTTGAACTTAGTTATTATCTTTATTTATTATGGATGCTATTATATCTATCATTAAACACCAAAAGTTTTATGGTCTTCATATTTCTTTCCTTGGCAGTACACTTCCGCTCTCACATACGATGCTGTGCAAGTAATGACTGAGGCATTCCGCTTTCTGCATAAACAAAGAATTGACATCAGTCGCCGTGGCAACAACGGAGACTGCCTGGCCAATCCTGCGGTGCCGTGGGCTCAGGGGGTGGAGATAGAGCGTGCTCTCAAACAGGTCCACTCTGCCAACACATTATCAATGCCTATTGTCTCTGTGTGTGAAAACTTTAAAATGTTAATCATTTGTGCATGTGTGTGTTTGATCAGGTGCGTGTGGATGGATTGACAGGAAATATTCAATTCGATCAGTACGGCAGAAGAGTTAATTATACAGTCAATGTCATGGAGCTGAAAAACAGTGGGCCTGTGAAGGTAACAGACTGAAGCTAAATCTCTTCTTTTTTCATGAACTTAAGTACTTGTGGGAATGGGAATTGTACAATTTTTTACTAGAGATTCTCATTTCAGTAGCAGTTACATAATAATTGCAAAAAGCTTCTGTTTCGTATAAAAGTTGTTCTTTGGGACTATATAACGAATGTGTCAGGTGAGTGCCAGTGATTTCTTGATAAATTATATAATAGAATAATAGAATAATATAATAAATTCTAAAGACAATCTGAAGACTGGAATAATGGCTGCTGAACATTTAGCTTTGCCATTATAGGAATTAATTACATTTAAATATATACACTGCCATTCAAAAGTTTGGGATCAGTTTTAGTGTTTTTTTTTCTCTCATGCTCATCAAGGCTGCATTTACTTGATCAAATACAGAAAAAAATGTAATATTGTGAAATGTTATTGTAGTTTAAAATAATTGTTTTCTATGTGAACATATTTTAAAATTTAATTTATTCTTGTGATGCTAAGCTGAATTTTCACCAGCCTTTACTCCAGTCTTCAGTGATTCTTGTGATCCTTTTTTCATGATTCTTTGATGAATAAAAAGAACAGCATTTATTTAAAATAGAAATCTTTTCTAACAATATAAGCCTTTGCTGTCACTTTTTTTGAATAAATATGTACTGACCACAAACTTTTAAATGGTATTAAAATGATTTTTGAAGGATCAGGTGACACTAAAAACTATGAGTTATGATGCTGAAATTTCAGCTTTGCATCACTAAATAAATTAAATAAATATTTTAAAGCATGTTCACATAGAAAGCAGTTATTTTACATTGAAATAATATTTCACAATATTACATCTTTTTCTGATTTTTTAATGAAATGAAGTCTTGATGAGCATAAGAAACTTAAATATTACAAAAACAAAAAAGAAATTGCAAAAACTTTTGAACACCATTGTATGTGTATGTATGTATGTATGTATATATATATATATATATATAGTCGATATGAACTGTTTAACTGATCTGAAAATACTATACTTTCATTTGTAGCTGAAAGCTTAATAAAATATGCTTTCATGAAATACTGAATAGTTTATAAATGAATAAATAACGACCTTTATAAATGATGGGCATGAGTTTGACAATAATTCTTTAGTCTTTGTAATTCTTTACAAAAAACAGTTCATAAAAGTAATTTGACTGTGAAGAAAGTTTGCGTAGCCAGTGTGGGCAACACAGTATAAAAGTCTGTTGACAATTTATCATCTTTGTCTTATTTCACTGCACACAGTCTTTCACTTTCATCACATTCAAGTCAGACTGCAAGCAGACAGCCCAGCAACATAATTTCTTTTTCCTTGGCACTGTTGATTCAGTCGTACCACAGCACCACAGCTGAATAGTGATGTAGGAAACACTGCCAGAATATTTAAGTATAGCGTTCCATTCACATTTAGGAAAAAATACATTGTAGAGCCCTTAACTAAACCAAAATGTCCATAAGAATGGCTTTGGGTAACATTCTTGATTCTTGATTCCTAACCCCAACTTTTAGCACTTAAACATTTGATTATTTGTGTTTTGTGTTCTCAACAAAAGTGTTTAGAAAGTTCAATTTCATAAGTGTGTGTTTTTTCTCAGATTGGCTACTGGAATGAGGTGGACAAAATGGCGGTGACAAAATCTGACCTTTTCCCCAATGACACCATGGGAATGGAGAATAAAACAGTTGTTGTGACAACAATCCTGGTAAGAGATATTCCATGATATCAAGAGCAACTGAAATCACCTGCATTCGAAAATATGTTAACATATTTCCCTCCCTGTATATTTGCTGTAGGAGGCACCGTATGTAATGCTAAAAAAGAATGCAGAGTTATTCACCGACAACGAACGATATGAGGGATACTGTGTGGACCTGGCCGCTGAGATTGCAAAGCATTGTGGCTTTAAGTATCAGCTGAGGATTGTAGCAGATGGAAAGTACGGCGCACGAGATGCTGAGACTAAGATCTGGAATGGCATGGTTGGAGAACTGGTATATGGGGTAAGAAGTGAAGCATACACTCACTCACACACAAGAGTGTACTATTGAGAAACAGTAAACACCAGTGTCAGTTTGTGAGTCATTTAACTAATTCCTCCTTTTTTTCACTGTTGACAGAAAGCAGACATAGCTGTAGCTCCTCTTACCATCACTCTGGTCAGAGAGGAAGTGATTGACTTCTCGAAACCTTTCATGAGTCTGGGCATATCCATTATGATCAAGAAACCACAGAAATCCAAGCCGGGTGTCTTCTCTTTCCTGGACCCGTTGGCTTACGAGATCTGGATGTGCATTGTATTCGCCTACATCGGAGTTAGCGTTGTGCTCTTCCTTGTTAGCCGCTTCAGCCCTTACGAGTGGCACACTGAGGAGTTTGAGGATGGGCAGCTGGGCCCTAGCGAATCTACGAACGAATTTGGGATCTTTAATAGTCTGTGGTTTTCTCTGGGCGCTTTTATGCAGCAGGGATGCGATATTTCGCCAAGGTTGGTGCGTGCAGTGGGCGCTAATGCTAGCTGGCTAGCGCGTGGGGTGTGCTTTCGGCTTTGTGCATTGTCAGTTTTCCCAATGATGCCGTGGTTTGTGTATGTTCACGCTCCTGCAGCTCATGCTTCATATCCATTTATTATGAAAAAGAATCTAGGTGTTGTATACAACTCCCAATCTTAAGTGTTCCATGGGTCAGAAGAAAGAGCTAACACAGGACTAGAAATGTTTAATCGAAGTTGTGGTTTAAATTTTGGTTAAACATTTCTTCTGTGAACATGTACTCACCCGGTTGGGAACAGTAAGATGCACAAGGTCACCGTTTCCTGCCCTCTTGGAGTGGTACCGTGTTTCGGCTGCATATTCCCCATTTTCTCCAAAGTGAAAGGGATTTCTTTCATTTCCTTTCTTTCTTTCTTTCTTTCTTTCTTTCTTTCTTTCTTTCTTTCTTCTTTCTTTTTCTTTCTTTCTTTGATTTGGATAGTACAGTAACAAGATTCTGTTGGTGGAGAGTGTGAGCGTTTGTGTGGGGCTGACTGTGTTTGCTGTGTGTAGGTCTTTGTCTGGCCGTATAGTTGGTGGTGTGTGGTGGTTTTTCACCCTCATCATCATCTCCTCCTACACGGCTAACCTGGCTGCCTTTCTCACTGTGGAGAGGATGGTATCACCTATTGAGAGTGCTGAAGACCTGGCCAAACAGACTGAGATTGCCTATGGGACATTGGATGCAGGCTCCACCAAAGAGTTCTTTAGGGTAAGTGGACCAGCCATTGGCCAACCATCAATAAAAAATAACATATTTTCCTTAGACCTTAAATACAGTCATGGGCAAAAATATTGGCACCCTTGCAATTCTGTTAGAAAATGCAACACTTCTCTCAGAAATTTGTTCCAGTTGCAAATGTTTTGGTATTCACATGCTTATTGTTTTTGTTTGCACTGGAACAACAAAATAAAGCAAGGAAAAAAAGTCAAATAATTGCTCTTCAAGCATGTGATGCTCCTGTAATTTGTATTTAGACACACCTGTGGCAAGTAACAGGTGTGGTCAACATAGTAATCACACTTGCAACCAGTTAAAATGGAGAAAAGTTGTCTCAACCTTTTTGTTATGTCCCATTGAACATGGAGAAAAGAAAGAAGTGTAAAGAATTGTCTGTGAATTTGAGAGAAAAAATTGTGGAAAAACATGGACAATCGCAAGGCTACAAGTCCATCTCCAGGGATCTTAATGTTTCTGTGTGCACTGTGCGCAATATCATGAAGAGGTTTACAGCCCATGGCACTGTAGCTAACCTCCCTGGATGTGGACGGAAGAGCAAAATTATGAAAAATTACAACAAAGAATTGTTCGAATGGTGGATAAAGAACCCAGATTAACAGTACAACAGTGTCAGCTTGCACTATCATCGCCATCTGAATGAAAAGGAACGCTATGGTAGGACACCACTGCTGACACAAAGGCATAAAAAAGCAAGACTGGAGTTTGCCAAAACTTATGTGACAAAACCACAATCCTTCTGCGAAAATGTACCGTGGACAGATCTTTTTGGTAAAGGACATCATGGCACTGTTTACAAAAAAAGAAATGAGGCCTTCAGAGAAAATAACACAGTCCTTACAGCCAAACATGGTGGAGGTTCAAAGATGTTTGAGGTTGCTTTGCTGCTTCTGCCACTGGATGCCTTGACTGTGTGAACAGTATCATGAAAACTGATGATTACCAAAGAATTTTGGATCGCAACGTAGTAGCCAGTGTCAGAAAGCTGTGTCTCCACCAGAAGTCATGGGTCTTCCAGCAGGACAATGACCCAAAACACTTCAAAAGCACTCAGAAATGGTTACAAACAAAGTGCTGGAGAGATCTGAAATGGCCAGCAATGAGTCCAGATCTGAATCCCATAGAACATATCAAAACAGCAGTTGGGAGAAGGCATCCTTCAAATCCGATTGACCTTGAGCAATTTGCAAAAGAAGAGTGGTCCAAAATTCCAGTAGAGAAGTGTAAGAAACTCATTGATGGTTACAGGAAACAACTGATTAATATTTTTCCAAAGGGGGTGCTACCAAATATTAAGTTAAGGGTGCCAATATTTTTTTCCAGTGCATTGTTTGGGCTCTGTGTGGAACTCTATCAGATTTTACTTTTATTTTCTTTTTTTTTGTGTGTGTTGAAAAAAAATTCAAATTTGCAACTGCAACAATTTTCTGAGAGAAGGGTTGCATTTTCTGACAGAATTGCAAGGGTGCCGATATTTTTGGCCATGAGTGTACACATAATTTTCAAAAAGGTTTTATATGATTTTAAAGATACAATGTATTTTTTTTTAATAAACCTTGAATTATTGATTCATAAATGACATTATGTTTTTGTAAGGTTTGAACTAACCATGTCATGTCATGAATAAGATTGATGTTTTTCAAATATTTATAATATTTTTGAAAAAACTCAATGCTCAATGCCAATGCTTAAAGGGATAGTTCACCCAAAAATGCAAATTCTGTCATTAATTACTCACCCTCATGTTGCTCCAAACCGGCAAGACATTTGTTAATCTTCAGAACACAAGATATATAAGATATTTTTTGATGAAATCCGAGAGCACCCGGCATAGACAGCAACCCAACTTAAACATTTTATGGCCCATAAAGGTTGTAAGGATATCATTAAAATAGTCCACGTGACATCAGTGGTTCAACTGTAATGTTCTGAAGCTATAAGAATACTTTTTTCGGTGTCAGTCTTCGATGCGCGTTCACAAGAGTATCCCAGCACATATATGTGGTGCTTCTGACACAGGAGCCAGCGTTCTGTCATAGAACCCGGATGTACCACCTTGTTTACATGCATGCATCATAGTACTCTCATGAACGTGCGTCAAAGTCTTACACGTTGTTACAAGTTGTTATTTTTCTGTGTGCACAAAAAGTAAGTAGCTTAATAAAATTCTGGTTGAACCACCCGATGTCACATGGACTATTTTAACAATCTCCTTACTACCTTTCTGGCCATAAAAATGGCCAGTTATGTTCTCGAATTTCAGCTCCCAGATTTCACCAAAAATATCTTATTTTGTGTTCTGAAAGATGACCGAAGGGCTTACGCGTTTGGAACGACAAGAGGGTAAGTAATTAATGACAGAATTTTCATTTTTGAGTGCACTATCCCTTTAAATGAATAAGAAATAATAATGAACATTATGCCAAAGAAATAGTTTATCCAAATACGAAAATTTGTTAAACAAAACAAAAAACAAACAAACTTCATCCTCAGATCATCCAATATGTGTTTCTTAATCAGAACAAATTTAGAGAAATTTAGCATTACAGTACATCACTTACTCAGTAATGGATCCTCTGTAGTGAATGAGAGTCCAAACAGCTGATACAAAACAAAAATCCACAAGTAATCCACACGACTCCAGTGCATCAATTGATTTATTGTGATGTAAAAAGCGAAAAGGCCAAAATACCAGTCTATAATTTAACTGATGGCACCCATTCACTGCAGAGGATCCACTAACGAGCAAGTGATCTAATGCCAAATTTCTTTTTTGATAAAGAAACAAATTCCGGTATTTTTTAAATGGGTCATCGGATGCCTATTTTCCACAAGTTGATATGATTCTTAATGAAAAGTCTATAGCATACTTTGGTTAACATTTCTCAATAGTAGTGTAACAACACCCTTTTTACCTTGTCAAAAACAGCTCTGTTCACAGTGACCCGTTTCGGTGTGTGTCCCTTTAAATGCTAATTAGCTCTGTTTGGCTCAGATGTCAAGAGTAAATTATGACTGCTATGTTCATTATAATATCCAACAACAAAACACCTCAATCACTTAGAAAACATTCTTGTCTACACCTGCTCCGGCGTCAAACAATGCCGGACTGTTAACAACTCACTCAGGGTGGGTCTATGCTTAAACGCCAGTGTCAGGTAACAATCGTGGGAGTGAGACACTGCTTATGATTTATTGAAAAAAAAAAATACCCTGGGTGGATTTTTAGCATTATAGGGTGGTTGTGTACACGCACTGCCAAGACACATTTCAGTTCAAACAACATGTAAAAGTGAATTTTGCATCCGACGGCCCCTTTAATATATGTCATGTCATTGATTTGTTCTTGACATTAGGATTTACAATGAAAACAAAGATATAGCTAACCATCATGTCCTCACTAACCTGAATCTAAACCTCTCCTTTTTTCTCTTTATGTCTTTCTTCATCTTAACCAGAGATCTAAGATTGCTCTCTTTGACAAGATGTGGCAGTACATGAAGAGCGCAGAGCCTTCTGTGTTTGTCAAAAACACGGTGGAAGGTGTTCTGCGTGTCCGGAAATCCAAAGGCAAATATGCTTATCTTCTGGAGTCCACTATGAATGAGTACATCGAGCAACGCAAGCCCTGTGACACCATGAAGGTCGGAGGGAACCTTGACTCTAAAGGCTACGGCATCGCTACACCCAAGGGATCTGCTTTAAGGTGGGTGGAGTAGTATAACAATATGGCCCATGTTGTTATAGTATCCCACCTACCCTGATGTAGGCCGGGGGTCCCTCTTTAAAATGAGGTAAACTAGGTAATAGCAGTGCTGAGTGTAGGGATGAATGGCAACCTAGGCAAAAACAGCAGTGTAGAGAGTTACCAAGGAAACTGCAGATAGTGAGGGCTTTAAAAAGCCTGACAGCTGACAAGCAGGTTACCTAGCAACCAGTGCTTTCCGAGACTGATGTTGTAGAAAATGGAGTGTAGAGTAGTCCTAAACAAATAGGTAATTATCTTAACATTAGCTTAATAACAATTTAAGTTTTAAGATTTTAAGGAATTAAGATTTTTTTTAGAAAGTGAGTGAGCGTCGTAATAAATTGTGAAGTGAATATATTAGGGCTGTCAGATGAAAATATTTGATTGTGGATAATTTCATAATTTTTAGTATTTAACACATTAACGCATTCAAGTGCTTTTTTGGGAAGTTAAATAATCCTTCTAATTATTGAGTTTTTGAATTTGTGGCTATATGTTCATCTGCAATAATTATGCATGTAACAATGTTCACAGGCTTTATGGACTTAATCTTAAACAGGGGATTTTATGCTTGTTGAATTTGATAACTAATGATGTGTGCACACTAAAAGTAAGGCGAATGAACAGAGTGCACCAATGGCCTGGCAATTGTTTATACGAATTACCGAGCAAACTAATTTATGTTTAATATTGACTAAACAACATTTAATTCAAATGTCCACTTAATCTTTAATATTTGGCCCTTTATGACAGAAATGCTACAGCCTCTGTAATTTCTTGAATATATGGACATCAAAACATGTAAACTCCTATGTTTGCATAGGTTTGTAATTGATTTACCTTACTATTCTAAATGGCGCACATTGCGTTCCCAGATTAACTTTATAATAAACCCAAACTCACAGCATTGTGCAGAGATTGAGACACTCCACCCAGCAGCAGCATTTACTATGAATAGAGCCGCTTAGACATGTATGTACATAATCTACACGCATATATTAAACCTGCATTGTATATATTTATTTAACTGAATCGTGGCATTATGCTTTATTATGATTTTTAAATGGGGTTAATATATCATGCAGCCTTGGAAAACAATCTAATAATGTGTTTCATTCATTCACATCTGTTGAATACGTCACTTGCGGCACTTTGTCGGTTACTCAACACGGGCAAAATGCAATGCAGGATTTTTTTTAAAAATCGAAAACTCAAAGTGAATAGAGGAATCGTGACAGTCCTATCTGTAAACAATTATTTTTTTTGAATTCCACTAATAAATTGTTCCTGATGAAAAGCTTTCTACATTTAAAGGTAGATTCGGTATTATAAAACCGATAACTGAGTAAGGAAAATACTTATCTCTAAAATAAGTAACGGGAATGACGATTGGAAATGCTCTCTCCCTATCAATAATTCTGTTGACTCCGCTTTGTGAAAAAATGCGTTAATGGTGTTAATCAATTTAACAAATTGCTTGCTTTATCATTCTAATTTTGACAGCCCTAAACATAACAGATTAGTTAATGCGATTCTTTTCCAGGAATTAACAGGTCTACTCGTGGAGCTCAGTAAATAACAGAAGAGAAGGTTTTAGATGTTTTTTTATCCAGTAGTCTTCAAGTTCTAAATACTTTATTCCACCGGTTTTGCTGATAATCAACTACCATGTGTACAATGAAGCAAACATCGGCAAATGTTAAACTATTGTTAAACTAGCAGCTCTAAAGCAAAGCATAGTGTACTAGAGAAAACCTAATAACATGTTCATTTGTGGTTAGTATGACGCATTCTACTCATGTTTGCCTTTAGTATCTGTTTTATTGAATGCATGTCTGTTCTTAATGACTGAAGCAATGGCCTCTTGCAACCAGACTGTGTTATGACAAAAGCTATTTATTGATAATGAGTAATAATCAATGCATGCAATTGGGCACTTGTATTTTGAATGGTCGCCATAAGCATTAAAGAATGATGATTCAGAGGCTGAAAACACAGTAACTTGATTATGAATGCATTTGATGATGCACTGTTTGAACTATGCATGCTGTCTCTCTTGATTCTTCTAACCAGATTGTTTGCCTCAAAAGTGTTCTCTGCTAACTGATTTGAGGATCTGTATGTGCGGTTGTGTAATAACTGATACTATTGCTGATCCTCCTCTGTTCTAGCCTCCTGCCTCAAGAGTTTGAGTTTTAAAAAAAAGAACTCTTAAAGCTCGACCACCTTATATTTTAATGGGTTGCTTAACGTCATTTTGATTGGTTGGTTGATTTGATTGATTGACTGATTGATGGATTGTCTAACCCAATGTTCCATTCATTCTATGCAACTTGTGGGGGGCGTGGCCCGCTGCAGCCCCGCCCCCCCCTCATGCTGTCTGACAAGTATGTTTTATCATTTGTTTAAGAAACGCGGTAAACCTTGCAGTGCTAAAACTGAACGAGCAGGGGCTTCTGGATAAATTGAAAAACAAATGGTGGTACGACAAAGGAGAGTGCGGCAGCGGAGGCGGGGAGTCAAAGGTCAGATTCGTGCTCGGGACTTATGGGTAAAAAATGAAATGAACAAAATGCAAATGAGCAGGAAGCACAACCAACCGTTCCAGGAAACAAGCCGAGGCACCGACAAATTTGATCACACTGTCAGTTGGTCAGCAGGAGCTTTCAGTCAGACACATCTGCTCCGGAATGAAATCGAAACTACCAAAAAAGACATTCCCAGAGGTACACGGCTCGTCGGCGGGCGCTGTTTCTGCTTCCTGCTCGCGGCGATGAGTCTGTGCACATCTGGCACGGCAAAGCCGCGTTTGCCGACTGCCAAATGGAGCGCAGACTGCCGATCGCCACCACGCTCAGGGCTGAATCATTACCAGCGCTGTTAGCGAGTGCAAATGTTACTGACAATAACATAAAATAACATTGGTAATGTTATTTATGTTATTTCCCATACGCGAAGAACGCCAGTAAACCTTGCAGTATTGAAACTCAGTGAGCAAGGCATCTTAGACAAGCTGAAAAACAAATGGTGGTACGATAAGGGAGAATGTGGAGCCAAGGACTCTGGAAGTAAGGTCAGTCACTGCAGGGAGCGTGTGTGTGTGTGTGTGTGTGTGAGTGTGTGTGTGTCTGGCAGGGCTAGAATGTGTATGTGTGTACGCATGAAAACTTGTGAAAACACTATCTCAGTTTGGGAGATCCAAACCCAAGCGTCAGCAGACTGTGTGTATGTGTGTGTCTTTGTGTGTTTGGGAGGAAAAGAGTATGAGAGTGATATGAAAGGAAGCTCGTGTAAAAAAAGACATACAGCCTATGATGATGATTGTGTGTGTGTGTGTGTGTGTGTGTGTGTGTGTGTGTGTCAAAGCAAGTCCCCTACACAGATTTACCACCGCATGAATCAGAGCCTGACCTATGTATACAATCAATGATGCCTATACAAACAGGGATGTAATATAAACACACAGTAATGCATGCGAGTGACACAAAGCGTATTTTATGTACGCTTAAGTGCGTACTTGATCCCCATTCATGCACAAACACACATACCTGTATAGGCTCAGAATTTCCTTGTGCTCCTTTGTATTTCTGTGTGCTTTATTGACAACTTGTCCTGTTCCTTTTTATTTATTTATCTTTCTTACACTCTCTCTTTCTCCCTCCTATCTCTCTTTCTCTTTCCCATGCGGTCTCTCCTTCTCCCTCACCAATGCTGTAAATGTTGTTTGTATATTTGCCTTTTACTTCAGCTGTCTTTAATTGCAATTCTGTAGGTGGCGTCTTTTTTCCTTCTTTATGTGCACACACTGCACCGCATTGTCCTGTTGTACTTTTGTAGCCGTCTTTGTATTCTGTGTGATTTACTGTTAGCCACTCACATATACACACTTAATACTGTTTTTGTAGCGCAATTAAAGTCTAATCTGTTAATGATAATCAGTAGTATTGGCATACTGTCATCCTTTCTTTTCCTCGTCTTTGACCTTTGACCTTCAACTCCTTGCAGGAGAAGACTAGTGCCCTCAGCCTGAGTAACGTTGCGGGTGTCTTCTACATCCTGGTGGGCGGCCTTGGGTTGGCAATGCTGGTCGCTCTGGTGGAGTTCTGCTACAAGTCTCGCGCGGAGGCCAAACGCATGAAGGTTGCCAAGACTCAGGCTCTAAATCCCTCCTCTTCCTCGCAGAATTCTCAGAATTTTGCTACTTATAAGGAAGGGTACAACGTTTATGGGCTGGAGAGTGTTAAGATCTAGTGGGGTAGGAACGGCAGAGGCTTTATTTTTGTCGTTTGATCACTGTTTTTTGTTTTTTTGTCATTTTTATCGTATACCAAATGCTTCATCGCCACCGCACGATTTTCCAGGCATCATGCTGACACGCATTTGTCAAACATTTAAAGAGGTCATATCATACTTTTCTTTTCAGAATTTCAGTTTTTTTTCCCCCAGAGGTCCACTAGTAAGTGTAATTTATTTTTCCATATTTTTTTCACTCTCTTTCTGACTCTCTGAGAATTACACTACCTGTCAAATGTTTTTGAACAGTAAGATTTTTTTTATGTTTTTTAAAATATTCTCTTCTGCTCACCAAGCCTCTATTTATTTGTTCCAAAATACAGCAAAAGCTGTAATATTGTATACTATTTATACTATTTAAAATAACTGCTTTCTATTTGAATATATTTTAAAATGTCATTTATTCTTGTGATCAAAGCTACATTTTCAGCATCCAGTCTTCAATGTCATATCATCCTTCAGAAATCATTCTGATGATTGGCTGTTCAAGAAACAGTTATTATTATTATTATCATTATTATTATTATTATTATTATTATTATTATTATTATTATCATCATCATCATCAATATTTAAAACCGTAAAGTACAGTTTTTTGGGGGAAAGAAATGATAGAAATGAATACTTTTATTTAGCAAATATGCTTTTAATTGATCAAAAGTGATGATGAAGACATTTATAATGTTACTTTCTATTCATCAAGGAAACCTGAAAAAACTCTGCTCAGCTGTTTTCAACATAATAATATTAATAAATGTTTTATGAGCAGCAAATGAGAATATCCGAATGATTTCTGAAGGATCATGTGACTGGAGTAATGATTAAAAAAATGTAGCTTTGAAATCACAGGGATAAATTACAATTTGAAATATATTCAAATAGAAAACAGGTATTTTAAATAGTAGAAATATTTTGCTTGGTGAGTAGAAGATACTTCTTTAACTCACCACAAATCTTACTGTTCAAAAACTTTTGACTGGTAATGTAAATAGGGCCTTTTTCCCAACAGTAAATCTAAATAGACCATATTTAATTAAATAATGTTTTCTGTCGTTTTAGATATGTTTCCAACCAAAGATGCAAATTTTAACTTGTGCGCAAAACTGGATTATCGCATAAAACATTTGCGAATAAAGCACTGTTTCCATCCGAGTGAAAGAAAATCACTTCCTGACAAACTGGCACTAAATATCAATGAGAAAAGTAGGAGAAGCCACCGAATATAATAATTTTCATATTACTTGTGCCTCAGAGCGAGCAGACAAAACACAATAAATACGGTCATCGCTTTCAGAGGTGTGTGACTGTTGTTTGGCAGCGCAGTCGTTTAAGACTGTTATGCAGAAATACTTTGATGACAGACATTGCTCAGGCATTTCAGAATAACCAAAAGAACATTTCAGATGCTGTGCCAGTCAAGTTATCCCGTCCCATCGCGCAAAGTCACATGACTTTGTTGATGTGCATGGTGGAATTTATTCTGTAAATGTGTTTCCATCATAGTTTATGCACATTTTTTCTTATTGGATAAAACGTTTATCATACTTATGTGCGCACAAGTTTTGTATGCACATTTTTAGAATTTTTTCGCATCTTGACGTTTCCATCCAGCAATATTCCAAAATGTATAATATAATATAAAAATAGGTGGATGGAAACATAGCTATTGTAAACGATTCAAGATTTTAGGGAAAACCAAAAAAACAGGTCATATATATAGTTTACCCATCTTTCGTAACAGGCTCTTTGCAAAATCTGTATTATACTGTGACAGGTTTCCAAAGCAATCAAATATGGAATGTGGTACTTAAAGAGAAAAATGAAAATTCTGTCATTAATTACTTACTTGTCTTCGTTCATCTTCGGAACACAAATTGATAGATTTTTGATGAAATTCAAAAGCTTTCTGACCTTGCATGACACGTTCAAGACCCAGAAAGATAGTAAGGACATCATTAAAATAGTCCATGTGACATCAGTGGTTCAACCTTAATTTTACAAAGCTACGAGAATACTTTTTGTGCACATTTTTTTTAACAATTCAACAATTTTCATATCTTCAATGTCAGCCTCCGCCACACATTCATCAGAGTACTACGACGCATGTGTCAGTCTTACAGTCTCCAGAATTGTAAATGGTACATTAAAAGATGAAAGAGAATAAGTGTTTTTTTCATGATATGACCTCTTTAAAAAAACAGCACAGTTTTTGTTTTGGTAAACTGTGCCTACACACATCTTATGTTATCAAGAATTAAGAAAAAGGTGAAGGTAGACAAAACATAAACAAAGGGAGACTAAAATGTATGGATATAAAATAAATATGTATGGTTAAACGAGCTAGAGTGACATCATTTTCCGTTTGTTTATCATCATTGACGTTTGTGGTTGTTTGTGGATTGGCTGCACCGCTTGCTTTCTATACAAAGCTCCGGCATCTTAACGCGAGACCCATTAGCTGTCAATCATTCTCCACCCCATCTGCTCTTCATAAACATTTACAGTTTATATAAATGTTATATATACATAATATAAATCAGTATTTCCGATAAGATGCAGAGTGTAACATTAATGAATGTTTATGTTTTTCTCTTTCTGTCTCCATGTGTGTGGATCTGGGTGTGAATCGCTGTGTATTCATATATTCTGTTTGTGTGGGTGTGTGTTTGGTAACAGATGACGTTCACAGATGCTATGCGCAGTAAGGCCAGGTTGTCTATAACGGGCAGTACAGGGGAGAACGGGCGAGTGCTGACTCCAGACTTCTCTAAAGCCGTCCATGCTGTGCCGTACCTGAGACCTGGCATGGCAATGCCTCTGAGTGTGAGCGAGCTGTCCTGAGTGCCTTACATACACACATACACACTGGTGCAAGCATGCTGTACCTCCACTTTCATACATTTGCACACACGTGTACATATTCTTACACACACACACACACACACACACACACACACACACATATACACATAATAATAGTTAATTATATCATATACAATGAATCCATACATGCATAGACACACTATGTTTACTGTTCAGTGCAATTATATTTTGACCAGCGGTGACGTATACAACCAACATTTGCAAAAAAACATGCTGACAGATACATAAAGTATACAGGCACATTGCTGTGTGTACATATGCAGATAACTTCACAAACCTTGTGTAGCCAGTCCTATACAGTTTCTTGTTGTGTATATTTTACATAACCGCATTTCCAAGTTCTCGTTTTGTCACACACTTGAAAACGCACATATAATATGACCTCATTTCGCTCATATATTCACACACTTTGGTTTTCATAGACTTTTTTCACAATGTAAGTGATGACATTGCAATGCTGCACTGAGGAACAACGTTACACATTGAAAATAATTCCTATGGGAAAATCTCGACACCTGTTTCCATAGCAACGTGTTTTTGGAATCTCTGATTCTCAAGAACTCAAGCACACGAAACATCTGCATCAAATGTGATTTTGTTTACTCAATTTACATGGTATATAAATATATATATATATTAAAAAAATGTTTGACTAGAATCATTTCTTATTATATGAGATATGTATAATAAATTATGTATATAATTACACTTTTGTTCATTTGATGTTAATGTTACCATGCAAATGCTTGACTTAAAGAAAAAAACGAAATGATTTAAGTAGTTTTGTTTCTCCTCCTCGCTGGTTTGATTTGTTGTGATGTTAATTTTTTGGATCACTGTGTTCGGATCCGTTTTTTTTTTCTTGCTTATGGGCGATGCAAGCGGTAGTTTTATAATCCTGTCTTTTAATTAAAAAAGAAAAAAGTTAAAGGATATTTTACCTTCTGCATTTCACAATTTAGATGGTATATTGAAAGTGTTATCACAATTTATTGATTAAGATGGATCTGTATATTAATATATGAACTTAATATATTACCATACCCCAAAATGCCAAATATTGATGTGTGCCAAGGCATTTCAGATGCGTTTAGTAATATTGTCTCTATTTGGGGAAATGTAAAGACTGAAAACTAGCACCCTATAATCAGGGGTTTGTTATTTGTCATCTTTGGCTTTTGTTCTGTTTTGTTTTTCATATCAAATGAATTGTACTTTTAATAAGGTGCACTACGATATGCAGTTTTAACTGTGAAAAAGCATGACAACCTTTAGTTATGTTTGTTTTATAAAAGCGATGATTAAGTATATCACTAATATTAGTTAACTAGGACTTTAATTTATGTAGTCCAGTTATGACCTGAAGACTAAGAGATGATTATTACAGATAGTTATATTGATAAAGTATAAGCCGGTCACCCTTTTCTATGCCATGCTGTGTAACTGAAATCTTGTTCATTAGTTTTATATGTATATGTACTGTACATGTAAATAGAAACCATTCATGTGTATACCTTAAAATCTTGGATGATACACCAATTTCACAGACGCACACAAGAGGATTGCTCATATTGTGCATTTGGGAGCACGTTTGACCGTCTCCCAAACAAATGGACTTGTCATCACTAGTATCATTTCAGTCGCAGAGTCTGCCATGGGATGAAATGGAGGACGTTTTTCTAAATGGAATGTGGACCGATTGCTTTATTTTTTGGAATCTTTTGGAATAAACAGAGACTGAGAATCCTCTGATATTCTGTTTCGCTCTGTTTCATGGGAAGGAGAAAAGTGCCGCAGGAGGGGGTTGACAAGCATGTCAGCTGTTGGCTCATAAATTCACATCTTGGGTCCAAAATTAACACAGAGAAGATGAAAATGTTGAAACAGCTTATCTAGGATGCCTATTTTTTCTCACAGAACACGTGGCAACACATATGTGGAATATTCCTCACATTAAGCTACCAAAACGAAACTGTGAGCAACAAAATCTGTGTTGTCATGTTTTTGTGACAGGTGCAGCTTCACAGAAATGCAACTCAATGACCTGGACTGATATAGTAAAAAGCTAAATAATTCCATTATGACAAAATGTATTTTGAATAAAAATGTAAAAATAATGTAAAATACAAAATAAATGTAAAGTAATTTAAAGTACATTTTCATGGTCAGTAAGAAAGTACTAGAATTCTCAGATCTCCGTTGAATACATTTCATTTTGTATGTATGCAAACTGTAGAATATCCAAGGTGCACATTTATAGTAATTGTGCAGTTAATTCTCGTATTGTATTTTCAGGAAGTTTTTAAATATATTTGGCCCTCTCCTCAAATTTGTCACTACTGAAACACAGGAATCTACATTGTGAATATATATTTTTTTGCTATTTTATGATGTTTTTTTCCAGAGGTAAATCAATCACAATACATTTTTAGCAATATTTCAAATGTAATTTATAAGATTTGTTGTATTTTGAATCAACATTTTCTTTGTAAAAGAAACACTCCACTTTTTTTTAAAAAAATAGGCTCATTTTCCAACTTCCCTAGAGTTAAACAGATGAGTTTTACAGTTTTTGAATCCATTCATCCATTCATTCATTATTCGTTAGCACATTTAGCATAGCTTAGCATAAATCACTGAATCAGATTAGACCATTAGCATCTTGTTCAAAAATGACCAAATATTTTGGTATTTTTCCTATTTAAAACTTGATTCTTCTGTAGTTACATAGTGTACAAAGACCAACAGAAATTGAAAAGTTTTCCAAGCTGATATGGATAGGAACTATACTCTCATTCTGGTGTAATAATCAAGGAACTTCGCTGCCGTACCATGGGTGCAGCAGGTGCAATGATATTATGCAGCACCTGAATATAGTCCCCAGCTATTTTACTATTACCTTAGTGGCTTAGTGCTGGTCACATTGGAAGTTTCCCCAGCTGGGGACTATATTCAGGTGCTGCGTAATATCATTGCGTCTGCTGCACCCATGGTACAGCAGCAAAGTTCCCTGATTATTACGCCAAAATAAGAGTATAGTTCCTATCCATATCAGCCTGGAAAATCGCAACTTTTCATTTTCTGTCGGTCTTAGTACATGATATAACTAAGAGTCAAGTTTTAAATAGGAAAAATATTGAAAATATTTAGTCATTTTTGAACGAGATGCTAATGGTCTAATCTGATTCAATGATTTATGCTAAGCTATGCTAAAAATGCTTAAGTAGCGAACACATCACATTACAGAATTTTATCTTGCATACTAAAACACTACATACTAATACTAAAATGTTGTTTATTTTCCCCAAATAAAGGATTATGTGTTCCCTTTTGTCACTACCGAAACAGTAATGACATGCTTCAGTCGTGACTGTTTAGTGATAATTTTATAGGATAACACCCAAAAAAACAAAGAGGTCACTACCGAAACGCCACCAAATGTTTCGCTAGTAACTGTTTTGGTGGTGACAATTTTGGATACTTTTTAACCTAGCTCAAGGACACCAGTACATACTTATAGCACAATTCTGAACAGTAGTACACATATATGACCCAGGACCGCAAAACCAATCATAAGGGTCAATTTTTAAACATTGAGATTTCCATTGATGTATGGTTTGTTATGATGGGACAATATTCAGCCGAGATACAACTATTTGAATATCTGGAATCTGAGGGTGTAAAAAAATAAAAAAATAAAATATTGAGAAAATCGCCTTTAAAGTTGTCCAAATGAAGTTCTAGCAATGCATATTACTTAAAAAAAAAGTTTCAAATACATTTTTAAAAAAAAACATGTTGATACATTTACAATAGGAAATTTACAAAATAATATATATATTGAACTTCAAAAAGGTACTTAAAAAAAAAAAAATGAAAAAAATTATTTCAATATTTTTATAAGTTGAAATTTAGGGGTTAGGGTTCTGAACAATTGAAAGTACCCAATATATAATGATTTTATATCTATATTTTTCTATATTTATATCTGATATTTTTTTAATTATTGTGGGTTTCAATTAATAACACGGATTACTTACGGATGCTTAAATGCTTTTTAAATGTGTTTTTTGGTTGTTGGGACAGCAGTTTGCACCAGTTCTATAGAATGGTTATTATACAAATATCAGTCGTCCTTCTTTGATTGTTTTCTCTGCCTTTTACCAATAGTATGTTGTGCACTGACAGAGCTCTGAGCCACTGAAAAGAGTTTGTTGATTTGTTCAAGCTAATGTGCTTTGAGCAGCTCAGTAACACAGGAACAGATGTGGCCCTGTTCAGTATGTACTGGGGACACATTAGTGTTGTGCTTCCATGTACTCATAAACAAGCTACGCTATTTTAACCAAGTGTTTCTGATTGCCTGGTAATCCTTTGGGGTAAGGAAAATTGTTTTCTTATTGATTCCTTAGTGAATGACCAGTGCCTATTACCTGATGTTCAGTTGATATCATGTTATTGTTTTGGAACACACACAAATACAGTCTTTTTTTAGTCCCTTTTTAGGCAATGCTCCCAGGCAAACAGCCCGACATAGCATCTGCAGCTCAGCAGTTGAGTTTCCTCTCGCTGTGTTTAGTTCCTTATTAGCTTATCAGCCAATAAGAAATCAGTATTCTCCTGCAGCCAAACATAGTTGAGTGTGTTGCAGCCAATTAACGCTCAGCGTCAAATCAATTAACCAAACACATTCAGGTAAGTCTATAATCATGGTTGTGGTTATGATTGCACATTTTACCATGCTTTTATTGCAATTTCATTGTTTTTATTTGTTTGTTTAGCATACTGTATTTAACCCTCTGTTGTAGAAAAAATTTACTTTTTATTTATTTATTTACTTTATCGAAAGTGTATGAAACTTGGTAAAAGTTTTGGCACTTGCTATTTATGGCCCTGATAAAAATAATCAACACTTCTCGTTTACGGTCAAAAACTAAATGGATCATAACTATTTATTGAATATAATTTAACACCATAAAGTCCCCCTAACAAAATAAAATATAAAATAAAAAACAACCTGATCTCATGACGAAAACGTACCTGTGGGAAGTTTTTTGTGAGACACAAAATACGTACTTATAAGTACATATCACTGCAGTTTCCAAAATAAATGTGTTTGGTTTTTGTCTCTGGAACAGATGAACGTACATATGGTACGTTTTATGCGGCATTGGTTTTGTATGTGTCATCGCAGTTCTGACTTTAAATGTCCTTTGAGTGGCACTATAACTCTAATGCTCTGTGAATTTGAAAAAATAACGTACCATCTGCACTACACCTACACCTACGCAATAAACTTAACAAAAGTGAATGTGTTTTAGCTTGTTTTTCAATCTCTCATCTTTCAGCTCTTTTATCATGTTTTTCACAGGATTCGTACACAAGGAATCCACATCCTAAGTCCAATTCCATGTAGGTACCTTTGGGTTTAATACTCCTTCCAATATACACAACATAGCTGGAATCAAACATTCAGGTACATTGTTTTTTCCTACATATGTAGCACTGACACACAGCTCTACTTCTCATTTCAGCCCTACAACCCCATAGGGACCGCACAGATCTTGGCCTGAATGAAAGAACACCACTTCCAGCTCAGCCTAGCCAAGAGAGAGCTCCTCATGTTCCCAGACAGCTTGGCAATTCATCACAACATCATTAGCTAGGCTCATCAGCAATAACACCATCCAGGATTATGGATGTGGCCAGTGCCTTGAGGCATCAGACTATCAAAGTCTTAAAGTCTAAGAGTTCCAAAGGAAGCTGAGCTATTGGTACTATGAGCTGAATACTCTTGGGCCACACATACAGTTGAAGTCAAAAGTTTGCATACACCTTGCAGAATCTACAAAATGTTAATTATTTTACCAAAATAAGAGGTATCATACAAAATGCATCTTATTTTTTATTTAGTACTGACCTAAATAAGAAATTTAACATAAAAGACGTTAACATATAGTCCACAAGTAGAAAATAATAGTTAAAATGACCTCGTTCAAAAGTTTACATACTTGATTCCTAATACTGTGTTGTTACCTGAATGATCCATAGCTGTTTATTTGAACCCTTTCCAACAATGACTGTATGATTTGAGATACATCTTTTCACATTGAGTAGGTTGACCATATGTCCTCTTTTCCCCGGACATGTCCTCTTTTTGGACTTAAAAAAATGCGTCCGGCCGGGATTCCTAAATCGCCCAAAATGTCCGGGATTTGGCTTTTGCTTCCTACATCGCCATTCATTGTGTGCATTTTGTAGGCTATTAAAACCTTGCGCGGGACTGTTTTCTTAATCCTGCTCGCGCAAACATTCTAATATTGAATATAATTTTCGCGCATCGCAGAGTTGCTATCAATATGCTGAGTATTTAAATCGCTTTCGAAGCAGATCGTGTTGGATGTCTCATGGGAATTTGTACATATTTTACGAGGTAATTCGTAAAAATTCGACCTCACTCGTACGATTTGCCTAGATGATGGGTAGGTTTAGGGGCAGGGTTAGGTGAAGGGCATTCTTACAAATTCATACAAATTGGGAACTCGTAAAATACCTACGATTTAGCCAAAAACGAGTGAATTTGTACGAGTGATTTCATTTGACTGAAATGCTTGTATTGAAACAGCCTTGTTCAGACTGTCAGCCCAAATCCGATTTTGTGCATATCCGGATGGAATCCGATTTGAATAAGTGACTGAACACACTGTGTATCACAACTGTTCATATCTGATTTGTGCGTCCATAAGTGCTCTTTCGTTTTATGGAAAGTGCCTTGGTTAACCAATGCTGAAAACAGTAACAGTTTGGAATACATTTGCTGTCTTGCAATAATGTTGCGGTTGCGCTGGATTGAATATCCATTATAATATTCTAATTATATAATCGTCTACTGCAAAGACGTTTATTATGTTTTCCACAAAAAGGTCTGACGTTTTTACGTTTTACGTGGTGTGAATACGTGAAAAAACTATGCCCGATCCGATCCGATTAGTTTTGTGAAGGATGGCCACTGTGGTAGGAGCTTTTAGCTGTGTTTATGATCAATCTGCATAATGGTGACTGTAAAATATGTAGTTTTGGTATGGAAATGACACCCAATAACCCAACCTACCCCCCACCATCCTGTGTCCTAAGTCCTCTTTTTTTGAAAACTAAAATAGGGGGTGAAAACTCTTTTGTAAAGATCAGTGTAAATTTCACTTATTTTGTCTTCTAGGGCAGTACTAAATAATAAAAAAAAAATGATATATATGATATATGATGGTCATATTGAATATGATATTTAACTGTAGGCAAAATAAGACAAATGTGCACATCCTCATTCCCTGGCTCTTAAGGCAGCCTTTTTTTCTTCTGGAGCATCAGTGAACGTTTGAACATTCTGTGATAGTTTCATATCAGTCCCTCAGTTGTCCTGTACAGTCATTGTTGGAAGGGGTTCAAATACAGTAAAATGTACCAAAAAAATGTTTGGGACCTGAAGGATTTTTTTCTGAAGAACGAGGACAAACAAGGGACTCATGAACAACTATTACAAAAAAGAAAAAAGAAACAGGTCAGTACTAAATAAAAAAATATGTATGATTCTGCAAGGTGTATGTAAACTTTTGACTTTAACTGTATGACTTTAACTATTTGTGGTTCCCACACAAGGTTTGTTGCTCCCCTCAGCATAAAATGGAAGACAGGCCCCCGAAAACAAACCCAAGAAAGTGTGTTGCAGCTCTCACTAGTGTTTACTAGTGTCTCACTAAGTTTAATGCAAACAAATAGTCAGATTAATGGCCCAATCTGATTTAATAGCCTTCAAGCAGATGTAGACCAAATTACATTTCTATTAGGTTAGAAGGGGTGGTGTATAGACCTGAAATAATCTGAACATGTAAGCCTCACTCCACTGGCTTCCAGTTGATCCATGTACATTCAAGGCACTGATGCTTGTGTACAGAACAGTCACTGGATATGCAGCTTAAGCAAATGTTCCCTTCAGAAATCTGCGGTCAGTGAGTCAGTTGTGTGTCATCGCACAAACACAAAGAGGCACAAAATCAATACTGATTAATCACAACAGCTGATTTTCTCTCTACCTTTGAAAACTGCAACTTTTTTCAGCTCCTGGCTTATAAATGTTAATGCAATACAAAAGCTATGCATTAAAATTTTACTCTTTCTGTTGTCTTACTGTGTATGACCTCTGTCCTAGTTTGCACTTAAATATAGTTTTCTGAACAATTCTAAAATGTTATATTGCATTAAAATAAAAATGAATAAGTAAAATCTAGGAAAGCTGTTAAATCCTTCATTGTCTGTCTCGTCCTAACATGCATAACTTTTTTTTTTCTTTCTAAAATTATGATGGTGTCATCTCTTTATAGTTCACATAAAACGAAATGATTGATCTGTGCAGTGAGGTGTCTTTACTGAGTGATTTGAAATTCCCCTTGAAATTAGTCCATTAGCTGAGAAAGTGCGTTATAAATGCTTAGTAAAGAATGGCCTACATTATTAACTGTAATAGCTGCACTGGGATACAATAGATATTCCCTTGGCCTATCAAATAATCAATATTTTCATGTTAAGTCACTAAGGCACTCATTCATTCTTATGGCGGAAGCTGTTTGTGGCCATGATTAGTTGTGATTTGTGTTTGTAGTCTGACCACTTTAAATGAAGATTCATAAAAATATTTTTAAATACTAATAATAAATTGTAAAAGAATTTTACTTTGGCCACGAACAGCTCTTCAGAAAACCTGAATGCACACAATGTGATTTCTGATAAAATAGCATGGACCACCCCTTTGATTCTTTGTTCTGATTTCTGAGGAAAATTATTTCAGTGATATCGTTATTATGTGAGGTGTTTTAAAAATGTTTACAGCATCATTGGGATAGTTTACCCAGAAATTAACATTCTGTCATCATTTACTCAACCTCATCTCGTTTATCATTGAAACATGAAAAATGTGTGTCGATCATTGTTTAGATGTGAATAAAGCTTACATCTGTACATGAAATAAAGTGATCGTCTCTCTTCACTCTTAATACTTTTTTGGTTAACTTGCCTGGACTTTCAATAGAGGGACAGAAACCTCTCAGGTTTCATCATAAAATATTTCCTTTTTTGTTTTCGAAATGTATGCCTGGCTACATTTTCTAAAAGTGGCCCTGCACAATTTGTGTATCCGCAACCCCAAATGTGAGCTTTAGTGCTGCTTTCCAAGCACCGTCAATGTTAGAAAGAGGTTGTTGACAGGCTCAAAAAATAACAGAGAATGAATCTAGGACTAACCGTGTCAGTCAGTGAAATATGTCTGAGAATGCGACTGCCCTCTTGTGGTGGTGAATATGCACAGATAAGGCTGGTGAGAGGCAAGCCTTTCCAGAAACATTTTTGTTATAGGCTACTGGTTAATTGAAAATCTTTTCCTGATAACAATCAATCATTAAAGAGGTCTACATACATACATACAATCATACATATGTACATACATACACACACATATATATATATATATATATATATATATATACAGATGCTGGTCATATAATTAAAATATCATCAAAAAGTTGATTTATTTCACTAATTCCATTCAAAAACTGAAACTTGTATATTATATTAATTCGTTACACACAGACTGATATATTTCAAATGTTTATTTCCTTTAATTTTGATGATTATAACTGACAACTAAAGAAAGTCCCAAATTCAGTATCTCAGAAAATTAGAATATTACTTAAGACCAATACAAAGAAAGGATTTTTAGAAATCTTGGCCAACTGTAAAGTATGAACATGAAAAGTATGAGCATGTACAGCACTCAATACTTAGTTGGGGCTCCTTTTGCCAGAATTACTGCAGCAATGCAGCGTGGCATGGAGTCGATCAGTCTGTGGCACTGCTCAGGTGATACGAGAGCCCAGGTTGCTCTGATAGTGGCCTTCAGCTCTTCTGCATTGTTGGGTCTGGCATATCTTCACAATACCCCATAGATTTTCTATGGGGTTAAGGTCAGGTGAGTTTGCTGGCCAATTAAGAACAGGGATACCATGGTCCTTAAACCAGGTACTGGTAGCTTTGGCACTGTGTGCAGGTGCCAAGTCCTGTTGGAAAATGAAATCTGCATCTCCATAAATTGGTCAGCAGCAGGAAGCATGAAGTGCTCTAAAACTTCCTGGTATATGGCTGTGTTGACCTTGGACCTCAGAAAACACAGTGGACCAACACCAGCAGATAACATGGCACCCCTAACCATCACTGACTGTGGAAACTTTACACTGGACCTCAAGCAACATGAATTCTGTGCCTCTCCTCTCTTCCTCCAGACTCTGGGACCCTGATTTCCAAAGGAAATGCAAAATTTACTTTCATCAGAAAACATAACTTTGGACCACTCAAAGGCGAGACGCTTCTGGCGCTGTCTGTTGTTCAAGAGTGGCTTGACACAAGAATTGCGACAGCTGAAACCCATGTCTTGCATACGTCTGTGCGTAGTGGTTCTTGAAGCACTGACTCCAGCTGCAGTCCACTCTTTGAGAATCTCCCCCACATTTTTAAATTGGTTTTGTTTCACAGTCCTCTCCAGGGTGCGGTTATCCCTATTGCTTGTACACTTTTTTTCTACCACATCTTTTACTTCCCTTCGCCTCTCTATTAATGCGCTTGGACACAGAGCTCTGTGAATAGCCAGACTCTTTTGCAATGACCTTTTGTGTCTTGCCCTCCTTGTGCAAGGTGTCAGTGGTCATCTTTTGGACAACTGTCAAGTCAGCACAAGACTAGTGCCAGGTGTAGCAGTTTGCAGCATGCTTCAGAAACCCTCCACCTTCCCCAGCTCCACCTGTGTAGATCTGCTACGAGGTGATTCATATATGCTATATGGGGGTTAATTATATATGTTATATATACATATATTACATATATGTTATATGTGCAGCAACAGTGTTTCTTATATGCTTACATGTTGTAGTAGCATGTTGTGGATGTATTGGCAGTAGCAAGTCTCAGTACTTGCTCTGTCGCAGCAGCAGCGTAGCAGATCTATTCCGCCAAGACCAAATACATTAACATTGTCATGCACATTACCATGTCAATCCCTCTGAGAGTTGTCATGACAGAACTTTAGTTTGTCAAAATGTTGTGTCCCTTCCTGTTTACTACGGTCTTCTCTATATGATTTAGTAGGGGTGGGAGAAAAAAATCGATTCACCTAACTATCGCGATTCTTTTTGAAACAATTTAAAAATCGTTTGGTTTACCTCAGAATCAATTTATATTTAATTATATTACTTTTCCTAAGAGGTGGTGAGGGAATGTCTTGGACTTTAAGCAGCACCACGCTGATGATCGGCGTATTGAAAGCATGCAGAGCCATCTGCTCTAGACTGCAACCAGTTTTAATGCTGGTGGGACTAATTTTTGTGAACAGTCACACTGGCGCGACCACTGAATTGTTCAACTCATAAGCGCTGCCATTTCTGTTGCATATATGAAACTGTAATAGCATTCGAAACGCATTGCGGTCCATTTATCAGCTCGGACCGTAAAGCAAACAAAATGTCCTAGCTCAAAACAGCTTTACTCAGGAGACAAGTTGATTTTGCGACACTGTTACTGCACAGTGCAGCGAGATCCAGTGAGAAGTGTTTGAATTCGCCGCACAATGAAAACGGTTGCTGCAAGATCTAGTGAGAATCATTCAAATTCTGCCCAGAATTCTCTGACGTGGCTAAAACTGTTTGCAAAGTAACATAGCACTTTATTTTATTTCAGAAACTATATTTTCTGCTCATTTTGTTGAACATTTGACATTAATGTGCAGGGTTCAGGGTTTTGGTACTTGAATGTTATAGTTATAGTTCAAGGTACTTTAAAATACACAATGTATGTATGTGCATGCTCCTGAAATAAATGTTCAAAAAGATGTGATGCATTGTTTTTGTTAATATGACTCATGTCTTTAAGGATATGCTCAAGTATTTTCCATTGTCTTGTCTGTAATAAATAAAGAAAAATCTAAATAAATTGTAACATTGAATTGCAATAGTTATATAATCACAATACTCAGTTATCGCAATATATAATGAATCAGCACACAAGTATAGGAATAGTACTGAATCGTGAGATTAGCTTATCGTCCCAGCCCTAATAGCAATATTCAATCTCAATACTTGTAGAATTGAAATTCTTAAAAAAAAATGCAATGCATACTATTGTGATAGTATATTGTCCCATCCCTATGATTTAGCAGCTTCCACACAGTTTTTCAATGGTTTAGACGGCATAAATTAACAGAACAACTTATTCAGTAGTACATTAACCATGCTGTAATGTAGACTCAGGAGGCGTTTGATCCATTTGCACCTTTTTATTAATATCACAAACAAACAAGCAAGGGTCGACAGGGATTACCAGATGTATCGTAGAGTATCCGAGAGAATAACGTAGTCCAGGCAGAGTTCGGGGCGGGCAGCAGACAGAGAGTAAATCCAGTAAACAAAGCGGGAGGTCGGTAGGCGGGCGGCAAACGATCACACAGGTTAAAAAATCCAGTCGACAACAAGAAGGCAAACACAGGGAAAAACGCTCAGAGATGATAGCCACGGCAAATCAAAACTTTGCGAAGGAAAAGGCGAAATGTCCGACTATATATAGGGGAGAACGCGGCGAAATGGCGGCGGCGGAAATGAACCGGAAGAGAGTCCAAGCGGAACCGGAAGAGCGGCCCCAGGTACGGGATGATGGGTAATGCAGTTCGGTTAGTATTCAGGTGAGGGCTGCCGCTGGCGATGGTCGGAGGGAGCCACAGAGACTGGGATGGTGACAGAGCCCTCCCCCTGCGAGCGACTCCTGGCGCGAGTGGGACCTGGGCGGCGGGGTCTGCCCCGGGGGCTGGGGGCTGGACGATCTGGGTTGTGTTGGTGGAACTCCTGGGTGAGTGAGGGGTCAAGAATGTCCTTAGAGGGGACCCAGGATCTTTCCTCGGGGCCGAAGCCCTCCCAGTCCACGAGATATTGAAGGCGTCGAGAGTCCAGGATTTCGTTCACTCGGTAAGCCTCCTCGCCCTCTATGATGATGGGGGGGGGTCTTTGGGAGCCGGTCTCGTCTAGGTTCTCCACTCCTCCCGGATCACCAGCGGGCTTAAGCAGGGAAACATGAAAGGTGGGTGAGATACGGTAATGAGCAGGTAAATCGAGTCTGAAAGAAACAGGTGTAATTTGTCTGATGATTTTGAATGGACCCACGTACCTGGGGTTTAGCTTTCGACAGGGCTGGCGGAGACGGAGGTCCTTAGTGGAGAGCCAGACCCACTGTCCCGGGGTGTAAGGGGGGTTTTGAGTACGATGACGGTTGGCCTGAGCTTGGAAACGTCGGACGGCACGCTGGAGATGGATGTGAGCTGAGTTCCAGGTCTCCTCGCTCCGCTGAAACCAGGATGTGACTGCGGGTAGGTCCGACGGCTCGCCTGACCAGGGGAAGAGGGGGGGTTGGAAACCCAGGATGCATTGGAACGGGGTGAGATTAGTAGCAGGTTTGGTGATAGAGTTCTGAGCATATTCTGCCCACATGAGGAACCGGCTCCAGTCAGTCTGATTGTTGTGGCAGTATGTGCGAAGGAATCTGGTGAGTTCCTGGTTTAGCCTCTCCGCCTGGCCGTTGGCTTGCGGGTGGTAGCCTGAAGTGAGACTGACGTTTATTCCTAGCAGGCGGCAGAAGTTGGCCCAGAGTCGGGATGTGAACTGGGGACCACGGTCGGGTTGTGGGACTGGCAAGGGTTGAAGCAGGCCGGCCGGAGAGTGTCGGGGAGACTTGGAGATGTTGCAGATGGGGCATTCCTTAACGAAACGTATGGTGTCAGTCTGTAGAGTGGGCCACCAGAAACGGTTAGTGAGAAGCTGGGTGGTAGCGGTGTTGCCGGGGTGACCAGAGCTAGGCGTGGAGTGAACCTGAAGGAGGACGCGATGACGAAGTGGCTGTGGTACGTAGGTGCGGTTAGGGGGACAGTCGGGTGGTCCTGGGTCCTGGTGCTGAGCCTCTGCTATCTCGGTCATTAAGTCCCAAAGGACGGGTCCAACAAAGACTGAACTGGGCAAGATGGTTTCAGGGGTGATTGAATTGGGCTGGGATTCACTGAGTCGGGACAGAGCGTCGGCCTTAGTGTTGAGTGAGCCAGGGCGGTAAGTCACCTTGAAATCAAACCGGGTGAAGAACAGGGCCCACCTGGCCTGACGGTGGTTTAGGCGTTTGGCAGACTGGAGGTATTCAAGATTGCGGTGATCGGTGAGCACAGTAAAGGGGAATTTGGCACCCTCCAACCAATGTCTCCATTCCTCCAGGGCTGACTTGATGGCGAGTAGCTCCCGGTTACCCACATCGTAGTTCTGTTCGGCTGCGCTGAGCTTGTGGGAGAAGAAGGCGCATGGGAACATCTTAGGAGGGTCACCATGCCGCTGAGACAAAACCGCACCGATTCCGGAGCTGGAGGCGTCCACCTCCAGGATGAACTCCTTCTCGGGGTCGGGGTGATGCAGAATGGGTGCGGAGGTGAAGCGATTCTTGAGGTCCTGGAAGGCCTGGAGGGCTAGGGGCGACCATGGGAGGCGATGACAACCTTTCTTGATCATGGCGGTCAAGGGGGCGGCCACAGAACTGAATGAGCGTATGAAACGGCGGTAAAAGTTGGCGAAGCCGAGAAATCTCTGCAATTCCTTCAGGGTGGTTGGTCTGGGCCAGTTCAAGACGGCATTTACCTTTGTGTCGTCCATGGCTATTCCATCTGCGCTGATAACGTAGCCCAAGAAGGAGATCTTAGATTGATGGAACTCACATTTTTCCCTTTTGGCGTAGAGTTGATGCTCAATGAGTCTCTTAAGAACAGCCCTGATGTGCTTGATATGATCTTGCAGGTTGTTAGAGAATATCAGAATGTCGTCGATGTAAACGATGACCCACCGATTCAGCATGTCCCTGAAAACGTCGTTTATAAAGGCCTGGAAACAGGAAGGACTATTGGCTAGGCCAAAGGGCATTACAAGGTATTCATAGTGTCCATTTGTGGTTGAGAAGGCCGTCTTCCACTCATCTCCCTCTCGAATTCTGATGAGGTTGTAGGCGCTGCGCAGATCTAGTTTGGTGAAATAGCGGGCAGAACGAAGCAATTCCAGGGCTGAGGGGACTAAGAGTAATGGGTACCTGTATTTGATGGTGATCTCGTTCAGGCCACGATAGTCTATACAGGGGCGCAGGCCGCCATCTTTCTTTTTAACGAAGAAGAAGCCTGCTGAAGCGGGTGAGGTCGAAGGTCGGATGAACCCTTTAGCTAGTTCCTCCTGGATATAATCCTTCATGGCTTGAGATTCAGGCTGAGAGAGAGGGAAGATGCGCCCCTTGGGTGGTTGAGATCCAGGAACTAGATCGATGGCGCAGTCACCGGCCCTGTGAGGTGGCAGTTGGGTGGCTTTGAGCTTGGAGAAGGCGAGTCGGAGATCTTGGTAGTGGCTGGGTAGCTCCGCCCTGGCTGATGACTCGGGTGTGGGTGACAGATCTGGAGTGAGATTCTCAGGATGGAGACAATGTTCTTCACAGTGGGTTGACCATTGTGTAATGCGTCGTTGGGCCCAGGAAATCGAAGGACTGTGGAGGTCGAGCCAAGGGAAGCCCAGGATTATGGGGTTTCGTGGGGTGGTGATGATGAAGAAACGGATGCGTTCTTGATGAGTGGAGTTAATGCTGAGAGTGATGTCTGTGGTGGTGTGGTTGATGAGACCCGAGCCCAGGGGTCGGCCGTCTAAGGCTGCTACTGCCACATGGGATGCACAAGAGATCAGAGGAACATGGTGAGTTTTAACAAATTCAGCGTCAATGAAGTTTCCAGCTGCCCCAGAGTCTATGAGAGCGGAGGTGGTAACTGATTTATCTTCAAAAGTGAGTGTAACTGGTATTTCAAAAGTAGTGGAAGTACGTTGAACAGAACTCACCGAAGACGTTCTTCGTGGAGGACGTGATGGACAGTTCGCCCGTATGTGGCCGGGCTGGCTGCAGTACAGACACAGATTGTTTCTCATCCGTCGTTCTCTCTCCTCCACAGTGAGGCGTGTGAAGCCCACCTGCATGGGCTCTACCTCGACTTCAGACGACGCAGCGGCTTGGGCAGTGGGGTAAGTGGTAGTGTGGCGGAAGGGCTTTCTGGAGCGCATGAGATTATCCACTCGGATGGAGAGGTCGATGTATTGCTCCAGGGTAAGCCCCTCATCTCGACATGCGAGTTCTGCCTGGAGTTCCATGCTGAGGCCCTTGCGATAGTGCAGCTTCAAGGGACCCTCATTCCAGTCGCTCTGGGCTGCCAGGGTGCGAAACGTCAAAGCGTAGTCTGCTGCAGTGCCTCGGCCTTGCTTTAGCCCCATAAGCTGTTCACCGGCCTCCTTCCCATCAGCAGACTGCTGGAAAACCTCCTTGAAACGAGAAACAAAGGCAGCAAACGTAGGGAAAACAGGACGTTGGTAATCCCACACGGCGGTGGCCCATTCCAGCGCTCGCCCAGAGAGTAATGAACAAATGAAAGCGATCCGGCTATTGTCTGTGGGGTACAGTGCAGGTTGTTGTTCTATGAAGAGTGAACATTGCAATAGAAAACCTTTACACTTGCCTGGGGTGCCGTCGAATTTCTCAGGGAACGCCAAACGGGGGCTGGTAGGAGGCTGGAAGGCTGGTGGAGAGTGAACAGCTTCAGCGGAAGCGCTAGCGATCGGTGGAGAGGCCGCGGCGATCGGGGTGGCTGATGCTTGTGCTTGTAACGCCTGCAGGGATTTATAGATCTCTCCGGTGAGCGATGTCAAGTGGGTGAGCTGTTGTTGATGCGAGACTAGCATGGAGGCTTGCGCAGATAGCTCCGTAGACAGACGGTAGATAGATGCTGGATCAGTATCTGGCGAAGTTTTCTGTAATGTAGACTCAGGAGGCATTTGATCCATTTGCACCTTTTTATTAATATCACAAACAAACAAGCAAGGGTCGACAGGGATTACCAGATGTATCGTAGAGTATCCGAGAGAATAACATAGTCCAGGCAGAGTTCGGAGCGGGCAGCAGACAGAGAGTAAATCCAGTAAACAAAGCGGGAGGTCGGTAGGCGGGCGGCAAACGATCACACAGGTTAAACAATCCAGTCAACAACAAGAAGGCAAACACAGGGAAAAACGCTCAGAGATGATAGCCACGGCAAATCAAAACTTTGCGAAGGAAAAGGCGAAATGTCCGACTACATATAGGGGAGAACGCGGCGAAATGGCGGCGGAGGAAATGAACCAGAAGAGAGTCCAAGCGGAACCGGAAGAGCGGCCCCAGGTACGGGATGATGGGTAATGCAGTTCGGTTAGTATTCAGGTGAGGGCTGCCGCTGGCGATGGTCGGAGGGAGCCACAGAGACCGGGATGGTGACAGATGCAGTCCATGCTGTTGTTTACATCTGAGTATCTCTAATATGGCAGCGCATTCGGGTAACAGACCAAACGGTGACGTAAGTGGACACCCTCTATTGCATCCTTCATACCTAGAATTTTTTGTTTTATCGAATTAATAAAAGGCATACAGCTGTGGCGTTTTTCTCCAAAAACAGTCGAGATCCTGGAGCCGTGCCATGGGGAGTCTGAAATTTTTGTTCAAAATTAACATTTTTATTCCCAAAATATATGGTGATCAAAACAATTTTTATTTTTCTTTAATATTGGACCAACATAAATGGGCTTCATTTACAAAACGAACGGTCGTTTCTATGCAAAACTTGGAATTTATCAATAAGGATGTGAGTGGTGGTCTGTTGATATTTGCGTTGTGTACTATACTAAGTGAGAAGACCATCACTGCAATCATTATCTGTACAGTCTAGAGAGCAATTATAGATCAGGTGTTTTATTCATGATGGCCTACCATTTATGTTTGGAGACACAAAAATAGAAGCTATTGATTTCATTGCACTAAAAGGAATCAGAGCAACATATATCTTTGACTTCTGTTGTTTTAAATGATCTAGAAGAAATTAAATACTTTGAACAATCCTTTAAAAGCTGCATTGTGATATGTTCCTCTGGCATCCATCAGCATAAATTTCATAAATGTCTTTGATTCTGGATTTACTTGGTTGACAGCTTTGCCGGGTGAGATAACTTTGCTGATTTCCATTCTAAGTTGAGTATTAGATTTCCCTGTAATTAAGCATTAAATTTAATTTAATAATACATTTTTTAACAATAACAACTGTTTTGTTGATTTTGATTGCTTCCATTATCCTCATTTGTTAGTCACTTTAGATAAAGCGTCTGCTAATTGACTAAATGTAATGTAAATGTAATATAATTTAAAATGCATATCAATACAGATTTTTCTCTTCTTTTCATGTACATTATGTTTAAAACAGCTAAAATGTTACCACTCCTATTAACAAATCTTTTGCATGATTGCACTGTTTTATTTGTTTTTGACATTTTCAAAGTTATGTTCTTTTGTATACTGTAATAAATTCAAGCAAATCTCAAAACCTTTACATGTAATTTTAAGTATTACAAAAGGAAACAACAAATTACTCTAAAATCACTTATGTGAAAGAACACGAAAGTCAAAATGTTTATTTTTAATTGATGTATACGTGTATATAAATGCAGGCACTATAATAAGAAAAAAAAACAGATTCTTTACCTTCATTTTACAAATGACATCAATCAGTTTACTGGTTTCTCTGGTGTAGAACAGAATGGTGTGTGCGTGCATTTAAGTGAATTGGTTTAAAGATTTACATCAAACACCAACTATCCACATAAACAAGCAAAGACAGAAAAACTATTCAAGATGAAAAAACTTCATGAGGGTCACTGGTTATGATACAATGAATGTCTTGAGACAATCTTTGTAAAAAAAAAATAGAATACCTTTTTTTCCCATAATGTTTGTTTTTGTTAGAAGAAGTGGTTGTGTGTGGGTGTTAGGGATGTGAGATCTGATGTGTCATGATCTTGCAAAACCTTGCATGACCTTGATATTCTTGCAAATCATTTTGCAGTGTTTACATTAGAGCTGCACAATTAATCCCTAAAAGATTGCGATCTCTGTTCAAACACCTACGCGATCTTATTCCTGAATGACAACGATTCAGCGGCGTCTATTACGACTGTTTCACATCGAGCTGCTCATGTTTAGTGTATGTCCTCACGAAGATAGCTATACAGTGTGTGTGTGTGTGTGTGTGTGTGTGTGTGTGTGTGTATGTGTGGTCCTGGTAAACCCTACATTATGGCGACAAAATGTCCCCACGAAGATGGAAATATCCAAAATCGTTATCCTTGTGGTGACATTTTATTGGTCTCCATAAAGAAACAGGCTTATAAATCATACAGAATTAAGTGTAGGTTTGGTGTATAAGGGCAATAGAAAATACAGTTTGTACAGTATAAAAACCATTACGCCTATGGAATGTCCCTATAAAACATGGAAACCCAAGTTGTGTGTGTGTGTGTGTGTGTGTGTGCACATGTGTTTGCTCCATTGTATCACAACAGACTAAAATACAAGTTCAGGATATACTCTTTCAAATACAATCTTTAGTCCATGTCAAACATGACATAAAAAATAAAATTACAAAATATTGGGCCATGTCTGATGCAGAAGCATATTAAAATCCATTTCATATGTAATTATAAAATATGCACAAATATTATTGCCTGTAACACTAAAACAGATTTTTTAATCTAAAATAACAATGAGACTTTAATTGTCTGTATAGCCTTTGGATGCTAGGATCTTCTCACCATCACAGTATCCCTGAGAAGTAACAGACAAGATATGTTAGTACACAAGAGACTCAGAATCATCATTAATTTTAATTCTGCCAAAAAGATTCACACACTATAAAAACAGCATTTTTATAGGCTGTACAGTCTTTGATAAATGATAAAAAGAAGAACCCACTACAATCCACTTCTAAAAGTTGGCCTTTCTGTGAGGAGAAAGGATGTCGTTTTCAATGTAGCATGTTATGATGAGGGTTATCATAGTTAACTAAAACTAAAACCATAAAAAACATCTTTGTGACTTGAAATAAAATAACTTTAGCTGAAATACAATTTAAAAAACATATTTTAGCAAGTTGCAAAGGCGATATTTCTCATTTCTGTTTAGTTTACCTTGATGCACTAAAATAACTAAAACTGAAATAAAAAATAAACAAAATGACAAAGACACTAATAATGGTTTCTCAATGATACTAAAGTAACACTGGTTTTGATTGATCAATTTAAGTAACTATTGATTGGTGTGATAAAACTGCCAAGCTTGTAATGCCAAAACTAGCATTACCACAACTAAATAATTTACCTGGTTTAGTGTCACTTTGAACACTGTAGATTGGATGTTGCAGGTGGCTTTGCAGGCAAGTGCTGAGATACAGATGGAGATGATGAACTGAGGAATAGTGAACAGCAGCATTATTCCAACAGGCCGCAAAATAGATCCCTGCAAAACAATTAACATGCCCATATCTGTAAGCAGTTCCACAAATTACATCAATCAGCTACTGAGTGAGTTCCAAAAATTATACTGAAGCAGGTTTCATTTAAGCTAATTATGAGAGCATCTCAACAATCAGGATTAAAGGGTTACTCCACCCCAAGATAAAAATTTTGTCATTTATCACTTACCCCCATGTCGTTCCAAACCCGTAAAAGCTTTGTTCATCTTCAGAACACAATTTAAGATATTTTGAATGAAAATCGGGATCTTTGTGGCTGCCGGTAATCTAGCTATACATATACTATAAGTAATTGACTATACATACACATAACATAAGACAGACTACATAAGTACTTGTGCAAAAGAGGCATTTAATGTTAAGAAGCAAATAGCGCAATTTGGTTTGTGGTGTATTGATTAATAAACATTTGTTAAGTCCTTATTAAGTCCTTGTAACATAAGTGTTAATACGAAAGTGTCTGGCTCATGTAGAGAGAAAAGAGTTTCTACAGGTGGTTTGTGTGTAGCACACTCAGAATTGCACAGTGTTTTGAGTTTTTCAACAGTTTACATTTGGATAAGAGTTTACATTTGCCCTGTGGGGCACCTGTGCTCAGTGTGGTAGTGCTGGAGGTATTGCTGCCGACACAGACTGACTGAGGTCTTCCAGTTAAAAAGTCCAGGATCCAGTTGCAAAGGGAGGAGTTAAGGCCCAGAATGTTTAGTTTGTTGATGAGCTGTTGTGGGATTATTGTATTGAATGTTGAGCTGAAGTCAACAGCATTCTAACATAAGAGTCTTTGTTTTCTAAGTGAGTAAGAGCCAGTTGTAGAGTGGAGGAAATTGCATTGTCCATGGAGCGGTTTGGACGGTATGCAAACTGGAGCGGGTCAAGTGTGTTGGGAAGACTGGATTTGATGTGGTGCATGACTAACCTCTCAAAGCACTTCATCATGATTGGAGTCAGTGCTATGGGATGGTAGTCATTCAGACAGGACACTGGTGACTTTTTTGGTACTGGGATCATGGAGGTGGATTTGAAACATGTGGGGACAACTGCCTGGCTCAGCGAGGTGTTGAAGATGTCAGTTAGGACATCTGTCAGCTGTGCAGCACAGTCTCTTAGTACACGGCCAGGTATGTTGTCTGGACCTGCAGCCTTGCGTGGGTTAATCCTAGATAGGGTCTTCCTTACGTCGGTTGGAGACAGACAGAGCATTGGGAAGTGTGGGCAGTTTTTGTGCAGGTGTGTCATTCTGCATTTCAAACCGTGAATGAAAGTGGTTGAGTGCGTCTGGGAGGGATGTGTCGTCATCGCAGGCCTGTGGCAGGAGCTTGTAATCAGTGATGGTCTGAATGGCTTGCCACAGACTCTGCATGTCTTTGCTGTCAGTAAATTGATTATTTATTTTTTGTGCATACAAGCGTTTTGGTTTCTTGATGCCATGGGACAGATTTGTCTGCTTTGTCTCCTGATCTGAATGCATCATCTCTGGTCTTGAGCAGCCCACGAACCTCTGCTGTCAGCAATGGCTTCTGGTTTGCACGTGTGGTGATGGTCTTGGTGACTGTCACATCATCAGTGTACTTTCTGATGTAAGCAGTCACTGTTTTGGTGTATTCGTGCAGGTCTGTGTGGTTGTTGTAGGTGGCCGCCTCTCTGAAAATGTTCCAGTCTGTGCACTGAAAGCAGTCCTGTAGTGTAGAGATAGCGTCATCTGGCTATACTGTGATCTGATTTTGAACCGGTTTGAGAACAGAGATGTGGTTCGAGTATCCGAGGTGGGGACGGGGTTCAGCTTTGTAAGCATTTTTTTCTGTTGTGTAAACCAAATCCAGAGTGTTGTTTCCCCTTGTTGCATAGTTCACATGTTGGTAGAACTTTGGCAAAACAGTCTTTAAGTTTGCGTGATTAAAGTCACTGGCTATGATGAAAAAGCCGTCGGGGTTATTTGTTTGTTGTTCGCTGACGGTGCTGTACAGCTCGCGAAGCGGGGGTTCGGGGTTCAGCTTTAACAGTAAACAAAAGCCTCTGAGCTTTTCAGTAGCCGCCGGTGAGAGTTGGTGGCTGTATGCATTTCCGATTTCCAAAAGGCTTTGGCGATCATATATGTATTTTTGAGTTATTTCCCTATGAATTAGCGGTAGACTGACACTATTTTGAGACTAACAGATGACATTAAAAGACCCGGAGTAGCCGCTGCATCTGACCGCGCCGCCATCTTGGAGAGTATGCACTAATGCGGATACACTGTTTTCATCTGAATCAAAGTGTAAATAAATGTAGAAAACATATCCGTGTGCTGCGGCTGACAGAGAACAGCGTATGCTGTTTGCGTCCAGTGGATACTCTACAAAATGGTGCTACATTGACGTGTAGGAGAATTGTTTAATTAAGTTTTTTTTTTTCTTTGCGTACAAAAAGTAGTCTCGTGGCTTGGTAAAATTATGGTTTAACCACTGATGGCAGATGGACTATTTTGATGGCGTCTTTCATACTTTTCTGGGCCTTGACAGTGTTATTTACTTGGCAGTCAATGAGACAGCCACAAAGCTCCCGGTTTTCATCCAAAATATCTTAAATTGTGTTCAGAAGACGAACAAACCTTTTACGAATTTGGAACGACATGGGGGTAAGTGATTCATGGAAAACAAAATCATTTTGAGGGGGGAGTAACCCTTTAAGCAACAGTTCATTTAAATATCTTTCATCACACCAAACATGTATGTCTTTCTTTCTTTTGTGGAACATGACACATTTTGAAGACTTGAAGAGCTTTTAAGCTTTAAAGAAGACATAATCCAAAAATGAACTTAAGAAACAGATAAGTCCAATTAATGGAATTCATAAATAGGATGTTGCTTTCATGAACATCCCAAGGAAAGCTGTATGTTTCTTACACCAAATGAACATTCCAAACCGCAAAACCTTCGATCGTCTTTGGAACACAAATACGAGAGCTCTCTGACCCTCCAAAGACAGCAAGGGTCTGACAAAATAGTCAATGTGACATCAATGGCTCAACTGTAATTTTATGAAGCTACGAGAATACTTTTTGTATGCAAAAAAACTGAAATAACAACTTTATTAAACAACTCTTCTCCTCCACATCACCCTAGTGCCATTTTGGTGAGTACCACGATGCATGTGCGTGCTTTGATTTGCACGAAAACAACGTATGTGTGTGGTGCTGCTGATGAAGAACACACATGCATCGTGTTACTCTCCAAAATGGTGCTAGGGTGATGCGGAGGAGAAGAATTGTTGAATCAAGTTGTTGTTTTAGTTTTTTTGCACAACGAAAAGTATTATCATAGCTTCATAAAATGACTGATGTCACATGGACTACTTTGTCAATGTTCTTGGTGCGTTTCTGGACCTTGAAGGTGGTAGGATTTTGGCTGTCAATGGAGGGTCAAAGAGCTCTCGGATTTTATCAAAAATATCTTAATTCATGTTCTGAAGATGAACAAAGGTCTTACAGGTTTGGAACAACATGAAGGTGAGTAATTAATGACAGAATTTTCATTTTTGGGTGAACTATCCCTTTAAGCTAGCCGTCTACTACTGGATAAACAGCAGTCTGTTTGCTTTTTTTTTCTCCATTTCTGTCATCTGATGGTTGTTTAGGCTCCTTGCCATTGTCGCCTTTTTGGCTTGCTTAGTTAGGATCTTAGTTGGGGTATTAACTTTGGAAGATGGCACCATAATCTTCTGTAGAGCTGCTTTACAGCTGAATCCCTTTTTTGAACTGCTGAATAATGAGACTGCTTTTGAAGAAATGGACTGTTATTGATCTGAACTGATTTCTTTTCATTGTAATTGTATGTTGAAAATCTATGTACTGAGTGACCAGAACATTGTGCATGTAATACCTCATTCACTGCATATTGCGTTGATATTGCTAATTGTAAACCCATCAGAAGACTAGCTAGTCCTGCAGTTATGGCACTGAACACATTCATTCCAAGAGAGGCCTTCACCTAAAAAACAATGCACTAATTTCAGAAAATTACACAAAGAACAGATCGAAAATGCTTGCAGAAACTCATCACTTAATAAGTCCAGAAAAATTATGTCTGAGCACATAAGACTTTCCCTATTTTTCTCTAATGGACCTTTAAGGAGAAGAAAAATATTGCATTTTCAGCCAGCATCGGACAGTTATATGCTTATCACCCAGACAAAATGTGTTACAGTACAACTATCCCCAACTTCTCAGTGAGCTTAGGCAAATTCAGTTACAAATCTTAATCAGTTCACAATTTTTTGGTCCTTTTTTAAGACACAATCAAAGGTTTGCTGGTAACAGATGATATTTGAACCACTGCTTCATTTTTATAAACTGGAGTTAAACAGCACAGTCATAAATAGAATTAGTGTGGAAATACATGAGAAATTATGTGACAAAAAGATATAATGTGTTGAAATCGGTAGATGATACTGTACAAACTTACCAACCACAGGTGATGTTTATTCTGCGCAGCAACAGACAAACATCCAGCAGTGATGTACTGAGAAAGAGACACCTGATATGTTCAATTTCATGCTGGAAATTAAAATTAAAAGGGAAATAAAACTAAATAGAACAAACCTAACTTACAGTGAAAGGTCCCCAGATGATGCAAGAGGTATAAACAATATTGGGGAAATTAACATTGATGGCGCTCAATACACCAAGTAAGAAGATTGTTATTCCAATCATTATCTGGACAATCTAGAAGACAGGTACATGGTTAGATGTTTTAATTCATGATAACATTGATGTTTGGATATAAATATATATGCACTATATTGGTTATTGGTGTACACAGTCTAAATTGAATCAAACACTTTTTTTCATATTAAATGATCTAGAAGATATTAAATGCTAAGAACATTCTCAAAACCACATATTTTAATTAATCATTAAATGCATTACCCCCAGTGCCTTTGGTTGTGCTTTGAAAAATCCTTTAAGAGCTGCATCATGTTTTATTGTTTTTTGTTCATCAACGTAAATAATGCTGTTGTTTGCCTCTGGATTTATTTGGATGACAACTGTAGCTTTGTCAGTTGAGATAACCTTGCTGATTTCCATTCTATAGCTTCCCCTGTAATAAGCATGTTTATGTTAATGCTATTCAAGTTCATTAAAAATGTGAACAGTCATGGCTATGTAACGATGACAAAAATGACTGTTCTTTTCATTGTTAAATACCTTTTTTGTGATCCTGATATATATAAGAACTGTGAAAACACTTGTCATTAATATCCATATAAATATAATCATATGATTGACTAAGATAAATAATAAACGTATATGTATGTGTTACTTTAACAAGGACGCCTTTGGAGATCTCCCTCTATTTTCAGAGATCAAAATGTACATATTATTTTGAAATAGGCTATATTGGTTTTGTAGCATGTTGAAAGACATTATAAAACTGTTAAACTTAGTACAAAGCAATAAACTTGTACGAAAGATTAGTCAGAATATTATCTTCAATGTTTAAAACACAGATAATATACAAAATGAAAAAAAACAACATGAATGTTAAGTGACAAGAAAATACATGTATTTACAAAAAAGTACCTGAAATGAGGTTTGTTTGATGTCTGGTAGCTCGTTTGCGGTATCTTTGTGTGTGTGGACTCTGTAAAAAAGGAGGGACTAAGTTTCTGCTGATGGCTGCCTTCCTCTTAAAATACAAATTGCTTTGCATATAGATGAAAATACTCCAGGGCAGAATAAACCCATTGATGAAGGACAAAAATATGTGCAAACATACAATTTTAAACAAAAAATAATATAACAATAGACAATATTATAATTGTAAAAGTGTGAAAATAAAAGTAATCTACTATGTAATATGTGACTCACACTATACTCAACAGAATTAGGAATATTTCTATGCTGGTTGTCACCAATGGTTTTTGCCAGGGGGCCAATACCTTCATAGATTTCAATCATTTTACACAAAAATATTAATGGGTAACTAGGCTGTCACTAATACTAATCACATAACTACATAATGGTTAATGATAGATTTACACTGCAAAATAACAAAAAACTCAACTGTAAGCTGCTGCAAATTCATTCAGTTTGGGCCTTTTGAGACTGTGAACTTATATAACCTAATTAGACGTACATGTAGCTCCAAGCCTAGATGCATTTTTCATGTTCACTTTTACAAGCTCAGACAACGACAGCAGACTGCCATAGTCACATACCAATCAGGTTGAAGGTGGTTTGTCATGGAGCATTTGTGGTTGCATTTTATTTCCTTTTTAAACTGCTAGCTGTACCTTTGCTGTTTTGGTTATAATGTGAGATATTTATTTATAAAACCTTTATTTCATTTTTTACTTTTAACAGTGGGTGCCACATCAGTTTTTGTTTTGAGCACTGACCAAATTAGAATCCCTTTAAGAACAATCATAAGATATGGGTGCAACATACATGCCATATCAAAATCATTTACTCTGTTTACTGAAAATTTGTTCTGAAGAACTGAGAAGTGATACAGAGAATGACCTGAACACTAACCACAAACACTAACCAATGATGGAAGTGGATATGTGTGGTCCTGGTATTCCTAAAATTGTGGGGCTTATACAAGCTTATAAATTATACTTGTACAGTATAAATCGTACAGTAAAAAATGAAACTCGTGCATTAAGTAAACTTAATGCACACAGACTGAAGTAGTTTAAGTCTTTGGATCTTTTATTTGTGATGATCTCAACAAATTAGAATAAGACCAATAAAAAAAAAACATTTTTAGTGAATTGTTGGCCTTCTGGAAAGTATGTTAATTTACTGTATATGTACTCAATACTAGGTAGGGGCTCCTTTTGATTTAATTACTGCCTCAATTCAGCATGGCGGTGATCAGTCTGTGGCACTGCTGAGGTGGTATGGAAGCCCAGGTTTCTTTGACAGTGGCCTTCAGCTCATCTGCATTTTTTGGTCTCTTGTTTCTCATTTTCCTCTTGTTTGTACTCTATAGATTGCTTTTGGCAGTGTGAGCAGGTGCCAAATCCTGCTGAAAAATGAAATCAGCATCTTTAAAAAGCTGGTCAGCAGAAGGAAGCATGAATTCCTTGGTAAATGGGTGCAGCAGGGCCGGAGTGGGACTCCTTTTCAGCCCTGGAGTTTCAAGCCTTAGACCGGCCCACTTTAGTTCACGACTGACTATATTAAAATAACGTCATTTCCAATTCAGTGCAAATACAGTAGCCTAAGCGTTGCTTCACAATGAAGATTTATTTGAACAGTTAACACAATGTAATGTTTAACAGTATCAGAATCTATTTTCTGTAAGTATTAGTGCTCATAAATAAACTGGACTAGAGGCTGCTGCTGCTGAAGAGCTACAGCAGTGGTTTTCAATCCTGGTCCTGGGGACCCACTGCTCTGCACATTTTGCATGTCTCCCTTATCTGACACACTCAGTTCAGTTCATGGATCTCTCTCCTAACGAGCTGATGATCTGAATCAGGTGTGTTAAATAAAATCTAGTGGGTCCCCAGGACCAGGATTGAAAACCACTGAGCTACAGTACAAGAAAAAGTTTGATACATAAACATGAACGGTGGTTTGCAGACATCGTTGTTTTGCACTGCTCCTAACTAGCTTAACATTAACTTACCGGCCATTTCATTGTCTTCATGTGTTGTTGTACTCTCGCTGCCGCTGGTTTTAACGAAAAATGTACTCAGCTTAGTACATTTGGCCGCGTCAGTTTCTAGAGCTTTCTTTTTTTTAATCTGGCCTTTTCAGTGCCACCTTTACGCTTTTTATTATCCATTTTTCATCTCTCGCGTATCTCTTAACAACTCATTTTGCTGTTGAGCAAGGTGCCGCTGTCGGGGGAGTCGAATGATAATTGCGTCATCATTAACCTGCAGGCTGCATTTTGCTCATCATGGGGCTGCGAGAAAATACACACAGAAAAACACAGTGGACCAACACCAGCAGATGACATTGCACCCCATATCATCACAGACTGTGGAAACTTAACACTGGACTTGGGCTATGAGCTTCTTCACCCTTCCTCCAGACTCTAGGACCTTGGTTTCCAAATGAAATACAAAACTTGCTCTCATCTGAAAAGAGCACTTTGGACAACTGGGCAACAGTCCAGTTCTTCTTCTCCTTAGCCCTGCTAAGACATTGTCTGTGGTTCAGGAGTGGCTTAACAAGAAGAATACGACAACTGTATATTGCCAAATTCCTTGACACATCTGTGTGTGGTGGCTCTTGATGCCTTGACCCCAGCCTCAGTCCATTCTTTTAGAAATTCACCAAATTCTTGAATCGATTTTGCCTCTCAAGGCTGCGGTTCTCCTGGGTGGTTGTGCATCTTTTTCTTCCACACATTTTTTTCCTTCTACTCAACTTTCTGTTAATATGCTTGGATATAGCACTCTGTGAACAGCCAGCTTCTTTGGCAATTAATGTTTGTGGCTTACCCTCCTTGTGAAGGGTGTCATTGATTGTCTTCTGGACAACTGTCAGATCAGCAGTCTTCCCCATGATTGTGTAGCCTAATGAACCAAACTGAGAGACCATTTTGAAGGCTCAGGAAACCTTTGCAAGTGTTTTGAGTTGATTAGCTGATTGGCATGTCACCATATTCTAATTTGTTGAGATAGTAAATTGGTGGGTTTTGTTAAATGTGAGCCAAAATCATTACAATTAAAAGAACCAAAGACTTAAACTACTTCAGTCTGTGTGCAATGAATTTATTTAATACATGAGTTTCACAATTTGAGTTGAATTACTGAAATAAATATATTTATATCTATCTATCTATCTATCTATCTATATAAACTACTATTCAAAAGTGTGGGGTCAGTAATCTTTTTTGGAACAAAATGAATACTTATATTTAGCAAGAATGTGTTAAAGTGATACTGGAGACTTAAACTTCCTAACAGTAGGAAAACCACTGTAGCTTTACAATAATGCATCTTGCGACTGACTTACTGTACAGTTCATTTCCTAAATTATAATGTGCAGTTATTGTTTTTAATTAGGAGTAAATGAGTTGTGTAGTTATGTAGCATAACTAGCCTACATTTAAAATAAATACATAAAGATAGTTTACTAAATGTTGAGCAGTTTAGACTACAGTCATGGCCAAAAGTTTTGGCAGTGACATACATTTTGTGTTTTGCAAAGTTTACTGCTTCAGCATTTGTAGATTATTTTCCACATGTTTCTATGGTATACTGAAAAACAATGATAAGCATATTATAAGTTTTAAAGGATTTTATTGGCATAAAATTATAATGAGTCAATATTTACAGTGTTGACCCTTGTTCTTCATAACCTTTGTAATTCACTCTGGCACGCTGGATTTTAGCTTCTGGGTCAAATCCTGACTGATGGCGATCCATTCTTGCCATTCTTGCCATGAGCAATTTGGCAATGATCCATGCATTTTTCAGCATTTTTTTAGTTCTCGGAGTTGACCACAATTTGTGGGCTTCTGCTTGTCCACTTGCCTTTTGAGGACTGACCACAGGTTCTCAATGGGGTTGAGATCCGGGGAGTTGCCTGGCCAAGGATCCAAAATTTCAATGTCATGATCTTCAAGCCACTTCTTTATCACTCTTGATTTGTGACATGGTGCTCCATCATGCTGAAAAATGCATGGATCATTGCCAAATTGCTCATGGATCATTGGAAGAAGTTGCTCTTGCAGGATGTTTTGATACCATTCTTTATTCATGGCAGTGTTTTTTGGCAGAATTATGAGAGAGCCCACTTCCTTGGTTGAAAAGGGAAACCCCCCACACATGAACAGTCTCAGGATGTTTCACTGTTGGCACGACGCAGGACTCATGGTAGCATTCACCTTTTCTTCTCCGGACAATCGATTTTCCAGATGTCCCAAACAGTCAGAAAGGAGCTTCATCAGAGAAAATAACTTTGCCCCAGTCTTCTGCTGTCCAAGCCTTGTACTTCCTGCAGAATTTTAGTCTGTCCTTGATGTTTTTCTTGGAGAGAAGTGGCTTTGCTGCCCTTCTTGACACCAGTCCATTGTCCAAAAGTCTTCGCCTCACTGTGTGTGCAGATGCTCTCAAACCCACCTGTTGCCATTCTTGAGCAAGCTCTGCACTGGTTGTGGCACAATTCCCTAACTGACTCCTCAGGAGGAGACGGTCCTGGCGCTTGCTGGACATTCTGGGACGTCCTGAAAACTTCTTCACTGCAGTTGAACCTCTTTCCTTAAAGTTTTGGTGATCCGTTAAATGGTTCTTTCAGGTGCAATATTCTTTGTAGCAATTTCCTTGCATGTGAGGCCATTTTGATGCAAAGTGATGATGGCTGCTCGTGTTTCTTTGGAGGTAACCATTGCTAACAAGAACACAATGATTGGAAGCTCTTCTTCCCTTCTTTTATAGCAATCAGTCTGCTGTTACAATCTAATTGGCATGATAGTGATTTCACTAGTGCTCTAGTGCTCATTCACACTTTCACATGTGCTGCTGATATTTGTCAATTGGTGTTAGCAGATCATTTTGTGTCAGGATCAAAAAACAGTGAAATTAGTTTTTTTTGTGCAGTTAATTTTTTTTGACCAATGAAGCTTTTAGCAATTATTTAAAATGCATGCTCACTCTACACAATAATCTAGAAACAATGTGAATGAAGACCACAACAGCTTAAGCAGCAAACCTTTCAAAACACAAAATTTATGTCACTGCCAAAACTTTTGGCCATGACTGTATAGTAGTAGATTATTTTGCAGAAATGTTGTCATTTAATTAAGAAAACATCAATTAAAAAGTAAAAACAGATTGCAATAATACAAAGTATTGCACGTATGTCTCTCAAAAACTGAACACATTAAGTCTTAAGTACAAACTAGTGATGTAACGTTTGACACCGAGGCTTCGAAGCTTGTATCAAAAAAAACGAAACATCTCACAGTGAAGCACTGTACCGGAGCTTGATTCGTTTTGCCATAATCACGTGTTCTGTGACTTCATTTTCACACACAACCACGTGACTGCTTCATATTCTGATTCAAATAGCACGAACCTCCTGCACAGGTTTCAAGTGTCATTCACTTCTTTGTCAAGAATAAATCATGATACAAATAAATATGTACATGTGTAATTTTGTGCATGTTCATTGTGTAGTAATCCTCGCTTCACAAGCACTTTTCATAATATGATAATTAATAATAATATTAATCATTTTAACAATGTTCTTCATTTATTGTGATATATTCCTACATGAACCATGCTTGTACTTTCATAAGTTTATTCACAATTTATTCCTACCTTGTGTAAGCAAATTTTATTTTATTTTTTTTCCATTATATGGTTTTCGTAGCACAAATTGGTTTGTTATATGAAACGGTCCAAAACCCGCTTAGACATCTGGGTCGCAAAAGCACATTTTCCCCCTTTGACCGCAAGATGTCATTAGTGTGCAACGTGTTGAAAAGCTTCGAGTAATGAACCTTTTTACGATGCAGTTAAGGGGAAAGCCTCGGTGCTTCATTTTCCCATCACTACCATAAATGATGAAAACATGTCGCCAGAATGTTTACAATGCCTACTCCGCCCCATGTGGTTCATCACACGCGTGCCCAAGATGTGTCTTTTAGCAATCATGTGATCGTGCCTGTCAGCTGACACGGAAGTAAATTCATATTTTTTCCCTGAGCGGCTCAGGCGATCTCCGCCTGAAAGTTGCTTTTGTGAACATTTGTCAGTTACTTGATTGCTGTTGCGTGTGTATTTATAAGATGAATTCTCGCATGGCCACGCTCATCATTGCGCTCCTCTGCGCGCTGTCCACCGGCGCCGCTCAACACCTGGACACAGGTAACGAATAAACCAACGGATTAACTGCATTTCATAGGTAAAACTTTGCTGACTTTGATAAGTAAAACACAATGTAATGTAACTATCCAATAGAGTGGCTATCAGACGGTCCAAGCGGATCCGTGGAGCTTCAGCAAGATTCCAACAGCACCAACTCGTCTGATTTGACTTATGGATTCATATCCTGCGCCGTATCGGTTGTCTTCTACGGTAGCAACTTCGTACCAGTCAAAAAGATAGACACTGGTGATGGTTAGTCAATTTATTTTTTTAGTTTTTGACACGTAGTGTGCTTTTGCCTGAATTATGCCACAATACATGTTTGGGTTACCAAATGTCAACAATGCCCTTGAAGTAATATTTAGACAAAAAAAGAGAATGTTGTCAAGATTCTTGATGTGAATCAGATGTGAGCAAATGTCTGAAACAGAAAAGTCACTCTTCCAGTTTCTTTTGCTCCAAATTAAAGGTCACTAGTACTAAAAAAAAATATCTGGCTTTAATAATAATTAAAGTTATGTTATAGGATTTATATAATTTAAATAATTTATATTATTAGTAATCCATTACACATAAGCAATTTTAGTTTAACAGTTATTATAAATCATTTATTTTATATGAATGTTAATATATACGGATTGTATGTAATATAAAATAATGCATGTACCACTTTAAAAATGACTACATGTGACCTTACATGTTCGAGCTTCTATTGCTGTATATTTTCAACCTCTTTCATGAACATGTACTTTTTTTTCATTGTAAATGCATTTAAATTCATCATATTCTTCAATCTCTTAACGTTTAGCAAAACCTTTAACCAAGGCTAGTGATTGGCTGTTCGCCGGTCATGTGACGCATTCATGTTCACGTGATCCACACACTCAGCATCAGAGCCTGAGTTGACAAAAAAAGTTGATGATCAGCATCATGGTACCAACAAAGCCAGATTGGATGGGCTTAGTTTTGTCAACTCAAAACTAATCCTGTAACTCTGAATTTGTTCAACTGCCATCATGGTACAGACTCCTGGTTCAGTTTGGCCAACCACAAACGGCTTTTTTGTTTGAGCCAGTTAAATAAGAATGAATCAATATCCAATAAATCATATCCTGCTTTAAAAGCACAGTAAAGAGAGGACTTCAGTAAATGTTCAGTAATATTTAATTCATTTTCAGTTTAGCCTACTGCGTTTATTTGCAGGTATGTTTTTCCAATGGATTCTCTGTGCTGCAATATGGACAGTCTCCCTAGTGGTGAACATCATTCTTCATAGTCCAAAGTTTTGGCCTCTTGCTATGCTGGGAGGAGCCATCTGGGCTACTGGTAATGTCTAATTATTTAATATGGTGTTAATGATGATACAGTATGAAAATCAAACATAAAGTCTAATGTTTGTGTGCTTCTTCTAGGTAATATAACTGTAGTCCCTATTGTAAAGACTATTGGGCTTGGGCTTGGTCTGCTTATATGGGCTTCGTTCAATCTGCTTTTGGGTTGGGCCAGCTCACGGTAAGCAAAATCTGATTTCAGAATACATTTATTAGTGACACAAACGCACACAGACACACTGATTCTTACTGCTGATTTTAGGTTTGGCTGGTTTGGTATTGGTGCCGAGACTGTTTCCAAGCCAATTCTGAACTCCAGTGGAGCAGGCCTTTGTTTACTTAGGTAAATGTGCTTGTGTTTTGTATATAAGAAATTTCAAAATGTGATGTTACTTTTGCAGTATTTTAAATAATGTCTGTTCTCTTCTTTTTCCTTTATTTTTGTATGTTTACAGTGCCATTGTTTTTTTCTTTGTGAAGACTGATGTTCAAAGATCTGAAGAAACACCATTATTAATAGACCATGTATGTTGACATATTTAACAATTGTGCTAAAAAGTTTCATTTTTATAGAGCATGTAAGGGACATGGTAATGGGAAACAAAATTGAGAGAAAAAAATTATTAATTCATAAACTTTTCCTCACCATGTTTCTTGTAGAAGCTATGTACATTTTTAAATACTTTATTTTGGAATAATCCAGTTAACTCATTTTTATTCATTTCACCCAAAGGCTGTGAGCGCAGAATCTGTGGTAGCAACAGATGATTCCTGGGTTGATGCATTAAAACCACGCACCAAACGTCTAGTGTATGTACACATCACACTTACGTGACATTTTAAGGCTGGAATACACTACACAACTTTTACAATCTAAACAGATTTTTAAAACGCTAGACATCATAGACTTACTGACTTTGTAAACAGTCACAAAGGAAAAACTAGGCATCATACACACATTAAAGACATTAAAGTTGTTTGAATCACAACAAACTTATGTAGAGATATTCATAGTCTGAAGCTAAAAAATTGAATTCTGTGACCATCATCGTGTATTGTATTCCAGCCTTTACATACACTACCAGTCTAAAGTTTGGACACACATTCTCATTTAATGTTTTTTAAAGAAGTTTCTTATGCTCATCAAGGCTTCATTTATTTGATCAAAAATACAGAAAAAACAGTAATATTGCAAAATGTTATTACAATATAAAATAATGTTTTTTATTTTAATATACTTTACAATATAATGTATTCCTGTGATGAAAAGCTGAATTTTCATCAGCTGTTACTCCAGTCTTAAGTGTCACGTGATCCTTCAGAAATCATTCTAATATGCTGATTTATCATTAGAATTATCAATGTTGGAAACAATTGTGCTACCACTTTTTTTTTTTTCAATTGTGCTTGCATCTTTTTGCAACCTGTGATTCTTTTTTCAGGATTCTTTGATGAATAACAAGTTAAAAGAACAGCGTTTATTCAAAATATAAATCTTTTCTAACAATGTAAATCTATGTTATCACTTTTTATTAATTTAACACATCCTTGGTGAATAAAATTATTAATTTCTTACAAAAAAAGAAAGAATAAAAATGTACTGACCCCAAACTTTTGAACAGTAGTGTATATTTTTAGAAAACCTTTCTATTTTTAAAAAAATGCTGTTTTTTTTTAACCTTTTATTGATCAAAAAATCCTGAAAAAGGTATCACAGGTTCCAAAAAAATAGTTGTGCAACTGTTCCCAACACTGATAATAAATCAGCATATTAGTATGATACAGATATAAGTTACATTTTAATGTATATTAATGTAGAGAAATATTGATTTACATCATAATATTTCACAATATTACTTTTTTTCTGTATTTTTGATCAAGTGAAAACAGCCTTGATAAGCATAAGAAACTTCTTTTAAAAAAAACATTAAATGGTAGTGTACATAAGAAGTATATATAGATTAATCATTTAATTTATTATGCACCATAAGCATCAGAAATCAACCTTTATGTGAGTACATGTTTTAATATATTTTGTACTTATTGTACACTACCAGTCAAAAGGTGTTTTTTGTTTTTTTGTTTTACCAGTCAAGATTTTTTATGTTTTTAAAGAATTCTCCTCTTCTCACCAAGCCTGCATTTATTTGATTCAAAATACAGCAAAATCAGTAATACAGTTTTTGTAATACTATTTTTACTATTTAAAATAACTGCTTTTTATTTGAATATATTTTAAACTGTAATTTATTCCTGTGCTCAAAGCAAATTTTCAGCATCATTACTCCTGTCTTCAGTGTCACATGATCCTTCAGAAATCATTCTAATATGCTGACTTGCTGTTCAAGAAGCTACTATTATTATTATTATTATTATTATTATTATCATCATCATCATCAATATTTAAAACAGGTGAGTACGTTGTTGTTTTTTTCAGGATTATTTGATGAATAGAAAGATTAGCATTTATCTGAAATAAAAAGCTTTTGTAACATTATACACTGTATCATTGAGTATAATTTTGGGGAAAACAATTATATAAATGAATACTTTTTAAAAGTGATTATAAAGACATTTATAATGTTACAAAAGATTTGTATTTCAGATAAATGCTGTTACTCTGAACTTTCTAAATAACTTCAGCAAATCAGAATATTAGAATGATGTAATATTCTTAAGAATCATGTGACTGGAGTAATGATGCAAAAAATGTAGCTTTGAAATCACAGAAATAAATTACATTTGAAAATATGTTCAAATAGAAAACAGTTATTTTACATGGTGTTTCTGCTGTACTTTAGATCAAATAAATGCAGGCTTGGTGAGCAAAAAAAAAAAACAAATTACAAATTTTACTGTTCAAAAATCTTTGACTGGTAGTGTATATAGTATCAACCTCAGACAACAATAAAATATTATTAAAATATAAGAGTATCTGCAACAGTATAAAGCATTTATAAACATGTTTATAAAAAGAGGTTTGTTTTGCAGCGGAACGTTACTTGCTGTTGTCGCTGGGCTGCTGTACGGATCATCATTTGTTCCAGTTCTGTACATTAAAAATCATGCATCAGATCCAGACAGCCAATACAGTGGGGCTAGCCAGTTTGGTAAATCCAGATTACTTTATTTTTAAGCATTATTTGAATTCTTGAATATAACCTACTATGTTTTTTGTTGATTTTGTTGATACTGTGTTTCTGTGTAGATCTGGATTACGTCTTTGCACAATATAGTGGGATTTTCCTCACTAGTACAGTGTATTTCATCCTGTACTGTGCCATCAAAAAAAACCGACCTCAAGTTTTTCCTAAAGCAGTACTGCCAGGTAACACCATTTTAATACAAAAGGATAGTTCACCCAAAATTTATTTTTTATTTTTTTTGCTGAAAATGTACTTATCCTCATGGGATGGCCCAAGATGTACCGCAGATTTGTTTCTTCATCAGAACAGATTTGAAGAAATTCAGCATTACATCACTTGCTCTCCAATGGATCCTCTGCAGTGAATGGCTGCCGTCAAAATGAGAATCCAAACAGCTGATAAAAACCACAATAATCCACATGACACCAGTCCATCCTTGTGAAGTGAAATGTTGCGTGTTTGTAAGAAACAATTCATCATTAAGGCATTAAATCCAAAACCAGTTCAATTTAAACCATTGCTTTTGGCCAAAATCAATCAAAAGTCCATAATAATGCTTCCTCCAATTATGAAATCCTGTTTTGGACCCTTTTCTCTTGTAAACAATGTTTGATCTGTGTATAATGTTCACCTAATGTAGACTAGACACATTTTTCACAAATAGAATTCATATTTTAGCCGGAAACAATGGTTTGAAGTTTAAAATGTACTGATGGGTTTTTCTCTTACAAATGTACAGCATTTCACTACACAAAGTTAACTGATGGAATGTTGTCATGTGGATTACCTGTGTATTATTTGGATGTTTTTATCAGCTGTTTGGAATCTAATTCTGACGGCACCTATTCACTGCAGGGAATTTTGGCTGAACTATTCCTGTAACTTGAATTTCTTTTAGTATTATCATCCATCTTCCGCATACCTCATGTCATGTTGTACATAATGATGTTTTTTTTTTTTTTGTTTTTTCTTGTAGGATTCCTTTCTGGCATCATGTGGGGTGTAGCCACGTGCTGCTGGTTTCTGGCCAACCATTACCTCAGTGCTGTAGTGAGCTTCCCTATTATCACAACAGTAAGTGACAGATTTCAAAAGAGTTTTGTATTTTTCACATTTAACTTTTTTTTTTTTTTTAAATTGTGTGTTTGGTTCATTCCAGGTTCCTGGATTGATTGCAGCTCTTTGGGGTGTTGTCGTGTTCAAAGAAGTGAAGGTAAATGCTTGTGTATGAGTCCTGTTCCCACTGTCTATTGCTTTTGTCAATTTCTATTGAACTCTTCATCTCTCCTTTCTCTCCCTCAGGGTTGTCGGAATTACATTGTCCTCATCATTGCTTTCTGTCTTGTTTTATCTGGGGCATTATTGACTGCATTTTCAAAGGTTTAAAACTTTTTTTAGACAAGAGGAAAAATGCTAAAGAAAAAAAACCTTGGTTAAGTTTAAACATTTTAGGTTAATCTTAGGTTTTAAATATTTTGAATACTGCAAATTATTTTTAATGCATTTTATACAGGTTTTGCAGCTATGCACCAAAAATCAGAACTTATTGAAGATTTATTATCAGGGAGGGATATGGTCCTAAAATATATAAGATACTTGAAATGTTACAGCAATATCAGCACAGATGTTATGTTAAATGTTTAATGGGGAACACAGTTCACAATATTTTTGTTGTATTTGCAATAACACTTTCTAAGTCATGTTTACACTTGAATGGACCTCATTTTACTGTATGTTTGCACATGTAATTTTTTTTATACTAATGCATCTAACTGCACAGGATAAATGTACAGTTTATCCAGTTTATCATTCTGCATATTTTCCCTCCAATTTTTGTAATTCCAGTTTTTCTCAAAGGTGATTCTCAGTAACCCATCCCCACCATGATATTACATTAGAATGCTGGGGGAAACTTTAATGAATGTAACGATGCTAAAATGTTAATGGTTTTAAAAGTAGGCTTTTTCATTTATCTTTCTTTCTTTACTAGTTTCAACTATTTATTCATCAATGCATTGCTAATAGGTTGTTTTATTGCTGCCAAATTGTGTCAGAGGCCTTAGTTTTTACTTGTTGATTTGGAATTTACCAAAAGGGAAATAAATATTCAAATACAATTGGAAAGGATTTGTGGGTTATGTATTTGTGGGTAGTTGGAAGATGTCTGTAAAAAATGTTGCTTATATTGATACAGCATGTTATAAAAGGGAAAAGGATAAAGCTCTGAGTAAGGAGTACAATTTTTAGTTATGACAAAACATGTTTATTTGAAACTTTACAAAAGTTGTTTTAATAAAATATGAACAATGTGGGGAAAAACTTCACTTAATTCTCTAACTAAAGCCCTTTCTGGCCATTTTAGCTCTACAAACACCTGTACTTGAAATAATAAAAATGTGATTAACTTGTCATCACATTACCTATTTAACAAATTCAGTTTTAAGTATGCTTGACTAAATGTCATAGATCCTCAAGTTCTTCAGAGTGACCTCCTTCTGGCAGACCTACCAACTCCTCATGAGAGATAAGTGGCAGTAATGTCTTTTAGCACCTCTTGAAACACATCATGGATTACACATCAAAAGCTGAGCACAGAGAGAAAGGGTGGCCCCTGGAACACAGTCTGAATAGGGTTCTGGATCTCTACATGTTTTAGTTTGGTTTCATGGGAGCAGGGATGTTGGCTGAGGCCTGTTCCAGGAAGGCCAGTGGACCCTGCGGCAGTTCTGTGGGCTTCTTATGCTGGACGTTGATGTCCTCCAACACCTGCTGCCAATGATGGATCTTGGTAAGATGTTTCTGAATTAGCATTTCTTTCCTCTGGAGTTCATTCTTCAGTTCTGACGCATCCTGAAACAACGAAGAGTACGTATAGTTTATGCTACAGAACAGTTTATGTTTCAAATGTTTATAATTGAACTGTAAGTGTTCACAAAGGTGGTATTAGATTAAACAATGCTACGGAGAATTTAAAAAGCAAAAATATGGTTTACCTCTTTTTCCACCTGTTCTGGTTTCTGTACAGACAGCTGCAGTCTTTTCTGAAGGAAGAAACATTCAGTCTGTCTGGCTACATCCAGAAACTTCTGTATACACTGATCAACCCCTGAAATTCAAGGAAAATGACACAAAGGTAAAACATCACAGGTAAATTTTTACATGTGTTGGTGAGATTATACTTTCATAACTAGTGGAAAAACACTCAAATTACACACCTATTGTATGATTTAAAGAAAACTTTCCCAAAATGAGTTTTGCTCCACTTAATTAACGTTTACATATATCAAACTTTTTAGGTACATTCCGGTCTGTATTTAGAAGGTTTTTAGAGAGGAATTTGTTCATATATTATTTGCTTCATTTATATAACATTCTATTCTTAAAACATGGTGATGTTTTCTGGCTGTTGACAGTATTTATTTATTTTTAATTTTTTAATCTTAAATTTATTTTTTTAAAACATATTACACTATTGTAATATCATGGTATTTGGAAATGTCTATTTTTCTGTCCCTAGCCTTTACAGAAATATTACACTTAGACACTTTAGGGTTACAGTTTCTTTATATTTTAAAATAAAACAATGTTATTTGAACAATTACACTTTCTTGAGTCATTAATGTGGCAATATTTGTTTTTAAATTAATTCTATAAATTCTAAGCACCACAAAACCGCTCATCCCCAAAGCCATGTACAGAGGGAAAGTGCTTTATTTTAAGGTCAAAAACTTTTTTTCTACCATTCAAAATACAATAATGTATCCAGAACTATCAAATATATGATGTAAATAGCATAAAAAAAACTAAATGCAGAATAAATCTAAATTATATAATAAAAGTAGTGGTCCCTTGGAGTTGTCATTGGTGTTACCGTTTAACAAAAAAAAAAAAAAGCATTTTGAAATAAAAATCATCACTTCACTTCCTTCTTCCTATTTCCTAAAGATCTATGAAAAAAGGCCTATGTTAGGTCTACTGTCTCGTTTCAGTTATTAGAAATGTTCTCATTTATCTCATAATTTCATTACTGTTAGGGAATTGTAATAAAAAAAGTAATAAAAACTAGAATACAAATGGATTAAACTACTTAATTTAGTGAGTACTATATAGCAGCCATTTCATAAAATGAATTTTTCATGAAAATTGTTACTGGTGTAACAACAGTGAAGATCAGTATATCAGGTCTTATGTTTGTCACTGGTGTTACAGTGTTTTATTTCTTGCATTTTAATTTTTTTCGACTACATGTGCTGGGAAAACCACAGAAAATAACAACAGCGCCAAAAAAAAAGAAAAAAGGTACAAGGTCTTTAAATAATTGCACAAAAAGATATCATTAAACTTATTTATATGAATTCATAAAGTCAAAAGGTAATCTAATAATGTGTTTTAAGTTTAATTGTTAGAAAAATAAATACATTTTAAGCAGTGCTGTCAAACGATTAATCGTGATTAATCGCATCCAAAATAAAAGTTTGTTTACATACTATATATGTGTGCAATATGTACATAGAAATACACACACATGCATGTATATATTAAGGAAAAACATTTTTTAAACAGCTTACTGTTTGTGTTTATAAACAACTTAATGTACTATATGGAATATGGTATATATGAATAATATATTAATAATTTGGTAACTATTAAGTATTTATCAATGTTTCCTTGTGATTATTTGTTATCAAAGCATGAGGATATAGCCATGTTTTTAATGAACAACAAAAGGACAGGAGAAAAAAAAATTACCAGTTCGAATTTCTTCCTGGTCTGTTCCATTCACATAGTCTTGACTGACAAGAGACGCAAAACACGCCTGTGGTAATCGAAAACAAATACAGATTAAAAGATAAAATTTAGAATAATAATGCCACTGATTATATATACTCAAATATGAATCAATAACTTCACTGACAAAATAATAGACATAATTGACACCGTTTCGATCTACAACCAAGCAAACAATTAATTTAGATTGCATGTATAAAGCGCTTATGTATATATATATTAAATATAAAAGAATAACACGTTTATATTAAATATAAAAAATAAGATTCAGTGCGTGTATAATCAGTTTATGATATATCCAATCACTCGCATGCAGCAGTTTTCTCGATCTCCTCACCTCGAAAGAAGCTTCCAGCTCATCTACTAAAGTGTTATTTGCCCCTCTATTACCAGAAGGACCTGTGAGAAGCCCTGGCTGACCTGGACCGCCAGGACCTGTAGGTGGATGAGATCCAGAAGGCTGCTGACCAGTGAACATACCGCCCATGGACGACGCCATTTTCCACTATCAACAACAACTCTCTTTCGCTTGCGTCAAAAGACGTCCCAGTCTAATGAAGGTGTAATGTATCGCCACCTAGTGCACAGGATAGGCAATACATGTACGCCAAGTAAGATAGATAGATAGATAGATAGATAGATAGATCACATACATCATGGATATGCATTTACATCTGGAAGACAATTTTTTGTGTTTGCTCATCTGCAATACGTCATAGGACATTTCATGTCTATGGCAAATAGATGTCTATTTTAGATATCTTAAGATGTTTATGATTTAAAATGTGCGTAAAACTGACATTTTCTGTCAGATGTTTGTACACAGCAAATGCTTTCCATATCAAATAATGCTGTGCTCAAACTGTGAACCATAATTTATTTATTCAAACGTATGTATGTTTTATGAAAAAAGAAAGTAAATTGAAATCTGTTTTAATAAAATCAATCCTCTGGACGTAAAAGTAGGCTACCCAAAGTTCTTATTCTGCATCCACTGTGTCCTGAAAACCAGAGTTTGAAAATTTCAGCTTCATGTCATTGCACATTGTTCATCACACACACACACACACACACACACACACACACACACACACACACACACACACACACACACACGGACGGATAACAAAATTTGCTGTTTCGACCTTCCTGAATTGGGCCTTTTAAAAAAGCTAGCTTGAGGAGAAAGAACCAGGCAGATAAAAAGTGACAGCTCGCGCAAACAGGTCAAGGAGAAAGTTCACTGACATTTAAAAGAGCTTGAGCTCCAGAGCTACTTCTAATGTAATTGGCAGAAAAATCTATAGAGTATCTGTCTAGTTGTCATTAAGTGTGTTTCAAAGCCTCTTCAGTGACCTGTGGCATTCCAGTTATTGGACAATGTAGTTTTACCAAATTCTTATGTCAAAAAGGAAGAAAAGAAAGTAATGATTTACAATGACAGAAAAAATACATTTAAATAACCTCTTAAATAGAATAAATGTCTTCGGTTATTTTCATATGGATTTTAAATTGAATTCTATCCATTAACATGCACTTGAACTCACGTTTTTTTCACTATTTTATTCCACCAGGTGGCGCTGCTCTATTCAGAGATTTCACAACATCACACCTACAGCTAGATGGAACGTTTCACTGGGTGTATTGGAACTAATTCCACAGATTTTGTCAGGTAGGCTTATTTGTTAAATGCCCAATTCTGAGACCTTGAAGTCTTGGCTACTGAATATTTATACTTTTATCGCCCAGAAACTTTCAGCAAAATCTAAACAGTAAAAACACAATTTACAAACTAGCTAAAATGCAAAGGTAACGGGATGAATTGTAAAAATGTACTATTAAAATGCATGTGACAACTCGAAAACGCCTTGATCACCTGACATGTATGACAAATGTCTTTGTTCTGAGAACACAACTCAATCTTTTGGTTAAAATCTATCATCATTAGCCTGTAGTTGACGCTTGCGTCAGTGTATGTCATTGTGATTTATTGTGCTTACTTGTTTACCTTGGAGCTATTGCAAAAATATAAAATTTCAGCTTGAAAACAGAATTCATAGTAAATATTGTAATTTAAGAGGGTTTCGAACTACAGTGCCTATAGAAATCATCATACCCTGTGGAGAATTATTAAAAATTATTTAGTGAAATGCCTGGTTTGGTAAAAGTGATCAGCCCCTTAAGAGTATACCATTATAAACTTAATCAGCTTGCTCAGCATACAACTGTTAGTGCATGGTATGGCTTACCTTCTGGCAAAAGGTGCTATGGTCTGATGAGACCAAAATTGACCTTTTTGGACTAAACTCCAAGTGCTATGTTTGGCAAAAAGCAAACGCAGCACACCACCCAAAACACACCATACTTACTGTGAAGCGTGGTGGTGGTAGCATTATGTTTTGGGGGTTTACTCTTCAGCTGGGACTGGGCAATTAGTCAGGATTGAAGGGAAAATGGATGCTGCCAAGTACATCAAATTCTTGAGGAAAACCTGTGTCCCTCTGCTAGACGCCTGAAGATGCAAAACAACAATGACCCTAAACATAGTGCCTAGAGCCCTGACTTTGAAATTGTTTGAAAATCTGTGGATGGATTTGAAGAGAGCAGTTCATTGCCACCACAGAATCTGACTGAACTCAAGCAATTCTGCAAGGAAGAATGGGTAAATATTCCCCAATCAAGGTGTGCAAAGCTAGTACCGACATATCCAAAAAGACTGATGGCTACAATTAAAGCAAAAGGTGGCACTACAAAGTCTTAAATCAAGGGGCTGATGATTTTTCCAACCCTGTTATTGTTTTTTTTTTTTTTTAGTTTTTTATTAATTTGCAGAGCTGTTCTTCTTTCTCTCACTGGTTTGATGTTGTAAGAACAAAATTAACAAGAACAAGTTTTTTGGAATGGGATTTGATTTTAAAGTAACTATTTCAAAGGGGTATGATGATTTTCTATAGGCACTGTACAGTCTATGTTTGAAACCAACATGTGGAATTGGACTTTTCCTTGTGACAACTTGCCCCAGCCTCCCCTATTTTTTTCTTATACCCCAACTAACAGAGAATGTCCTCAGAAATTTGGCTAATGTTCTGGCATAAAAAGTATTAAACAAACATTCTTCCAGTAAGATCAGTAGAATGTTCGCTCAAATTTATCTGTTCTTTTCTGAAAACGTTAACACACACACACACACACACACACACAAACATTATGTATACGTACACCACCAGGTCAAAATTTTTTGAACAGTAAGATTTTTTAGTTTTTTAAAGAAGCCTCTTCTGCTCCCCAAACCTGCATTTATTTGATCCAAAGTACAGCAAAAGCAGTAATATTGTGAAATATTTGTACTATTTAACAGAACTGCTTTCTATTTGAATATATTTTAAAATGTAATTTATTCCTGTGATCAAAGCTACATTTTCAGCATCATCACTCAAATCTTCATAGTCTCTTCAAGAAACATTTATTATTATTATTAATATTCAAAACAGTTGAGTCAATTTTTTTCCAGAGCCAAAGATCATAAATAAAAAGCTATCATAAATAAAAAGCTTTTGTAACATTATACACTATACAATTCAAAAGCTTGGAGTCATTATAAGTATTATCATTTTTGTTTTGTTTTTTAAAATAAATGAGCAAGGATGCTTTAAACTGGTCAAAAGATAATGATAAAGAAATGTCAAATGTTCCAAAAGATTTACATTTCAGATAAATTCATCAAAGAAACTTCTATTCAGCTGTTTTCAACATCATAATAATAATAATAATAAATGTTTTTTTGAGCAGCAAATCAGAATATATTAGAATGAAGGATCATGTGACTGCAGTAATGACGCTAAAAATTCAGCTTTGAAATCATAGGAATAAATTACATTTTAAAATATTCAGATAGAACACAGTTTTTTTTAATTGTAAAAATATTCAAAATTGTTCTGTCTTTGCTGTACTTTGGAGCAAATAAATGCAGGATTGGTGAGCAGAAGAGATTTCTTTAAAACATTAAAAATCTTACTGCTCAAAAACTTTTGGCTAGTTCTTGGAATGTTTTTTTTTTCTGAAATGCTTTGGATGACAGTCTGTTAAACATTATTTGATACAGAACGTTTAGATAATAAACATCTTAATCTACTTAAGCTGAATTCACTGAAACAGTGCTTATGTTTAACTGTTTTTACAAAGAAAAAGAAGAAGAAAAAAAAAAAAAAGGCAAAATGCACCATTTAGTGGACATAATTCTTAAAAGAACCATTTATTTCTTACTGTGAAGAACATTAATGGTAACAATATTTCCACTATAAAGAACCTTTCCTGCAGTGGAACATAAGGTTCTTAGTGGAACCAATGCCAATACAAATATATATATTTTTGAAATGTCATATATTTATCAAATGGCAACGCTTTAATGAAGTCTTGTGAATAGTTTTTCTAATTTACAAGAAGACCAGTTTTAACAGTTCTTGAATAAGTGTCATGCTATAAATGCATCACCGCGTCATGCTGTGAATTGGTGGCGTTTGCTTTCGGACAGCCATGGACCCCCGCGTGAGTAACGCTTGTGCAGAGGCGCAGTTGAGCCAGCTGTCGGTTCAGTGTGCGCGGGGAAGTGTCAGTGTTGCACACACACGTTCACTCATTCAGACTGATGATGGAGACTCGCGCGTACCTTCAGGTCTGACCGCCGCAGGTAAGACTCTGGAACGCGCTTTTTTGGAAAGACGCCGAATCTCTCCACTCGAGCTTCATTATTTCTGTTTTTCAGCGCACGAAAATGTCATGTTATTATTTAAAAACAACCAGCCACGCAGTGCGATTCAATCTTCCTCTATTCGGTTGATGTTATTCTGTTCGTTAGGCTGTTTTGGCTTCAGGTGAAAACGCAGTGCAATATAGGATAAACAGGTGTTGCTAATTTAGTAATGTGTTATAAAATTAACTTTACGCGCTCAGACACGCGATACCGAGCGTAGCTGGTGGTCAAGAAGAAATGGATCATTAGGTTATGAAGACTAAAGTACCTGCAGGACTTTGACCTGTTTACAATACACTAAATGAGAGCACTCAACTCTGGAGTTTGCAGACTAATAAAGCCCAATAATTGATCTTAATGCTCTCATCGAAACTGTCTCCCCTGAGAATACGGTGAGAAGAAGCCTCACGCCTAAATTTTCTTCTCGGATGGGCTTATCTTTCTCTTCACGATTTAATGGCACATTTCAGATTGTTGAGAGGCGACATTAAGATAATATGTTGGTGAGCTCAAATCCAATCTTTTTTTTTTGTATGTTATCAAGATTGTATTTCAACACTAGATACACATTATTGTCACTGCTGTCATAGTCTGTGAATTCGTGTTTTATGGTGCTCTATAAATTCTTGGTGCAGACTGAAAATATCAAAGTTCATTTTGTGTCATCATTCTTCTAGCCGAAGGATGTCTAATGCTATGTGTGCTTTGAAAGACAGATATGTGTTCATCATGTGTGACCCTGGACCACAAAACCAGTCTTAAGTAGCATGGGCATGTATGTAGCAATAGCCAAAAAGTAAATGAGTGGGTCTAAATTATACATTTTTCATTTATGCCAAAAAAAATAAAGTAAAGATCTTGTTCAATGAAGATGTTTTGTATATTTCCTACCGCAAATATATAAAACTTAATTTTTGATTAGTAATATGCATTGCTAAAAACTTCATTTGGACAACTTCAAAGGTGATTTTCTCAGTATTCAGATTCCAGATATTCAAATAGTTATATCTCAGCCAAATATTGTCCTGTCCTAACAAACCATACATCAAAGCTTATTTATTCATGTTTCGGATGATGTATAAATCTCGATTTTGAAAAACTGACCCTTGTGTGGTCCAGGATCACATATTTTAATAGTGATTTGTGGAATTGATTTTTGTGCTTCAGAGATATTTTTTACCTAAATTTGCATAATTAGAGGTATTTATAGAGCACCTGGCTTAAACTTCTACACGCATGAGTAAGAATCCAGTTTTACTATCTACTACAACACTAAAAAAAAAAAAGACTTTGGATATCATTTAAGATGTGTTTCTCTGTCTCGCCTTCCCAATTTTCTCCTTGCCTCTTCTGCCAGTCAATATGTCACTGTGTTCTTCCATCCTTCTCCTTATTTATCTCAGTGCTCGTCTTTTTGTTCTGTGTCTCTGACTTGTTTTGTTCCCATGGCTCCCAATGACTCTTTTTGGAGAAATTTTCATCTTTTATCATAAACTCATCACTCATTTGAGTTCCTCAAAGGCTACATTTGAAGGTTTTATATGTTCCATCATATCAGCTTCATTATGTACACATCTCTCGGTTTCTTCAGTGAGTGTCTTCATGGGGTTTAGAAAGACCACAGTCGATGACCTAATTATATTGTCATGGCAATGGCATTAAAAGTGTCTGCTGATTCATTGACAGACAATAAATGCATTCATTTTATTGTTTATCAGCTCATTTTGAAAAAAGGAGCAATATTGACCATACTAATTGTTTGAAGTCACAAGAGTGCCTAGAATGCTTTTAGAGTTTTTTTTTTTTTAATGTTTTAGACAATCAACATGTAGCCCTTTATATGATAAATTTTACACTTGCTGTTTAAAGGATTACTCCACTCCAAAATGAAAAAAATTGTCATGAATTACTTATCACCATGTCGTTCCAAACCCATAAAAGCTTTGTTTGTTCGGAACACAATTTAAGATATTTTGGATTAAAACCTGGAGCTTTGTGGCTGTCCCATTGACTGCCAAGTAAATAACACTGTTAAGGCCCAGAAAAGTATGAAAGATGTCGTCAAAATTGTCCATCTGCCATCAGTGGTTCAACCAAGAATACTTGAAAACAAAAAAAAAAGTGTGCTGCGGCTGACAGGGAACAGCATACGCTGTTTGCGTCCAGTGGATACTCTCCAAAATGGCGCCACGGTGACATGGAAGAAGCTAATTGTTGAATAAAGTCGTTATTTTTGTTTTCTTTGCGTAAAAAAAAAAGTATTTTCATAGCTTCGTAAAATTTTGGTTGAACCACTGATTAAGTGGAGCCTCATTACTATGTAAACTGCGAAAATAACTTGATCTCATAACAAGAATTTTTCCGCAAGACACCATGTGCCATGTATGTTTCGTGACATTCAGTGTTAAATGTACATCGAGTGCTGCAAAAGAGTGTTTTTTTTTTTTCCCCCGGAACAGATGAACGTACATATGGTATGTTTAATGAGATGGTTTTGTTTGTGTCACCGCAGTTCTGACTTGAAATGTCTGTTGAGTGGCACTATAACCATCTGCGCTACACTTAAACCTACCTGATAGTATGAACAAATGCGAATATGATGTAAAAGCGCAAATGCAAATATGCCGTTTTAGCTTGTTTTTCGATCTCTCATCTTTCAGCTCTTTCATCATTAGTCATGTTTTTCACAGGATTCGTGCTCAAGGATTCCGCATGCTAAGTTCAAATCCATGCCTGCTGAGCTACCGAGCAAGCTTGTTATGATGGGAAAGGGCTGGGCGATAAATGGGTAACAAAAATTATTGCGCGATATGAATTTCCTCTATAAACAATAACAAGAGTTTGATATAATTTTTATGCGTCAAAGGTGGAATAAAAGATAGCTAGTCAAAGCATGCCACTCGGACCGTTTAACATCTCGAATCAAAGTTCAAATAGCAGCACAGCGCCAACTTCACTTGGATTCAGTGAAGAATACAAATAACTTGGTTTATAGCAAGATGAAACAGCATTGACAAACAAGAGAAACCAATGTGCTCAACGATACAGTCAGAAGGCTTTTTAATCAACAATTGCCATCATTTACCATAGATCATTTACTGTAGTAGCACTAACTGCTCAGTGGTATTGTGTCAAAAATGTGGGGATCTTTGTGTCAAATTTTATTATATTATTAATGTAGACATGTATTAAATGTATGGAAGGAGGAGTAGTGGAATATCATTACAGTGTTTTTTGTTATTAAGCTATAGCTTTATGCATTTATACAAAATGTATTTAGACTACTGTTTTTCATACTAATACCTTAAAACCATATTACATTTTTACTATGGTACTGAGGTGGTTTATTTGTGTTATTATCATGATACTATGGAAGAGCAATGGTTAATTAAAAAAAAAAAAAACTCAAACACCATATAAAAATGAGATCGCTACAATTTTTACAAATATGACATTCTACATCTGCATTCTAAATCAAGCTACTACAAAATGTGTATTTCTAAGAGACCAATTTATTATTATTATTATTATTATTATTATTATCATCATCATCATCATCAGGTAACACAAACCTGCTTCTTGATTTGAAACAATATTACTCATTAAAACATGCAGAACTAAGAAATTATTTTTTCTATTAAGATACTTATTTCATTTATGAAAAATTACTGGAAAATGTGTTAAGAATTCAAAAAACATGAATTCATGTTCTGACCATAAAGAATATTTTAAAGCCACATTTAGCTGTCTGGTTTTTATAACTTTTACATTGTAGCAAAAATCTGCCTTTAAACTTGACATCAATAAAAAATTTACATTTATCGTGATAATAACCGATATTGACTGATATGAAAAAAAAAAAAATACTGTAAAAATTTTTTGGCCATATCGCCCAGCCCTACAGGAAAGCGAAACATATGTAGCTGTAATCAAAACAATATCAAATGCTAGCTGTTTTACTGCCTCTAGTGTTCATTTCTGTTGGAAACTGTAGTGATTATGTACTTATTGGTGTGTATTTCCCATCTTGCGAAAAAGTTAAAAACAAGGTTTTTCACAGCGATGCCATAGAAGAACCATTTTTGGTTCCACAAAGAACCATTTAGTAAAAGGTTCTTTAAAGAACCATCTCTTTCTTACCTTTTTAGAATCCGAAGAACCTTCAAAAAAACATTTTGTGAAACAGAAGGGTTCTTCAGATGTTCGACGTTCTTCTATGGCATTGTGAAGCACCTTTATTTTTAAGAGTGTACCTGATCACGAGATAGATTATTATCTAGATTACTACAGGTAGATTATTTATCTCATTAACATTTAGCTTTAGTTCTTTAGCAAAATCTCATTTCTTAACTGCATCAACTGGTTAATTGAAAAAAAAAACCAATTAATCAAACTATTTATTCATTTGGTTTCAGAAATGTTTGAATATAGTGCACAGTTGTCTTTGACTACTGGTGTGTCAAGATTTTACATAAACCTCCTTTTGTGTCTCGCAGTAAAAAATAACATGCAGGTTTGTAACAGCTTCATGGTCAGTAAATAGTGACCGAATTTTTATTTTTGGGTCACCTAACCCCTACGCTAATGTGGACTACTGATCTACTTAGGACAGTTGGGAATTAACTCTGTGACCATCAACAATATAAGAAACAATGGACAGTAGGTCAAAGAAAATATGGCAAATGTAAAATGAGGCAGATTCTAAAACAAGGCACTGCATTATCAAAGAGAAAAAAAAGCAGGGCAAGGAACTTTCAATCCATCGGTTGTTATATGGTGTTTATGAGAAGCAATAATTTGAGAAGTCCAGTATAGGTCACTAGAGAGAAGGTGTTTTTACTGGAAAATCGAGTAATGAAAAAAAAAAGTGAATCAACAAATTTATAAAAATAGATAGGGTAAATTTCCATTTCATGCCAACTTAAACAGTGTAACTTGTCTGAAAGGTTTTATGGCTGTTAAACAGATCTTTTCAAGTGACAAACAGACCTGTCAGATTGCCATCCAGTGAAAGCAAAACTACCAAAGTCTTAAACATAACCCAGATATGCTTTATGCATACATTACATACCCAAGATACCTAAACAGCCAAGCCTCCTGCAACCTTCACAAAAACATCTAAAGAAATCTCTTCTGTGAGCACTCGACTCAAACCTGCAAATGCAATAACGCTTTTCTTTCATCGTTTCTTCTTTTATCTCTGTTCTAGTGTCTTCTCTGAATAATCTTGGAACTTATGGCAGCATTTCTCATGTTACCACTTCCTAAGGATCCTCATTTTTAAGTTGCTTTGAATAAAAGAGTCTGTTAAATGATTAAAGATAAATGTCAGTGCGATAAGAGACTATTATTCACACAGTTTATGTATTAATGAGGTTCTGCTGGAGCATTAAGCACTAGGGTGTGTTATTTGTCATAGCATTTGCCATATGTTGTCCATAACGATAAAATAAATCAAACATACCCTTACAATTGTTAACTACCTTCAAACATTACTTGAATATTAAATGGCATTGTGTTTCTGAGTGATTTCTCAGTAGCTTATTATCTAATTTAACATCGCTGAAATACATTTTTAATACTCTGCGCACCTAATTAGTTTTTCCCTTTACAGGCATGCAAAGGCAAATGAATGACTCCTGCTCCATCTTGACATTTAAGAGCCTGCTTCAAATGCTGGCATATTCCCTTTGTAGCCCACTCTACTCTTAAGGTCACTTTGTAGAACGGTACCGTCAAGGGAATATTTTGCACAGAGCATGTGAACAGCCTGCCATTTAGCCTCAGTCCATTGGGATTAGCCACCGTCTGCATATCCCATTGCAGTTCATGCGCCACGAGACTGTTGTACTGTAAGCGTATTGGTCTGCTATGAGTAAGAAAGGTTAGTTAGAGATTCACGGCTGGGCTTCTAGTAATGTTTCTGTTGTTTGACTACATGTACATGCAATTTATTTACAATAACTGAATATGTGGAATTATAAACCAGTGAATTTAGTGTTGAATTTGGCTGCTGATAGAGACTGGAGAAAAGGGAGCGGGAGATGAAAGAACCACAGACCTAAAAACTGGAGCCTTTGCCACCTCTGTTACCTTGACAACCTGTTTCAGACTCTAATATACAGACCAAGTCATTCATAGAGTTTATGTCTGTGCTTTTATCTGGAAGTAAGATTATTTATAATTACAACCTATTCAGGATGTGTACAGTATGTGTGTTTATACAGTATATTAAAATATTAGTTAACTTCCAATATGTAAATATTTTTCTGATAATTTACTTACCCCTAGGTCATCCAAGATGTTCATGTCTTTTTTTCTTCACTAGAAAAGAAATGAAGGTTTTTGAGGAAAGCATTCTAGGATTTTATTGTATATAGTGGACTTCAGTGGTGGCCAACAGGTTGTATGTCAAAATTGCAGTTTTAGTGCAGCTTTGACCTCAAGCATTACATAATCGCTCGCACGTGACGTAGGTGGAAGTACCAACCCATTGTTTGCAAAGCATCCGTGCAAAGAAAGTCAAACAACCCTTTAGGAAAAAAAAGGTAAATCAATGATGTTGGCCGATTTTGAAGTGGAAGGAGAAAATGGGAAAATGATTTTCGCCCTATATCCTACTGTTTTGAACCAAAGTACACAGATGAAGAACTAACCACGTGTGACACTTCCAATGTAATAACGCAATGCGTGAATAAGATAGATAGATAAGACCTTTATTCCTTAGCTGGAATCGTGTAAAGCCCTTTGAAGCTGAACTGAAACTGCAATTTGGACCTTCAACCCATTGGCTCCCATTGAAGTCCACTATATTGAGAAAAATCCTGGAATATATTCCTCAAAAACCTTAATTTCTTTTTGACTGAAGAAACAAAGACATAGTCTTAAACATCTTGACATGCGGATGACATAGGGGTTAGAAATTATCAGTAAATTTTCATTCTGGAAGTGAACTAAGTATTTAAAGAAGTTTAAAGATAATTAGTGATGTCTTAATATGTAAAAATGCAGAAAGAAGGGTTTAGGGAATATTTTTTTATAAAAGCAATAGAAGCCAATGGGGTTACAGTTTATTTTATGGTGTTGTTACAGTGTAATTACACAAGTACTGAGTAATATTAATTTCCTACATGTACTTACTATAGGATTAGAGATTGATTTATGGTAAGTATGGAAAAGAGGAGGCAAAGTACTGTTTTTTTTTTTTTTTTTTTTTTAATCAAATGGAAATTCATGCCTCAGTCACATTTTCTTGGTTAAATAAACATTAAATACATTATTTTTGCATTAACAAAGTAATTAATATTCTATTTATTAAAGCCAATTATGAATCTCATCAAGTTAGTGTGTAAACATTTTACATTTATTCAAAAATAATAACTCAAGGCAATAAGAATTTAACAAATATATTTTATTTCTGAACTTATGTTCAGCTATTCTTTTTAATAGTTAACTTTTAACTATTTTTGATTTTTTGGATCATCACTCATCAAAGCTCTGTAAATATTTGTTACACTAAATTTCACTAATTGCTACTGATTACTTACTAAAAACTCCCACAGATAATGTTTTACGCCATTTTAAGTGTTATTTTGACGTAACAAAGTGCTTATATCTAAGTGTGTGAGCTGTTTCCTTTTTTCAAATTAGTCTTCCCATTAGCACCATTATATTGTTTATTCAGACTGATTCACAAACGCAGAACATGTACGAACACAATAGGTGGGTTTTACTGCGCAAACCAATCACAGCCGATCATAACCAGTGTTATCCACTCATATCGCAGTGGAGGCATCGCACACTTTAGGGAGTCTGTTAAAACTCAATGGGCTCACTTTTTAAGTCATATTTTGTAATGCGAATATTTATTTTTTTTATTTTTTTCTCATCCAAATTTTGAGGAGGCACTGCTTACCTTGCCTCTTTGGAGAAAATGCCCCTGGTAAGTTCAATATGTGTAACTACAGCTAAAGTCAAAAGTTTACATACACTTTGCAGAATTTGCTAAATGGTTATTATTTTACCAAAACAAGAGGGATCATACAAAATGCATGTTTTTTTTTTTTTTTTTTTAAATGTAGTCCTGACCTGAATAAGATATTTCACATAAATGACGTTTACATATAGAGCACCTATCAAATATAAATAAATAAAAACGCTGTGGTACTAAATAAAAACATGCATTTGTATGATCCCTCTTATTTTGGTTAAATAATTAACATTTTGCAAGGTGTATGTAAACTTTTGACTTCAACTGTACATAAAGTGTTACTGCCAATGGAAAATGCCTAAACGTGTGTGTGTGTGTGTGTGTGTGTGTATGGGCCAAAATCCAATGGTTTCATTCAAATTCTTAGCCAGTAGCTCAGCCAGCAGTATTCAAAGGCTTTTAGATAGATTTAGATTTAAATAAAATCGAGTGCCAAAATCTTAATTAACTTCTCAATTCCATGCATACCATGCAGACTTAATTAAACCGCTTATAGAAATGGAAAACATTATTATTATTTCTTAATGTCATTACATTGCCTGTGGAATGCTGTTGGATAATTATAACACAATTAAACGTGCATTACTTGCCCTTTTAAAGTGTAATATAAGTATTAGAAATAAAGGTAAACAAGGCTAAGGTCAAAAGAAAAGGTGATGGTAGATGATTAAAATAACTCTTTATTAAATAAATCTGTAGAGAACATTTATTGATTTTTTTTTTTTTTTTTTTAATAACTGGATTTGTCCGTAATCAAACATGACAGTAGAGACAGGCTTCTCTTTTCTGAGCATTGATTGAAATGTTTTCTTATGTCTCCACAGTGTGTTGTCAGAATTACGAAAACATGGTCCTGGAAAGGTTGTTACCTGAAAGGAAGGAGTTTATGATCACCTGACATAAACACCAGCTAACTACAGAGGAGGTGGAACCATGCCAGACTCAGCCATCTCTCCACCAGCTCCACCAATCACTGCTCTAAACTGTTCTTTGGACGCATCGAATTGCTCCTTCGCCAACCTCTCCACAATCGCATATGGAGATGAGTGCTACGGCAGCCACTCTTTGTTTGTGGTGATGGCCATTGCCTACAGTGCTGTGGTGCTGTTGGGTGTCGTCGGGAACCTGGCTCTCATCCTTGTCATCGCACGGCAACGGGAACTCCACAACGTCACAAATGTCCTCATCGCAAACCTCTCTGTTTCTGACCTGCTGATGTCCCTAGTGTGTCTGCCGTTCACCTTCATTTATACCTTCATGGACCACTGGGTGTTTGGCGCTGTCATGTGTAAACTCAACAGCCTGGTCCAGTGCTGCTCCGTCTCAGTGTCTATCTTCTCCTTGGTTCTGATCGCTATTGAGAGGCACCAGCTCATCCTGCACCCTCGCGGATGGAGACCCAGCTTGAATCATGCCTGCCTGGGCATCAGCCTCACCTGGGCCCTGGCTGCCCTCACTGCTACACCTTTTTTGTTGTTCTCCAGGGTGACAGACGCCCCACTGAAGCAGCTGCCCTCAGTGTTTCAGGAGCAGTACAGGGGAAAAGTGGTGTGTGTGGAGGAGTGGCCCTCCAGAGAAATAAAGCTCACCTACACCACTGGGATGCTGGTGCTGCAGTATATCACTCCTCTCACCTTCATCTTCATCTGTTACTTGAAGGTAAGACCAAGAGACGAGTAAGAAGGGATGGTAGCATACTGTAAAATAGGGCTGCACGATATTGGAAAAAACTCACATTGCGATATTTTGTTTTTCTGCGATAAATATTGCGATATGAAAATAAAAAATCATCAGATTACTTGAATAGCTCTTTGGAAAAAAATGGGATGATTTTATAGCTGAGTAAATCAGCATTGAAAATAAATTACAAACGTAGATAAAGTTAATAGAACAAAGATACTAATAAAATAAAACACTTTATAGTCTAACAGTATTCAGGTACAGAAATTGAATAATCAAATGTAAAATTGCACTGCATATTCTTCACTGTATAAATGTAATCTAATAAATCTGTGTCAAAGCTAAAAAGTGATTTTTCTCTGTGTTTTGCTGTTTGATTAACATTCATGACACAGAAAGCCTCAGGAACATTAAACTGCTGTGAACCTGTTACACATCCATTTTCTTTCTCAATTGTTTATCTTCACTTAAGCAACGGTGTTTACAAGGATACTTGCAGAGACCTGTATTTTGACATAGTTTCGCGTGTATGTGTCATTTCAGGCATAAAATAGCAGCGGAAGTGAACGGAATTCCGTGTTCACATGCATCTGCGTGGCTTTCACCGTGTCAACACCAGGCACGAGCGTGGCGACGCGCCAAATGCGGTAGAACACATTATAATCAGTGATGCTGTCTGCACTGGACGCGAGCGGCGCGACAAAATACTGTAGAAGTCATTATAATGATACTCCCTGCACTGGATGCGGCGCGGCACGTCAAATACCCGAAAGTAAACTGCCGCGTTCCATTTATGTGTACTCACACAAAATACAAATTATATGCAACAGTCGCTTTTGTCGCGTCCAGTGTTTAGACAGACTTTCACTTTAGATGTTGCGGCTCAGGCAGCGCGACACGACAGCTGTCGCGTCCGGTGTAGACAAGGTGTCTGTGTGTAAGCAAAGAAAAGACGATCAGTAGCCTATAAATAAATATAACGATCAGTATAGGCTACGATATCGATGCTGAAACGATGTATCGTGCAGCCCTACTGTAAAAGTATAAATGTGTAAGTCTATGTCATGTAAGTTATGTATATATGTATAAATAGATGCATACATAAAGCAGCGCCATTCATAGTTTAAGGTCAGTTAGATTGCAGTTGTGAGTTATAAAGTAAGAATTGCAAGATATAAACTCACAATTCAGAGAAAAAAAGTCAGAATTGCGACATATAAGCTCACAATTGCAAGAAGTAAAACAGAATTGCGAGATACAAACTAGCATTTGTGAGAAAAAAGTCAGAATTGTGAGTTTGGATCTCACATTTTTGACTCTATAACTCGCAGTTGTGAGTTTATATCTTGCAATTCTGAGGAAAAAGTCAGAATTGCAAGATAAACTCGCATTTGTGAGAAAAAATGTCAGAATTGTGAGTTTATAATGCAATTCTGAGAAAAAAAGTCAGAATTGTGAGTTTATATTATGCAATTCTGAGGAAATAAAGTTACAATTTTGAGTTTATATCTCACAATTCTCACTTTATAACTCGAAATTGCAAGTTTATATCACAATTTTAAAGAAAAGGTCAGTGTATCAGTATCATTTCTTGATACAAGCTAGCAATTCTGAAAAAAAAAAAGTCAGAATTGTAAGATAAAAAATCGCAATAACCTTTTTTATTTTTTATTCAATGGCAGCGGGCTTCCATGTTTTCTTCAGGAGTGCTCCATTATATTGTTTAAAAAATGTCAGTAAAGACTTGCATTGTTAAAAAAAATATTATGCAATTCTGATGAAAAAAGTCAGAATTGTGAGTTTATATTAGCAATTATGAGGAAAAAAATCAGAATTTTGAATCGTATCTCACAATTCTGACTTTATAACTCGCAATTGTGAGTTTATATTTTGCAATTGTAAGCTCTCGTTTTCGAGAAAAAAGTCAGAATTGCAAGATACTCTTTTGAACTGGGTATCACAGTGTATCTGTAACTTTGAAAAAATAACAGATAAATATTTTCTTCAGCAGTGCTGCATTATATTTTTTGACAGTAAAGACTTACATTGTTAAAAAAAAATCTAATCTTAATTGCTGTTTGTTTGATCTGTCTGTTCATCAAAGAACTCTGTTTTAATGTATAAAAAATTAAGCAGCACAACTGTTTATAATTGATAATACAATTTATAACAATATTAATAAATAAATTGAATTGTAAAATATAAAAATGAAAATAGTTATTTTGTATCAACATTTCATAATATTACTTTTTACTGTATTATTAATTAAAGAAATGTTGCATTGGTAAAGATAAAAAAGAATATCTGTGTATAGAGAGAGAGAGAGAGATTAAATAATTAATGAAATAATTACAATTCTGCCATTATGTACTCTCAAAAACTCCCTTGTTATTATTTAATTTTATTTTTTTGGTACACTCACAAAAACAAATAAACAAAAAATACATATACAGAATATCTATATATAGATCTTTTCCACAGTGATTTTATTGCAAGTTTAGATTGACCTTGTGCGGAAGTCATTATTCACTGCTTAAATGCACTAATCAGATATGCCACCTATGACGCATACTGGACGTCAGCATCATCAGACGTCATCACTGGTCCTTGAATGTCTTTTGATCATATGTCATGATGTAGAACCATCATCATAGGTATATTAGACAAAATACTTGATTTGAGAGCTCCTGCAGAGATGCAGGAAATAATTTATTGAAATTATAGCCCGTTCCGGACAAAAACCTATTATGGCTTCAGAAGGATTGGCGTATATACTGCATGAATCATACAGACCACTTTTATAATGTGTTTTTGTCTTTTCTGGAGCTTGAAGTTTGTGGTCACTATGAACTGTTGCTTAATGGAAAAGATCAATGTCACACTTCTTATTGCAGTCTCAGTGAGAACACATAGAAGTACTATTATTGTCTAATATGTTATTTCTCTTTTCAATAAGTTTACTTTAGAATACTAACTGAAGTTAAAATGTTGATTTTCCCTTCAAGGTTTTGCCTAAAACACTTTTTTAACAGACAATTTTCCATGACACTGAATAATGTATTGTTTTTTGGGGGATGCTACAGGAATGCTCATTTCTCTCAGTCATTTTAAAGACACTCTGTGGGCTGTGGAGAGCCCAATTTATTCAATATCCTTGTGTTAGTCTGAACAGGACTGAACCAATCCCTCCTACAACATCCTGACTGCTGTATCACTGTCTAGTACAAGACTATGATATTCAAGCAATGTACTGTACATGTTTGTTGCTCTTTTCCTGTCACTGGGGAGTTCAGCTTATATCTGACCAGCGAGGTTAGGGGTGGGTGAGATGCCACTGAGAGCTTTGCAGTTTGACATTTATTCAGGCTTATCTAAGTGGGTTTGGTACTTATTTGTAAATGTTAAGCTGGCATACTTAATAGATTTCAATTTAATAGCAAGTGGTTATCCATCAGAGGAGGCACAAGAGGCTCAGACTCCCCAAACCTTTTGTCAAGTAAAATGATAAACTGTTTGTTTTTAATCAATCTCTTAGTAATGTGCATAATTCTGAAGTGTATACTGTATGTGTAAAAACGTATATTGATTTTTTTCTTTCATGTGGTTGTCTAGTTAACTTTGTCTACTAGTACAATAATACTAGATCTATGAACCTTTAAAATATGTTAAACACAATAAAATATACCATTAAAGGGATCGTTCACCCAAAAATAAAAATTCTGTCATTAATTTCTGACACTCATGTTTTTCCAAACCAGTAAGACCTTTGTTCATCTTTGGAACACAAATTAAAAGATTTTTGATGAAATGTGAGAGCTTTCTGATCCTGTGTAAACGGCAACACAACTACCACGTTCAAGACTGAGAGAGATAGCAAGGACATTGTTAAAATAGTCAACGTGACAGTGGTTCAACCATAATGTTATGAAGCTTTTTGTATGCAGAGAAAACCAAAATAACTTTTTCTTTTTTTTTTTTTTTTTACAATTTCTTCTCATACTTTCTGTGGTACTGTCGTGAATGTGCAGCTGAGATTGACACAGAAGAGAAGAAATTGTTAAATATAAGTCGTTTTATGTTTTCTTTTTTCACAAAAACTATTCTCGTAGCATCCTAAATTTACGATTTAACCACTGGTGTCGCATGGACTATTTCATTAATATCCTTACTACCTTTCTGGGATTTGAGCATGGTTGTTTTTTGTTAATGGGGGGTCAGAAAGTTCTCAGATTTCATCAAAAATATCTTAATTTGTGTTCCAAAGATGAACAAAGGTCTTGTGGGTTTGGAACGACATGAGGGTGAGTAATTAATGACAGAATTTTCATTTTTGGGTGAACTATCCCTTTAAAAACAAGGACTGTCAATACAATAAATGTATGATTTCTAAAAGCAGAATGAAATCAATATTTGTAAAATGTGCATATTTGTTGTAAGGATATGTAACTGATATCTTAAGTTAATTCTGCCAGCACTAAAATTACATTTCGTAAACCCAACTTTTATAGATTTTTTTTGACTGACTCCCAGGCATCCTCTTGCACAACAAAGTTCCATCATGGTAAATGATGCGTTATACATTCCAGTAACAAGACACTTTATAAAGCCTTGAGCCAAAAAAGCAAACAAGTCAGTCAGTATTTGACCTAGTGACTGTGATGCGAATGGCTGACTTGAAATTGAACTCAACATGAGATTCTATAAGTCTGACTTTTTACTCTTTTGTACTCTATTTAATGTTATCTTTTCAGTTTCATTATTTGATAACATTTATCAAGCTATTTTAGCAACTAATGCATGTGTGTGCTCATCTAGACTGATCTACTAGATAACACGTTTAGGCTGGCCTTAAAAGTCAACTAAAATAAAAACTGACCTATATAGGCTACTAAACACATTCATGTTCTTGTTGTAAATGATTCATCAGCCCATATTATTTCAAGGACAAATGTTGTTGTCTTAAATCAAAATGAAATCTTTCCCACTGATGTCACTTTGTCATGTGAGAACTGGATGATGTTAACTATTGTTTAAGCAAACACATTCAGACTTGATTCTGTTTCATCATCCAGTCAAATCCTAAATAAAAATGGGTTAAATCTCTTGTCATATACAGTGCCTTATGAAAGTATTCATACTCTATTTTTGTTCATGATTCATGTTGCTGCCTAATACTAAACTGTTTTAAATTACTTTTTTTCCACATCAATCTACACTCCATACACCAAATGGCAAATCAAAAAAATACGTTTTTAACATTTTTGCTCATTTATTAATTCCATTGCATAAATATTCTTATGTGGGACAGTTGAAATTTAAATCAGGAGTATTCATATTGCTTTTAGATTTTGCAACACTGTTAACCTGTGGCAAATTCAATTGAATGGTATGATTTGGAAAGGCACACATGACTTAATAAAAGATTTAACAGCTGAAAATGCATATCAGAGCATTTTTTAAGCCCTGAGGTACAAAAAAATGCCTGTAGAGCTCAGAGACAGGACTGCATCGAGCCACACATCTGGGGAAGAGTTCAGAAAAAATCTGCTGCATTGAAGGTTCACAGAAGCATGTAGTCTCTTTTACCCTTAATTGAAGAAGTTTGAAGCAACAACTCTTCCTAGAGCTGGCCTCCTGAGCAATTAATGGAGAAGGACCTTGGCTAGAGTGGTGACCAAGAACCTGATGGTCACTCTAGTTGAGCTCCATGATCATATATGCAGATGGGAAAAACTTACATCACTGACAAACATCACTGCAACCTTCCACCGATCTGTGGCAAAACACAATCCTTAGTGAAGACACACTTGGAATTTGCAAAAAAGCACCTAAAGGACCCTCAGACTGTGAGAAACAAGATTCTGTGGTCTGATGAACCTCAATTCCAAGCAACATGTTTGAAGGAAACCAAGCAGTGCTCATCACCTGCAGAGTACCATCCAAAAAGTAAAGTGTGCTGGTAGCAGCCTCATGCTGTGGGGCTGGTTTTCAGTGGCAGGAACTGAGGGACTCGTCAGAGTAGAAGAAAAGCTCAATGCACCAAAATATTGAATATAGAGCATTCGGAGCCTCAGACTAGGCAAAAGGTTCACCTTCCAACAGGACAATGAACCTAAGCACACAGCAAGAGTGGCTTATAGACAACTCTGTGAATCTCCTTGAGTGGCGCTTGAACCCAATCAAAAATTTCTGGAGAAACCTGTAAATGTCTGCCAGATCCCATCCAAACGGTCCCAATCCCCTAAAAGACTCGAGGCTGTAAAGTAAAGTTGTAAAGTTTATTAAGTTGTGACAATTCTGGTTTTGCTTTGTCATTGTGGTGCATGGAGTGTAGATTGAAGGAAAAAAAAAAAAGACATAACATAACATATAACAAAACATGAAAAAAAATTAAGAGGTATGAATACTTTCGCAAGGCCCTGTATCCAGTTGTAGTCTGCGATACTGCTAATTACAGAAGTAAAATATACATTTATGTTGACTCTTTAGAAGTAGAGACAAGTTACAAGTTGAATATTATAGCAGTCTCACAAATACAATCATAAACACACACAAACAAAAAGCAAAAAGGCATGTCTCTTCCATTCTGCTGTATTGTCTAAAGATTATTGCTGAGGTTTTTTGTCCTAGAATCTAGTGGCTCTGGACATAGCTCAGTGAAACAGAGTGTATGTTCTGACTGAATATGACCAGCAGCCAACATGACCTGCCACATCAGCTCATTGCCAACACAAACCCAGTGCTGCTGTAGGTTTTCAAAGAACAGAGAGAGAGGGGGGATTGGTCATAGAACGGCAGAATAAATGAGTAAGAGGCAGAAGAAAGGGTCTGTGCAAAAACTGATCATTTCAAAATTCAAAGACCCCCAAGATCACAAGAATGAGTCATAATCGCTCATCCGCAAAGGGTACAAAAATAGTAGTAATAGCAATAAAGGAACAGAAAGATATGCTCCAGTACAAGGGATTCAAAACTTTATGATGTGTAAAGCACGGCGTAAATGGAAAGGAAGATGCAAGTGACAAGCTCCCGCTTCTCAGTAATGGGTTTAATATGGAGATTATTATGCTAATAGAGTTGTAAAAATTAAAATGCGTGAGTGGGGTGTCAGAATGAGCATTCTGCCGTCACTGTGACGATGGCTCACTGTTCAGATTGTCAAGTGCTGTGAAGCGTTTGTTGGTGTTCAAGTGAAATGACCGAGTTTTGTCAAGGATGCTTGTCACTTTTACACCCAATTAACCACGGGCGGTTAGTTCAAAAATGGAACAGCACTTACACCCACATGCACACATATCCATATTTGTCTCATTCTTTCTCTTCCCCTTTTCCTCACTTGTGTTTTTTCTATCTCTGCCGCCGTCATTTTAAAATGGTGCTTTTTTGTGGTTTTGACTAAATTGCTTCACAGAAAAACGAGCACTTTTCACACTCTTGCTAGTTTATTTCATTCGTCAACCAGTGGACACAGTCATTTTTGTAATTTTTATTTTATGAAAGCCATGAAAATCTAAAATTATGGGGTTTTTTTTGTTTAATAGCATGGTGGAAAAGATCCTGATGGAAATTGCATTTTTGTGTCTCATTTCAAGACTAATTTTGTAGCTAGCTTTTTCTAAATACACAGAATTAAATCATTTTGTATCCACACATGTAATTTACATACATTTTTATTGTGTTTTACAAATGTCATGTTTCATATTTCATATCAACCATCTTCATCTTTCATATCCTAAACAAGGATACTTGACACAGTAAAAGAATGGCAAAAAACTTTGTAGAAACTGACCTTTTTTTCACACAGTCAGTACCAAAATGGTTTGATTATTTAGCATTTTGTTTGGTGATAGTTTTAAACAGGCAATACATCTTATTTTGCTCTACAAATATCATGTTTTAAATTTCATATAAACCACTTTTATCTCCTTAATTAGTCAACGGGGATATTGATGTTGTAAATTAATGGCAAAAACTTTGGACAGCTGTATTTTTTTTTCCACACAATCGATACCAAAATGCTTTATGATTATTTGCTTTTTGTTTAGATTATAGTTTAAACAGGCAATACATCTTATTTTGTTCTACAAATATCATGTTTCATATTTTATAGCAACCACTTTCATCTCCTTTAATAGGAAAACGTCTCGGTTACGAAGGTAACCCTCGTTCCCCGAAGGAGGGAACGGAGACGTTACGTCAATGACGTAATAATGGGGATCGGCTACGAGACCCTATCACCTCTGAGCTTAAGAGAAAAAGCCAATGAGAATTGGCGAGTGGAATTTGCATGCCGCGCCACTCCCCCGGACATACGGGTATATAAGATGGCGGCGTGCATCCACTCATTCAGATTTCTGCTTCGGAGCCGAGCCGCAACCCGGCTTCAGCGCAGTCCAGGATTGTGGCAAGAGGACGTAACGTCTCCGTTCCCTCCTTCGGGGAACGAGGGTTACCTTCGTAACCGAGACGTTCCCCCTCAGTCGTTCTCTACGACGTTACGTCAATGACGTAATAATGGGGACCTCTGGAAAACGCCACAATCCTGAATTGCGTTACGCAGCCGAGACCCAATGCCGGCAGGCAAGCGTGTCGGAACAAAGGGCTCAATGCGTAACCGTCCCAACGCCCTGTAGAACACGTGGTGGCCCACCAGGGGTGCCAAGTTTTGAAGCAGCCGTTGGGGGGCGGAGCACAATGACGGTTAAGTCATGTGGAAGCTTTTGAAGTGAGTCTAACTAGACTGGGGAAACACGGAAGGTTCCGTGGAGATACTGAGACATGATGCCACAACCGGAGGGGGGTGAAGGAGGCCCCGCTCCGGAGCACAGTATGGACTACTCCGTCTAGTCCAGTACTGCGGGGCATGGAGGACCCAGAGTTCAACCATGGGAACAACTGGGAAAATAGCGCACGGATCCGAGAGGAATGGCGCAGCAAGCCGACACCTGAGCCGTCCTCCCGCAAATTACCTGATGTTACCCAACACACGGGAGGACACTGGCTCAACGCGGAGGTTGTAGAACCGCGCAAAGGTATTGGGTGTCGCCCAGCCCGCAGCTCTACAGATGTCTGCTAGAGAGGCGCCGTGCGCCAGCGCATAGGAGGAGGCAACACTCCGGGTGGAGTGGGCTCTAACTCCTAGGGGGCACGGCTCACCTTGGGCTTCATACGCCAAGGTGATGGCATCAGCTACCCAGTGAGCCAACCTCTGTTTGGAGACAGCATTCCCCTTCTGCTGTCCCCCGAAGCAGACAAAGAGCTGCTCGGAGCGTCTGAAGCTCCGGGTGCGGTCCACGTAAATGTGCAAGGCACGGACGGGACACAGCAACTCCAAGGCCGGGTCTGCCTCCTCCTGGGGCAGAGCTTGCAGGTTCACCACCTGATCTCGAAAGGGAGTGGTGGGAACCTTGGGCACGTAGCCGGGCCGGGGTCTCAGGATAACGTGAGAGTTCAGCTCACCTCAGGGCGTAGGCCTGCCTCGTAGAGGGGGCTCTAGCCTGAGTGATAGTGTCTATCACGGCCTGGGGGAGGCCAGTGAGGTCCTCCGTGTCCCGTCCAGAAGCCACACATGTAGGTTCCATAGATTGGGACGCGGGTGCCAAATCGTGCCGTCCCCCTGAGAAAGAAGGTCCTTCCTCAGGGGAATCTTCCAGGGAGGGACTGTCGTGAGGAGCATGAGGTCGGCAAACCAGGTCCGGGTGGGCCAAAACGGCGCAACCAACAGGACCTGCTCCTCGTCCTCCCTGATCTTGCACAGGGTCTGTGCAAGGAGGCTCACTGGGGAAAGGCGTACTTGCGGAGGCCCCGAGGCCAGGTGTGTGCCAGAGCGTCCCTGCCAAGGGGGGCCTGAGTCAGGAAGAAAAAGAGCTGGCAGTGGGAGGACTCTGGGGAAGCAAACAGGTCCACCTGAGCTTCCCCGAATCGACTCCAAATTAGCTGAACTGTCTGGGGGTGGAGTCGCCATTCTCCAGGAAGGGTGAGCTGTCGTGAGAGCACGTCGGCTGCACGATTCAGCTCTCTTGGAACATGAACGGCCCGCAGCGATTTGAGCCGCGTCTGACTCCAGAGGAGGAGATGGCGGGCGAGTTGCGACAGACGACGGGAGCGCAGACCACCCTGATGGTTGATGTACACTACGGTCGCTGTGTTGTCTGTGCGGACAAGCACGTGCTTGTGGCGCAGCAGCGGAAGAAACCGCCGGAGCGCCAGAAACACGGCCAGCAACTCGAGGCAATTGATATGCCACTGCAGTCGAGGTCCTGTCCAGGAGCCCGAGGCTGTCTGCCCGTTGCACACAGCACCCCAGCCCGTCATGGAGGCATCTGTGTTGACCACAACATGCCTCGACACCTGTCCTAGGGGCACTCCTGCCCGGAGGAAAACAGGGTCCGACCACGGGCTGAACATGCGGCGACATTCCGGAGTAACGCCCACCCGGAACGTGCCACGGTGCCATGACCATCTCGGGACTCGGTCGTGTAGCCAGCGCTGAAGCGGTCTCATATGAAGCAGTCCGAGCGGCGTAACTGCGGCTGCGGCTGTCATATGCCCCAGGAGCCTCTGAAAATCTTTGAGAGGGACCGCTGTCTTGTGCCTGAAAGACTTCAGGGAGTTCAGCACTGACTGGACGCGCTCGTTGGTGAGGCGTGCTGTCATGGTGACCGAGTCCAGCTCCATACCGAGAAAAGAGATGCTCTGCACAGGGGAGAGCTTGCTCTTCTCCCAGTTGACCCGAAGCCCCAAGTGGCTGAGGTGCTGCAGCACCAGGTCCCTGTGTTCGCACAACACATCTCGCGAGTGAGCTAGAATCAGCCAGTCGTCGAGATAGTTGAGGATTCTGATGCCCTTCCGCCAAAGGGGGGATAGGGCACCTTCCGCGACTTTGGTAAAGACGCGGGGAGACAGGGACAGGCCAAATGGGAGGACTTTGTACTGATATGCCCGACCCTCGAAAGCAAACCGAAGAAACGGTCTGTGTCGAGGCAGAATCGAGACATGAAAGTACGCGTCCTTCAGGTCGATGGCTGCAAACCAATCCTGGTGTCGTACGCAAGACAGTATGCGTTTCGAGGTAAGCATCTTGAACGGTAGCCTGTGAAGGGACCGGTTCAACACTCGAAGATCCAGGATCGGTCGTAACCCACCCCCTTTCTTGGGCACGATGAAATAGGGACTGTAGAACCCTGATTTCATCTCGGCTGGAGGGACAGGCTCGATTGCGTCCTTCACCAGGAGAACCGCAATCTCCGCCCGTAGAACAGAGGCATCCTTGTCCGAACGAACAGACGTGAAATGGACGCCTCTGAACTTGGGCGGTCGCCTCACGAACTGAATCGCGTAGCCGAGTCGTACCGTCCTGATCAACCACGGGGACGGGCTGGGAAGCGCTAACCAGGCTCCCAGCCGACGTGCCAGTGGGATCAACGGAGCAGTAACTGATGTGCCGGGGGTGGGGCAGCCGGGGGGGTGAAGGGGAAGGGGGCTCATCCCAGAAAGCGGGGCGTTCTGGAGAAGAGCTGAGCTGCACGGGCAGCGCTTACCTTCCCTGGATCCCGCGCTGGCGAATTCAGGCTCCGAGTCCGAGTCCGAGGAGGCAGTGCGTCGCTCAGGAACGAAACTCGGGGCACTAGGCCCAGAGGTGAAGAAAATTGCTCTTTTTGTGAATATGTGGGTACCACTGACCCGGAGGTCAGTGGCAGCAGCGATGGTACCTGGCCCCGGCCCTCCCCCGGGGCTGGGGGGACTGATGGTGACGTCCCCCGAAGAGCAACCCTCTCCAACTCCGGGCAGCCCGTGTCAGGGCCGCTTCGCAGACTTGCGGGTGGATTTAGCGGGCCGCTGAGTGTCGGGCTGCGCCGCCTTCCTGCGACTGGCTCTACGCCCAGGCTGAGAGGTCTTAGGCTCAGCTGGTGGTGCAGGGGGTGGAGCAGAAGCCGCAGCCGCAGGGGGGCGCCCTCGGCGACGAGCAGCCTGAGGCCTGGCACCCGGCAGCTTGTTGTCACTGCGCCGGGGCAGGATGTGGCTTATGGCCTCAGACTGCTTTTGGACCGCTGAGAACTGCTGGGCGAAGTCCTCAACGGTGTCGCCGAAGAGGCCGGCCTGGGAGACGGGTGCGTCGAGAAAGCGAGCTTTGTCGACGTCAGCCATCTGCGCCAGTTTCAGCCAGAGATGGCGCTCCTGGACTACCATTGTAGACATCACCTGACCGAGGGCCCGCGCCGTTACCTTCGTCGCCCGGAGGGCGAAGTCGGTAGCCGAACGCAGTTCCTGCATCATCCTACGGTCAGAACTACCCTCGTGCAGTTCTTTTAATGCTTTGGCCTGATATACCTGCAGGGTGGCCATCGCATGCAGGGCTGAGGCAGCCTGGCCCGCCGCATTATAAGCCCTCGCAGCAAGCGCTGACGAGAGCTTACAAGCTTTGGACGGGAGACGCGGACGGTCCCGCCAGGTGGCAGCGTTTTGCGGGCATAAATGCACCGCAACCGCACGCTCCACCTGAGGGACATCCACGTACCCCCTGGCCGCATATGAAGCAGTCCGAGCGGCGTAACTGCGGCTGCGGCTGTCATATGCCCCAGGAGCCTCTGAAAATCTTTGAGAGGGACCGCTGTCTTGTGCCTGAAAGACTTCAGGGAGTTCAGCACTGACTGGACGCGCTCGTTGGTGAGGCGTGCTGTCATGGTGACCGAGTCCAGCTCCATACCGAGAAAAGAGATGCTCTGCACAGGGGAGAGCTTGCTCTTCTCCCAGTTGACCCGAAGCCCCAAGTGGCTGAGGTGCTGCAGCACCAGGTCCCTGTGTTCGCACAACACATCTCGCGAGTGAGCTAGAATCAGCCAGTCGTCGAGATAGTTGAGGATTCTGATGCCCTTCCGCCAAAGGGGGGATAGGGCACCTTCCGCGACTTTGGTAAAGACGCGGGGAGACAGGGACAGGCCAAATGGGAGGACTTTGTACTGATATGCCCGACCCTCGAAAGCAAACCGAAGAAACGGTCTGTGTCGAGGCAGAATCGAGACATGAAAGTACGCGTCCTTCAGGTCGATGGCTGCAAACCAATCCTGGTGTCGTACGCAAGACAGTATGCGTTTCGAGGTAAGCATCTTGAACGGTAGCCTGTGAAGGGACCGGTTCAACACTCGAAGATCCAGGATCGGTCGTAACCCACCCCCTTTCTTGGGCACGATGAAATAGGGACTGTAGAACCCTGATTTCATCTCGGCTGGAGGGACAGGCTCGATTGCGTCCTTCACCAGGAGAACCGCAATCTCCGCCCGTAGAACAGAGGCATCCGTGTCCGAACGAACAGACGTGAAATGGACGCCTCTGAACTTGGGCGGTCGCCTCACGAACTGAATCGCGTAGCCGAGTCGTACCGTCCTGATCAACCACGGGGACGGGCTGGGAAGCGCTAACCAGGCTCCCAGCCGACGTGCCAGTGGGATCAACGGAGCAGTAACTGATGTGCCGGGGGTGGGGCAGCCGGGGGGGTGAAGGGGAAGGGGGCTCATCCCAGAAAGCGGGGCGTTCTGGAGAAGAGCTGAGCTGCACGGGCAGCGCTTACCTTCCCTGGATCCCGCGCTGGCGAATTCAGGCTCCGAGTCCGAGTCCGAGGAGGCAGTGCGTCGCTCAGGAACGAAACTCGGGGCACTAGGCCCAGAGGTGAAGAAAATTGCTCTTTTTGTGAATATGTGGGTACCACTGACCCGGAGGTCAGTGGCAGCAGCGATGGTACCTGGCCCCGGCCCTCCCCCGGGGCTGGGGGGACTGATGGTGACGTCCCCCGAAGAGCAACCCTCTCCAACTCCGGGCAGCCCGTGTCAGGGCCGCTTCGCAGACTTGCGGGTGGATTTAGCGGGCCGCTGAGTGTCGGGCTGCGCCGCCTTCCTGCGACTGGCTCTACGCCCAGGCTGAGAGGTCTTAGGCTCAGCTGGTGGTGCAGGGGGTGGAGCAGAAGCCGCAGCCGCAGGGGGGCACCCTCGGCGACGAGCAGCCTGAGGCCTGGCACCCGGCAGCTTGTTGTCACTGCGCCGGGGCAGGATGTGGCTTATGGCCTCAGACTGCTTTTGGACCGCTGAGAACTGCTGGGCGAAGTCCTCAACGGTGTCGCCGAAGAGGCCGGCCTGGGAGACGGGTGCGTCGAGAAAGCGAGCTTTGTCGACGTCAGCCATCTGCGCCAGTTTCAGCCAGAGATGGCGCTCCTGGACTACCATTGTAGACATCACCTGACCGAGGGCCTGCGCCGTTACCTTCGTTGCCCGGAGGGCGAAGTCGGTAGCCGAACGCAGTTCCTGCATCATCCTACGGTCAGAACTACCCTCGTGCAGTTCTTTTAATGCTTTGGCCTGATATACCTGCAGGGTGGCCATCGCATGCAGGGCTGAGGCAGCCTGGCCCGCCGCATTATAAGCCCTCGCAGCAAGCGCTGACGAGAGCTTACAAGCTTTGGACGGGAGACGCGGACGGTCCCGCCAGGTGGCAGCGTTTTGCGGGCATAAATGCACCGCAACCGCACGCTCCACCTGAGGGACATCCACGTACCCCCTGGCCGCCCCGCCATCGAGGGTAGTGAGAAGGGAGGAGCCCTGACGTGTACGAGCCGAGTAGGGGGCTTTCCACGTCTTAGTGAGCTCCTCATGCACCTCGGGAAAGAAAGGCACTGGGGCGGAGCGAGGTGAGCTCACGTCGCTACTTGCACCCAGATACCAATCATCGAGCCGTGAGCGCTCGGGAGAAGGCGCTTTAGACACCTCCAGCCCGATGCTCGCGGCTGCCCGACGGAGCATGGCCGCCAGTTCTGCGTCCGCCTCCGACTGAGCAGCCACCGCAGCGGGGGGCTGTCCAGTAGAAGCTTCAGCATCAGCAGGCGTAAGCCCCTCCTCTGATGCAGTGACGGACATTCTATCATCCTCTGGAGCGCCAAAGGTAACACTAGGTCCAGCTGGTGGACGAGTGCTGAGCTTTGGCAACTCCACGGGACCACGCTTTGAGGGACCGCACTTTCGCTGGGGCTGACCCGACGGAATGTTCGGTACTGTCACCCTCAGATCTCCTTCACCTCTAACCAATGCAGCCGAGGAGCCGGGACGGCCCGCCGAACTGGAAGGGGTAGAGGATGAAGGGCCCCATCTCGCGAACGAGAGGCGCGATCTTAGCGTGGCCATGGACATGCGCTCACAATGAGTGCACGATCCATCCACAAACGCCGCCTCAGCGTGTTCTCGGCCCAGGCACGAGAGGCAGCGCTCGTGGCCGTCATTAGATGACAGAAAGCCACCACATCCAGCAGCACACGGTCGGACAGACATCCCGGAAGACGCTATCGACGACCGTGTAAGAAAATTGCTCTTTTAGATCGGCGTGCCCCAGGGAAGGCAACAGCCAGAGATCGCTGGTTGGCACAGATGCCGGCAGCGCCGGTAACACGATCGAGCAGGAACTGGAACTGAAACCAGACAGGAACACTGGAACAGTTTTCTCTCTCCGTCTTCTTCTCCAGCAGCTTCAAAGGCGAGGCTCCGAAGCAGAAATCTGAATGAGTGGATGCACGCCGCCATCTTATATACCCGTATGTCCGGGGGAGTGGCGCGGCATGCAAATTCCACTCGCCAATTCTCATTGGCTTTTTCTCTTAAGCTCAGAGGTGATAGGGTCTCGTAGCCGATCCCCATTATTACGTCATTGACGTAACGTCGTAGAGAACGACTGAGGGGGAAATAAGGATACTTGATGTGGTAAAATAATAGCAAAAAACTTTATCTGTATTTTTTGTGGCAATTAACCATTTTTTTCACATAATCAGTACCAAAATGCATTATGATTATTTGCTTTTTGTTTAGATTATAGTTTTAAACAGGCAATAAATCTTATTTTGTTCCACAAATATCATGTTTCATATTTTATATCAGCCACTTTCATCTTCTTTATTGGAAAACAAGGATACTTTACGTGGTAAAATAATGGCAAAAAACTTTGAACAGCTGTATTTTTGTAGTAATTGACCTTTTTTTTTTTTTTTTTTTTTTTTTTTTTTTACACAATCAGTACCAAAATGCTTTATAATTATTTAGCTTTTTGTTTAGGTGATAGTTTTAAACAGGCAATACATTTTATTTTGTTCTACAAATTGATATTTGTAAAACTAAATAACATTTATTGCCTGTTTAAAAACTATAATCTAAATAAAAAGCAAATAATCTTAAAGCATTTTGGTATTGATTGCGTGGGGAAAAAATGTTTCATATTTCATATCAACCACTTTTTCTCCTTAATCAGAAAAAAATAAGGATGCTTGATGTGGTAAAATAATAGCAAAAAACTTTGAACAACTGTATTTTTGTAGCAATTGACAATTTTTTCACATAATCAATACCAAAATGCATTATGAGTATTTGCTGTTTTTGTTTAGATTATAGTTTTAAACAGGCAATAAACCTTATTTTGTTCTAAAAATATCATGTTTCATATATCAACCACTTTCATCTGCTTTATTGGAAAACAAGGATACTTGACATGGTACAATAATGGCAAAAAACTTTGAACAGCTGTATTTTTGTAGCAGTTGACTATTTTTTTTTCACATAATCAGTACCAAATGCATTATGATTATTTGCTTTTTGTTTAGATTATAGTTTTAAACAGGCAATTAATCTTATTTTGTTCTACAAATATCATGTTTCATATTTCATATCAACCACTTTCATCTGCTTTATTAGAAAAAACAAGGATACTTGATGTGGTAAAATAATAGCAAAAAACATTGAACAGCTGTATTTTTGTAGCAATTAACCATTTTTTTTTCACATAACCAGTACCAAAATGCATTATGATTATTTGCTTTTTGTTTAGATTATAGTTTTAAACAGGCAATAAATCGTATTTTGTTCCACAAATATCATATTTCATATTTTATATCAACCACTTTCATCTCCTTTACTGGAAAACAAGGATACTTGACGTGGTACAATAATGGCAAAAACTTTGTACAGCTGTATTTTTGTAACAATTTACCATTTTTTTTACACAATCGGTACCAAAATGCTTTGTTATTATTTTGCTTTTTGTTTAATTTATAGTTTTAAATAGGCAATAAATCATATTTTATATAGAATTTTCAAAGTTTAAGATTAAAACAATTAAATCTATGCAAAAGTAATGATGCAGATAATGATGGAGGCACTGTAAAAACTGCCAAGACCTTTATATAACAAAAATAAAAATTTTCAAGTTGAACTGTACACCAAATAGTACCGTTTAACAATTGCTCAGATTTGAAATAAATGCTTATATTACATTATATTTATACAAACCCAGTGCTGGTTTAAATGTTTAACTTTAACCCAGCCTTCTGGGTAGTTTATTTAACGTAACTATTGTTTAAAAATTACTGTATTTCTGGCTTAAAATGAACTAAAAATAGGTTGTAAATTAAAAATCAGACACATAATTACTAGAGGCGTCAGCAATAATCAAAAAGTGAACGTTTATCAATAAGAAATTAAAAAAATGTTTATTGTTTAATTATTATTTATATATCTGTTTCATTTATTGAACATATTAATAAAACAAACTATCCAGAAGGCTGGGTTAAACTTTTAATACACATTGTGTAAAGTCTACTTAAAATTCACCAATATGTTTCAAATGTACTATTCACTGACAGCGCTGTTAGTGGATTTTGATTTATTTTGTAACAGGCGATATGAAAATGCCCATACACCAGCCAATTAATCACCCTGGCCAATATTTTAGCCTATCTTGGTCTATCACTACCACAGAGAATGACTAAAGCATTTATATTCAGTTGGATCCTTAGGTGCTACTGTCATCCAACCATCCCACGGTCCAATACTTCAGAATGTGACGCCAACAAAGATTCTGGCTGTCCGGTCAGGGCAGCAACTGTCGGATTGCATCAGATCACTCTCTCTCTCTGTATGAGCCAACGACTTTATGAGTCCTAATGACTGAGGGACTTTTTTTTTTGTTCAGCTGTCAGTAAAATCGACCTAGAATCACATTTAATCAGCCCACTAAACACAGCCATCTACATCTTTCCATGGAAATAATTTGGATATGGAGTCAAACCTACAAATTGCATACCATACAGTATACAAATTCACCGTTTCAGTCTGGCTTTCAAATTTGAGCTGAAGTAAATAATAAGTTATGAACACATGCATCTCAGTCTGTGCATTCGTTCTCTCTCTCTCTGCCTCTGGGTTTTGTGTCATGCAGTTATTTCAGGTCACAGGACTCTGTGCCAGCGCTGCCATTCATCAAATAAAGAGAGAGAGAATGCAAAACGGAGGAAAAGAGAGCTAGAAATAAAGAGGAGAGAAAAGGAGGCTGGAGTCAGTTGTGTTTGCAAGACTCTGATCTGTGTGTGTCTAATGAACTAATGATTAATTCATTCATCTTGTCGAGCTAATAAGGCATGCAAATGCACATGGACTGGGTGGAGCTTGTACAGATGTTCTGTTGTAAGTGGACAGACTGTGTTTTCATTATTAGGAAAGACAGAAGACTTTTTGACTCTGTCCTATAGCTATCAAATTTCGCACATTTTTATGGCATATTTAAAATGACATAATGACAGTATTTGTTTTTATCAGAGTTCTATAATGATCTTGTCAAAAACTGCTTGGTTATTTGCTTTAACACAATTTCTGTTTGTGATTTTGCGTTTATTGGAACAAAAGCCTGCAACAATGTCAATATATCAGTTATTTTAGTATTTGCTTTATTTCTTATATTTAAAAATGAGGTTTTATTAATTATATTATATATTAATATATGCAGTTGAGGTCAAAAGTTTACATCCCCTTTTCAGAATCTGCAAAATGTTAATTAGCCTATTTTACCAAAATAAGACAGATCATACAAAATGCATAGTATTGTTTATTTAGTACTGACCTGATTAAGATATTTCATAAAAGACGTTTACATATAGTGCACAAGAGAAAATAATAGTTGAATTTAAAAAAAAATTACCCCGTCCAAAAGTTTATATTCCCTTGATTTCCATGTCCAAAAGTTTATATTCCCTTGAATACTGTGTTGTTACCAGAATGATCCACAGCAGTTAAACTGCCTGCTGTTCTTCAAACAAAATCCTTCAGGTTCCACAAATTCTTTGGTTTTTCAGCATTTTTGTGTATTTGAACCAGCTCCAACAATGACTGTATGACTATGAAATCCATCTTTTCACACTGAGGCCAACTGAGGGACCCATATACAACTATTACAGAAAGTTCAAACGCTCACTGATGCTCCAGAAGGAAACAATGCATTAAGAGCAGGGGGTGAAAACTTTTGAACAGAATGGAGATGTGTACATTTTTCTGAACCTTCTGTAATAGTTACATATGAGTCCCTCAGCTGTCCTCAGTGTGAAAAGATGGATCTCAAAATCAAGCAGTCATTGTTGGAAATGGTTCAAATGCACATAAATGCTGGAAAACCAAAGAATTTGTGGGGCCTGAAGGATTTTTCTGCATTCAGTTTAACTGTTTAGGACAAACCAGGGACTCATGAACAGCTATTACTAAACAAAAAAATACACAGATGTGTATCATTTAGGTAACAACACTGTATTAATAATCAAGTGTATATATGTAAACTTTTGAACAGGGTAATTTTTGTGAATTCAACTATTATTTTCTCTTGTGGACTATATGTAAATATCTTTTATGTGAAATATCTTATTCAGGTCAGTACCAGTGTTGTAATGCAATATTCTGTTACTCACTAAAATAATAACTAATTATATTACTTAGTTTTTTATGGAAAGTAATGTGTTACATTTCTTTTGCGTTACTTTTTAAATCTGGGCAGGGCTTGCCTATTTGTTTTTAACATAAATTAATTTAATAAACCTAAGGCTGAAGGAAAAGTAAATTTATGTCTGTAGAGTAGAACTGTACACTGTAAAATCTATTTGTTGAGTCAAATTAATATAATTTGTTACCTGGCTGCCTTAAAATTTTAAGTTGAGTCAACTCGTAAAAAGTTTAGTCAACTTGAAATGTTATGTTTTACTAAGTGACAACTTAGATAATTGAGTTGAGTCAACTTCAAATTGAATCCAGCCTAGTAACAAACACAGCTGTTAAGTTTAACAAACAATTTTTTAGTTTAGTCAACTCAAACATCTAAGTCGTCACTTAGTACAACTTAACATTTCAACTTGAATAAACTTATTTAAGTTGAATGAACTTAAAATTTTAAGGCAGCTGGGTAACAAATTATTTTAAGTTGACTCAAATTGTGATTTTGGTTTTTTACAGTGTATGAGAAGGAAGTTCAACACACTTCAACAATGAGAAAAATTTTATTGCAGCAAGCAGAAATGACATGTCTTTCTCTAATGTTAAGAATGTGCTGCGGAGGTGCTTTCTCTTAACACCACAAAAACAGTTAACTTATCATAATAAACCACATAACGTGTTTAAGAAAGGGACAATGTACATTTCCCACCAGTCCTGTGTAAACTATGGCACACAAAGTTGTATTTATTCATTCATTCATATCGTGAGATGGAACGCAAGAGATCAACACAGTCGGAAGAAGCTGCTCACTCAAACGATCTAACTTGTCTCAATCTGCTCAATCCTGGTTTTGTCAGTGCCCTAAATGATGTTATAATGGACTATTTCACATCCAGAGATGAAGGACCGGATGATGAATTTACTAAAGAGGAGGAGTCCGATGACAGTCTGTTATAGAAACAGTGCGCGAACAGTTGTGCTGCGCTTGCATGTAAACTACAACTGCAAGGTACATTATTTGTGCTATTTAAACATACTAGGGGTGATCAAAAGTTTGGAGACTATGCCCATAAAAACAACGGAAAACAGATGTTAGTCTGTTTGTGTAATAATGCAATATAGCGCTCCTGACAGCTCTACTTAAACCCATAAAGTGAAAGTAAAACACGTTTCACTTTAAACCCGTTTTTCTCTAAATTCCATTCCTAAAAATCATAGCTATCAGCCAACTTCAGAGAGTAAAAATAAAAACAGTTTTGGAAAGGGCTTTCATATGGTATCAAAATCTAAAAAAGGTAAATTTTCACCATGTGTTGGGCTTTCCCAGATCGCATCACAAATAAAAGAATCAAAAAAGTAACTCAGACATTTTCTTGTAAATGAAAAAGTAATGCTTTACTTTACTAGTTACTTGAAAAAAGCAATCTGATTACGTAACTAGCGTTACTTGTAATGCATTACCCCAACACTGGTCAGTACTAAATAAACAATATCCTGCATTTTATATAATCCCTCCTATTTTGGTAAAAGAATTACCAATCACATTTATGCTTTACAGATATAGGTTTCATCTATAGTCTGTCCATTTAAACATCTGCATTTAACTTTAGATGGCATCTTTGATTACAGTATTCTAAAAGAATGATTTGCACAACAATACATTTTTTTCTCTTATTCCATGAATTTTACCCATTTCCCTCCACTTGATACCAGTATTTTTCTGCTACTACAATGCGCACGCATATGCAGGTGATTTAACTGTGTCGTCTAACTCCAAATTGGTCTGTTAAATGTTACAATGCAATATTAAATACATATTTGCAATTTAACTGTTGCTTGAAAAAAATACTTACTTAGTTATTTTTGAATGGTTGTCAAAAGAGAAACATGCTCTTTATAGACCCAGGTATTGTAATCCCAATATCTACCAGAGCTAATAAGTCCATGCTAACCAGCAAAACCTTGACCTCTTCGGTCAGACCCCTGCCTCCCAGGCCCTCATTTCCTTTTACCTGTCTTCTGTTTGTTGTTGGAGTGAAAAAAGAGAAATGTATTTGCCTTGATTTGTTTTTGTCAAGTTCAGTGTGTTTACTGAGGCACTTTACCATTCTGTGACGACACAGTGTTGTAACACCATTATTTAGCTTGCAATGTTGTGTTTGTGGTCCTTAAAGAGTGTTCTGTTTATATTCTGTCTGTCATTTTGTGTTGACTCAATAATATAAAAGACACAGAGCCTGAAAACACACACACAAAGATCATCATCTGAAATGCCAGAGCAGCTTTTCCCCCACTGTGTTCTTAATGTTGGTTTGCCCTCAGGTCAGCTATACTTTATGAGCTTCGGTGAGCGTGTCATAGGGTTGTGTACTGTGGTTGTGGGTAGAGGGTGTTAATTTTAGACTGCAATCCTAATTAAAGTATATAAAAAATGTTCATTTGTGTAACCATTTTGATGAAGAGGGAAAATGGCTACTTCACAATTCTGTCATTAATTACTCACCCTCATGTCGTTTCAAATAAAGTTATTTTTGTTTTCTTTGCACACAAAAAGTATTCTCGTAGCTTCATAAAATTAAGGTTGAACTACTGGACTATTTTAACGATGTCCTTACTATCTTTCTAGACCTTGAATGTTACATTGCTGTCTATGTAGGGTCAGAAAGCTCTCGGATTTCATCCAAAATATCTTAATTTGTGTTCTGAAGATGAACGAAAGTCTTACAGATTTGTAATTAATGTAATTAAGTAATTAATTGAGTAATTAATGACAGAATTTTTCTTTTTTTGTTGAACTATTCCTTTAAAAAGCACTTGGAAGCTTTATCTGACTGACCAATGTAATGTTCTTACGATTGTTTTTTTTTTTTTTTGGTTACTGTGATAAGTGAAGTTTTGATTTTTAGACATTTTGAAATATTAGTAGCAAAAGTAATTTATGATACAGTGATTTGACATTGGATAAATTATACAAATCATTTTCTAAATATCGACAGGGCCAAAAGTGTTCATACTCTAACTGAAGATACACTTTTATATGAGATATGAATAAATAATTGTTTATCTGTTCCCGATTTCTCTTCCACTCAGATCTACACACGTCTGCAGCGGCGTAATAACATGATGGACAGAAAGCGTGAAAACAAATACCGCAGCAGTGAGTCTAAACGGATAAACATCATGCTCTTTTCCATTGTGGTGGCATTTGCGGTTTGCTGGCTCCCGTTGAACGTCTTTAACGCTGTCATCGACTGGAACCATGAAGTGGCCATGAACTGTACCCACAATCTCCTGTTCTCGTTGTGTCACTTGACTGCGATGTGCTCGGTCTGCATAAACCCAGTGTTCTACGGGTTCCTGAACCGCAACTTCCAGCGTGACCTCCGGGCCTTCCGACTCTGCAAAATGATGTCAGTACGGGAGAATGAATATGACATGGTTGCCATGTCGACTATTCACACGGATGTGTCCAAGATGTCACTGAAAATTAGTAGCCTAGATCTCTAGTACAGTTTTGTAAATGATACTTGTGTCTGTGTTCTGAAAAATGCTCTTAAAGGAACACTTTTTTTGAAAATAGAGTTATGAGTTAAACAGAAAATATGAGAAACAGATGAGTTTTACCATTTTTGAAGCCATTCAGCTGATCTCCGGCGCTGCATTAATATACAGGTCCTTCTCAAAAAATTAGCATATTGTGATAAAGTTCATTATTTTCTGTAATGTACTGATAAACATTAGACTTTCATATATTTTAGATTCATTACACACAACTGAAGTAGTTCAAGCCTTTTATTGTTTTAATATTGATGATTTTGGCATACAGCTCATGAAAACCCAAAATTCCTATCTCAAAAAATTAGCATATTTCATCCGACCAATAAAAGAAAAGTGTTTTTAATGCAAAAAAAAAGTCAACCTTGAAATAATTATGTTCAGTTATGCACTCAATACTTGGTCGGGAATCCTTTTGCAGAAATGACTGCTTCAATGCGGCGTGGCATGGAGGCAATCAGCCTGTGGCACTGCTGAGGTGTTATGGAGGCCCAGGATGCTTCGATAGCGGCCTTAAGCTCATCCAGAGTGTTGGGTCTTGCGTCTCTCAACTTTCTCTTCACAATATCCCACAGATTCTCTATGGGGTTCAGGTCAGGAGAGTTGGCAGGCCAATTGAGCACAGTAATACCATGGTCAGTAAACCATTTACCAGTGGTTTTGGCACTGTGAGCAGGTGCCAGGTCGTGCTGAAAAATGAAATCTTCATCTCCATAAAGCTTTTCAGCAGATGGAAGCATGAAGTGCTCCAAAATCTCCTGATAGCTAGCTGCATTGACCCTGCCCTTGATAAAACACAGTGGACCAACACCAGCAGCTGACATGGCACCCCAGACCATCACTGACTGTGGGTACTTGACACTGGACTTCAGGCATTTTGGCATTTCCCTCTCCCCAGTCTTCCTCCAGACTCTGGCACCTTGATTTCCGAATGACATGCAAAATTTGCTTTCATCCGAAAAAAGTACTTTGGACCACTGAGCAACAGTCCAGTGCTGCTTCTCTGTAGCCCAGGTCAGGCGCTTCTGCCGCTGTTTCTGGTTCAAAAGTGGCTTGACCTGGGGAATGCGGCACCTGTAGCCCATTTCCTGCACACGCCGGCTCTGGATGTTTCTACTCCAGACTCAGTCCACTGCTTCCGCAGGTCCCCCAAGGTCTGGAATCGGTCCTTCTCCACAATATTCCTCAGGGTCCGGTCACCTCTTCTTGTTGTGCAGCGTTTTCTGCCACACTTTTTCCTTCCCACAGACCTCTTGCTTGAGGGTGTCAATGATGGCCTTCTGGACAGCAGTCAGGTCGGCAGTCTTACCCATGATTGCGGTTTTGAGTAATGAACCAGGCTGGGAGTTTTTAAAAGCCTCAGGAATCTTTTGCAGGTGTTTAGAGTTAATTAGTTGATTCAGATGATTAGGTTAATAGCTCGTTTAGAGAACCTTTTCATGATATGCTAATTTTTTGAGATAGGAATTTTGGGTTTTCATGAGCTGTATGCCAAAATCATCAATATTAAAACAATAAAAGGCTTGAACTACTTCGAGTTGTGTGTAATGAATCTAAAATATATGAAAGTCTAATGTTTATCAGTACATTACAGAAAATAATGAACTTTATCACAATATGCTAATTTTTTGAGAAGGACCTGTATTTGGTATTTTTGAACAAGATGCTAATGGTCTAATCAGATTCAGTGATTTATGCTAAGCTATGCTAAACGTGCTAACGGCAAACCCAGAGATCGGCTAAATGATTCTAAAAACGGTAAAACTCATTTGTTTAACTCTAGGGGAGTTGGAAAATGAGCCTATTTTCAAAAAAGTGTAGTGTTCCTTTAAGAAAATATGTTTATAGATTTAGTTAAAAAAGAAAAGTATCCATTTAAAAGAGGGTGTCTTCACGACGGGTCATCAATCGGCCATATTGGTGGTACTGAATGTAAACAGCTAATGAAACGAACAGAACTTGGTAATTTTGATAATTATTGCTGCTGAAAATGGTCAATTATTGTTATGTTTTGGGCTGTACTAATCGGTCGGACTAGGAAAAACATTTGTAGTACTATAGACTGCCAAAAGTTACAACAAATCAAGAAAAGGAGTGCAAAAAACTGGGGAACAAAAGGTGTTTGTGATTGGCCAAACTGAATTAGGATTACCAGGGCAAGAGTCTTGACCACATTCATGTTTGTTCTTATCATTACAGTCAGGTAGGTGAAATATTAGGCTAATATCTTAATTAATATTGCTTGTTCGTATCTGTTAACTTTAGTTAGTCAAAATATAGTGCACTTTCCTTCTTACAAAATCCTCTATATGATTTTGCAGCTTTCACACTTTTTTTTCCGTGGTTTAGACAGTATAAATTAGCAGTACAACATATTTAGTAGTACAATAACCATGCAATCAATGCTGTTGTTTACGTCCAAGTATTTCCAATATGGCCACACATCCGGGGTAACTGTAAATGCAAACCCTCTAAAAAAGTAGATGGGCCTCATTCATGAAACACAAGCAGAACAATTTTTTTTGTGTAAATCGCTCAATCGTTTTTCAAATCGCTCAATCGCCAAATACTACACCGAAACAACCATTACCATCCTACTTGTACAACAACTGAACAACAATGGAGAGGTTAATATTGCTGGTTACTTCATTTTTATATTCAGTAATATTCTGACATGCTTGTAATACCCTACTGCTGTGGTACAAGTGCACAGAGACTCACAAGATCAAACATGACTATAGAACAAATACAAACGGAGAACAGTCAACATTGTCAGCTGGCTCTCCTAGCATTCGTTCTGTTTCACTGTGAAAAACAAAGTATAAAAAGGAATATGGGTGATGTTTTTTCTCAGAACTCTGCTTTTGTGGCGTGTTTGTGGCTGCCAAGTTTTAGCTATAGAAGCAAGCAACATCTGGTAGGTGACTGGTTGCTTAATCTCATTGGCTATCGCGGATATCGCGTCAGAGGCAGCCTGGTCAAGAGTTCAGTTAAATAATTGTAATGACACCACAATAATGGAGTTTTTGGACAAAAAAATCATTTGTGGCAAGCTTCAAATTAGGCCACACCCCCACGATCATTAGTGGGACTATATTCAGGCGCTGCATAATGTCATTTCGCCTGCTGCACCCATAGTACAGCAGCAAAGTTCCTTGACTTTTACACCGGAATGAGAGTATAGTTCCTATCCATATCAGCTTGGAAAATCACAACTTTTCATTTTCTGTCAGTCTTTGTACACAATGTAACTACAGAAGGGTCAAGTTTTAAATAGGAAAAATATCGAAAATCTTTGGTAATTTTTGAATGATCTGATTCAGTGATTTATGCTAAGCTATGCTAAAAGTGCTAACGGCAGACCCGGAGATCGGCTGAATGCATTCAAAAACAGTAAAACTTATCTGTTTAACTCTAGGGTAGTTGGAAAATGATTTTCAAAAAAAGTGGAGTGTTCCTTTAAAGAGCAGGTCATATGGTATTTTAAAGTGTCCTAATATTGTGTTGGAGTCCTCTACAGCAGGTTTAATGCATCTAAGGTCAGAAAACAATTTAATTTTCTCAGAATATACATTTATATTAGAATCTTTCTGCAACAACAGGATTCGAAATGATTCATTCAAAGCAGTTCTGAGCTTAAGGTCTGCAAACCCCTCCCTTCCATAAGCCTGCTCTGCTCTGATTGGTCTGCTGGCAAAATCTGTTGTGATTGGTCTTTTTGTATACAATGCAAGCATATTGTGCCCACAGCAAAAAATTAGCTGCTGAACTGTAAACACTTCAGAAGACAATAATAATGGATATGTTAGCTAAGTGCTAACTGATACTAACTGACTGCTAAAACAATACAGTTTGTAAACCAAATTATGTTTACATTCCTTACTAATAAACAAAGTAATAAGGACAATGACAGTCTGCATTAATCAACACATTCTTAGCACTCAATTGAAAATGTACACACAACACATTAATCATACTTACAGAATGTGGTTCAGAGACACTTGTTAGTCCAAATAAAGAAGGTTTAGCGTTTAGCAAGTCCCACGTTGAACAAGATTGGCAAGAATAGAGATCCAGTCCTTTTGTACTGCTGTAGTATTGTGGAAAAAATGTAAATAATAAGCAATGCTAAGAACTTCTTTTGGACAACATTAAAGGCAATTTTCAGATTATGTATAAATCCTAATTTAAAAAAAAAAAAAATCAACCCTTGTGACGAACGTTTCGTGAATGAGGTCCATTGTTAGTAACCATAACGATTGATGTCATGACTTTTGCTGCAAGAAAGCAATGTATTATGGAATAATCGTAAAATTGTAAATAACAAAATCAAGAGAGAATGCTGAATACATTTCTTGAAAACATCCAATGTCCTCATCAGTGTGGGCTCACTGGGACCAAGTCAAATTCTGAAAACATAACAGAAATCGAGGTTCAGACGAGTGGACTGAGCTTTGATCACTGAGATGAAATCTTCCTGCTGTGTGTTTGACTTGAAGTGAAGAAAGAAGAAATGAAAATTAATGCAAAGCCCAAGAGATCACAAATTTAAAGATGGATTTAAATGTCTAATGAATGTCACATGTGACTTTTAAGAGAAACCTCAAACAGTTTCTGTACTGGATTAATTTGTTTGAGTTCTGAGTGTTGAAACCAAAACTAAATTGATTTTCTTCTTAGTTATTCCTTTGACAAACCAAGCCTGTGCAGAATGTAAAAGCCTGGTTTTAAGAGGCATTCATTCACACGGACAGCAATTTGCAACAACAAAATGACCTGACATTGTTCATTTTCAAAGAGACATGGCAATTTCTGATGTCACAAGTGACAGCGACTGTTGGCGATGTGACAAAGCTGTGCAGGGTGGCAAGCGACCTCCAGCGATTTAAATGCTGTCAGTGTGAACAAGGCTGCTGTCCTATTGCTCACAGTGGTTTATTTTAAACCAGGGGTGTTCAGTCCTGCTCCTGGAAGGCAAATGTCCTGCAAAGTTTAACTCGATTAAAACATACCAGAACCAGATAATCGAGGTCTTTCAACCGGACTAACCCTTCTTTGAACACTTTTTTGTTTGTTCTGTTTTGTTTTGTTACTTTCACTCCACATTATACACAAACAAACAAATAGGAATGTGTCAGTTGTTTATTAAATGTACATCTTCATTGATGCATAATGATTGTAATTGATGCTTTGCTGTTTCTAATTTGATAATGATATTAATGACCTCTACTTTATTAGGTTATATGTAATGCACTATTGCTTACTGACAGATTTTCTGTATATTTTTAGATTTTGCTCCTTCATTATTAGAAGACAAAATGTTTTGCCAATGTAATGCCTTCACAGTTTTCTTTATGGTTACTGTGGTCACTGATGTTTTAGTTTTTAGCAATATATTTCATGATGAAGTAATTGCAGGGTTTGAAAAAATGCATGTTTGATTTACCCTTAGAAATTGCTACATGATAAATAGAGGGCAATTGAAGTTGTTTTCAAGCTCCTCTATTACTGAGCAGACTATCATGTGCTATTGTTGGGATTTTCCCAACATCAGTGATTGATCCATTCTAAATGACCACAAAAACATTATCACAAAAAGATCAAGGCAGCTTTTTGTGTACAGAATGTTCCATATACTGTAATAACTTTCATTTTCTGAAGTTTTTTTTTGTTTGTTTTTTAATTATTGGGGATTTCAGATTTCTATTTTTCCATGTTTTTTTTCTTCCTCAAAAAGGCCACTGCATGTTCTACAAATAAAGAGCGCAATACTGAAAACACATTTCAAACAATACTGTACATTCTGATAGAAATTCATACATTTTAACTGATTTTAAAGAAAGACATTTTGATTTATATGTAGACATTTCAAAAGATTCCATCAATATGACAGCTGCTGGTGCAAACAAGTGAGCAAAAATGCATCTCTTGAAAAAGGAAAAAGCATTTCATGTTTACTTTCAGCGTTAGAGAAAGCTCTTTAACTTCCCACAAGAGCTTAGCGACACAGGGCCAGAATTGGAGCAACAAAAATATCACAACACAGGCAAACACATTTGACAGATTATTTATTTATTTATTTATTTATTTTGAAGTGTAAGTGAGCTCCGATGCTCTCGCCACCATTATAGGGAATCAAGGGGGAATAGAGTGTTGGGAAAATAACAAGCAAAATAATTAAATATGGATTTCCAAAACCTGCTGTTTTCATTCTGAATATTCAAACTGTCTGTTATACGTATACTTGTAATATTTGAAAGGAATTGAACAGTGTTTTTTTACTTAAATGGAATATTTTATTGCCAGTGTGGATATCCTGTGGGTTCTGCAGTGATGTTCTACTTTATGTTTTGCTCATATCTATTCTTTCTCTTTGGCAGTTTTTTCTGTCTCTTTGTTACATTCAGTCACATTGAGTCTAATAAAGATGTTCTGCAGTACATTATAGAACAAAATCATCCATGTTTGCTTCACTGAGTGCAGTGATCTTTTCTTTCTGATAGGGAAATTTAGCACATGACTTCTGACACAACCCTTAACAAACGATAAAATTTAATTAAAAAATTTATTTTACTATACTTAGACTTTTGTTGTATTTTGGTCTGTTGTTTGTTAGTGTGTTTTTGCACTATGGCGGTATTTACCCCACTTGAACCCCACATTTTTCAAGTGTTAAAATTCAACTAATGCATATGCATAAAGTCTAGCTGTAATGGCTTGGTGATAGAGCTAGGTAAATATGGGCGTGTTCTGCATAGCTTTGGTAAGAAATGTAGTTTTTGGAAGATATTAAGAGCATATGAATAGTTCAGATGCAAAACCCTCTAAATCTATCTGACATCTTTCTTTAAAAAAATGTATTTTTATCAGGCTCCGATGTATAGGTTTCTATGTAAGTACTGGTACTTCTGATTGAGCTGAGGGTGGGATTTTAGCGAGTTCGAAATAAAAGTATGTGATGAATGTATGTAAATATGTGTCGAAAGCATTCATTCAGTATAATTATCTCATTTTTGACCGAGATGGCTTTAGCTGGTTTTGTATATGAACTTTTCATATATAGATTGAACAAGAAAAGGTCCCAGGATTGAGCCTTGGGGGACTCAACAATTCATAGAACCCCCTTACAGATTTATAGTTGTAAATATTAGTAATCCCTGCTTTCTAAATATTAGCTAAACCAGCTGAGGACCATCTCAAAGAGTATTGTCCAGGTTTCCAGTCTGTCTTGGAGTATATCGTGGAGGACAGTATCTAAGGGAACACTAGGATCTAGTTAAATCGACAATAAAAAAATATAATGTAAAAATGTATTTTATAGTACTTGGTCTTTTGTTGTCTTTTGGTGCATTTTGCATAGATTTGGTAAGATTCTTTCATTTTTTTTGGATCATAGTAAGAGCATACACTGATCAAACAGAAAAGGTCACAGAATTGAGCCTTGGGGGACTCCACAATTCAAAGGAATCCTGACAGATTTATAGTTGATATGAATAATCCCTGCTTTCTAAATATTATCTAAACCAGCTGAGGACCATCTCGAGAGTTTTGTCTGGGTTTCCAGTCTGTCTTGGAGTGTATTGTGGACAGTGTTGGGGAAAGTTACTTTTAAAAGTAATGCATTACAATATTGCGTTACTCCCTAAAAAAGTAACTAATTACGTTAGTTACTTTTTATGGAAAGTGATGTGCTACATTACTTTTGCGTTACTTTTTAAAGCTGGCCAGGGCTTGCTTGTTTGTTTCTAATATAAAAAGTTAGATTTTTAGCAAATGAAAAGCCCTTTCACACCACAAAAGTGAAATGAATAAGCCTGAGGCTGTAGGAAAAGTAAATTCACAGTCAATTCTGTACAGTAGAACTGTAGGAAAAGGAAGTTCAAGATTCTTGAAACTGTAGCACAAATGTTAGGTAATCTATAGTAAGTTTTGCGTGGTAGTATGGTTGAATTGGATCAAACAAAAGCCTCTTTCACACAGAGATTTCAGAAAATACACAGGTAATGTGTAATGTGTAACGGGAATTGTCCTGGGATCATTTGATTTTGGTTAAGGCTTTAATGCGACGCATACCATAAACTGGCGAACGATCTCCGCTTCAGTGTGAATACTAAGAAGATCTGCCTTCAAAACATCCGGTAAAAGAGTCGCACAATAAAGTGCATTGTCACTTCTACACAGCCTTTACAGCATTAGTTCTGGCTTTTGTTCACACAGTGCTCATTCCAGGACTGATCCCAGCAATGTTACTAGGTCCCCAATCCAGAATCGTTCCCGGAATCATTCCCGGGACATGTTTGCGTTCACACAGAAGGCACTCCGGCAATTTTCCGGAATCAACACATAGTGTGAAAGGGGCTAAAAAGTAACTGCCGTTACTTTTTGGAAAAAGAAACAGATATTTTCTTGTAAATGAAAAAGTAATGTGTTACTTTACTAGTTACTTGAAAAAGTAATCTGAGTACTTAAATCATGTTACTTGTAATGCGTTACCCCCAACAATGATTGTGGATGACTTTATCTAAGGCAGTATGTGGTCTTTTGTTTGTTTGTGTGTTTTTGCTATATGGGGGTATTTAACACATTTGAATCCTAAATGTTTGAAGTGTTAAAGTTAATTTCCCTAATGCATATGCATAGAGAGTCTATGAAGCTGTTAATGTCTAGGAACTAAGAAATTTCGTTTTTCTTTTTTTTTTTTGATAATAGTGAGAGCATATACAGATGGAAGAGAAAAGGTCCCAGAATTGAGCCTTGGGAGACTCCACAATTCATAGAAGTCCTATATATATATATCATATAACTATAGATTTATAGTTGATATGAATAATCCCTGCTTTCTAAATATTATCTAAACCAGCTGAAGACCATCTCAGAGAGTGTTGTCTGGGTTTCCAGTCTGGCTTGGAGTATATCTTGGATAACAGTATCTAAGGCTATAGGCACTATAGTTACAGTGGGGCAAATAAGTATTTGATACATTGCAGATTTTTCGAGTTTTCCCACTTACAAAGAATGGAGAGATCTGTAATTTTCATCGTAGGTACACCTCAACTGTGAGTGGTATAAACTCCACTTGCCGTGTTTGGAGGAAGAAGAAGAATGAGTACAATCCCAAGAACACCATCCCAACCGTGAAGCATGTGGGTGGAATTATCATGCTTTGGGGGTGCTTTTCTGCAAAGGGGACAGGATGACTGCACCGTATTGAGGGGAGGATGGATGGGGCCATGTATCGCAAGATTTTGGGCAACAACCTCCTTCCCTCAGTTAGAGCATTGAAGATGGGTGGTGGCTGGGTCTTCCAGCATGACAGTGACCCCAAACACACAGCCAGGGCAACTAAGGAGTGACTCCGTAAGAAGCATTTCAAGGTCCTGGAGTGGCCTAGCCAGTCTCCAAACCTGAACTCAATAGAAAGTCTATGAAGGGAGCTGAAACTCTGTGTTGACAGCCCTAAAACCTGAAAGATCTGGAGAATCCCATATGGAGGAGTGGGCCAAAATCCCTGCTGCAGTGTGTTCAAACCTGGTCAAGAACTACACTAAATATCTGACCTCTGTAATTGTAAACAAAGGTTGCTGTCCCAAATATTAAGTTCTATTTTTCTATTGTATCAAATACTTATTTAATGCAATAAAATGGAAATTATTTAAAAATTATACAATGTGATTTTATGGATTTTTTAAAATAGATTCTGTCTCTCACAGTTGAGCTATACCTATGATGAAAACTACAGATCTCTTCATTCTTTGTAAGTGGGAAAACTTGAAAAATTGGCAGTGTATCAAATACTTATTTGCCCACTGTATATTGGCAATAATAATTTCATGTCAAAATGTATTTTACTGTTCTTGGTCTTTTGTTTGTTTGTGTGACATATGGGGTTATTTAACACACTTGAATGTTTTACTAATATTTATTTTGGTGTGAAAATAAGTAAGTTATAGAAATGGACAGTGATTTACGTTATGGAAAACTGAAATAATAACCAAATAATTCTTTGTGACCTACAGGAAGGATCAATTAGCAACATTCCCTCAACATAAAAGTTGATACATTTTTTAGTCATTCGTCACTGGTTGGCTACTAATCGAACAGAAATGTCCGACAGTAAGACAGAAAGTGTGAAGGGTAATGGAGGGAAGGGGAATAGAAATAGGAGAGGATGTGATGAATGTGAGGATGAGTCTAACCAGAGGGAGGATGGTCACCTCTCCTTCTCTTTTGAGCCTCATGCAGTTAAACACTCCTGACAGCCGCCATGAGCTACTCTAACAACAAGGAGCAATGACGACAATCGCTGAGAATGAATAGATACCGTGACAAAAGGCGCCACACAGCAGGCTTCGTTTTATGATGCAAAACTTGACAAGATACTACAATTTAAAAACTCACATTTCCAATGAGCTCTAAAACACGGGGTGTAATAAAATGTCTCCCAGGCAAAATCTGTTGCTTAGCAACAAGAGGTAGGCATCTCGAAGTTGTGGTTTTTACACTTACAACTTTTCCTCTTCTGTCTGAAACAAATGTCTTTCATCATTTAAAAGAAGAAAAAAACAAGCATTAAATGTTTTGAGGTTTTGGATTTGTGTGCGCTCACATTTTTATGTAAGCAAACATAAGAACCATCAAAAGTACTATTAATTTCTTTGTGTGTAAATGTTGTTTTTAATCAGAATAAATTGACTGAGTACACTGCTACCTCTGATTAAAAGGAGGATTTTGGCATAAAGAGTATGTGGGTGTATTGTGTATTACACATTAGAATGAAAGTAATATGTGTCAACTACATTATATGGTTTTAGTAACCATTAATATTCTGATGGCAGTTTTGTTAGCTTGCGTTTACCTTGTCAAAACAAAATCACATGACATAAGACACACTCTCACTTCCTCCTCTTTTTATGCACAATGGCTGGACAGATACTGACTTACTTTGTACCTTTGTCAGATCTGCTTTTATCTGATTTGATTTATAGTATGTATATATACTGTAAATCAAATTAGATATAAAGTTTACTATCTTACAGACAGGCACATGCGAAAACATGCATAACAGTACGGTGGAGAAAAAAAAGTTTTCGTTTTCGACAGGTTGTGGAATGTGCCACTTTATGACGTAATAGTGTGACTAAACACTGCCTCAGCAGAAGAAAATCAATCTCTACTTCTACATCACAACAAGAGAGGCAAATACAGGTCTACCCAGAAACCAAACAATAAAGGTAGTTTTGAAGACAGCAAGATGCAGTGCCAAGTTGTTGAAAATATTCTTCTTTGCATTACCTTAGCGGATGAACTTTATTTGTAAGGAAGTTCTGGACCATTTCAGTAAAAACTTGGTCTTTGTTCACTTCATTTCAGGAATGATGGTTGTTCGTGAGTCCCTTGTTTGTTCTGAACAGTTAAACTACTGAGGGACTCATATGCAACTATTACAGAAGGTTCAAACACTCACTGATGCTTCAGAAGGAAACACTATGCATTAGGAGCCAAGGGTGTAAACTTTTGAACAGAATGAAGATGTGAACATTTTTCTTATTTTGCCTAAACATCTTTTTATTATTATTATTATTATTATTATTTAGTACTGCCCTTCAGAAGCTATAGAAGATACTTACATGTTTCACAAAATTAACCCTGATCTTCAAATTCAAAAAGTTTTCACCCCACTCCAGTCATTGTTGGAAAGGATTCAAATGCACAAAAATGCTGAAAAACCAAAGAATTTGTGGGACCTGAAGGATTTTTCTGAAGAGATCATTCAGGTAACAGCACAGTCAAGAGTCAAGTGTGTGTAAACTTTTGAACAGGGTCATTTTTATAAATTCAGCTGTTATTTATTCTTGTGGGCTATATGTAAATGAATTAATGTAAAATATCAGGTCAGTTCTAAATAAAAAATAACATGCATTTTGTATGATGCCTCTTACTTTGGTAAAATAATTATTAATTACCATTTTGCAGATTCTGCAAGGTGTATGTAAACTTTTGATTTCTGAATGAAGGATGTAGGCTGTCAAACCTACACAACTGTTCAATCATAGCAGTGGGCGTTTACTTCCGAGTCTACAATCCGCCACATCTATTCAAACAGACATTCTAAAGAGGGGGGTTAAAACAGGACTGAAAACAGTCTATTCTAAATTATGGTACAAAATAACAAAAATAGGCAGTTCATGAACCCTTTAAATATTATATCTAACAAATATGATCTAAACCAGCTGAGGTCCATCTCAGAGAGTGCTGTCCAGGTTTCCAGTCTGTCTTGGTGTATACTTTGGATGACAATATCTAAGACAGCACTAGGATGTGCAATGACATTTACTTGAATCTGTATGTAAGCAAACATTATTAAGCAGATTGGAAATTGCCCACGTATCAGTTTGCGTTTATACATTTGTTGAAGATAGCTTTCACATTGATTTTGCCTATCAAAGGCAGATTCAAGATAGATCTGCCATTAAATGTGGATTGAGACTTAACAACGATTTTAATACACTTTGGAAAAATGCCTGAAATTACTGAGTCATTTTCTGTATCTAAAAGGTCTCTTTCTATACATTTAATCACATTTTTAAAAAATGATGTTGGCAGCATGTCAAGACAACCAATGGACATTTTCAAAATGCTACACTGTTTCTTCCTGCATGGGTTTTGCAGTCAATTGCCTTAACATCAGTCATACTGACTAATTTATTATAATGCTGTGGTGGGGGTTGTGTGAACAAACTATTTTTGGTGCTAGTACAGATATTGGATAGTGTCTTTGATTCATCTCCTGTATGGGAGAATTGAAACATTCATCTTGGCATGTTTGCTATTGAATTATCTGATTGTTAAAATGACAGAAAGAAGATTTACGAGTGTTAGGGTTATTTACTTTATAATGGCAATAAAATGTTCCCATAAAGTCAGATAAAACAGAAGGGATGGAAATGAAGAGCTAACATTCGGGATTACATTAGTTTATATAAGGTTAAAATGATTATTTATAGTTCATTTTTATATTTGTATTTCATTTGAATTTACAATCATCTTAAAGATGGAACTAATCGCAACACTGAATTCATAAAATCTTTTACTAATATTGTCCATTGACCTGCCTTTTTTCGTTAAAGTGTTTTTTTTTACAAAAGAGTAACAGGATGGAAAGTCAAATTAAAGAAAAAATTTATACACTACCAATTAATCAATATTCCTGCAGAAAAAAAAATTATTTAATTGGAAATTGGAAAACTGGGTCTTGGACAAAAACAAACTGTTTTCATCTCAACCAACAGTTTTCATCTCATTGCTCCTTTCTTTAGTATCTGAGTGCTAAAATATATTTAGCACTGAGCGATAATGTGAGTGTATATGTGTAAACTATTTGTGCCTTTGCACTTTGTTCTTTTCCACAGTATTTCTGTTGAAAAACAACCAACAACAAAGCTTTAATAATACATGTAATTGTTTTCAACTTTGAAAAATGTATGAATGACGCTTTTAAGCATCTGGAAGTAGACTCATTCTCTCTTTAGTTGGCAGACATTGCCAAAGAAACAGTGGCAGAAACACTAGGGGCCATCATTATAGCAAGTGCTGTAACACAACGGACGTAACGCGCATAATGAGAACGCCTGCATTGCTGTGCGTTTTGTTCTGTCCCTTTTTGTACAGTTGAAGAGAATTCTTACCTCATCCACGTCTTACATCCAGGATGTTTTAATGATGTTGTGTGGAAGTGGATGAATATAGGTCCTCTAGACTGCAGCTGCTGTGAGAGCTTAGTCATTTTAGTCCATTATTATTAACTGAAGAGATTAGAAACCATCTTAATGAAGTGAGCTCATAATGAACAGCATTGAGCAACACATTGAGGTGAGGAAATTCAAATGGGCTACTCTGTATCCTAAGAGACAGTGCTTTTGTAATACCAGCACCCTATTTTTCTTGCTGTGTTCAGTTTCCCCGGTTGAGTATTCACTTGTGTGTGTGTGTGTGTGTGTGTGTGTGTGTGTGTGTGTGTGTGTTGCCCCAATTCATTTGAGAAGATGCCATTATGTGCTGGAAATGTTCATGACTGGCATATGTGGGTCATAGTACACTTTCATCATCCCAAAACATTAAACTCACAGTTTTTTTATTTCTAACATGAAAACTGATAATTTATTAAAGGGATAGTTTACCCAATGAAATTTCTGTCATTAATTACTCACCCTCATGTTGTTCCAATCCCGTAAGACTTTTGTTCATCTTTGGAACACAAGATATTTTTGATGAAATCCAAGAACTTTCTGCCCCTGCATAGACAGCAACAAAACTACCACGTTCAAGGCCCAGAAAGGAAGTAAGGACATTGTTAAAATAGTCTGTGTGACATCAGTGGTTCAACCTTAATTTTATGAAGCTACGAGAATACTTTTTGTGCACCAAATTTCAGTCTTTGACTTGAATGGAGAGAGTAGATAATGAACGAAGGTCTTGGGTTTGGAAAGACAAGTAATTAATGACAGAATTTTCATTTTTGGGTGAACTATCCCTTTAAGAAATAATCCTTAACTTTTTTTATTTTAAAAAATGCCTAATTTTATTATTTAAAATTTTTACAACATTACAACCATTTTGCCACTAATAAAGTAAATTATTAAATTACTATTCAATTATATAATAAAGTAACAAATTATAGGTTATAAAGCATACTTTATAACTACTTTATAAAGGTATAGCATACTTTATAAATGTTACCTGCAGACAGAGCTGGGTAGATTACTTACAAATTGTAATCAGGTTCAGATTCCAGATTCCATGACAAAAATTGTAGTCAGTAGTGTAATCAGTTACATTACATATTTTAGGAAATCTAATCAGATTACATTTGGATTACTTTTAGATTACTTTTACTTTTTTTAGATTACTTGTTTATCACATTGATTTAAATAGGATTATCTTGTACCATAATGAGGTAAAAAATGCAAAGAGTAAGAAAACATGTTCCATTCTTTGTCATTTACAACATGAAGTGCATTTAACACTATATTACATCAAGGTTTCCCAAACTAGGGTTCGTAAAGAAACTGCAGGGGGTTTGTGAGTTTAATGAAAGCTAACAATTAATTAACAATTAGTTACTTTAAAAATGAAATTAAAATAAATCATTTTAAAACAAAGCCCCTTTCAAAGATAGTCTGTACACTACATTTGCAACGCCTCTGGGTAGCTCATACACGACCAAGTCTTAATAAATGGGTGAATCCTGAAATCTCAAAACCTGCTTGCTGAACTCACAATTAAATTACATGTCAAATCAGCAATAAAATGAAATTAATAGCCCCATAAATGTAGTTTCTTATGCTCAAATAGCTTATTTTTCAGGGGTCTCAGGGGTAAAAAAAAAATCTGGGGTAGTTATAATAAATACAGGTGCATCTCAATAAATTAGAATGTCATGGAAAAGTTCATTTATTTCAGTAATTTGTTAAATGTAAGCCAAAACCATTACAATTTGAGTTGAATTACTAAAATAAATTAACTTTTTCACAACATTCTAATGTATTGAGTTGCACCTGTTTATTTGGCATATAAGGTTTAGATGATAAACAGTTTTGGAATGCCTGCATGACAAATAAATAAGAAATAATGTAAATGTAACGTAAATAAAAACAATTTTTTAATGAGTTGGGAAGACAAAAGCCTCCCAAAGACATAATAATACATGGTTAAAAATCTGTTAAAATGAATGTGTTCACCAGTATTGCTGCAATGTTGAAACCCTTCTTAAACCTGAAAAGATTTTTGTAAATCCAGTGGTCAAATGCTGTGTCACCACCTGTGGTGTGAATGTCCACAAAACTGAACTTTCTGAATGTATAGGCCTATAACTGGTAGCACAAAGAAGTCTAAAATATTGTTCCATGTTTAAAATATAATTTCCACCATTGTCTTTTCCATTATTAAACTGCCATTTCATTGTCAATCTATCATTCAAAATATATGAATTTTAAAAATGCATTTTAGAGCTACTGTTGTCATTTACATTGTTATTGACATGAAGAAACAGAACAAACTGAGACAGACTAAATCCAGAAGAACTGTAGCAAAGCCTTCAAAATGCTTAAAAAACCTACCTGCAAAGCTACAGTACTGTTAAAAGTTTTAGGCACTTGTGTAAAAATGCTGTAAAATGAGCATGCTGTCAACAAATAATGTAATAAATAGATTTTCTTTTCTTTCTTTCTAGCTAAATTAAATCAAAATTTTAAGCGCCTTTTGCCCTAGGTGCACTTGTGCATAGTTTTTCAGGTAGCTTTCCAGATTTAGTCTGTCTTAGTTTGTTCTGTTTCTTAATGTCATTCTAGACAGACTGGATGATAATGTGATCAGATCTCTGTGTGGAGCACTGCCTGTTGTCACACTCATTGTGCAAACAAAAAACTCACTGAATTATTACAATTAATTGCAAAATGAATACTTGGAAATGTATTTCCTGATATTTCCTACTGACACACTAAAGCACTGACTTAACTGACTTAAAACCATTTTCTGCTGGTTAAAATAGTAGTGTTCTTGTAATTTTGGCCACTACTTTTTTTACTGACTGAGACTGCAAGATGAAATGTGTGTTTATTGACTATACATAGAATCATTAACGTCTAGAGAGATTTACTAAATTGGTTTTAGATGATTTATGTGATTTAATGTGATTTATTCCTCGCAGCCTCTGAGCAGGAAGTGTTTCCTAGAAGAATATGGCTCATCTTGATGGCATCTGTTTTTGTGAGTGTGGGTGTATTTGCGTATTTGTGTTTGGAGGGACTGTGCATGTCAGGAGGTATGATAAAGTGTGTTGTTCCTATAATCTTAATCTTAAGAAGAATTCTTGGGGTCAAATATGTTTCATGCTGCTGCACAGAAATGGACTTACATGGGTAAAAAATTAATTATGTTGCTGACAGCAAGACCAACATTAGCTATATTATCTCTCCACATTAAAATCAGTGACCTTACATACTTGTGCTGTGACCTAGCAAGTATGCAGTGCCAGTTTTAGTAGAATTAGTAGAGCTAATTTAGTAGAGCTCTATCAGAGGTTGGCAGTTGTTTTTTTTTTTCTTTTTTTTTTTTTAGTGAACAGTTTAAAGGCATAGTTCACCCAAAAATGAAAACCCTCATGTCGTTCCAAAGCTGTAAGACCTTCGTTCATCTTCGGGACACAAATTAAGATATTTTTGATGTAATCCGAGAGCTTTCTGACCCTCCATAGACAGCAAGGGTTCTACTGCAGTCCCACCAAAATAATCCATGTGACATAAGTGGTTCAACCTTAATTTTACGACGCTACAAGAATACTTTTTGTATTAAATAACGACTTTATTCAACAATTCTTCTCCTCCGCATCATAGCACCATTATGGAAAGTACCACGATGCACACATTTTTTGGTGAACTATCCCTTTAAACTAATCTTGATATCTTATCTAGGCCCTTTAATGTGTCCTACAGTGTTTTTATGTCAAATTCTGGGACATATTCTAATTAGTAATTAGTCAGTTCAAAGTAGTCAACAACAAATGCAAATTATTTAGTTCAAGTTGCAATATTTATCCTTTGATTTTCACAATACAATCAGCTAATTTATTTGTATTTTTATTTATTTATTTATTTTGTTAAACTTTTTTTTATTATTATTTATCTATTTTATCTATTTCTCTGCTGAGTGTGTGGGGATACACTTTTTCTCTTTGGTCCCTTTGACCAAACTGATATTGTCTTCAGAAGATGCCAAAGGTGATTATAATTTTGTCTGCAACAGCAGAAAGTAGTTTGAGCATGTTGCATGTTTAATAAGGTTCTCTGAGGAAGACACAAATGAGGAGACACGTCTTTGAAGTGCTGCCCAAATCACAGATCCCAGCTCATTATTTTCATACACAACCAACTCAGCTGCTCTTGAGGATCAAACACGATTTGATTCAAATCCTTCAAAGGAGATGTCAGGTTTTCAAAGATAAAAATGAAAGTCCTTACATTTTATTGAACGAAATTCTTTGATGTACTAAAATGTGTACATTTATCTACACCACATGGACAAAAGTAAGTGAACACTGCTTTAAAATGACAGTTTTGGCTTTTAGAGAAAATATAGTGGTGACAAATTGTAAAGGATTTAGCTAAACTCAACTGCATTTGTGATAACTAAAACTATTATATTTTATTTAGGGTATGTACTAGAAAAATGAAACTAAAACAAATAAAAATGAATAAAACTAAATACAGAATTTAAAAATACGGTAATACTTTACGATAAGGTGTCATTTGTTAACATTAGTTCATGTATTAATTAACACGAACAAACAATGAACAATACATTTATTACACAATTTATTAATCTTTGTTAATGTTAGTTAATAAAAATACAGTCATTCATGTTAGGTCACAGTGCATTAACTAATGTTAACAAAGACAACTTGTGATTTTAGTAACGCATTAGTAAATGATGAAATGAACATGAACTAAGATTAAATGCTGAAGTATTGTTTATTCTTAGTTAATGTCAACTAATATAGTTAACCAATGAACCTTATTGTTACCAAAAATATTCATAAAAATTACAAAAACACAACAAAATTACTAAAACTTAAATTAAATGTAAAATGAAAACAGAAAATATTAAATCAAAACTATAATTAAAAAAAAAAGCACTTACATTTTTTTTTTTTTTTTTTTTTTGTGATAGTTTAGTTGTTTATAAATCCCTTGTTGGTCCTGAACATTTAAACTGCCAGCTGTTTTTCTGTAAAATCCTTCAGCTCCCACAGATTCTTTGGTTCTTCAGCATTTTGTGTATTTGAACACTTTCCAACAATGACTATGATTTTGAGATCCATTTTTTCCACACTGAGGACAACTGAGGGACTATTGCAGAAAGTTTAAATGCTCACTGATGCTCCAGAAGGAAACACAACTCATTAAGAGCCGGGGGGCTGTGTACAGTAGTGTTGCGTTTTTCAAGGTTTACAACATTTACAGCAACAAAGTTGTAAAATTTCTGTAAGTTACATTTATTCATACAGCACATTTATTCATTTTGGTAAATCTCTCTCTCTCACTTTTTCTCTCTCTCTCTCTGATGCAATGGCAATTTTAAAAGGTTTAATAATATCTAGGATAAAGGTAGAATATGCATCTAGTTAAAGACCTAGAAACTTTTAATTGTATTTGGGGAGTAAACCACTGTGTTTGTACAACAGACACTAATGAATGTTCAGAATTTTATGTATAACTCTGTCCAGAAGAAGAAAAGGAAAAAAAGAAAAGAAAGAGAGAGAGAAAAATATTTGTTATTGATTGAATGAAGGAAAAAATGTGTAAATAAAGTGTGTTAAAAGTCAAAGTCTCTCTCTCTCTCTCTCTCTCTCTCTCTGTATATTGTTTTTTGGCCACATAAAATATACGTCAATGGGGTCACCTGTTGCTTTGGACCCCACTGACTTTCACTGTGTGGCCAAAAGCAGTTCTTTTGCGTTTCACAGAAGAAAGAAAGTCGTGCAGTTTTCTCATTTCGTGCTGTTCAGGTTATCACATACTTTTGGTCATGTTGTGTATATGCATGAGTCATAATGTGAGTCACATAACAATATGATTGTTGGCATTGTGTGATCAATTCATGTTGTCTTTGGAGATTTTGCAGGTGCATGTGTCTGTTCATGTGTTACCTCCAACAGTGCTGTTATGTGCTTATCTTGAGAGACCGATGCAGTTGGGCAGAAGAGTGACAACAGCTGTTGAACAACAGATGAGACACGCACACACACAAAACAGTAATTACTGTAAGCACAGATGCATTAAAAAATTAATTCTGGATCCTTCGATCTTTAAACTGTGTGTGTATGATGTTTGTGTATAAAACATTTAACCTTTTTTTTTCTTATAGCAATCATTCTTCCATCATTACCTCAATTAGAGCAGCCCAGAATAATGATGAAAGAAGCAAACCGCTTTTATACAGTCTACTCACGGACAATATTTGCATAATCGTACTTGGATGGAAGGAAAGGATAGAGAGAGAAAAACACATACAGGTGGGCGTAGTGTTTGCTTTTACTAGATGACAAAATTATATTTTGTATGCTGTTAAGTTTTGACTGTGGATGAAAATTACAGGATGAATAAAGGTTTGAAATGAACACATGAACAGTGAGCATACAAAAGCAGCCATAAATTAAGGCATATATATATATACTTTCACACAGATACCTTACATACCCACACACACCCATGCGTTAACCATCTGGCCATATAGATTAGGTAGATAAAACAGAAATATTTTCAGTACTTCTTTGTTGCTAAGGGAACAGAGCTTTAGCACCCTTGGTGTTAGTCACAGACTTCTAACACCCATCCTCATGGTGGTAATTAGTGTCATATAGATCTTTGCACACACATGTTAGTGACCCTTGTTTCTGATATACAGGACTGTTACACAAACCGAAGAATTTCTATCTGCCTTGTTTCTCAGCCCCCCATCCTACACTCCTTTCATCATACCCTTGCTCTTTTCTCGTCGTGTATGTATCTGATGCTTCCCAGCTCTTTTGTTGTAGATATATTACTGACCTTGTGGTTTATACCAGTCCTCTTTTCCATCTAAGTACCTGCAGTCTGAGTGCTTCAAAATACCCTGTTTATATACACTTAAGTTGATGCATTGCATCACATCTCTGTAGACGTGTGATTTGTTTTTGTCAGGGTCCAGGAAATGGATAAATTTTATATCACTTCATTAAAAACAATTGGGAAGTGTTGTTGGGTTGTACATTTTGTGAGTCTATCAAAAAATTGTGAACTACTTCAAATGTCTTGAAAAAAAAAAATTTTCAACATATTTCACTGTTTGTGAGGACTTTTTTAAGAATTTGGCCCTCACAATGGGAAACTGGGAAACATGTAAGCATCCTTTGTAGCTTCTGAAGGGCTGTACCAAATTAAACAAATATAATATTTAGGTAAAGTAAGAAAAATGTACATATCTTATGTACACACCCTTAGCTCTTAATGCACCATTTTTCCTATTGGAGCATCTGTGAGATTTTAACCTTTTGTAATAGTTACATGTGAATTCCTCAGTTGTCCTCAGTGTGAAAAGATGGATCTCAAAATCATACAGTCATTGTTGGAAAGGGTTCAAATACATAAAAATGCTGAAAAACCAAAGAATTTGTGGGACCTAAAGGATTTTTCTGAAGAACTGTGGGCTGTTTAACTGTTCAGGACAAACAGGGACTCGAACAACTATCACTAAAAAAAAACTCACTATATGCGAATGTCTTTTATGTAAAATTTCATATTCAGATGAGTAATAAATAAAAAATAACATACCTCTTATTTTTATAAAATAATTAACATTTTGCAAGGTGTATGTAAACTTCTGACCTCAGCTGTACTTACAAAACAATAGTAACTAGAAATTCTAATGGTTTCCACTACAAAATACCACTACAAACATTACAAACATCAACTTTTAACCATTAAAACCATTAAAAATGTTTTCCTGTAGTGTGGTTTGGGACATATTCTATTAGGATTTAGTGGTTTTAACAAGCCAACAATAGAAGGTGACAGATTACCAGTAGAGACCAACAGGCATCATTACAGTTTCCATTACAACCAGTACAATTCTCATTATAACTAGTAAAACCATTACAAATTCTGTGATGGTTTCTATTTTTTTTTTTCAGCAGGGTTGTAATTGCTATGAACTAACCCTAAAGAACTTTACCCTAACCAAAACTTTACCCTAAAGAAAACGTTTCACTTTTAAAATGTGAAAACGAAAACTTTATTTATGCTTATGGATTGTTTTATCTAATTTATGAAGTTCATGGTTGTCCCAAAGGGAGGTTTTGGATATAGTTCACTTCTGGGAAGACATTTGTCCCTAAATAAAACTGTACAAACACTGTAAATATGATAAGGCACATGAGAGATCTTGTCTAGACGTTTCTGTCTTTAACAGCTGAACTCCAGTGTAAATTATATGCAAATGATGTCAAATGTAAATTATTTACTTTAAGTACCTCCTAAAATTTTCGATATATGAACTGTAATAAATAGCCTAAAGTTCTATTTTATTTCATACGTTTTAAAAAATGATATAACACATATAGCCTAATTTAAAATGTGTTTTTATTTATTTTATTTGGTATTGTCATTTCTATCACGACCTCACGAACCATCTACCGTTCCCTCATGAACCTAGTGTTTGTGGAGAGACCCTCACTAAACTAACGCGAGTGTTCACTAAATGTCCAGTAATCTAGCGCAACCTGCTGGTCGATTTAGGTTCAACACACAAAACAGTTTCACAATGAAACGTTATATTCTTATAAATACGTCATTAAACGCCTTATAAAACATGTCTAAACACTTCCCAAATTATAGCTTTAGTAAAAGTTTGACTGCTTACAATGTTCACATTCTAAATTGTTTATTAATATATTAAATGAATAAAGAGTCTAATGACTCAGTGTTTAATTAATGTCTGAAAGTCTAAAAGAGATTAAAAAGCCCTGTTGTTGGATACTGTGCCACATATTTCATTGTGCTGTCATATATTTTATGTTAAAACAGGTAAGTGTCATATACATGTGATAGCAATCTTTGTTCCAAGTAAGATACACTACCAATCAAAAGTTTTTGAACAGTAAGATTTTTTAATTTTTTAAGATGTCATTTTTACTCACCAAGCCTACATTATTTGATCCAAAGTTGATCCCTTTTTTTAAGTTTTACCCTTTAAAATAATTTTTTATTTATATATATTTCAAAAATATATATTTCATAATTCCTGTGATTTCAAAGCTGAATTTTTAGCATCCTTCAGGAATCATTTTAATATGATATAATCTGATTTGCTGCTCCAAAAACATGTATTATTATTATTATTATTATTATTATTATTATTATTATTATGTATCTATGTCGTGTATGTATCTGACGCTTCCCAGCTCTTTTGTTGTAGATATATTACTGACCTTGTGGTTTATACCAGTCCTCTTTTCCATCTGAGTACCTGCAGTCTGAGTGCTTCAAAATACCCTGTTTATATACACTTAAGTTGATGCATTGCATCACATCTTTGTAGACGTGTGATTTGTTTTTGTCAGGGTCCAGGAAATGGATAAATTTTATATCACTTCATTAAAAACAATTGGGAAGTGTTGTTGGGTTGTACATTTTGTGAGTCTATCAAAAAATTGTGAACTACTTCAAATGTCTTGAAAAAAAAAAAATTTCAACATATTTCACTGTTTGTGAGGACTTTTTTAAGAATTTGGCCCTCACAATGGGAAACTGGGAAACATGTAAGCATCCTTTGTAGCTTCTGAAGGGCTGTACCAAATTAAACAAATATAATATTTAGGTAAAGTAAGAAAAATGTACACATCTTATGTACACACCCTTATAGCTCTTAATGCACCATTTTTCCTATTGGAGCATCCGTGAGATTTTAACCTTTTGTAATAGTTACATGTGAATTCCTCAGTTGTCCTCAGTGTGAAAAGATGGATCTCAAAATCATACAGTCATTGTTGGAAAGGGTTCAAATACATAAAAATGCTGAAAAAACAAAGAATTTGTTGGATCTAAAGGATTTTTCTGAAGAACAGTGGGCTGTTTAACTGTTCAGGACAAACAGGGACTCGAACAACTATCACTAAAAAAAAACTCACTATATGCGAATGTCTTTTATGTAAAATTTCATATTCAGATGAGTAATAAATAAAAAATAACATACCTCTTATTTTTATAAAATAATTAACATTTTGCAAGGTGTATGTAAACTTCTGACCTCAGCTGTACTTACAAAACAATAGTAACTAGAAATTCTAATGGTTTCCACTACAAAATACCACTACAAACATTACAAACATCAACTTTTAACCATTAAAACCATTAAAAATGTTTTCCTGTAGTGTGGTTTGGGACATATTCTATTAGGATTTAGTGGTTTTAACAAGCCAACAATAGAAGGTGACAAATTACCAGTAGAGACCAACAGGCATCATTACAGTTTCCATTACAACCAGTACAATTCTCATTATAACTAGTAAAACCATTACAAATTCTGTGATGGTTTCTATTTTTTTTTTTTCAGCAGGGTGGTAATTGCTATGAACTAACCCTAAAGAACTTTACCCTAACCGAAACTTTACCCTAAAGAAAACATTTCACTTTTAAAATGTGAAAACGAAAACTTTATTTATGCTTATGGATTGTTTTATCTAATTTATGAAGTTCATGGTTGTCCCAAAGGGAGGTTTTGGATATAGTTCACTTCTGGGAAGACATTTGTCCCTAAATAAAACTGTACAAACACTGTAAATATGATAAGGCACATGAGAGATCTTGTCTAGACGTTTCTGTCTTTAACAGCTGAACTCCAGTGTAAATTATATGCAAATGATGTCAAATGTAAATTATTTACTTTAAGTACCTCCTAAAATTTTCGATAAATGAACTGTAATAAATAGCCTAAAAAATTTAGTGCTTCGTTTACTGCAAATAAAACAACAGTAGAGTAAATTAAAGTTCTATTTTATTTCATACGTTTTAAAAAATGATATAACACATATAGCCTAATTTAAAATGTGTTTTTATTTATTTTATTTGGTATTGTCATTTCTATCACGACCTCACGAACCATCTGCCGTTCCCTCATGAACCTAGTGTTTGTGGAGAGACCCTCACTAAACTAACGCGAGTGTTCACTAAATGTCCAGTAATCTAGCGCAACCTGCTGGTCGATTTAGGTTCAACACACAAAACAGTTTCACAATGAAACGTTATATTCTTATAAATACGTCATTAAACGCCTTATAAAACATGTCTAAACACTTCCCAAATTATAGCTTTAGTAAAAGTTTGACTGCTTACAATGTTCACATTCTAAATTGTTCATTAATATATTAAATGAATAAAGAGTCTAATGACTCAGTGTTTAATTAATGTCTGAAAGTCTAAAAGAGATTAAAAAGCCCTGTTGTTGGATACTGTGCCACATATTTCATTGTGCTGTCATATATTTTATGTTAAAACAGGTAAGTGTCATATACATGTGATAGCAATCTTTGTTCCAAGTAAGATACACTACCAATCAAAAGATTTTTTAATTTTTTAAGATGTCATTTTTACTCACCAAGCCTACATTTATTTGATCCAAAGTTGATCCCATTTTTTTAAGTTCTACCATTTAAAATAACAGTTTTTTTATTTATATATATTTCAAAAAAATATATTTCATAATTCCTGTGATTTCAAAGCTGAATTTTTAACATCCTTCAGGAATCATTTTAATATGATATAATCTGATTTGCTGCTCCAAAAACATGTATTATTATTATTATTATTATTGTTGTTGTTGTTGTTGTTGTTATTATTATTATTTTTCAGGTTTCTTTGATTAATAGAAAGTTCATAAGAACAGCATTTATCTGAAATAAAATCTTTTGTAATATTATATGTCTTTATCATCACTTTTGATCAATTTAAAGCATCCTATCATTCCAAAATTATACTGACTCCAAACGTTTAAATGGTATAGTGTATAATGTTACAAAAGCTTTTTATTCCAGATAAATGCTGATCTTTGGATATTTCTATTATCAAAGAATCCTGAAGAAATGTACTCAACTATTTTAAATATTGATAATAATAATAATAATAATAATAATAATAATAATAATAAATGTTTCTTGAACAGCAAATCAGCATATTACACTGATTTCTGAAGGATCATGTGACACTGAAAACTGTAGTAATGATGCTGAACATTTAGCTTTGATCAAAGAAATAAATTACATTTTAAAATATATTCAAATGTTGGAAAGACTGCAGAGCGAGGGGGACAAAAAATGTAAAAATGGTGTAATGAGCAGGATTCCTTAACAACTGTTTCATTTCCATGTGCTTTTTCTTTTGTTTTGTTACGTTGATGGTGACTAGTGGCTGAACATGTAATTGATTTGAAAGGGGAATATTGAATACCATGATGATGTACAAAGTTTTGACTGTTGAACAATAAAAAGTTGAATAAATAAATAAATAATAGAAAGCATATTTTAAATAGTAAAAAATATATATATTTTTTAAAAAATGTACTGTTTTTCTGTACTTGTATCAAATAAATGCAGACTCGGTAAGCAGAAGAGACTTAAAAAACATTAAAAATCTTACTGTTGAATAACTTTTGACTGGTAGTCAATTAGTAATTAATTCGTTTTAAATTCAATTAAAAGTAAAAACATTTGAAAGTTTAAATATGAGGCTTCTGGTTATGTAATGAGCTTTGTTGTCCACTGGTCGCCGCTTTTACGCCGCCCCATTATCACAGCTCTGCCTCAAAGTTTGACTAAACGGTTTTTCCACTGGGGGGCGTTTAATGTCTTGATTCTTCAACACTAGTGAATCACGGCGTTGTCACCGGTCCAGTTTCACCCCGCCCGTCCGTCCGGTGTCCGTCGCATAGTCGCTATGGACGCACGTCACTTTGTTAAACTACTCCAACTTGGATTAACGGACGTTTAGTGTCGGCTTTCGCCTTCGAAGCAACAAAAGAGACTCGCCAGACACGGAGTGATGAACAGCGACCCCGAAACAACGGAGTTTAAGCCTGTAAATCCGTGAACCTCTATCCGGACACAAGACAATGCTCAGACATTTGTGGACGTGTTTTGTTGTTGTATAGTTGTTTCAGTGATGTTAGTCGGTTAAACGTGATTCTGTTATACTGTAGTCATTACGCTCTCTTTGGAAAGTGGTTTCTGAATGCCACAAACTTTTAACAGTGTAAACATTTGCCTCCTTGTTACGCCACTGCGAAGATCTACTCGTGCTTTCAATACAACTCCAGACCGGGGCTCAGAAACTGGCCCACGACGAGACATTTGTCTTTTAGACAACGTATGGGGTTTTACAAATGAGGGCTCTGCTTAAACGAAGCAGTCGGAAGCGTTAGAGGAAATGTTCGGACTTTTATAAAGGAGATCTTTTGTTACATTTGACTGCACGCGGACAGAATGGCTTCCTATGTGGACAATAGCTTTCGGCATGCGATCATGAAGAATCCTGCCGACAGGACGCAACAGGTAAGAGACCACTGTGTTGCCTAGACAGGGAACACAACTAGATTTTGAGACACGGTTTGTGTGTTTGTGATTGTTTACTTACTTCGCTGCTGCACAATAGACATAACGTCAATTGTTTTGAAAAACCGAGGACTGTCTAAATGAAACAATGTATACAACTAAAGCTGGCTTGGAGTTTCTAACTAAAACAGTTTATACAACTAGAAAACGGTTTATACAACTCAATCTGACCTAAAATGTCTCAAGAACACTGTTTATACAATTAAAGCTGACTTAACGTCTTGGTAAGTCAGTTTGTAAAACTAGAAAACGTTTCATACAACATTCAAAACGTCTCAAGGAAACAGTTTATACAGTTCAATCTGGCTTAATTGTTATTTTTTTTTAAGTATTTTTAAATCGGCTTTCGATGTATAAAAGTTTTATGTAGACATTTTCGTATACAGTTGATTTAAAATGTCCAAATAAAACAGTTTGAGGGTTCAGGCATTGAATACATTGTTTCATTTAGACCAGCTTCTTTAAAGGCGCCACAAGCTCCAGTTCTACTCATTTTGGGGGAATTGTGGTCTCCCTTTAGTATGCAGCTAAAACAAAGTGGAGCAAGTTACTGTTTTGTTCCACATTTACGCTCAGTTTTGTCGTAATCAGAGCCCACAGGGTTGCTTAATATAGCAACACTCATCAGAGTTGGTAGGACCTTGGTTCTGAGGTATTTCAGACGCGTATTACTCATCTGTCGGAAGGGAGTATTTCCTTACCATGCCCTGCAGTCCAGACTAGATCATCCTCATTTAAACCATCTGAAATAAACAAACGTCACAGCACTGTTTAGCCCTAGTAGACCAAAAGCTCATTAGAGCTTCTGCCTGTACCAGCATTGTATGAATATCTGTGCACACTAAACCTCCTGTATGTGGTCACATAAAACTGTGTTTGAGTTCTGTGTGTGGGACTTTTGAGTTGTGAGTTTGAGCCAAGGAATTTAATGCATCAAAAGAATGTGACGAATGTAGTTTATAGTTTAGACTCTTAAGATCCGGGCCTCTTAGTGCTGCAATGAATAATTAGAGCACTTCCTTAAAGGAGTTCATATTTTGCTTATATGTTCATGTGCGTCACTATGTTCGATAAGAATACTCAGTCTGTAGGTCAGAAAGGATTGTTACGGATTAGGCCCTGGGACCTCTGAATCTCAGGGGCCTCAAGCGGAGAGAAACCCAAAAGCCACTGTTTGGATGTGTACTGAGACTGCTGGCCCAGTGTGAAATAAATGAAGAGATAAGCACTAACACCTTCTGAACACATTATTGCAGCTTTGATGTTGTGTGACAACTTTTGCATAATTAAGTAATTGCATTGTCTCTGACTGCAACTTGTTAGTTATCAATTTGGGCAAGTAACCAAAAGGTTGTATCTTTAAATTTGCCAGGGGTAAATTCATGAGCTACTGGATAAGTGTCAGCTCAATGATAAATTGGTAATATTATTCTAATCCATTAGCTGGGAGATTTTCAGACGGTTATTAATGTGGGTTCTTGTGGTAATCAGATTAACATGTTAAAGTAGCGTTTTCATCAAGGACCCGGCTGGGTTACAGCCCTGGTATTCTCACTCACTGCAAAGTTCTTTTTTGTTTGTTTTTTTATTTAGAGGTGAAAATATGTTCAAAATGGCGACATTTGCAGCGGTATACTGTTAGTGAACATCCCGACGTGTTTAGATGAATATATAAACATGTGGTTTGTGTATTTTGTTGTTTTGAGTAGGGCCCCATCTATGGACCGAATAGCAGATCCAGTCATAAAAGTGGAATTTAGTGTATAATGTGGAATGTACACCTAAATCAAAAACGATATGGACTAGTGTCCATGCATATTAAAGGAGAAGTTCACTTCCAGAACAAAAATGTACATATAATTTATTCACACCCTTGTCATACAAGATCACGTCTTTCTTTCTTCAGTCGTAAAGAAATTATGTTTTTGGAGGAAAACATTTCAGGATTTCTCTCCATATAGTGGACGAGTTTGAACTTCCAAAATGCAGTTTAAATGCTGCTTCAAAGGGCTCTAAATGATCCCAGTCGAGGAAGAAGGGTCATATCTAGCAAAACGATCGGTTATTTTCTAAAAAAAAAACAACAACTACAATTTATATACTTTTTAACCTCAGATGCTCATCTTGTCTAGCTCTTTGTGTACTCTGTGTATTCCGGTTCAACACAGTGTGTCTGTAAACTCCCCTCTCATTTTCTCCTCCAACTTAAAATCGCCCAACATCGCTGTTTTACCTTTTTTGTAAAGGACGTTCACTTTGTAAACACTGGGTAGGTACTTCTGCAGCGATATAGGATGATTTTGAAGTTGGAGGAGAAAATGAGATGGGTGTTTTTTTGACATACCCTGAACTGTCTTGAACCAGAATACACAGAGTAGACACAGAGCTAGACAAGATAAGCATTTGAGGTTAAAATAGTTTTTTAGAAAATAACAGATCGTTTCTCTGGATAAGACCCTTCTTCCTCTGCTGAGATTGTTTAGAGCTCTTTAAAGCTGCATTTAAACTGTTTTTTGGAAGTTCAAACTCGCAGGCACCATAGAAGTCCACTATATGGAGAGAAATCCTGAAATGTTTTCCTCCAAAAAAAAAAATTTCTTTATGACTGAAGAAAGAAAGACATGAACATCTTGGATGACAAGGGAGTGAGCAAATGATCTGTAACTGAACTTCTCCTTTAAGCCACAAAAATACTATTTAAATATGAATCCATCATGTTCTGTGTGGGAATGAATGGTGCAAACACACGGTTTTGTTTACTACACGCATAAAGCACGTCTGACGCTTGCTGAGTTTTCAGCTTCTCATTGTATTTTAAGACCATTTTAACTACAAAAAAAAAAAAATCGTCACATATATAAACAGAATCTTCAGAATCTTCAAAAGTTCAGTTTAGCTTGGAGAAATGGTGACAAATATATTACTTAAAGGATTAGTCCTCTTCCAGAATTACATTTTCTGATAATTTACTCACCGTCATGTCATCCAAGATGTTCATGTCTTTCTCTCTTGGGTCGCAAAAAAATTACGTTTTTTTTTTTGAGGAAAACATTCCTGGATTTTTCTCCACTTCAGTGGTGCTCAATGAATTGAAGGTTAAAAATGCAGTTTCAGTGCAGCTTCAAAGGGCTCTACGTGGTCCAAGCTGAGGAATAAGGGTCTTATCTAGTGAAACAATTGGCTATTTTCTAAAAAATAAAATTCAAATTTATATACTTGTTCAACCTCAAATGCTCATCTTATGCTAGCCGATACGCATGTGTACTCTGTGCACTCCAGGTCAAAACAGTTGGGGTAGTTCAAAAAACGAATTTTCTCCTCCAGCTTCAAAATAATTCAACACTGTCGGCAGAAGTACCGACCCAGTGTTTACAAATTGAACGTCCTAAGAAGGTCAAACGCCCTTTACAAAAAATTTTAAAACCGGAGTGCACAGATTACATATGCTGGTTTACATTACACGTTCACAGATTACAAGATGAGCATTTGAGGTTAAAAAGTATAGAAATGTTTATTTTTTAAAGAAAATAACCAATTGTTTTGCTAGATAAGACCCTTATTCCTGGGCTGGGATCATATAGAGCCCTTTGAAGCTGCATTGAAACTGCAATTTGAACCTTTAAACTATTGGCCTCCATTATATGGAGAAAACTCAATATGTGCCAATGCGTCTGTCATGTGAACAAGCCGATCTGTACGTCTTTTAAAACTGCGACAGTTTGGTACTTCTCTGTGGTTTAATGACATCATATTATTCTCCGAAGGAAGCACTTGTGGAAGCGGTAAATGACAACATCGTGGTGTTGTTTGGCGAACTTTACATATATATCGCAAAGCTAGCAACAAACATATTTTGCGTTCATCCATCTTGGCTCGTGTGTGCTGCAAGAACTCCCTTTTAAGTATGCACAATGTTTCAGATGGTATTGCAAGTGTAAACGCATGAATTGGAAATGGGTCACAATTGAAAGAACTTTTAAATGAATGGTCAAAATATATTGGTTAAACAATTAGACATCAAGACCTGCAGTATAAACGAGGCCTATGTCTCTTTCGATTAAGATTACAAAGCATGTGTTCATGCTTAGACTCATGGACGTCTGACCTCGAACTGAACGGAAGAAATAAACTGAAGATTTCTACATCAAAAAAGCCAAAGCAAACTTTTCTGTTTTTTTGTTTTGTTTTGTTTTGTTTTGTTTTGTTTTTTTCTTTTTTGGCAAGATGTTTGAAATGCCTGAAACTCCAAACAAACTTTTGGACTTTTTGGCCTGATTTAGTTCGAAACAACGTCACACCAGTTCATTCTTCGATTTGACTTGAAGCATATGGTGCCTTTAGTGTAATGTTTATAACTTTGAGGGGTTTTGCTTGTTGTTGTTGTCTCTCTAAGTTTGACGTAATATTCCCATATTTAAAAATTGCAGTAATTTAAAAATCTACTACTTATCCCTAAACAGTGTAATTTAATGTCAAGTACAAAAAGCATTTGCGTTGGATCATTTACATTTTGTTAATTAATTTAATGTGGTGGTCAAACAGACTGTGCATGTGGATTAGTCACTCTGATGGCTGTAGCAAATACGCCTATTTGTGGTTCTGTATAACTATATTGGAAAGCAACCCTCCCAGCCTCGCTGTATGATTAGTCATGAGTTTGTTTTTTAAACATGTAGATGAAAAGATAGTGTCAATGTTATATATGTAAATAAACACAAAAATCCTTTAGTTATATGGTGAATTGACATCCATTAACATCAATCAGCAATCAGTTATGAGCCAGATGTATTTTTTTTGTACTTTTAATTAATATTTTACTAATATTTTAGTGTTTCAGCATATACCATCAAAGTATGTATGAGAGTGGTTTCCGACCATAGCTAATTTCTGACCTCAAATGCAGTCATGATCTCTCACTGACACTTTGCATATGGTTGTATTAAGTTGTGATTAAATGGAAGTAGCAAAATCTCTTTTCTTCTGTATTGTGCCAAAAAAACAAAAACAAAGTGCACTTGTAGTCAATTTTGGAGGGGCAGGGTTTTTTAAAGAGACTAAATGATTGGAGGAGTTCAGCATGCATCACCAAAAAGTGTTTTTATCAGTATTATTGTAAATAAAGAAGTCAGAAAGAAATAAAATGTAACACAAATAGATGAATCCTTCAAAATAAGATCTCTAACATGAATTTGTGAAATAGAAAAAGTGAATTGTTTAAAGGAGGTAATATAGTTGTCAGGTAGTAAAACTGAGATTAGGGAACAGTTTGATTAAAAACATTTTGTGTAGTTATTCATAAGATAACAAGTGACTTACCACATTATTTTTTTGCCAATTTCCTGTTTCCTTTTTATTGCTTACTATATGCGTTTGCACAGATGCCATCATGTAGACAAGTAAACGTACCATTGCTGCATTTGGTTTATGGTCACAGTCTCAGGTGTTTCTGAAACGGTGGCATAGGTCAAATAATTAGTCACAGGGTTGCAGAAATATATTTCCACTAGGTCTGTGCATTATGTTTGTGCTGATTCGAATAAATCTTGCTTACTCTGATGCTGTTTTTGCTTTAATCAGAGTTTGAGAAGGAAACATTTTAACACTTTCTTGCTTGCAAGACAAAACCAGTCTTTAGAAAACTGCGAAATCACTGTAAATCACTGTGCTTGTGACGTTGTTGTTGTTTTTTTATTTTTATAAGTAAAATAACCATGACTATAACAAGAATAACATCCTGCCCTAATTCACACTAGAATTAATTGTCTTTCCTTTATATCTTTTCAATCTCACTTTTTTTTTTGTCTCTTCCTGCATTCTCTCTGTTTCACATGCTCATTCAGGCAGACATGGTTATGATACCAGATGCCCACAATGAGAGCGGAAAGCCACACTGAACCTTACTTATGATTGTGCCTGTGCACAACATTCTCACGACGTGTGTGTGTGCTTGTAAGGAAGTGTGTTTGTGTGTCGTTTGCTCTTATCCATTTGTAAACACTTCAGGATATTGAAGCTTTGGCCTCACCAGAGACTGCATTCTCTCTTTACATAACCAATTGTCTGTATTCCCGTGCCAGTGACGTTTTGTAAGCCTGTTTTGTCCGTGAGCACACACATATTAGGGCAACAGGGTCTTTAGAGTTTTAAGGTGTTACTTCCTTATATAATGACCCTCGCCTTGGTGTGCTTGCTGCTGAGAGCAACAGGAAAGGAGCAGAAGAATAAGATGTACTGAGATAGGAGAGGAGTAGAAGAAAAGGAGGAAAAAGGAACAACAGAGACGAACAGAAAAGCGAAAACAACTCGAGATTGAAATCTAAGCACTAAACTTAAGTCATTAATTCCTCATGTAGTGTTAAGTGTAAGACTAAAGGTGATTAGCAGATTTGTATTTACTACTATGTACTTTGTTAATATTGTACATTCACAAAAACACTTCAGAGCAGGGGGGGTCAAATATATACGAACCACAGGCTGAATATGACCTGTATGAGTTTAAGGAAAATGTATAAATTATGACTTAAAAACTTTCACATTAATTTTTAATAGTTGTATAATATGTTCAGATTTTAGCTGCAGTGAAACTTGTTTGTGATCCATTTTTTATGCTTAATTAGACAGCTTATGAGTGACCCAACTGTTCCAGAGCAACCCAGTTAATTTCAAGTTTAATTTAGGGTGTACTCAAACTAGACGCTTTGAACCGTGCCCGAGCGCGTTTGACCCTCAAAGCACGGTTCGTTTGACTAGTGTGAGTGCTTCGTGCTGCGATCGGGCACATTTAGCCGGCCCTGGCCCGGTTGGAAGAGGTGGGCCAGGGCATGGTTCGGTTGGGCTCGGGCGTGGTACGCCTGCAGTGTGAGCGCTAACCGCGCCGGAGCACGGAACAGATACTATTTTATGTGCGGTATTGTCATTATAACAACCACAAACATGTTCTATTATTACTACTACACCACACTTTTCAGTTAATTTAATTCAATCTAGTATATTTAGGTTTGTAATGGGCCTGGTTCTCATCTTATTGATGAACATGAATTGTAGTTTGTGAGTAAAGCGGCAAATTCTTTTATTAACGTCAGCTGTCTCCGTAATAATTCTCTGATACATACATGTGAAAACCAACGCACGGCATGAATTATTGATTATTAGGCAGAATATTAGCGGAAGTGGTTTTCTCCGTTATCGCGCGCATGACGTAAGCGTGCGCCGGCCTGGAAAGTTTAACGCAAGTGTGAGTGCAGGCCGGAGGGGGAATAATCGCACTCGGGCTTGGTTCAGGGCAACCGTGCCTTGTGTGAGTACACCCTTTTAGATTTAATTTCCTTCTTGCTTTTTTTCTTTCTCTATTTCCTTTACACCCCTGCTTCTGTGGCTTCCATAAAGTTACCCATGTGCCGAAATTGTTACATTACATTTTTTCCGTTTACCAAAAACTGTGCCATGCAGAAGAAAAATCTTGACATTTATGCCACCCACACAAATCTCAGAATTTTGTTCCTCCAAGCCATGAAAGTGCCATGTTTCATTTGCATGATGACTTAATGTGGAACATCTGTTTGTCAAGGTTTGCTCAACCTTTTGAGCTTGCGGATGTGTTCGAAACATATATCAAATCTCAAAAAGAGCCATCTGCTCAGATTACTTTTGATTTATTATGGGCATTTCAGGACATCAAGAAGGTTTTGAAAATTATGAGTGATCCGGTGTATGTTTTGATTACTATTTACTGAATATTAGGTTTCACCGCAACCTGACATCAAAAAAAAGATTTGTATCACAAAATGTAAAAAGATTATTTGCAGGTCTGATGCTGTGATTTATAGTTGAAAAGAACAATGTTTATACAGTCTAATTTTACTTGGGCATTGTGTAAAAAAATGGACTTTGGAAGTGATTCACATTCTTCCGAAATGCATTAGCCCTGCAGTTTCATAACAATGGTTTCATTTCCTGCCTGTTTTTGTGTCGTAGCGAATCAGCCAATAGTGAATGAGACCCTCCTGAAAGGGCTTTTAGAGGAATTCAGAATCACATGTTGAGTTTTAAATGGTGCCGAATCACATGTTCTTTGAGTTTTTAAACAATAAAAACACTTCTCATCGTTATCATTTGCAATACCACAAGACACAACTTAAAAACCAGTTGATCTTGATAACCCACCAGATACTTGCACTCTGGGTTAAATACACTGCGTTAAATTACAAAGCAACTGGGTTGTTTTGACTCAGTGTTTAGGTTGAACGTTTAACCCAACTTTGTGGGTAGTTTTATTTAATTCCACTGTTTAAAAATTACTAAATGGTGGTTTAAAAAAAAAAGTCTGAGACACGTAATTGCTAGAAGCATCAGCGATAATCAAAAGGTGAACATTTATTAATAATTTAAAAAATGTTTTATTTAATTCTTATTTATTTTTCAGCTTATTAATAAATGTTCATTTATTGAAAAAATAAAAAATAAATGTTTATTTTCAACCAATTTTGGATCCATTTTAAGCAAGAATTATTATTATTAACATGTTCCTCATTCACAGGGTTTGTCCATATTTCACCCAGCGCTGGGTTGTTTTAAACCCAGCATTTTTAGTGTAAGATATAAATGGCTGCTGCTAGTTACTGTTAATAAAAATAATGCCTAGTTACTGTTTTAACTAGTGTCTAGTTAATGTATGTGATTAAACATTAATTGTTGTTTTTATTTGTGCATATTTTTTTACAAATTTTTAGACTGTATCATGAAGAAGGTATATGTGTCTGTCGTTAGAATATTTAGCTTTGTTTAGTTTGCAGTATGCAAATATATTCGATAAGCACGGTTCTACTTAAAAGTTCTACACACTTAAGTGTTAAAAAAAAACATGCATGAATAAGAAAATAAAGAGTGTGGCGTGTTTAATGTTAATTTGTGAGTTTTTAAGCACAGTAAGCTATGAAGAAGAACTGTAAAAAACTACTGTCTCATACACAAAGCGATTCTCTCAGAAAGCATGTGATCGTGTATATGGGTCATGCAGGATATTTCACATGACAACTGACAGTTTATTAGGAAGCAATTCATATTTGATTTTATACTCAGTGTTGCAGAAGATGCAGTGTTTTAGTTATACACTTGATTATTCAATATAAATGTGTTGTGTTTTTGTTCTGTTGTATTTGTCCTATTGTTTGTAATTTGCCTCTTGTTCTAATAACACAATTTCTAATATCGTGAAATAAGTTTTTGTTGTTAGATGTAAGTAGAGCATGAATGCCTGCTTTTGAAGTTCACCTCACAGAAAAACCTAAAAAAAAAAAACTAAAACTAAATGTTTTTGTGTCTGGGGCCAAATTCTCAGCTGTGATCCATTTATTCTTTTCCCAGAACTTTGGTGACATCACTAAGGTCAGTGGTGAACTGAATTGAAGTATATTTAGTAAAGGACGTTTCCATTTTTACCCCAGTTAGGCCCATTAAGCGTGTGAGGGGGGAGTGTGAGTAATTTCTCCAATCCTGACGTATGTTTTTCTGTTCCTCTCTCCCTTCATTGAAGTGATGTGTCAGTGCTGATAAGTGCATTGGCACAAATTTCTGTCTTAATAATAATGTCTTATCAGCTTTTCCTCTCCTCCTTCCATGTTCTTCTCAATCCTGTGCATTAATCAGAGCTGATAAAGTAACTCTTCACTTGTCAAAATGTGGGAACAGAGACGTATTATTACATATTTGAGTAGAACCATGACTGCAAAGTTTGCTGTAACCTTTTTATAAATGCATGTTTAGTCAAATTAAAAAGTGGGCTAATAGCAGGAATGTGAAGGCGGTTGTTTTCATTACTTTAGTTCTGGTATGACAGGCCCTCAGTTGTAAGTGTGTGGGATCTTTTTGGATTTTCCAGAGGAATGGCGACTCAAAACAATGTTCTTTGTTCTCATAAGGAAAAACAATGAAGACACTGCCTTTACTTTAGTAAACTGCTTGTCTTTCGCTGGACATGTAATGTTTCTACTTTCTCTTGTGGTTTAGGGTTAGAACATTTTTGCAAAGCCTGCCTATTTTTGTAATTATGTTTTTGGTGTTAGTGGATTTCCTTTTTGATAACCTTAAGGAGTCTAAAAGCCGTAAGGAGTTTGTGCATGTTATGGAAAGACATGAGCCAGAGCAGTATTGCCTCACAGTTATAATTGCCCGCTGGTGGGTGTTTACTTGGAATCAAAAGTAGTTCCAGGGCCATTAAGTGTAATTTCAGTTGCTATTTGAGATGCTCAACAAATTAAAATGTTAGCTCTTATTGAGGAATCAAAGTACAATTGGGAATATTTAACATAAATATGTACATATTTAGATTTAAATGTAAAGAATAAATGTCGTCTGTTGTGTTTTGAATTTGAATGAACAGCCATTATTGTAACAACAGAAGCAATGTAGTTGCACAGTATTAGTGTGCTTTTAATGGACTAACTGGAATGTGAGTAATTTGTGGGTCAGAGGTCAGAATGTGAATTTATGTAGTCCTCCTAGATGATTGCTTTTTTTTTTTTTTTTTTCAACATTTAAATGTGTACAGGATGCATATGGATATTTGGTGCATTAACAATGGCCTATTCACCATCTCAGACAATGTTTTACTCAATTTAGCAGTACTCGTTTTCTCATTTATGGCATTGCTTTTAAATCCTTCCTTGTCTTGTTCACCCATCTGGCTATAATGGTTTTTCCCACCTGCTAACCCTGCCACCGAGACACCGGGGTGGGGGGAATTTCACGCTTTGCACAGAATGCGTTGTGAAACTCAGAAACCGCACAAACACAGATGCTGGGCAACCGTTAGCTTTTTAGTTTTCATTGGTACATTTTAAGTTTGCATTTTCACAGGCACTTTCATAAGAAAAACAACTTGGAAATTGTTGTTGTTAAGTGTTGGGTCAGTTCCCTTAATAGGAAAACAAAGGATCATGTTCTAAACAAGTCATATGTTCACATGAGTGTTTTCCCCTCATGTTGTGTCATCAGAGATCTGTCAGTGCTAAAAAGGCATTTGTTCTGGACTATAAAAAAGACGTCAATTATATAATAAGTGGCTGCCGTGTTTAGACCTCAGTGTTTGCCAATGATACAAAAGAGGACTGATCAGTCTGACAGAATTAGAACAGAACATTTTATGCAAAGCTGAAAATGTACTTCTCTTTACTGTTTAGAGATCTTCATTATAAACCAATACTTATTTGTGACCCTGGAGCACAAAATCAGTCATAAGTAGCACAGGTAAATTTGTAGCAATGGCCAAAAATACATTGTGTGGGTCAAAATTATAGATTTTTTTTTCTTTTATGCCAAAAAGCATTAGGATATTAAGCTATTTTGTAAATTACCTACTGTAATATCAAAAAGTAATATGCATTAAGAACTTGACAACTTCAAAGGTGATTTTCTCAATATTTTGATTTTTTTTTTTAATTTTTTTTTTTATTATTATTCCTGATTTTCAAATAGTTGTATCTCGGCCAAATATTGTCCTATCCTAACAAACCATACATCAATGGAAAGCTTGAAATCTCAGTTTAATTGACACCTATGACTGGTTTTGTGGTCCGGGGTCACATACAGATGTTGTAAATAATTGTCCCTTTATGAAAAGTCAGACACTGAGTCACTGACTGTATCCATGGTGCTTTGTAAATACCTTAGTTCATGGATGTGGCAATAATTCAGGATCATGGTTTATAGTACTTCAAAGTATTTAGTGAAAATCAGGTTTTTCTATGTTATTTGTCTATGTGGTGTTTTTAATATGCTGTAAGACAAGTCCATTAATCAACACCATTGCTGAGTATTTTCTCCTTAAAACTGTAGTCTCCCAAAGGCTGTCCCAGAATTGCGGTTTGCTACGTCACAAAACAGAACAACCAATCACGTCAAGGGATCCTATTCTTTGCATATCATTAACTGTACTGCAAGCAGTGGGTCTAGTGAGAAGGCAGCCAGATTAATCCGGTATATTTTTCTGTAGGCGTTTCGCTAACTGTTTATATTTTTCACTATTTTCAGGCCAGCATGTGCTGTAACTGCTCATTTTTTGGTACTAAGAACCGCTGACTTTAACAACAACCCGTGGCAACAGTGCAAAAGTAGCCCGGAGTCAGACGCACCTCTCCCGCGTTGACGTCTGCACTTCGTAACGTTATGCTCGCGGGCGCGATTTGGAATGGCAAACTAGGCTGCATTCTAGAGATGTTCCGATACCCTTTTTCCAATCCCGATAGGCCTACCGATACCTGGGCTCAGGGTATCGGCCGATACCAAATACTGATACGATACCTGGGTGTGTTTCTGTTTATACAGCTGTAGATACTACTAGTATGAAATGATTTGAAACGATTATTTTATGTTGTGCTTCAGACTTATCCCTTAATAAAACATGAAGAAATATATACAGTGAACTAGATTATTTTTTATTATCTGACATACTTTTGACAGTATTATTTTTTTATATAGTTAGCATTACTACTAATACTACTAATTTTCTGACGTACATCAGCGTTGTTTATAACAGAATTCTGGGCAGAATGTGAAAGAGTCTCACTGGATCTCGCAGCAGTAACAGTGTCATGAAGTCAACTTTGGCTCCCGAATAAAGCTAGGCTCGTGCAAGTTTGCGTTGCTATCCAAGCTGATAAACGGTCAGTGCTGCGCAGCTCAAATGTAACTCGGCTTAGTTTCACTTTCGTTTCGTTTGCTGTTTGATGTTTCTCATATGCAACAGAAATTTAATCGCTTATGAGTTGATCAACGCGGTGTTCGCGCCAGTGCGACCGATCACAAAAATTAGTCTCACTGACAGAAAAAATGTGTCAGTCTGGACTCTGGAACCCTGTAATATGGAGCAGTAAACAAAAAAGCGCATCTGCGCAATTCATTAACACAGAGACACGCAGAATTGATATTTAAATAGTTGTTTTGCGGCTTAATATTTATAAATATCAGTCCATATCGTTATTTGATTTAAGTATAATGACCTACTTATGATTAATTTAAACCTTGACAAATTCCATGACATTCCGAGTTAAATGGTACCAACCGTTTGTGTGACTGGATTCCGCGTTTTCCGCATCGCAGAAATCAAAGGACCCTGCTACATATGAGATATGTCGCCGTTTTACTGGCAGATTGGTCCAGTCAGAAATACAAAATTTGATAAAACGAAGGTACCTCCAACCACCGCGTTGTTCAACTCATAAGTGCTTTAATTTCTGTTGCATATGAGAAACAAAAGCGAAACTAAACCGAGCTACGTTTGAGCTGCACAGCGCTGATCGTTTATCAGCTTGGACCGCAATGCAAACTTACACGAGCTTTATTCGGGAGCCAAAGTTGACTTCACGACACTGTTACTGCTGCGAGATCCAAGCATTTAAATTTGCCGCACACTGAAAAGGTTGCTGCTAGATCTAATTCTAGAAGCAGTATTCGCCTTGATGCCTTCCTGCCTTGGAAATAGAGCTTTCAGACGCAGCCATTTTCCTTATTTAGGAAAATGATATCAGATCGGTACGTGGGTTCAAGTACTCGCCGATACCGATACTAGAATTTTTTGTGGTATCGGTGGCATTTACCATTCAAGGCATTTTGAGGACACAACATCGTCAAGTAAGTAACTTTAACGGATGTTGCAGTATCCACTGTAGTTGTCCGCTAGTAAAAATGTAGATTTATCAGTCATTATCAGTGAATGAACCAGACCAGATGATATTACCTAACAAAGTTATCAGTCTCCTTGCTTACAGTGAGCACACCAGCTTTCTGGTTCAAACATATAACGTTATGGCTAATTAAACCAGTATTTCCACTTGCCATTGTATCGTGTTTGCTACAGTTTAGTTAAGGTTGTTGTTGGTTTAGGATGCGCTGCTGGCACTGGCAGGCTGGTGTGAGTGTGTGGAGGCGGGGCTAATTTGTGTATTCATAGAGCTGCCTATAGTAAATGAGGCAAGTGGAGTAGAATTACATTCAAGCTATTTTAAGGCATAAGAAAAAAGTTCACAAGAAAAAAAAACATTTAAATATGTCATTTTGATGATCAAAGATTTAAAGGGATAATTTAAAGGGATAACATTTTTGACTACAGGGGGACTTAAAAAAAAAAAAAAAGTGGTGTAGTGGTAAATGTCCTAAAAAAAAATATGGTATTTCCATGGTGCTTTTGTGTACTTTTCTATGGTTTACAGACAGAGGTAATGTTATGTTTTTAGGTACTAACGTGTGGTGTTAGTGTGTAAATAACAGTATTTGCATATAACACTAATATAATAATAGTCATTGCTAATTTGTGTGATTAGTGACTCACGCTTAGTTATAATTGTTAACATAGCTTTACTAATATGTACCTTTACACAGAACCGTGAGAGAACTGAAAGGAAAGTGGGTTTGTTATTGAGGTGGCTGTGTGAATAACAGCCTTTTTATGCAGGAAAGAAAGGAGGAAAGACTGTAATTAATGTAGAGGAACATTGGCACATTTCAGTAGTTGATACTAAGAACTTTATTAAAGGTATCGACTGAAAGAGGGTACAGATACTGATGTTCTCAACTACACAGATGACAGAATAAGACTCTATGCGGAAATATGTGGTGTTGTTTTTTGTGTAGTACTAGTAATTTGGCTTTTAGTTTTCAGATAGAGGAGGAGTGGTGCGAAACTTTTGGACTGAAAAATGTTAACAAAGTTCAGAGCTCTGACGAGAAATACAGCTCTGGGGTTCCTTAAGAATGGAAAGTAAAGAAAGTCTTTTTGTGTCCTTGTATTTTAATCTGTAAATCGATCTGATTTTAAACATGTTAGTGCGAGAAGGAAGTTGGAAGTGCTGAAAAGCAGTTCAGTGGCACATGGTACAAACAGAAAACAGAAGGTAGTTGAGTTTCCCAGAAGAATTGTTGTGTTTGAGTGTTCCCACAGTCATTGAGTTTAACTTATTTATTTATTTATAAATAAATAAACTCTGTATTGGTGTTGAGTAAATTGAATATTGCTTACAGGAAAATTAATAATGTGCTATTTGTAAGCAAAATTGTTCAGCTGATTTTTAATCAATAAATGGTTAAATTGATTTTTAGATTGGTGTGAATACTTTAGGAAATGAATCTGCAAATTAGCTTGAATTTGAATGATTCAGGGTTTTTTTTATTATTGGAAAGAAATGGAGCAAATTTAATTGTCTAACCGTGTTCATTTTCAGATTTAGACAGAAATCTTCTGATAAACAGGGCTAGTTTACGGATTTGAAACTTCTCATGCCAGGCTGTGAGAGAATAGAAACAGTAACTGTTGGTATGTTTTTGAAAAGGAACTGGAACTGACATAATTAGCCTAAAGTTTTCATTGTTTCAAAAGAACTATAAATGAAAATAAAAGTGCATGTCATATTCTTAGATGGGACATGCCAACATGTGTCCAAGTAAGTATTTTGAAGATTTGATTCAGTGATCCAGTGACCAGGTCTCCTACAACTAACTGAAATGTGACCTTGCTCTCTTGACTCCGAGGACTCAGTCCATTGCCATAATCAGAACTCTATGTGCGTGTCTGTCTCTCAAAGAGGAAATGCCATAGTCCAAGAATAAACATTCCTGCCCTTCTACTCAAATCGACCAATTGCAGACCACAGCACACCACCCCTGACTGGAACCCATTGGGCAGTTTGAATTTTGTTTCATTTGACTGTAGTAAGTGCAGATGAGAGGGATGGATGGATTGGGTTGGAGGGGAGTCAAAGAACATGAGAAAGGTTGTTGGAATGTCAGAAGGAAAGGGTGACGCCTCTGATGTCCCATTTAAGTGAGTTTACTGTGGAGAGAGCTGATGGTACAGTTATTTTTGTGGATGTTGTGGCCTTTAAAGGTCTCCACACTTCACTTCACACAAACTTTGACCATATTGAAATTTAAAATGCTATTTAAACCTGGAAATAATCAGTTTTACAATTTTTACTAATTTAAAATAATGAAACATTGTGGTGTGAAGTTTTTATTCTAATATATAAGTAGTCAGCATTTGAAGTGGATCAGAACCTTTCATCAAACTTGTCCTAAAACTAACCCAGTGTGTTCTTGTCTTAGGACAGTTTTGACCTTTTTAATCCACTTCAGATGTTGATTACTTGTAGATATGTTTTCTTTATTTTATATTATATAATATTATATTTAGACCACTTTTTGTCTGTATGTGTGTGTGTGTGAGTATCAAGCTGTTGTCATAACCTCAAATATGACCTCATCACATCAGTAAAATGTTGAAATCTTTTATACTAAATTGCAGGAAATGCTTAGTTGGTGACACTAAACTTGTGTCAACAGGAATTCATGACTGGGCCTTTAAGAATTTGTTAGGCAAGCTAAGATGTTGGTAAATCAAGCTATAAATTAAAGTTTGTGCCAAAAATACATGTTTTCACTAGTCTGTAGTAGTTGTAAAAAAAAATATCTGTATGTCGGCACATATTAATACTATTCTATTATGTGTCTTCTTACACTTAAATCGAGAAATATGTCAAAATACCCGTCTTCATGAACAGTCGGTTATGTCTTAAGAGAATGTACACAAATCACATGTGTATCATAAGATTCATTCGGTCCTAAAGTGACTGAGAGAAAATCATTGTTATACCTGCTTAAAAAACATAAAGCACCGTTTTCTTTTGTATATTTGTTCGGTTATGTTTATTTGTGCCATTGGTTGTATATTATTTATTTGTTCTTATTTTATTACTGACTTCACTTGTCTGATGTTTGACAATCTGTAATAATGTTTAAACTTTGTATAAATTATGCTATTAGTTTTTGCGTATTAGACTACAAAACTATGTAAAAAATACATTGTATGGGTCAAAATTATCAACTTTTTTTTTATGCCGAAAATCAGTGAAGACCATTTCTCACGAATATATTTTGTAAATTTCCTACATGAATATATCAAAACTTATTTTTTGATTGGTAATATGCTATATTTGGACAACTTTAAATGTGATTTTCTCAAAAAAAAAAAAAAAAAAAATATATATATATATATATATATATATATATATATATATATATATTTATATATATATATATATATATATATATATATATATATATATATATATATATATATATATATATATATATATATATATATATATATATATTTTTTTTTTTTTTTTTATTCTAACAAACCATACATCAATGGAAAGCTTGATGTACGAAATGCATGATTTATAAATATCAGTTTCAAAAAATTGACCCTTATGACTGGTTTTGTGTTGCAGGGTCAAATATGTGATGCAAACGGAGACATATCACAACAAAAAGTGCACCAGATTGACATGCATTTAACTTTCAAAATTCTTTTTGGTCTTTGAAGGTGCTTGTACTCGGCTTGAGGTTTTTCTGTCTCACTGTTTTCTCGCATTGCAGAAGTGTGAATAAAGAGTTTCTATATTAGCATTAATGTGGTTGTATCCGCTCTGTAGCTCTTTCTTCTTCCTGATATTCAATACACACTTGCATAATAGGCTCATATAACCTCACTGAAAAGAGGTTGTTCAGATTGTTCAGCTGCCTGAACAGAACTGTCTTTTACCATGAAATTATTTCTCTCACCAGATTTTCCTAATCTGTAATTTGCTTACAAAAACATCTGTAGACAACAAGCATATTTGAGGAACGGTGTCTATTAGACCAGAAGCACATATAACAAAGATGTAAATTCTTAACTAATGCATTGCAAACACACAGTCCTGTTTTGTACTTAACATTGCATTACACTGGCAGTAGCAAACATCAGTAATCCTTAAATGTTTTTGCCATTAAACCAAAAAGGTGGCTAGCTTTAAACATTTTTTAAGATTTGCTGAGAAATGTTTTGGGCCAATTAGTGAATTATCAATGGCATTTTATTTCACATCAGGCATTTTGTGCATGTCTAACAAGTTTATAATTGATACCTAAAAAAGATAGACACTTGCCAGGTTGTGATACACATCTATATTGTCTTTTATTTGATCAAAAGAGGAACCAAATAATGACAGAAGTAGAGAGGAAAAAACAGAAGTGAGGGGAAAAAAGAGACCTGAAAGTGAAGGAGTGAGTGAAGGAGTATCTGTAAACATTCCATTCTTGTAAAACGGTAATTGCGTAGTTTAAGGTGGGTGGAGTTAAATGGTGATTAAGTAGGGTTGTGCATACTGTATGTTTGGTGTATATGATGTGTATTTGTGTATATATTCACATATATAGGGCACCTCCTACTGGTGATTTGGTGTACATACAGGCAGGTTTTGATAGGAAAAAAGCAGGAAAATTTGAATGAAAAAAAAATTGTAAATATATATATATATATATATATATATATATATATATATATATATATATATATATATATATATATATATATATATATATATATATATATATATATATATATATATATATATATATACACACACACACACACACACACACACACACACACACACACACACACACATTTGCCTATATTTGCTTCTTCTTATTTATTTCTGCTCTGTTTTGTTTGTCTCACTAAACCTCTTTTTGTTGTTTGTATGTTTAGGTGCTTAACTCTTCAAAAAAACAAAACTCTCGCAATAACTTTAGTAGTTCAGTATTATTGGCAAATGCAGTCAATAATAAAAAGTAATGAAATCTGGAATAAGATTAAGTTTTTTTTCACTCCAGATGACTTCTTGGGTGTGACAATTTTAAGGATGCTAAATGTAAAAAAAAAATTAAAAATATGCTAACAGCAAACAGTTGTGTGCAAAATGTGGCACAGCTATATATGCAAAGTGGCATCAATGTAAAACAGTGCAAGCATGACCCTCTGTGTTTTTGTTTTGCAGGATCTGCAGATCGTGTACTCATACCTTCATGGCATGGAAGCGCTGTCCAACTTGAGGGAACACCAGCTCAGGTACGAGACCACAGTTTGTGTATGTAAGGCTAATTTTTTTACTACTTTACAGAGGGAATGTGCGTAACGCTGTTTATTTCACTTGCAGGTTGATGTGTGAGACAGTTCGATATGAACAGCATGAAGCTAATGAGGTTTTGTACTGGTGAGTATCAAAACGCGCATACACACTCAATACACTCTCACAAAGGTTGTCAGAAAATGTATCTCTATCTAGGTCAGTTTATCAGAGGTTTACATCAAAGTCACAAGGATGATTTTGTCCACACACACATCTGCTTACTCTCTCTGTCTCAGACACAAACACACACCGACATCTGTCTGGTGCTCAGTTCATTTAAATCTGTAACGTCCATCTACAGACGGGGATTAAGCTTCTAAAGGCTTTTTGAATATAGACACACTCTCTGTCTGTTAAATTGAAACATTCTGTTCAGGACCCCTGTTTGCTTGGGTTGCTGCTTATTTAATTAAAAGAATTTTCCACATTCATTACAATTTAAGCTCATTAACAGTATTAGTGAAACAATATCAGTTACCACAGAAAATATTTTAAAAATGAAGTAAAAATGAAAGCAGTTACACTGCATGTGAAGCCAGACAATAAATATTAAAATACACACGGTTTCAAATGTATAACCACAATACATAAACAATACAGTTGAGGTCAGAAATTTACAGAATCTATGTGGAATCTGTTGCATTTTACCAAAATAAGGATCATACAAAATGTATGTTATTTTTTATTTAGTGCTGACCTGAATAAGATATATCACATAAAAGATGTTTACATATAGTCCACAAGAGAAAATAATAGTTCAGTCACTTGATTAATACTGTGTTTTTTTTTTATTATTATTTGTTTATGAGTCCCTTGTTTGTCCTGAACAGTTAAACTGCTCGCTGTTCTTTAGAAAAATCCTTCAGGTCTCACAATTCTTTGGTTTTTCTGCATTTTTGTGTGTTTGAACCATTTCCAACAATGACTATGATTTTGAGATCCATCTTTTCACGTTGAGGACAACTGAGGGACTATTATGGAACTATTATAGAAGGTTCAAATGCTCATTGATGCTTCAGAAGGAGAAACAACGCATTAAGAGCCGGGGGTGAAAACTTTTAAACAGAATGTGTACATTTTTATTATTTTGCCTAAATATCTTTTTTTTTATTATTTTATTATTTAATATTTAGCTTTGTGCCTCAGAAGCTACAGAAGATACTTGCATACGTTATATTTACCCAGATTTTTTAATTCAAAAAGTTTTCACCCCAAAAAAATGTCTTATGGAAAAGTGAAGTCATGCTAGCTCATCAAAACCTGGAACATTCCCCATCGCTTATGTACTTTTTTCCCCATTCTTTTCCCCCACTTTTTTCTAACTGTAACCTCCCATTATCTGCAGTAAATCTTCACTGTGGTGCAATGTCTACATTAACCAGGCTGTCAAAGTCTGTACTTTCCAAAACACACAAAATCAGCCATGTGCTGCTTTTCGCTTGGGAATTGCGTTGTGCAAAATGCGTAGGCTCATATGGTTTCCCTCAGCATAGTTTAAAACCCACCAGTCTCAACCTCAGATGGCATGCCCAGGGACCACCAACAGTTTGTTCTCCGAATCTTTTTGCACACGAAAATTGTGAGTGCTTTCTTAAAAATAGCATGTTTCAGTCTGGGGAACATAATCATGTTTAGGTACTTGGTTACTGAGGAAGAGCCATCTTTTGAACATTCTATTTGAAGAATTCTGAAAAAAACGAAGTGAGTGTTGTGTACCATTACACCCCTACTCATTTCCTCTGGTCTTTCTAAAACAGTTCTTTGATATTGCATCCATGCACAAAACATTTAAAAAAAGGTTGTGGTTGGTCATTTTAAAAGCTGGGCAGATGGACTTTTCCCATCTAATTGGAAAAGTCTGTCTACGCAAGGCTAACAAACCACTGGTGCCCCTTTGCTCTGGGAACTACTGAATTGACCAAGATGCGTTCGCCCACATTTGTATGATTCATCACATTTGTTTTCTTTGCCCAACGTGGCATGTGCGTTGTTAGGTCACTACTCCACCCGGAATATAATAGTAAGAATGGACTAAAATAGAAGTTTTGTGTTTTTGTGGGTTTGTGGTTGTAATATATGTCTATGTTTGTGTTATAGTCCTGAAGACATTGGAACCTGCTGGTATATCCTCCTGTCTGGCTCAGTCTTTATAAAGGAGTCCATGTTTCTGCCCCGCAGCAGGTATGAGTGTTTTTTTTTGGCTCCATTGTTTCCGCTCTGTGTCCTGTTCAGTGTTTTGTGTGATGTATGTTGTTTTATTTCAGTTTTGGTAAGCGTTCTGCGGGTAGTTTGCGTCGTGGTTGTGAGTGTATCGTCCTTGAGGCTTCAGAAATGATTGTGGTGAGTTACACAGGCCTCTATATGTGCACTAAGTCATTTATCAGTGAAATGGGGATACAGTTAACCACTCCCTGTTTCTCTCAGGTGGACTATATGGATGACAACGATGAGTATTTCCAAAGACAAGCGTCTCATCGACAGTCCAGGAGAAGATTCCGCAAGATAAACCAGCGTGGAGAGCGACAGACTATAATCGATACAGTTGATCATTATCCTGTCAGCAAGCCCCCTCTGCCACCAGGATATCACTCGGTGTGTTCACACATATATATACAGTTTTAAATCTCCCCTTTTGATCACATTATGGATATGCACCTTATTCTTCAATGCGGAAGTAAGCGTATAGGTGAGACTTCCTGTTCATTGGCCGCTATAGGGAAATAACGAGAATAACAACAATGTGCAGTAAACCGTAACCAGTGTGTTCATAATTAAGATAAAACATTAACATAATATGGTAAGACACACAAATGTTCAATATCAAGCAGCAAAACGAGCTGTTTTATACAGCTAAAAATAGCTGGATGCAGATGAGACCGGAACCAGACCCATAAAATTTACAAATGGCCGCACCCGCTCTTACGGAAAGAAAATGGTGAATACAGATAGTTGCAGCTGTTAAAGTGTGGTCACATTAGCCAAATTTCCCAGGCAAAGAATCCCACATAGAAGCTTTCTCTTGGTCAATGCTGCAAATTTGTGAACCAGTTGGGAAATGTGTGTTTGGAAATCTTTTATTCATTTGCATAGATTCCTATTAAAATTACTGTATTTTAAGACAATTTCCCCCAAAAATGTGACTGGTAAATGTGGCTGCACCATAACACTTTATTTAGCATGATTTGATTTCAATGTTAGTGTGTGCATCTTAATACAAAACTGAGCTTATTAATTACTCATCTTGTGTTGTTTTTTAACATTTAAAAACACTATATTGCCAAAAGTATTGGTACCCTTCTAATGAACGGGTTTGACTACTTTAGTAATTTCCATTAGTACTAATCATAATGTTTAAGCATACAGTGATATTCTAGGGAATTGTGTCCTTCTAATTTTAGCGTATAAAGCAAGGTTCATAGAGAAATGTTTGATTCAGTCAGTGTGGAAGAACTTGACTGGTCTGCATAAAGCCAAGTCCTAATCACAGCTGAACACCTCTGGTGTGATTTTAAATGCAGACCTTGAGCCAAAAACTCAGACCAAACACCAAAGACTTGTGTATATGGATACAGTCATTTTAGACACTGACCAAAACCGAAGCAACAGAGATGGAAATACAATTTTTAACAAATAAATAATGCTTCCATCTTTGTTGCTAAGGTTTTGGAAGTGTCTTTTTCTGTTCTAAAGAAGGGAGTGCCCTAATACTTTTGTTCATATAGTGTATGTCATTGGAGTTTGGTGATGAGTTTTTGGCTCAAGGTCTGCATTTAAAGTCACACCAGAGGTGTTCAGCAGGGATTAGAATGTGGCTTATGCAGGCAAAACATTTCTCTACGAACCTTGCCTTATACACAGAGGCATTGTCATGTTAGAATAAAAAAGGGTTCTGTCCAAACTTTTGCTATAAAATATGCTTAAATATTAAGATTTGTACTCATGGAAATGACTAAAGTAGTCAACCTGCCAATATAGTGTATGTGCAGTGTCTCTGTATTTTTCTTCAAGTCAGCATGTGGAATGTGTATTAATGTGTTTTTAATTTTGTCTTGCTGCAGGAATGCTCAAAATCCCAGGTAATTACCTTTTAATACTATTGAATAATAATGTTTAAAGCTGCTTTGTGTATTTTTTTGGTTAAATGCTTTGTGTCAGAAAGCTATTATGTAAACCATTCATATGTTGATTCCCTCAAAAGGAGTAAAAGCTTGGACTCTGTAGGACAAAATACACATTGCAGCTTTCACACAGTTAACCGCACTGACACAGTGAAGCTGAAAGTATACTTCCCTTGTTTGCATTCTTGTGCTGATGTCCACACACTCCGTCTGCTTGGAACCCAAAATTTTGCTCATGCTGATTTATGCAAAGACAGCATTGTGTGTGTGAATGATTTGAGCAGTCTGAAACCAAGGTTCACTAGTTATTCTCACTGGAGGAGCACTGTCTGGCCCTGTTTACACCTAATTAAGATGCATTCATAATTCCAGTTACAAGTGAATTTACTAAATACAAATTTACAAGAGATAGTTGAACCAAAAAATGAAAATTCTGTGTTTAATTACTTGTCGTCCAAACCTGTAAGACCTTAGTTTATCTTCAGAATACAAATTAAGATATTTTTGATGAAATCCTAGAGCTTTCTGACCCTGCATAGACAGTAATGTAATGACCACGTTCAAAGACCAGAAAGGTGGTAAGAGTGTCGTTAAAATAGTCCACGTGAAATCAGTGGTTCAACCGCAATGTGTGTGGTGCTGCTGACGCAGGAGCCGGCACTCTGACGTAGAATATCCATCTCTTAGTTCAACATCTGTATTTTCGGTTCAAATAAGTAGAGCCAGGCAAAAAATTTCAAGTCATCCTCTCTGTAGAAAACATGTTTACAATGACTGTTTTATGTACAACGTGTGTCGTCTTCTGCTTGTGAGCAAGGCACACAGAAAGTTCTCGAATTTCATTAAAAATATCTTAATTTGTGTTCTTACGGGTCTTATGGGTTCAGAACGACATGAGGGTAAGTAATTGATGACAGAATTGTAATTTGTGTGTGAATTATCCCTTTAAGACCAGGTGTAAAGGGTAATGCATCATGGCTGACTGCTTGTGATAGGACCACTGCAAAAACATCAAATATACCAGGTGGAAACAGGGCCTTTGTCCTATAGAGTTGCTGCCTATATATAGTATTGCTCTTTAATCTGTCATTGATAAGGATGTGCACAAGTGTGTGTTTGCTTTTGTTTTGTAATGGAAATATATGTGCACCTTTACCATTTATAGTGTCTCCAAATTGTCTTCCAACTGCTGCCTTAGAAGACAGCACCCTATATAGACAGAAATCACTAGGTTTTGAAACAGAGCCATTCTTGTAATCTAGTAAAAGCTTCCCTATCTTCTTTTCTATCACTCTCAGATTTTCCCTTGTGGCACTTTGAGCATTTAAGTCTCTGTCTCTCTGCATTATTTTTTTTATTTTTTTTTTATTATCCCCTGACTTGTAATGGACCTGTTTATGATTGACAGCAGAAAGGCGGGCTCTTAACAGATATATGTGCCATCCTGATTGTTCAGTGAGCTGTCAATCATTGCAGGGTTGACCCTTGTGACTGGTTTAGTAGGGCAGTGGGTGTCAACCATCCCCCACCCCCCTCTGCCTAAACAATACCAGCCTCTTGATAATCCCATGATCTCGCTTTGGTGTGTGTGTGAATGGGACAGAGGGGCAGGGTCTGATGAAAATTGTGTCTGCAGAAACATCCCTCTCTGCCAGAGTGCTGTCTGTTACTGTGGTGATGGGCAGATTTCAGTAGAGAGGGATGCTCTCTCTGAGTGAGTGCGTTGGGGAGGCTGATATTTGAACATCAAATAGGTGCGGTTAGAACAGTGCGGTACAGAAAGAGACTGATAGTGTTTTAGAGGTTAGTTTAAATGCACATAGAATGGTTGGGCATTCAGTATTGCAGGCTATGAGACAGCTAGTCCTGTCTCATGGCTATGGAGTCAGGGGACAGGAGACCAGGACTGTGAGTATCACCTTCTCACACACACACTCTTGAAAAACACAAAAGCCTGTGGACAACAGCCATAATTCTTTAAATAGCTGGACTCTGGATAATTTGCAGCAAGGACTAAGTTTTGACATTAGCAGTGTACAAGCAGAAGTTGTTAGAATACGCAAATTCAAATTAATTTTTAATAAATAACTTTATTTAAATTATGTCCATAATTGGGCTGCTAGTTTTGGCATGCAGTCTAATTTCAGTTGAAATTATAATTTTTATTTAATTCAGTTTTAATTATTAATATTCATGCTTTTGTTTCTGGTTTCATTGTGCAATTAAATTTAATTTAAATTTGATTTTTTTTCATTAATTCAATTGAAATAGTTAATGCTCATAAATTTGTTTCTGGTTTTATGCAGTTCTATACTTGTTTTTGCATTTTTGCAGTTGTTTTGAAGTTGGTTTCCTGTCATCATTGTTTAATACACGTTGTTTTATATGTAGCCATTTGTAGTGATTTGTTTATGGGGTTACATTATTGAGTTTTCGAGTTGCGTGAGTATATGCTACATGTGATTTTGTTGTAGGGTCAGTGTATGTAGGCCATCTGATCTAGGACATCAGTACATGAACCCATCAACTTTACTGTAGTAAGCCTCAGGGTATGTTGTACAGTAGGGTGTTGGGTTTGTGTGTGTGCGTGTGTGTGTGTTAGCAGATCTAAACATTACTTTGGTCTATTAACTGAAATCTTCAGTCAATAATCCGTAAATTTGTTTACTTTTTGGACCTTTTTATGGTGCTGTGTGTTTGTTGGTATCAAGGAATTATGATTGCCAAGCCTGGAAAGGGTGTGTACATGCCACACTGATAGCAGTATTACTTCATTATGCATTTTATTTTTATCAACCAATAACTAAAATGATTCAGAGTAGATGGATTATTAAATGTTTAAAGTGCCACCATTTAGCTGAACTTGTGCGTGTGAGAATACATCCATTTCACTAAAGAGTAGTTGTGCTGATAATCACAAAGGGTTTACAATTAATCCTTGGTTTCCTGATGAATTAGATGGGAAAAACACTATATTTGTGCACATGCTCAAAAGCTTGTGTCAGAGAAGAATTGTTTTGTTGTCATGACATTTAGTTAACATGACATTTGAAGCTTTCTTGTAATGTGACATGCAATACTGCAGCAACAAAATATTTTTAAACAATAATTTGAATATAATTGTACATGCGGTATAATTAATTTTATTTATATTAATTGAAGTCTACATAAAATATTTGTAGATATTTGGGAGAAATTATAGAAATCGATACTTTAATTTAGCAAGGATGCTTTAAATTGATCAAAAGTGATGATAAAGACATAATGTTTATATATATAAATTACATTTTAACATTCATTTAAATAGAAAAGTTATTATAAGTAGTAAAAGTTATTCAAAATGTTTTTGCTGTATTTTGGATCAAATAAATGCCGACTTGTTGAGCAGAAGAGACTTCTTTAAAAACATAACTCTTACTGTTCAAACACTTTTGACTGGTAGTGTACATTTTAACTTCAAATCTATTATTTTATATTTAAAAAATGTTTAAACATGCTTATTTATGGCTTTTTATAACTTACATATGTATGTTTCTCTTGCAGCTTCCTGCTGACTTCTCAAAGCTTCACCCCTCGGACAGTTGCCACTCTCATATGACTTCCAGCCAATCACGTTCCAGCATTGCCAGCGATTCAGGAAGTAGCAGCCTATCAGATATTTACCAGGTGATAAAAGAGTTTCTATCCATCTAGAAAGCAATCTCCTTACACACTCTGCAACTGAAGCGCATCCTGACAGAGATTTATTGTGAACATCTGGGACACACACACACACACACACACACATTTAAATCCTGTTCTGTAAAGGACTCCCCCACCCTCCTCTGTGGTCCATCTGTCACCTCTCCATAACCTATTCATGTCTGTCCTCAAGCATACATACCTTTTGATCCACAGATCAACATTTCACATGCGCACACAAACATCCATCGCATTTACAAACACGGTTGTGCTCAGAGTACCAATACACACCACACACACACACACACTTTTGTATTGACATACCACCTGTATGCACAATCATATTCATGTGATTTGCTTTGTTTATTTGAAAATGCTGATCACAAAGAACAGAAAACTCTTATACCACAAATCATTTATCAGCTGTAAATGTCTGTGAACATCAGCTGAAAATTTATACTTGGGTGATTTATGTTACAGGCCACTGAAAGTGAATGTGGAGACATGGATCTGAGTGGGCTTCCTGAAACAGCAGTGGACTCGGACGAGGATGATGATGATGAGGATGTAGGGAGAGGAACAGACCCTCTTATGAGTCGCGATATTGTGAGGGACTGTCTGGAGAAAGATCCTATGGACCGTACAGATGATGACATTGGTACACTTTTGTGCTTTGAATTATTCAGTGATGGGAATTCACTATGCTATTTTCATTTACACTTTTGCTTTCATTTTCCTGTTCTCTTTCGGTATACAGAGCAGTTGCTGGAATTTGTACAGCAGCTTCCAGCATTTGCCAGTCTGAGTGTTTCGGTGCGGAGGGAACTCTGTGCCGTCATGGTGTTTGCGGTCGTGGAGCGGGCCGGAACCATCGTGCTCAACCACGGTGAAGAGGTGAGATGGGTCACATTGCTGCAATTACATCGCTACATTTGGGTTCAGCTCATAACAGGCAAATGTGTGTGTGTTTAAGCTGGACTCATGGTCAGTCATTCTGAATGGAGCAGTAGAGGTGATCTATCCAGACGGTGGCAGTGAGAGTGTGTGTATGGGTGGAAGTTTCGGTGTCTCCCCTTCTATGGAGAAACAGCTGATGACTGGAGTCATGAGGACCAAAGTGGACGATTGTCAGGTAAGACTGTGTGTCTACTAAGGATAGGAATGATTGTGAACTAGTTTTCCGTAAATTGAATCTAGATTTTATTTTATTCAAATTCTATTATATATATATATATATATTATATTCAGTCTATTTTAGATGGTGATAGGGTTAAAGGAGTCATGAACTGCCTTTTTTATTATTTTGTCCTTTTTTCAGAGGTAATTTTTCATAATTTGATCAAGATTTTGTATAAAAAACAGCATAATTAAGAAGTGATCTGATCAGATGCTACTGTGCAGATAGATGCTACTATGATTTAGGTTAAAAATGTGTAATTACTGAGTGCATATCAAACGATCTGTAATAGCATACAAAGCAATAGTGACCTCGTAATAAAAGCAGTTGGTTTTGATGGGCGGGGCTAAACAGGCAGTGATGTAGAAGCAAGTGTTGATCATCTTGTGCAGAGGCAGTGTTTAGCCACATCATAAAGTGACACATTTCACAACCGGTCATTTTGGCAGACTCAGTTTTGAGTTTTGAAATTTACAGTATGTTTTTATAGTACAATGAGCTCTTATGTCAAAATACCCATGGACTGAAAAAAATTTATTTTTTTCAGTCCATGGGCCCTTTAAAAATCCCATTCAAGGTTTATTTGTAACACAAATTATGCATAAAATGTCAACATAAAAAAAACACACCAGTGAACGTTACTATTTTGTGTGTGTGTGTGTGTGTGTGTGTAGTTTGTGTGTATTGCCCAGCAGGACTACTGCTGCATTCTGAATCAGGTTGAGCAAAACACACAGCGAGTGGAAGAGGAAGGAGAAATCGTCATGGTAAAAGAACACAGAGAACTCGACCGGACAGGCACCCGCAAGGGACACATTGTTGTCAAGGTATTTTTGTCTTTTAGAAAAATCTGACTGGCTTGAAAAAGTACTCCACTGGGAAATCAGGTTTCGGCTTTACAGTCTTGAAGCTGATGAATCTGGGCTATTTTAATCTCTTTTTTTTAGACTTTTTGTGCTATGAGAATGTAATAGCCCACAGAACTAGTACAACATACTTTTGAGAATAAACAATTGAACATCCCCTCCATATTTTGTGATCTAAAGTGTTTTTTTTGTTTTGTTTTTTGTTTTTTTTTCTACATACAACTTGGGTTCAGTTTTATTTTTATGCATTGATTATAAATTTATTAAATTGATTCTTAGTGACAGTAAAGACTCTGAACTACTGAAAATTCAGCTTTACCATAGTATAAATTACATTTTAAAATATATTAAAAAAAGAAAAGTTAATTTTAAATAGTAATAATATTTCACACTATTTTGCACAGTATAAATAAAATACTTCTTTCAAAAATGTTTAAAAGTCTTATGGACCTCAAACTTTTGAATAGTATTGTATGGTTAATTCACTTTAAAATGTGTGTTTTTTAGTATTTACTTTTACTAGAAAAGAAGAAAGATCTTTAAATGTGGTAATTTAACAGACAAATCTGATGTACATTTTTCAGGGTACTGCTGAAAGGCTGATGCAGCACTTAGTGGAGGATCATTCAGTTGTCGACCCCACCTATATTGAGGACTTCCTGTTGACCTATCGTACCTTCCTGCCCAGTCTGATTTTGGGACAGAGACTTCTTGACTGGTTTAATGACCCCAGTTTACGGGACAAGGTAGTGTGACTGAATCAACCATTTCTCACGAAATATACATTAAGCTTGAGCTGGATGGGACTCACAGTTCTTGCCTCTCTCCTCTAATCAGGTAACCCGAGTTGTGTTGTTATGGGTTAACAATCACTTCAGTGACTTTGAAGGAGATCCTGATATGACCAGTTTTTTGGAGGAGTTCCAGAGCAATCTGGAAAGAGAGGTATAAACAGCATGCAAGCTTTGCTTTAATGCATATTTAAAATGCTTTAGTCATCACTTTATCAGGCAAGCATCGTTATTAACCTCCTCTATTTATCCAAACAGAAAATGACAGGTCAGTTGCGGTTGCTCAACATAGCTTGTGCTGCTAAAGCCAAACCCAGAGTGATTACTATAAATAGGCCTTCTCGAGAGATGCCCCTTCCCTTTACACTTGTTGGAGGAGCTGAACGTGGAACGCGCCTCTTTATCAGCAGTGTGGACATTGGTAGCAAAGCAGAGGAAGCAGGGCTTAAACGTGGAGACCAGGTGACACCTTTGAAACCTCAGTATAAAGCAGTGTTAAGATGCTGAAGCATGTTCTTTTACACTTTTGTTCTCCTCTAATCTTTTTCACACTCATACAGATATTGGAGGTGAATGGGCAGACGTTTGAGAATGTGCAGTTGTCCAAAGCAACTGAAATTCTCAAAAACAATACACAGCTCTGTATGAGTGTCAAAACCAACCTTCTGGGTGAGATTCCTACCTGAGATTCCTACACCTTCCAGTACACACAAGCTGTTGCTAAATATCTCTCAGTTTTGTTATAATTTACTCATTTACACTCTTCTCAGTCTTCAAGGAGCTGGTGGCCAGGGTGGCAGAGGAAAGGAAAAACGGCGTTCCTCATCTTCCAAAGATTGGTGATGGAAAGAAAAATAGCCGTTATTCTGTACCCGAACTTGGGGCTGGCTCTGATGTAATAGGTCAAGAGAAGATCAGCAAGAAGGTCAAAGCGCATACAGTGGGCGGCCGAAACAAACTCATGAAGATTCTAGACAAGACACGCATGAGCATCCTACCTCAGAAACCTTACAGGTATACAAGCACACAAACTCTTTTTCTGACACTATTGCTGACTTTTGAATCCTGAAAGAGAATGAGCATCAGTACAAATTTCACATCCACTGTTTTTGACGTATGTGTTAAATTCTGATTAATGTTCATATCCTACTGAGTTATGCTGAGTCATTGTGCTTTTGTTGTATAGTGACCTCGGGTTAGGGCAGACTCAGGATGACAGCATTGTAGGATTACGACAGAACAAACAGACTCAGCCCACTATGGCAGTCAGTGGAAATCTTTCATCCAGTAACCCTGACCTGGCCCAAGGCCAACAGCGCATTATCGACTACAGTATGCAGCCACCAGGTAAAAGCATACAGAATACTCAAATGCATACTCTAAAACCAGAATAAGATATTAATGTAATATAATTATATATCTTATCTCAGTAGCGTGTGTGCTTATATGCACTGTATATGTGTGTATGTGTATGTGTGTATATATACACTATGTTTACATAGTCCACAAGAGAACATACTAGTTGAATTTATAAAAATGACCTTTTTAGTTTTGGGATATTTGTTCATGAGTCCCTTGTTTGTCCTGGACAGATAAACTGCCCACTGTTCTTAAGAAAAATCCTTCAGGTCCCACAAATTCTGTTTTTTTTCAGCATTTTTGTGTATTTGAACCCTTTTCAACAATCACTGTATGATTATAAGATCCATCTTTTCACACTGCGGGCTGAGGAACTCATGCAACTATTACTGAAGGTTCAAACGCTCAATGTTTCAGAAGGAAACACAATGCAATAAGAGCCAGAGGGACATTTTTTTTTGAGTTTGAAGATCTTCTGGGAAACACTGTATGTTATTTCTATAGCTTCTAAAGGGCAGTACTAAATGAAAAAAAAAAAAAAAAAAAGAAGATATTTAGGCAAAATAAAAAAAAAATGTACACACCTGGCTCTTAAAGGACTAGTTCACTTTCAGAACAAAAATGTACAGATAATGTACTCACCCCCTTGTAATCCAAGATGTTCATGTCTTTCTTTCTTCAGTCATAAAGAAATTGTTCTTTGTAAACACTGGGTTGGTACTTCTGCAGCGTTGTAGAACTATTTTGAAGTTGGGGAAGAAAACGAGATGGGAATTTTTCAATATACACTAACTGTATTGACCCGGATCACACAGACTATGCATGCGCATCGCAGAGATGAGACAAGATGAGCGTTTGAGGTTAAAAAGTATATACATTGTCAGTTTGTTTCGAAAATAATTGATTGTTTCGCTAGATAAGACCCTTCTTCCTTGGCTGGGATTGTTTAGAGCCCTTTTGAAGCTTGATTTAAACTGCATTTTGGAAGTTCAAACTTGGGGGCATAATAGAAGTTCATTATATGGAAAGAAATCCTGAAATGTTTTCCTCAAAAAACATAATTTATTTACGATCAAAAGAAAGAAAAAGAAAGAAAGACATGAACATCTTTGATGTCAAGGGGGTGAGTACATTATCTGTACATTTTTGTTCTGAAAGTGAACTAATCCTTTAATGTATTGTTTTTCCTTCTGGAGCATCAGCGAGCGTTTGAACCTTCTGTAATAGTTGCATATGAGTTCCTCAGTTGTCCTCAGTGTGAAAAGATGGATCTCAACACAGAAATGCTGAAAAACCAAAGAATTTGTGGGACCTGATGGGTTTTTCCGAAGAACAGCAAGCAGTTTAACTGTTAAGGACAAACAACTACCACTAAAAAAAAACAGCTGTGGATCATTCAGGTAAAAACACAGTATTAAGAATCAAGTGTATGTAAACTTTTGAACAGGGTCATTTTTATAAATTCAACTATTATTTTTTTTTCTTGTGGGCTATATGTAAACATCTTGTGAAATCTTCACATTAGTGCTAAATAAAAATAACATGCATGTTGTGTGATCCCACTTATTTTGGTAAAATAATTTACACTTTGCAGATTATGCAAGGTGTATGTGTGTGTATATAATAAATATATATGAAGAGTTCAGATGCAAAAGCCTCTAAATCCATCTGACACATTTCTTCAAAAAATGCATTTTTATCAGGCTCCGATGTATAGGTTTCTATGTAAGTACTAGTACTTCTGATTGAGCTGAGGGCAGGATTTTAGCGAGTATATGATGGATGTATAATATGTGTCGAGAGCATTCACTCAGTATCATTATCTCATTTTTGACCGAGATGGCTTTTAGAAGGTTTTGCATCTGAACTCTTCATATATACAGGTCCTTCTCAAAAAATTAGCATATTGTGATAAAGTTCATTATTTTCTGTAATGTACTGATAAACATTAGACTTTCATATATTTTAGATTCATTACACACAACTCGAAGTAGTTCAAGCCTTTTATTGTTTTAATATTGATGATTTTGGCATACAGCTCATGAAAACCCAAAATTCCTATCTCAAAAAATTAGCATATTTCATCCGACCAATAAAAGAAAAGTGTTTTTAATACAAAAAAAGTCAACCTTCAAATAATTATGTTCAGTTATGCACTCAATACTTGGTCGGGAATCCTTTTCCAGAAATGACTGCTTCAATGCGGCGTGGCATGGAGGCAATCAGCCTGTGGCACTGCTGAGGTGTTATGGAGGCCCAGGATGCTTCGATAGCGGCCTTAAGCTCATCCAGAGTGTTGGGTCTTGCGTCTCTCAACTTTCTCTTCACAATATCCCACAGATTCTCTATGGGGTTCAGGTCAGGGGAGTTGGCAGGCCAATTGAGCACAGTAATACCATGGTCAGTAAACCATTTACCAGTGGTTTTGGCACTGTGAGCAGGTGCCAGGTCGTGCTGAAAAATGAAATCTTCATCTCCATGAAGCTTTTCAGCAGATGGAAGCATGAAGTGCTCCAAAATCTCCTGATAGCTAGCTGCATTGACCCTGCCCTTGATAAAACACAGTGGACCATGAACCAGGCTGGAAGTTTTTAAAAGCCTCAGGAATCTTTTGCAGGTGTTTAGAGTTAATTAGTTGATTCAGATGATTAGGTTAATAGCTCGTTTAGAGAACCTTTTCATGATATGCTAATTTTTTGAGATAGGAATTTTGGGTTTTCATGAGCTGTATGCCAAAATCATCAATATTAAAACAATAAAAGGCTTGAACTACTTCGAGTTGTGTGTAATGAATCTGAAATATATGAAAGTCTAATGTTTATCAGTACATTACAGAAAACAATGAACTTTATCACAATATGCTAATTTTTTGAGAAGGACCTGTATATATATATATATATATATATACATATAGACTTCAACTGTATATATAGACTTCAACTGTATATATAGACACTTAGACTTAATAATGGTTTTGATTTACATAGCACCTTCTGAACTTCACAACATAGTTTTTTAGACGATTGTTCAAACCTAATAACTGTTTGTTGTATTTTCACATATAATATAATGCTGCACATGACCTGGCTATGTTCTACATACAGCACCTTTGCTATAATTTTCTGCTCATAAATGCGTTCCACTCTACTGCTGCTTTTTGTGTTCCTTTCCTTTTATTATATTTGTGCGATTGTACTAATGATCCCGCTACCCTCTCCTTGCTCACAGCACCTGGATTTACTCGTGAGTATTTGTGCACTGCTGCGATTCTGCTCGTCTTTTTAGACACCTCTCCTTTAGTTCCACTCGTCTCTTTATACAGATAGCTGTTCGTCTTCATAGAAACCTGTCTTGCGTAATTGCCTGTCTATCTCTCTCTCAAAATTTGTAATACAGTTTTACCTAGTCGGCTGTATTTCCTTCTCACTGTTCGGCTTATCTTTTTAGCTCTGTATAGTATCATTCTTTTACAGATATTATTCATTTTTGCAAACTTGAGTCAGTGGCAATGTTTTCACGCTGATGGCATAACCATGGATAATCTGTCACTTGATGATTTAAAAAAAAAAAGTCTTATGGGAAATTCTCGTTTTCATGAAAGCAAAAAGGGTGTAGCTGTTGCCATGTATTTTTTGCCAGTGTTTTGCCAGTTGTCTGGCAAGCCTGACTCATGCTCTGGGTCAAATTAAACTTGTCTTAAGGCCGTGGGACTATATCCACACTTTATTACATTGTCTCTGTTTTATTTCAGTGGTCTGTCCCTGTAGATTGATATACTTTGTGCCATTTGCTGAACTTGCCACTGGGCCAAGTCATGTAGTTAAATTATCTTTCTTTTTTTCAGACTTTGACTGATGTACCACTCTTACTGCTTTGTCTTTTTTATATACAACTCTCTTTCTGTAGCTTCTGTTCCTGCTTAGCATTGCCTTAAAGTATCAACATTGCTTTTCAACATTTTCAAAAAAGCATAGCGAGTTGTAAAGTAATTATTAAAGTAATTGTAAAAGTAAAAACAATAAACTGTTTAAAAAAATATACACTATTTGATTGTTTCTACCACGTAACCCTATTATTTACCATCAGTGTCAAATTGGATATTTGTAAAATTTGATAAATGATTTTTGTTGGATATTGTGGTAACATTGTTTTTATTTCAGTATTAACATGTTACTGAAGAACCTGTATTTTTGACAGCTCTACTTTCCAGTTAAACTCTAAAAGTTCTTTTGCAGAAATTGCTTTGTCTTCATGTCACCTCTACTTCACTCTGAATGTACAGCTTTAGATGTTTGTACATATTTTATTTTCATTAGTGCCAAGACTTTTCCTCTGACTTCTGCTTGGTTGCCGGTTAACCTCTTTGTCTTTGTTAGTAGGGTTCCTTTCTTCTCTTTTCATCTGAATGTTACATCTTCCTCACAGGCATCTAGCTTGTCCGTTTACCTAATATAGTTCTAGAAGTTGCATGTAATCTGTGCTATACAGGAATGTTTGGATCCCAGTTCTGATTGAGGTTTACATACTTCTTAGACAGCTATTTATGGTTTGTTTGTTGACTTTTTTCATCCTCAGAATTGCAAGACCAGGTGCTGCGTGTTTTCAAGGCAGACCAACAAAGTCGTTACTTACTGATCAATAGAGACACCACAGCAAGAGACGCAGCCAATCAGGCGATGCGAGAGTTTGGCTTGACGGCAAGTCCTGAAGCTTATTCGCTGTGTGAGGTGTCAGTGACACAGGAGGGAGTTATCAAACAGAGACGGCTACCTGATCAACTCTCTAAACTGGCAGACAGGATACAACTAAGTGCCAGGTTTGGTCTTAAGCTACATTTTAAAAGTTGAATTGGTGGTTATGGTGTTTTGCTTTTAAATGTGATGGGTGTTTTTTCTGCTTGCTTTGTCAGGTACTACTTGAAGAGCAACATGGAGACAGAGACGCTGTGTTCGGATGTGGAAGCGCAGGAGATGCAGCGGGAATCTGTGGTCCCTTTGTTGTCCTTGAGCTCCATGGAGATAGCCAATCAGCTGTCAGCACGAAACTATCTGCTCTTCTCCAACATCGAACCAACAGATTACATCAGTGACCTCTTCAAGCTTCATCCACAAGAACCTCCCACCAACCTGCGCAACTTTGAGGGTCTTGTAAACCAGGAGACCTTCTGGGTGGCCACAGAGATAGTACAGGAAACCAATCTGGCCAAAAGAGTGAAGATCATCAAGCACTTTATAAAGATTGCCCTTCACTGCCGTGACTGCAAGAACTTTAACTCCATGTTTGCTATAATCAGGTAGAGTTTGTGTCTACTGAAGAGTTAGTTCACCCAAAAATTAATATTTTGTCATTAATTGGTTACCCTCATGTCGTTCCAAACCTGTAAGACCTTCGTTCATCTTCTAAAAACACAAATTCAAATATTTTTGATGAAATCCCAGAGCTTTCTGACCTGCAACACAGCTGACACGTTCAAGGCCCAAAGAGGTAGTAAGGATATCGTTAAAACAGTTCATGTGACATCAGTGGTCCAACCGCAATGTTATGAAGCTATAAGAATACTATTTGTGTCCAAAGAAAATAAATAAGGACTTTATTCAACAATTTCTTTTCTTGCGCCATGGCACGCATCTTAATTTGTCTTACAGGTTTGAAACAAGATGAGTGTGAGTAAATAATGAGAGTTTTTTGGGTGAACTAACACTGTAAGGGTCCTGTTTATCTTTTGCAGTGGGTTCAATCTAGCACCCGTCGCTCGGTTGAGATCTACATGGGATCGGTTGCCTGGAAAATATGAGAAGCTTCTTGCAGAATTACAGGATGTTTTCGACCCTTCTCGCAATATGGCCAAATACCGCAACCTCCTCAATAAACACAATCTACAGCCACCGGTCATCCCTCTGTTTCCTGTCATTAAGAAAGACCTTACCTTCCTCCATGAGGGTAACTTACATTTTTCTCTGTTCTTGTTGCCTAATAATTTGGAATTTGTTTGGAATATGAAGTATGAATCTGTCAAACTTGTGTGCTTATAGGAAACAACTCCAAAGTGGACGGTCTGGTGAATTTTGAGAAGTTGAGGATGATTGCGCGAGAGATCAGACATGTGGTTCGAATGGCTTCCATCACCATGGACCCTGCACTGCTTTTTAAGACTAGGTACACTCACTTACAGTAGTGTACACTTCCTCAGCAGTGATATTTCATACACAAAACCACATCAATAACCTTGAGATAAATTACACGCACACACACACACACACACACACACACACACACACACACTCTAGAGAGTTTTTCAAACTGGCTAAGCTGCATCGTTTCCTGCACAGGAAATGCAGCGTTATTGGTGACTGATTTAAACATGGCATACAAATAGTGCGCTATACAGGAGACTTGAAATAAAGCATTAAATATAAATTAAGCTTTTTTTTAGCAAACTGATTTTTTAACATAATTCATCTATATTAAGCAAAACTAAAAATTCTATTCACCTTGTCCAACATTTTCAATGAATTTTCCATTTGTGCCAAAGCGTTCTGTGTTTGCTGTTTACATGAAAGATACATATCTAAGGAAGTGTAATTAAGATGCCTACAGTTGAAGTCAAACATTTACAAACACCTTGCAGAATCTGCTAAATTTTGACCTGAGTAATATATTTCACATAAGACATTTACATATAGTCCACAAGAGAAAATAATAGTTGAATGACCCCGTTCAAAAGTTTACATACACTTGATTCTTAATACTGTGTTGTTTATCTGAATGATCCACAGCTGTTTTTTTTTTGTTTTGTTTTGTTTAGTGATAGTTGTTCATGAGTCCCTTGTTTGTCCTAAACCGTTAAACTGCCTGCTGTTCTTCAGAAAAATCCTTCAGGTCCCACAAATTATTAGTTTTTTTTTTTTTTTGCATTTTTTTGTATTTGAACCCTTTTCAAAAAATAAATATGATTTTGAGATCTTTTCACACTGAGGACAACTGATGCTTCAGAAGGAAACACAATGCATTAAGAGCCGGGGGGTAAAAACATTTTGAATTTGAGGATGAAGGTAAATGTAACTTATTTTGTCTTCTGGGAAATATGTAAGTATCTTCTGTAGCTTCTGAAGGGCAGTACTAAATGAAAAAATGTGATATTCTGTTCAAAATGCATCGTGTTTCCTTCTGGAGCATCAGTGAGTGTTTGAACCTTCTGTAATAGTTGCACATGAGCAATCCCTCAGCATCCCTCGGTTGTCCTCAGTGAGAAAAGATGGATCTCAAAATCATAGAGTCAAAAATGCTGAAAAACCAAAGAATTTGTGGGACCTGAAGGAGTTTTCTGAAGAACAGCAGGCAGTTTAACTGTTCGGGACAAACAAGGGACTCATGAACAACTATCACTAAAAAAAAAAAAAAAAAAAAAAAAAAAACACATCTGTGGATCATTCAGGTAACAACATAACGTGTATGTAAACTCTTGAACAGGGTCATTTTTATAAATTCAACTATTATTTTCTCTTGTGGACTATATGTAAATCTCTTTTATGTGAAAAATCTTATTCAGTTCAGTACTAAATCTAAAATAAGATTCTGCAAGGTGTATGTAAACATTAAGATGTTCCCTATGTAGACACTCACTAGGGATCGAAACTGAGCTAGTCTCTTAAGCAAATGTGGCATATATCCATTGCTGATAGTTTCTGCTCAGTCATTTGTGTGCTTGGTGTCTAACTGGACTTCTTGTTTTTGGGCTTTTGCTCTGTGGGCTTCACTGTCTAAGCACTAGTGTTGTATGTCTCCTTTTACTCAATCTCTTAATTTTCTTGTTCTTTGGCTCTTCGTGGCACTGTTTTAGGAAGAAAAAGTGGAGAAGTCTTGGGTAAGTGGGACTGCTAGTGTCTTTCTCTCTTTCTGTCTTTCAGTCTTTTTTTGCTGTGTGACACTAAACCACACTAACGCTTCCCTCTATAGTCTAGCTTGTTTTAGTTACACTGCATATGCAACATCTCATCTTTGACTTCCTTTTCCAAAATGCTCAGTGTCATTCACTAGAAAAGCATGAAGAGTGTTTCCAACAATCATTTATGTGGCTGTATAAAAATATTTTTGCTACTTAAGTAGGAATGTACATGCAGTGGGTTACATCATCAATCCCAGTTTAAAATGTAAAAATGTTAAGTCTTTTAAAAATATTACACATCAATTTAATGCATGTACAATCTATTATTAATCTGTTACTTCAGTCTTAAGTGTCACGTGATCCTTCAGAAATCATTCTAATATGCTGATTTATTATTAGAATGATCAATGTTGGAAACAGTTGTGCGGCCAAATATTTTTTTGCAACCAGTGATTCTTTTTTCAGGATTCTTTGATGAATAACAAGTTAAAAATAACAACATTTATTCAAAATATAAATGTTTTCTAACAATTTAAATCTATGCTATCACTTTTTATTAATTTAACACATCCTTGGTGAATAAAAGTATTAATTTCTTAAAAAAAAAAGAAAGAATACAAATTTACTGACCCCAAACTTTTGAACAGTAGTGTATATTCTTAGAAAACCTTTCTATTTTAAAGAAATGCTGTTCTTTTTTTAACCTTTTTTTTTGTTGATCAAAAAAGCGGCGCAACTGTTTCCAGCACTGATAATAAATCAGCATAATAGAATGATTTTTGAGGGATTATGCAACACTGAAGACTGGAGTAATGATTCTGGAAATTCAACTTTAATTACAGATATAAATACATTTTTAATGTAAATTAATATAGAAAAACATTGATTTACATAATAATACGTAATATTTCACAATATAATTTTTTTTCTGTATTTTTGATCAAGTGGAAACATCCTTAATAAGCATGCTTGATAAGATGTGTGTGTGTGTGTGTGTGTGTGTGTGTGTGTGTGTGTATATATATATATATATATATATATATATATACATAAAAGGAGATATTAAAAATGAATATCAACAACCTTCTGCCAGCACAGCTGTTGCAGAGACAGATTTTTTTATTACTAAATGGTTTAATAAATAGTTTTACTTCAGTTTTTATTTATTTTCAGTTCGTTCTGGTTGGTTAGTGCAAAAACGAAATAATTTTGATTTGGGATTTTAATAGTTGACTGCTTAGTTGCAGAATGAGTACCTGATTACTCATGCACATCCCTACTTTCTAGACATGCAAATATTTCCTTAACCTGTAGTTTTCTAAAATAGTCACCTATCTCAGTTCTTTTCTTTGTGCATGTTAAAAATAGTCTTGTTAATTCCCTAGCAAAGTTCTCTGGATGATTTATCTACTCGTCTTGCTAACTTGCGCTGTGCAGTAATGATATTTTGCATTACTTCAATGTGTGTTTTATGTGTATGTAGGTCTCTAAGTCAAGTGAGCAGCTCTTCTCTATCTGACATCGGAACAATGGGTGGGAAGAGGAAGGGGAGGCGGAGCTCTTTTCTCAGCGCTAAGAAACTTTATGAGGTGGAGATGATGAGCAGACGCGTGCGACAGTACCTGGACACGCACTCACACGAGAGCGATGAGGACAAACTCCATGAACTCTCTTTGCACTGTGAGCCTGCCAACAGCTCCAGTGAGTTGCACACATATTTTTAGAAAACCATCACCTTGCTATTTCATTGATTTATTGTGAATGAGATAAAAAGTTATTGATTATCAATAGCTAGTTGTCTTCTTTTAGATTCTTAGTTGTCATCTTGAGGAAACAATACAACAATAATGCTTGTTATTGTGATTATTTTATTTTAAAAGTTTTGGCGATTTAGGCTAGAATTGAAGTCAAAAATTTACACACACCTTGCAGAATCTGCAAAATGTTAATTATTTTACCAAAATAAGAAGGATCATATAAAATGCATGTTCTTTTTTATTTAGTACTGACCTGAATAAGATATTTCACATAAAAGATGTTTACATATAGTCCACGAGAGAAAACAACAGTTGAATTTATAAAAAGTGTGTGTGTTCCTAATAGTGTGTTGTTACCTGAATGATACACAGCTGTTTTTTCAGCAATAGTTGTTCATGAACAGTTAAACTGTCTGCTGTTCTTCTGAAAAATACACAACTTGTGTAACTGTTCAGGACAAACAAGGGACTTATGAACCACTATCACTAAAATGAATCATTCAGGTAACAACAGACTATTAAGAATAAGTGTATGTAAACTTTTGAACTGGGTCATTTTTATAAATTCAATGATTATTTTCTCGTGGACGATATGTAAACATCTTTTTTGTGAAATATCTTTTTCAGTGCAGTACTAAATATTTTATGATCCCTCTTATTTTGGTAAAATAATTAACATTTTGCAGATTCTTCAAACTTTTCACCTCAGCTGTATGTAAATGCAAACCAATAACTTTGTTCCATAGATATCCAAGACCTCGTTTAAAAAATCACACATTTAGATTTTTTTTTTTTTTTTTAAAAAGGCCCTGTTAAAGTTGCATGTGTTTATTCTTGTGGTTTCAGCACTGAAGAACTCAGGTGAGAGGAGACGAGTGGATGTATCTCCTGTTGGTCAAAGAAGCACCACTCTAAAACAAACTAATGGAAATCATGGTCGCAAGAAATCACTTAGCAAAGACTTACCACCATTTGGTAAGAGCTTGCTCTTGTTTTACCTACACAAATGATCTAAGTTCTAGTATCATTAGAGCACCCTCTGCTGGTGACTTGTAAGTCTTGTTTGTAGTGTTGATGAGGTTTTTGTGTCTGTGGGTGCCCAATCTCTTCAGTCTTTTCCTAAGATTTTGTCTCTTACAGAAGAAGGGCGGGACAGACAACGAAAGCCGCCAGAGGATAGCCAGTCAAATGCTTCGTCTCTCCTCTCCTCTCCACGTACCTCACCTCACATCACACCGAGAAAAGGTATGTACTGAAGATGTGTATCGAATTAGCTTAAGTCCATTGGGTAGTACTATATTTTGCAGTCTTTTGTTCTACGTGTTTTTTTCAGTGTATTTAATATAACAATTTCATGTCTTTAAGTATTTCACTTATGTTACTCTTAAAGGGTTATTTTCTTAAAAACTTAATATAACGTAAATGATGTCTCTTACGGAAATATATAGTAAAAAACCTTAAAAAATCCACATTGTTTCATACATATTTTGTGGGCACCATTATTTCAGTGAGGTGAAATACAACTACAAAAATAAAATACTGATACAATGCCACATTGTGCAGCTTTTGGGTGTAATTTTCAGTCATAGGGCAACAAGAGTAGCGATGCAAGTCTGCTTTCCTAGCGATAAGAAGAGGAGAATGAAATAGGAGGATGCTTGTGGACTAATAAAACTTCCTAAAAAACGCATCTTTGTTTTCTTCACATTAGCCTAATGCCTTTGAGGCTTTTAGTAGAGAGATGAGAGAAGCTAGATGCCATTCTGGCAGGATGTAAACATGCCAAAGCTTGTCATGACGCTGCAGCCACTAATGGTGTCTCTCAGTGTGGATTTCACTCAATATGTCTGGGTGCGTTTAGAGTCCTTGTGGGCTCTAAATAGCAACAGGTAGTGCCAGTAGCTCACAGAGCGCAACCATTTTACATCAGCAAAATAATGGTGCCCCCCATAGTCTAAAATATGAATGTAATTATATGGATTTGTTAAAATACCGTAAATCTTTAAAGGACTAGTTCACTTTCAGAACAAAAATTTACAGATAATGTACTTATCCCCTTTCTTTCTTCATTTGTGAAAAAATTGTTTTTTGAGGAAAACATTTCAGGATTTCTCTCCATATAATGGATATGAATGGTGCCCCAAAGTTTGAACTTCCAAAATGCAGTTTAAATCCAACTTCAAATGATCCCAGACGATGAAGAAGGGTCTTATCTAGCGAAACGATTGGTTATTTTCTAAACAAATTGACAGTTTATATACTTTTTAACCACAAATGCTCATCTTGTCTCGTCTCTGTGATGCGCATGCGTAGTCTCTGTGATCCGGGTCAATACAGTTAGGGTATGTTGAAAAACTCCCATTTCATTTTCGTTTGTATGGAGAGAAATCCTGAAATGTTTTTCTCAAAAAAACATAATTTCTTTACGACTGAAGAAAGAAAGACATGAACATCTTGGATGACAAGGGGGTAAGTACATTATCTGTAATTTTTTGTTCTGAAAGTGAACTAATCCTTTTAAGGGATTTTCTACTACATATTTCTGTAAAAGACATCATTTAGTGTAGTAGTAGTTACACTGTAAGTGTGCATACTGCAAAATAAAGTGCAATTCAAAATTTTAATTAATATCTGTATGTATTAATGAACTGTAATAGGTATCTAATGCTTAATTGGATATTTTAATGCAGTGATTGCTGTTAATGTTGGTTTACTGTTTTAAAGTAACTGCATAATGTTTTAAAATGCTGTAAAATCAATTAAGTTTTTGTTACCTTAGCATGTTATATTACATTTTTCTTGAATGTCATGCAATGTTTAGTTAAATATACAGTTTTTGTAATAAGTGGTGTTTAAGAAATGCATATTTGAAATAATCAGTGTTCAAATGTGTTGAATGGATTCTTTTAAATTTAAAACCAATGAATTCAAATAAATTTAGTTCAGTGAACTCAGATTCACAATTCTGAAGAATAATAAATTCGCAGATATATTTAATGCTGTATTTTTTTACTTTCTTTTTTTTTTAATAGCCCCACAATTAGTGGTGAGTGAAGCATCAGATCAACTGAGTTTGTTAAGCTCCTCCTCCTCGGATCTCATCATGGTTGATGACCACACGCATGCTCAACCCCATACGCTTGCACACCCAGTCAGCACACGTAGAGCTGAACCTGACCAAATAAGCCTGGGGTAAGAGGTTTTACATGCATATACACTACCATTCAAAAGTTTTTGAACAGTAAGATTTTTTTTGTTTTTTTTAAAGAAGTCTCTTCTGCTCACCGAGCCTGCATTTATTTGATCCAGCAAAAACAATTTTGACACATTTTTACTATTTAAAATAACTGTTTTCTATTTGAATAAATTTTAACATGTAATTTTTTTCGTTACTCCAGTCACGTGATCCTTCAGAAATCATTCTAATATTCTGACTTGCTGCTCAAAAACATTTTTTCAGGTTTCTTTGATCAGTATTACAGACTTTAGTCTTTTGAATGGTATAGTGTATAATGCTACAAAAGCTTTTCAGTTAAATGCTGATCTTTGGATCTTTTTTTTTCCTGAATGTAAAAAAAAATGTAAAACTGATTTAAATATTGGTGATGATAATAAATCTTTCTTGAACAGCTAATCAGCATGTTAGGATGATTTCTAAAGGATCATGTGACACTGAAGACTTGAGTAATGATGCTGAAAGTTTAGCATTGATCACAGGAATAAATTACATTTTAAAATACATAGAACAGTTGTTTTAAATAGTGAAAATATTTCGAAATTTGACCCTTGTTGCTGTTCTTTGGATGAAATAAATGCAGGCTTGATGAGCGGAAGAGACTTACTGTTCAAAATTTTCTGACTGGTAGTGTAAGTACCAAAAAAGTCAGGTCTTTAGTAAATACAATTGGTCTAGTACCTTATTTTTAAATTCTATATCTCTTCTTTCAGGTCCTACTCCTTGACTCAGGATCAGTGTGACCGTGCGTCATTGGACGCAGCAGACAGTGGCCGTGGGAGCTGGACGTCCTGCTCCAGTGGTTCCCATGACAACATCCAAAGTATTCCACAGCGCGTGGGTTATTATGATAATCGTAGCTGGGAGACGCTGTCAGAAGGAATGGGGCGTAGTCACGTGACCACACCTACTGGTTACTGGGGTGATGAATTGGAAGGAGACACAGGAACGATAAAACGTAGAGGTGGAAAAGATGAGACTCCAAATGCAAACAAGACTACTCAGAGTCGGAGGGAGGGACGTTTTAGAGAGCCACCACCCACACCACCTGGTTATACTGCTCTGTCATTGGCTGAGGCAGACAGCCACAGTCATGCACATGGGCGCCGCCCACCAGACTACACAGCGGCTCTGCAGAGGTCTCGATTCCTTAAAAGGTCATGTGATCCTCCTCCACTTCACCCATCCAGTAGATTGCCAGCATACAACCACTGCCAGTCACCGCGACGAACACATCCAGATGGTGAGTGTTTGATTATGAAGTAATTACTCTACAAATATCACCAAAACATCACTCTAAATAAAAATAAATAAATAAATGAAAAAACGGATAATTTTACCAGTAGGCATACATTTATTTAATTTATTGTTTGGATAGTCATTCAACTTATTAAATAACAGTCAAGAAAGTAATATGTAGATTAACAATTGCTTAGCTTTAGAAATTTAAATGTATGATATAATATAATATATTATTTATATTGTGAGTTTATTGCTGTAGTTTTATAATAAAAAGGAAAAACAATTAAAAAGCAATTTCACAAACCTCAGTCATCTTAGATGTCTTCTCTGTGCTGATATCAGTGTTTTTATGTTACTCATGAGTATATGGCCATTTTAATCATGCTCCTAAAAACTTTCCAAATGTTCCCACAAAATTCAGTTTGAAAAGATTATATAATATTATATAATATAATATATTATTTATATTGTGAGTTTATTGCTGTAATTTATAACAAAAAGAAAAAACAATTAAAAAGCAATTTTAATGTTGCCTCTCAAAAACCTCAATCGTCTCAGAAGTCTTCTCTGTGCTGATATCAGTGTTTTTATGTTACTCATGAGTATATGGTTGTTTTAACATGCATGATCGTGCTCCTAAAAACTTTCCAAATGTTCCCACAAAATTCAGTTTGATAATATAATATAATATTTATATTGTGAGTTTATTGCTGTAGTTTATAATAAAAAGAAAAACAATTAAAAAGCAATTCTACACATTGCTAAATGTAAAATGAAATGTAATCAATAAAATAAATTAATCAATGTTAATAACTTAATAAAAAATAATCTATGTTGTTCATGAGCAGCAGTATTTTTGTTTTATTATTATTTTATTCTGTCTGTCTGTCTGTCTGTCTGTCAATCATCTGTCCGTCTGTCCATCCATCTATTTATCTATCATCCGTCTGTCTGTCTGTCTGTCTGTCTCTCTGTCAATCAATCATCTGTCTGTCTGTCCGTCCGTCTATCTATCATCTGTCCGTCCGTCTGTCTATCCATCTGTCTGTCCGTCTATTTATCTGTCTATCCATCTATCTTTCTATCCATCTGTCTATTTATCTGTCTATCCATCTGTCCATCGTCTATCTATCATCTGTCCATCTGTCTATTTATCTGTCTATCCGTCTGTCTATTTATCTGTCTGTCTATCCATCTGTCTGTCTGTCCGTCTATTTATCTGTCTATCCATCTATCTTTCTATCTGTCTGTCTATTTATGTCTATCCATCTGTCCATCCGTCTATCTATCATCTGTCCGTCTGTCTATTTATCTGTCTATCCGTCTGTCTGTCTATCCATCTGTCCATCCGTCTATCTATCATCTGTCCGTCTGTCTATTTATCTGTCTATCCGTCTGTCTGTCTATCCATCTGTCTGTTTATCTGTCTGTCTGTCTGTCTGTCTGTCTGTCTGTCTGTCTTTCTATTTATCTGTCTATCCATCTTTTTGTCTGTCCGTCTGTCTATTTATCTGTCTTTCTATCCGTCTGTCTGTCTGTTTATCTGTCCATCCGTCTATCCATCATCTGTCAGCCTGTCTGTTTATCTGTCCGTCTATCGGTCTATCTATCTTCCAGATAAATTCAATTCTAGTAATGAGATTTAATTTCCATTTTAGTTTAACAGTAATGATAACTCTGATCATGAGACACAATATCTATCCATCTGTTAAAACTGTTTTTTCTATTTTTTCTGTTTTTTTTTTTTTAATATTTGGAAATAATAAATCAAGCTTATATTGTCTTTTGTTTTGTTTTTCTCTACAGAAAACGAGCAGATATCTGCAGTCTAATAAGGGTCATTTCGCATCTCTGCCCCAAAGTTTGACAACATTCATATGGCAGTTGATATGAAATCATGGCCATGGACTGAACTACAGCAGTGTGTTTTGGACCTTCATGGAGATCACTGTAAAAGTGGACAGGAGCAGATAAAATGTTGGCACTTTTAACATAAGTTCTGCAAAACAAAGACAAGAAGGAACAAATGAAGCACACGGTCTCATTTTAAGTATAGCAAGATGAGAGGTGTTGCACATGATGCAGTTATCAGTGTTACAACCATAGAAACAGTATTTTTTCATTTGAAGTTTTAATCTGCAATGTTACTTTAGTCACGTGTTACAGAATCTGTATGTATGTCATGTGTGCGAGAGGGAGTGTTGAAATCAATCACAGAGGGAGATGTAGTTCTCTTCGGACACTTGAAGACAAAGAAAAGACTGAGCAGCTGCCTCTCACAAACCTCAATCGTCTCAGATGTCTTCTCTGTGTTGATATCAGTGTTTTTATGTTACTCATGAGTATATGGTTATTTTAACATGCCTAATCGTGCTCCTAAAAACTTTCCAAATGTTCCCACAAAATTCTGTTTGAAAAGATTTTATGTTTTGTATTTTTATTTAATTTTATCTGTCAGTACCATTGTTTCCGACTATCCGCGTGTATGGCACAAATCATGAATTGTTGCACAGATTTTCAGAAGCAAGAGATTGTAGTCAAGAATATATAAATTATAGTTGTTACATAGATAATAGGTGATCATATTATGGTCAGTAAATGCTTACAACAGTATATTTTACTTAGAATGTCATGAGTTTGTGATAGTTCACATGTATCGCTTGTGTTTCTACCCAGCCAAATCTATAAGAATCACATGTATTTCTACGTCTTTTACAAAGACAGCTGGCAAAGTCTGTAACTACTTTTGTATTTTTAATACAACTATTGTAAATATTGGTTATATTTTGTTAAAGATCTCAGAGACTTATTCTGTTTATTGGACTATTCAGCTACAAACAACTGAGGGAAAATAAACACTGTAGCAATGAAAGTCTTGTATCTTCATTTTTGTTACATTTGATGCTCTAATGTTGTGCACAAAGCATGTTAAACATGAAAAAATATAGATCTTTGGGAAATTGACAAAAGGGCAGTCTCCATGCTTTCTGATTGGCTAACACATCTGTTGATTCCTGACAGTTAGGGGGGACATTTTATACATGGTAAATTTAATAGTCTATATTATGTCACAAAATCTGTTTAATGAACAATTTTTTATTTTATTTTATTTTATTTTTTTTTGCGCAATAACAGTGAATTTATTTATTTTAAAACTTTAGTTATTTATAAAGACTATTTGTTTATTTTAAATGTTCTTAATTTATTTCTTTTAAAAGCTTATTTATTTAAAAAGCCTATTAAGTTATTTATGTTAAATGTTTATTGTTTCTTAAGCCTATTTATTTATTTATTTATAAAGTCTATTTATTTAGTTGTTTATTGTGAATGGTTTTATTTTAAAAGCTTTATTTGTTTATTTTAAATGTTATTTTATTTATTCATTAGGTTATTAAAAGCCTATTTATTTACTTATAAAACCTATATGCTTATTTTAAATATTCTTTAATTAATTGATTTTATTTTATTATTACTTTTTATTTATTTATTTTATTTTTTTTTTTTTTTTGCTTATTTTAAATGTTTTATTTATATTAAAAACCTATTTATGAAGCCTTTTTTTCTTTTTAGTCAAGACCTAAAGGTATGTACCTATACAGAATTTTTTTTTTTTATATTCACTAAAGTAAAAAGTGTGACCAATCAGTCAGTAATTTAATCAAAAGGTGATAGTAACTATATTTGTAATGTTACAAAAGACTTCTATTTCAAATAAATGCAGTTCTTTTGCATTTTATACACATCAAAGAATCCTGGAAAAAAGCATTAAAAAGATTTTTTGTTGTTGTACTAATTAATATTTATATAATATTTTTTAATTTATATTAATAATAATAATACTTTTTCAGGATTCTTTAATGAATAAAAAAGTGTGGAAGAACAGAATTTATTCGAAATAGAAATGTTTAGTAACAATATACACCACTGTTTTTTTTAAAGAAATTATTTTTATTCAGCAAGACTGTTATTATTTTTTGAATACATCCAAATATTTTTTTTAATTTATCAAAGCAGCACAACTGTTTCCCACATTGATGATAATCAGCATATTAAAATAAAAATTTCTGAAGGATCATGTGACACTGAAGACTGGCGTAATGATGCTACAAATTCAGCTTTGCATCACAGAAATAAATTATATTTTTAAGTATATTAAAATAGATAAGTTATTTCAAATTGTAATATTTCACATTACAGTTTAGATCAAATAAACAGCCTTGGTGAGCACAAGAGGCTTCTTTAAAAAAAGTGTGACACAGGCAGTGTGACACAGGATGTCCTCTTTAAGATACACTTTGACTTTTGAAATAGTTATTTATGGTCTCAGAAATATAACCAAATACACATACCGTCTCTTAGCATTCTGTCATAAGGTCTTCCAGCAGTAGGGGGCGCTGTGGGGCCGCTCGTGTTTTTGTGTTTCGCCGAAGGAGCGTGTCAGTCTTTCCTTCACTCTTGTTTTTGTATGTGAGCTGTAGCGTTTCTGTCTCTGGATGTGTCCTGTCCTCACCCACACAACGGACCTGTCTGCCGCTCGCTATCCGGTCACGTCAGTCACACTGACACCGTTTCCGAGGCCGATTTTCTTTTTTACATTCATTCGCGGAGCTGGACCCGCACACCAGGACTCAGTCCAGCCTGGTTCGGCTCGGTTCAGTGGACGGGACACAGCGGGGATTTAAACAACAGAGCCCGACCAGAGATGGAGAGACGCAGACTGATGTGAACGGAACCAGCGCTATGGAGATTCATCCACTGTAAGAGCTATGTGAATGTGTGTGTAAAAGAGAGAGATAGAGAGAGAGAGAGAGAGAGAGAGAGAGAGAGAGAGAGAGAGAGAGAGAGAGAGAGAGAGACCTGCTTGTGTTCACACTACTGTAATGTCAATATAGAGTAAATCTGTTCAGCCATAAGATCACATGACATCTCTGTCTTTGCCCACACACCTTCATCACTCTTTATGTCACATGTTTAGGAACTGATGTCACATTAGACAATTGCCATATAGTCACTTATTGTTAAATGGTAATATGGTGTGTGATGATGAGCCTGTGTGTGTGTGTGTGTGTGTGTGTGTGTGTGTGTGTGTGTGTGTGTTTCAGATGCACTAAGCTTTGCCATCATAAAGCTGTGGAGCTGAAGGATGATGTGTGTGAGAAACAGAGTGCGGTCACCATCAATCCACGTCACATGAGGAAAGCTTTCAGGATCATGAACGAGCTCCGCAGGTGTGTGTCTGTTTATGTGTGTGATACCGGTAAAAATGCAGTGCCTCTTAATAACACTAAGTTATTAAGTCTGTGTCTGCTCTTACTTGGATATTCATCTGTGGATCACAAAAGATGTTGGCAGAATGACAGCCTCACTCTGCCAGTATTCACTTTTATTGTATTAAAAAAAGATGCTGTTAATGTGAGTGGTGACTGAGGTTAACAATTCTGTCTAATATGGCATTTGGTGATCTACAGAAAAAAAAGAAAGTCAATTTTGGAATGTCATGAGGATGAGTAAACAAAGACAATATTTTCATTTTTGAATGACCATTATTAATTTTTAACTTAAATTAATTGAGACAAACCTTTGCAGGTGTGCATTACAATGTTATTTGTTGTTGAAACAGAGTTTTATATTAACACAGTTGCCACAGAAAGTATTTGGATGCTTTAACCACACTCAAAAATGGATAAATGACCTTGAATTTTGTAGCATAATAGCAAACCACACATGGCATTTATTTATTTGAACACAACTGTTTAAAAGTTTGGAGTCAGTTTTTTAAGATTTTTCTTTTATATATTTTTGAAGAAAGAAATTAATATTATTCAACAAGGTTGCATCATGTTGATCAAAAGTGACAAAAAAAATATGTGACCCTGGACCACAAAACCAGTCATAAGTGTCAATTTTTCGAAATTGAGATTTATACATCATCTGAAAGTTGAATAAACTTTCCATTGATGTATGGTTTGTTAGGATAGGACAATCTGAATACAACTATTTGAAAATCTGGAATCTGAGGGTGCAAAAAAATCAAAATATTGAGAAAATCGCCTTTAAAGTTGTCCAAATGAAGTTCTTAGCTATGTATATTACTAATCAAAAATTAAGTTTTGATGTATTTACAGTAGGAAATTTATGAAACATGGAACATGATCTTTACTTAATATCCTAATGATTGGCATAAAAGAAAAATCTGTCATTTTGACCTATACAATGTATTTTTGGCTATTGCCACAAATATACCCCAGCGACTTTTGGTCCAGGGTCATATATATATATATATATATATATATAATATTATTCTTTTGAACTTTTTATTTATCAAAGAATCCTGAGAAAATATGTCACAGTTTACATAAGAATATTAAGCAGCACAGTTTTTGCATTGATAAGAAATGTCTTTTGAGCATCAAATGATTTCTGAAAGATCATGTGACACTAAAGACAGGTGTAATGACTGCTAAAAATACAGCTTTGCCATCACAGGAATACATTACATTTTATTATTATGATTTATTAATTGTATTCAAGTGGTAAACAGTTATTTTAAATTTTATTCATATTGTGCAATATTTCTGTTTTTAGAAATTGACCCCAAACTTTTCAGGCTAAACATTTCAGTAATGCGTATCTTATGTTGAACACATAATTTAAGAAAAAAAAAAAATGCTTTGAGACACTTTCTGGTTGTCAAAAGTTATTGGAACATATCCATAATTAGTTCATGTGATGAACTATGCCAGCTATAGAAATTAATAATCTTATTTAGCAAGGATGCTTTAAATTAATCAAAAGTGATGATAAAGACAAATATAATGTTACAAAAGATTTCTATTTTAGATAAATGCCGTTCTTCTGAACTTTCGATTCATCAAAGAAACCTGAAAAATTCTACTCAGCTGTTAATAATAATAATAAATAATAATAAATGTTTTTTGAGCAAATCAGAATTTTAGAATGATTTCCGAAGGATCATGTGACTGGAGTAATGGTGCTAAAAATTCAGCTTTGAAATCACAGGAATAAATTACATTTTAAAATATAATCAAATAGAAAACAGTTATTAAAAAAGTAAACGTATTCCAAAATTTTACTGTTTTTGCTGTACTTTGGATCAAACAAATGCAGTGGTGAGCAGAAAAGACTTCTTTAAAAAAAATCAATAAAAAACTTTTGACTAGTAGTGTACATTCACTAAAAGTACCTTGAAACTAGCTGCTTAAAAATCATTGCAAAACTGCACTTCAAAAAAGTGAAGTTAGTTCTGCTGACTTACTTCCTGTAATTGCAGATGCTGCCAGGTTTGACGTTTGTAACGTTTAATGCAGTGTTATTAAGATATTTTGTCCAAATACTTTTTGTGGCCACTGTGTTGTGTGTAAGAAGTGATCACTATGTATGTATAAAGTCTTTCTTCTCTCTGCAGTCAGAGTGTGTTGTGTGATGTCACCATCATTGCGGAAGATGTGGAGATAGCTGCTCATCGAGTCGTCTTAGCTGCGGGGTGTCCGTACTTCCATGCTATGTTTACAGGTGAGAACGCACTCACGCACATTTACAGCAGTGGAGGTCACGCTAGGACAATCCATCTGCTACTGGACTATAGTATTAGTCTGGGAATAAAAAAAAAAAGCCAGAATCACATGCACACCTTATGTTTGAGTGTGTAATTACATAAAAAAATAAGAAGTCAAAAAAGAAAAGCTTTGATCTCATTATGAGAAATTGAAATGAGTCACTCAGGTTTTGTACTCTTCCCAAGGTTATCCTCTGAGCCTTATAAATAAATTTTTCATTCTGTGAATAGAGATGGAGCTGACACTAACATACACTACCAGTCAAAAGTTCAAGATTTTTAATGTTTTTTAAAGAAGTCTCTTCTGCTCACCAAGCCTGCATTTATTTTAACCAAAGTTCAGCAAAGTTTAAAATGTCATTTTATTCCTGTAATTTCAAAGCTGAGTTTTTAGCATCATTACTCCAGTCACATGGTCCTTCGGAAATCGTTCTAATATTCTGATTTGCTGCTCAAAGAATAGCATTTAGCATAGCATTAAGTAATAATTTCTAAATTTTTTCCCAAAAAATTATACTGACTTTTGAATGGTATAGTGTATAATGTTACAAAAGCTTTTTAGTTCAGATAAATGCTGATCTTTGGATCTTTCTATTCATCAAAGAATCCTGAATAATAATAAAAATAATAGTAAATATAGTAATAATAATAAAATGTAGCTTTGATTACAGAAAAAAAAACATTTAAAAATATATTCAAATAGAAAGCAGTTATTTTAAATAGTAAAAATATTTCTTAATATTACTGCTTTTGCTGTATTTTTGATCAAATAAATGCTGTCCAAAAACTTTTGACTGGTAGTGTACATGTTGTCATATATAGATGACTATTTGTGATTGTAGGAGAGATGACCGAGAGCCGTCAGAAGAAGGTTCGAATCAAAGAGATTGACGGCTGGACTCTGGGAATGCTGATAGACTATGTTTACACTGCTGAGATCCAAGTAACAGAGGAGAATGTGCAGGTAACTGAGTGTGTGGGTGACTGAAGCACCACGATTGTTTTTTGCATGCTCTGAAAACATAACCTTAAAACACAGTTGACTGAATGTGTATTCTTTTCATTTTGTGTTTTTTGGTATTACTCTGAGAGAACATAAAATCACATCCAGGAAGTGTGCATGCGTGTGTGTGTGTGTTGTGTGGGTGGGTGTCAGTAGCTTATGTGTCTGTGTCTGCACATTTGACTAGACGGAGGGTGTTGAAATCAGGACACATTTTTAAGGAAGGGACTCAAATCCAAACTTTGAAGCAAGGCCTAAAGGGTTAGTTCACCCCAAAAAAAAAATTAGCCCATGATTTACTCACCCTCAAGGCATCCTGGGTGTATATGACTTTCTTCTTTCAGACTAATCCAATCGTAGTTACGTTTAAAATTATCCTGGGTCTTCCAAGCTTTATGATGGCAGTGGGCAGGTGTTTCTGTTCAACAGTCCAAAAGAAGTCCAATAAACTGCATCCATTCAAAAAAAAAAGTCAAAAAAATAAAAAAACATCAAAAAAAGTGCTCCACAAGGCTCTGGAGGGTGAATAAAGGCCTCCTGTAGTGAACTGATGCATTTTTGTAAGAAAAATATCTATTTAAAAGTATGAAAGGAGAGTTTGTAAAGAAAAATGTCAGATTTCGAAACCAAGAGGAGACTGGTTTCCCTTGCTAAAATAAGGAAACTTTGCTTCCTTTGCTCCTGTAAAAAACATGGTTTTCGCAAGGTCAGCAATGCATGTGCAACGTATACATCCTACGTCATCAGCCTGGAATGGCTTGCATGTATGACAGTTGGCGTAAGCTAAAGAAAAGTAATTATTACATTTTAAATGTGGATATTTTTCTTACAAAAATGCATCGGTACAGGAGGTCTTTTTAGCTGTGTAAGGTACTTTTTATTATGGATGGATGTGCTTTATTGGACTTCTTTTAGATTGTTGAACAGAAACACCCACCCACTGCCATTATAAAGCTTGGAAAAGTTAGGACAATTTTTAATATAATTCTGATTGGATTCGACTGAAAGAAGAAAGTCATATACAGTGCACAGTAGTACACTACACCCCCCTCTAAATAAATATAAAATATGTATTTACTGTATGATCACTAATATAATTCATGGAAAGACTGCAAAATTGAAATTTATGAAGCATATACTTAATTAAAAAAATGCCAATATGTTCTGTAAAATGCATAAATTAGCCAGTTTGTTTAAATGAAGGATTGCAGAAATGTGTGCTCCCTAGATCTAATTCAGCAAATGTATAATATTCTAGTACTTAGTATGTCCTCCATAACACTAAGTACACTGCTCTGACCCTTCTTGGCACTGAGTGTACAAGTTCATGACAAATTGTCACATATGTTCTGTTTAACTCTTGGAGGACGACCTCCTTAAATGCCCTGGTTGGACAGAATGTCCAACAATTGCTCAAGAGTGTTAAGACTGGGTGAAATGCTTTTCCGCTGAAGGATTTTCGCCTTGGGAGAATGAATATCTTCATTGTCATGTTGAAAAAATGGCCAAAAACTCAAGGATTGAATGAGGAGAGGGTAGCATCTTCTGTTGCAGGTTTTTGTTTTACATCACTCAGTGGTGTGTGAATTGATGACAGCATTGATAAAGTACAACTCACTCACACCTTCAGCACTCATACATCGCTATGTAAGAGCTTTACTACCACTGCATATCACTGTGGGAACCAGACTTCTTACTGTACTCCTCCTATAGCAACACCATAGCATTTTGGATGCTGTTAGATCCGAAATGATTGAGTATGGATTCTCCGAAATATTTTGTGAATATGGGCCTTGGGAAAAGCTAAATGAGTTTATTGTGCTTTGACTACAGTAGGTAGTTCTGGTGTGGATAAACAACCATGCATGTTACTTCTGCAGGCTGTATATTACTCTGAGAGATAAACAGTTACTCTTTTTTAGCTTTTGTCGGCTCTGAGACACTTTCTTAGTGTTTCTCCTGCTCATTTTATAACAAAAGCTCACTCATCACTAAATTAAATCTTAAAGTGAAGGCCTGATTATTTCAGCCTTGTCACAAATCCATTGTTTTTTGAATGTCAGTGTTACTTGCTTAAAATAATGATTTGGTATTACTCTTGTACCATTGTCCTCTTTTTTTGCTAAGAAATAAATCATCTGACAGTTCTCTCCCAAGTGGTTTCATTGTTGCCAGCATTAAGTCAGAGTATAATTCAATGGGCAATAAAACACTTTTAATTTTCAGGAAATGACTTCTCTTTTAAAGTTTTGGTTCAATATAGTTACCTGTTGATCAGAAATTGCCTTAAACCTACACAATTTTTTATTTTGTTTTAGTAACTTTCAGTAGGGTGTATTCATTTTTGCAACATAAAATATTATCACTTTGGTAAGAAAATCTTATTTTCCTAAATAATTTCGCAATTCTTTGGTAATTGATAAAGCAGGCTTGTTGGAACATTTTATCTCCAAAGAACCCTAACATGTCTTCTAAGAGAAGAGTAATTGCTGAATTAGTTAGGTTTTTAGAAGGGGGTGTACTCATTTATGCTGTGCACTGTACATCTAGGATGCCTTAAGGGTGACTAAATTGTGATCTTATTTTCATTTTTGGGTGAACAACCCTTAACAACAATAAGAATAACCCAGGGCCAGCTGATGGTACCATAACCTGCAAAGTCCATAATTTATGCTGTCAATTCAGTTTGCATGTGCATTGAGCTTCTCTCATAAAGCAAGAAGAGGTGCAAAATTGAAGTGAAGGGTGTACATACAGGACACTTTCTTCCACTAATAAAACAGCCAGATAAACTGCAACTTGGCCTACTTTTAACTTGATGCAACACTAAGTGGTGCGAGATGCTTAAAAAACAGTGAGACACAATGCAAAGATGACCATTTTACACGTCCAATATAGGTTCACAGGAGAGAGTTCTGTGTTTATGCTTCCCTCATGTCCAAACCTGTAAGACCTTTGTTCATCTTCAGAATACAAATGAAAATATTTTTAATGAAACCCGAGAGCTTTCTGACCCTGCATAGACAGCAACGCAACTGACACAATCAAGGCCCAGAAAGGTAGTAAGGACATTGTTAAAGTAGTTCTTGTGACATCAGTGGTTTAACCATAATGTTTAACCAAAAACTCTTGCTCCTGCGTCAGCAGCACAGCACGCATGTGAATGCACGTCAGACACTGACGCGGAAGAAATTGCTGTTTATTTTTGTTTTCTTTGTACATGGACTATTTTAATGATGTCCTTACTACTTTTCTGAGCCTTAAACGTGGTAGCTGTGTTGCTGTCTGTGCAGGGTTAGAAAGCTTTTGATTTTTCTCAAAAATATCTTAATTTGTGTTCTCAAGATGAACTAAGGTCTTATGTGTTTGGAACGATATGAGGGCGAGTAATTACTGATAGAATTTTTGAGTCAACTATCCCTTAATGCCTGTAAAATTCCTGCCAGGGCAAGAGAAAATACAGCAGAAAAAAATCTTAAAGGGCTTATTTGAGGCTGTGTGTGAGGTCTTTTCTGTTTGTGTGTGCGTGTGTTCAGGTGCTCTTGCCCGCCGCTGGTCTTCTGCAGCTACAGGAAGTTAAAAAGGCCTGCTGCGAGTTTCTCATAACTCAACTTCACCCAACCAACTGCCTCGGTATCCGCGCTTTTGCCGATTTGCACGCCTGCACGGAGCTGCTCAATCTTGCCAACACGTACGCAGGTGTGTGTCTATCCATAATAGAGAAAAGTAAGAAATTCATGCACACGATAGTCATAAAAGTCATGTTCCTTATTAGATGTGTGTCAGTAACTCTGTTTGACAGCCTCAATCTCTCTCTCCCACTCATTGACACTCACAGAGCAACACTTCTCAGAGGTCGTGCAGAGTGAGGAGTTTCTCAATCTGGGCATGGAGCAAGTGTGCAGCCTCATAGCGAGTGACAAACTGACCATTCCATCAGAAGAAAAGGTAACGTCATGTTTGATGGGAGGCTTGTATGGCTGCTAGTGATCTGTAACTATAGCAGCACACAGGTGATTTTATCATGCAGACTTTCGCAGCTCTGTTGCCATGGTAACATACTGCTGGTACAATAACACTATGGGAATAGCTGTAGCTGCTGGTGAGAGTTTGTTGGTCGTCATGGAAACAGGAGTTGGAAGATGCAAGGCGTGGGCACCATGCTGTTTTTTTTGCCATGGCAACAGCAGCTTCTAAAGATATCATATTTTTATGTTTTTAATAGTTAATTTTAGTGCTACGTCTGGCTTGTTCCACCTGGTTTTAACATCACTCTCTAGCCATAACAGAACCTGGTTAAACCTGGTATTGACATAAACATCTCTTCTGATCACTTAAGATCAGATTTTGAAGAGAATGCGCTTAATTTTTACTACATGCATTCAAATTTGAACAAATGCTTATTTCTAAAGAAAAGAAACCAGGAAATAATATACAGAAGAGCCCTGCAGACTCTAATGGCTGTGTGTCAAGGTCAAGTCTTTTTTTTTTTTTTCTTTTGGATCAGGAAGATTTTTTATGTTTTTTAAAGTCTCTTATGCTCACCAAGCCTGCATTTATTTGATCCAAATTACAGCAAAAGCTGTAATATTGTAAAATATTTTTGCTACTTAAAATAACTGCTTTCTATTTTAATATATTTTAAAATGTAATTGTAAAATGTGATCAAAGCTAAATTTTCAGCATCATTACTCCAGTCTTCAGTATCACATTATTCTTCAGAAATCATTTAAATCCAATATTTAAAACGGTTGAGTACTTTCAGGATTCTTTGATGAACAGAAAGACCCAAACATCAGCATTTCTCTGAAATAAAACTTTTGTAACATTATGCACTATACCATTAAAAAGCTTGGAGTCAGTATTTATTTATTTATTTTTATTTATTATTAATTTTTTTTTTTTTTGGTAAAGAAATTATAGAAGTTATAGAAGTTAATAGTATTAATAATTAGCAAGGATGCTAAAAAGTGATTATAAATACATGTATAATGTTACAAAAGACTTCTATTTCAGGTAAATGCTGTGTCTTCTGAACTTTCTATTCATCAAAGAATCCTGAAAATTTCTACTCAGCTGTTTTCAACATAATTATAAAAGTAACTAAATGTTTTTTAAATCAGAATTTTAAAATGATTTCTGAAGGATCATGGGACTGGAGTAAAGATGCTAAACATTTAGCTTTGAAATCACAGGAATAAATTTGATTTTAAAATGTATTCAAATAGAAAAAGTTATTTGAAATAGTAAAAATATTTCATAATTTTATTGTTTTTGTTTGGTGAGCGGAAGGTACCTCTATGAAAAACATCTTACTGTTCAAAAACTTTTGACTGATAGTGTATTTATAACTTTTTTTTTCCTTAATATATACGTATATATGTGTGCATTTATATATACATAATAAATATACACAGTACACACACATATTATGTGAACACAAACATTTTTATTATTTTAGATGCAATTAATTACTTACTAAACTTACTAATATACTAATACTTACTAATATAAAAACTTCAAAATTACCAAAAAAGTAAGCTAAAATTATAACTGCTAATATAAATATAAAAAAATAAAATATAAATAAAAACTATAATAACATATAAATAATTCTAAAATGACCAAAAAAAAAACATCATAAGCACATGTATTCAAAGTGTAACAAGATATGTTATTACTTTTTACTTGATGGTTGCTCCACATTAAAGGGATAGTTCAGCCAAAAATGAAAATTTTGTCATCATTGACTCATTTTCAAGCCTGTATGAATTTCTTTTTTTATGTTAAACACAAAAGAAGATCTTTTGAAGAATGCTGGTAATCAAACAATGGTCCCCATTGGCTTCCATAGTATTTCTTTGCCTACTATGGAAGTCAGTGGGGACCAACAACTGTTAAATAGTTAAACATTAAACATGGATACAAAGAGTATGTTTCTGAGAACTTGGCACGTTAATGAAAATGATTTTATTGTGGACACTTTGTCATTTGTTAGTGCAATTGAATGATTGCCAGATGAGTAGGTGGTGCTTTGATGTTGAACATGACATTAGTGCTCACACACTACACTACTACTAATGTGATGTGGTCATATGCATTTTTAACTCTTTCTAATCTGTATGTGATTGCAGTTCAGATCTCAGATATTTTGAACCTTGTTTTCACCTATGTTTCATGCTGGTGATTTGTCACTGAATCATAGGTATAGCAGATGAGACTGGTATTTTTGTTTATAGGTATTTGAAGCGGTCATAGCTTGGGTCACGCATGATAAAGATGTGCGTCAGGAACACATGGCTCATCTGATGGAGCATGTTCGCTTGCCTCTTCTTTCCAGAGAATACCTTGTACAGGTACGTGTGCATGAGTAATGCAATAGTACGTGAGTATTTGCTTTGATGTTCTTTAGTTGTAATTTAAGTTCATGTGTGTATGTAGAGGGTGGAGGAGGAAACTTTAGTGAAGAACAGCAGCGCCTGTAAAGACTACCTAATTGAAGCCATGAAGTACCACCTGCTGCCGGCCGAGCAGCGCTCTCTGATGAAGACCATACGGACCAGAGTGAGAACACCCATCAGCTACCCAAAGGTTTGTCTGGACAGTCTTGATGATGGGCTTTTTTTATTTTAGACATTTTCATTAGATGTAAAATATGAAAGCCTGTTTCTGCCACTTTTTATCTCACAATTATGACTTTTTTCTCAAAATTGTGAGATATAAACTCGCAATTGCGAGTTATAAAGGCAGAATTGTTTTGATATAAACTAGCAATTGGGAATTCTGACATAAAAACTTAAAATTCTGTCTTTTTTCTCACAAATGCGAGTTTATATCTTTTTTTGCGTTTTTTCGCAATTCAGACATTTTTTCTCAGAATTGTGTTAATACACTCACAATTGTGAGTTATAAAGTCAGAATTGTTCGATATAAAGTGGCAATTAGGAGTTATAAAGTCAGAATTTTGAGATGAAAGTCACAATTCTGACATTTTTTCTCACAAATGCAAGTTTATAGCTTGCAATTTTGACTTTTTTTTCTCAGAATTGTGAGATATTGCAATTGAGTTATACGTCCAAATTTTGAGACTGATATGTTTTCAGAATTTATTTTTTATTTTTTGTGGCAGAAATGGACTTCCATAGTAAAGAGCAGGAAGTTGATGGAGATAGAACATGTTCTGCACATAATGTTGGTTTCAAACTCTTGCCACATATTTGAGCATCTATCGATACAAAACGCTGGTTAATGTCTCTGATGTCATTTGTGGACATTTTAGTTCAAATGTATTTAGAAAGTATTTTTAAAAAGTATTAAAACAAACAAAAAAAAAAGTTTAAAAAGTAATTGAAATGTAAATAGCCAATTTAATATCATATTTACATGACATAATATCAATATGATATGTACAAATGTCATTAAAATATTAAAAAAATATTCAAAACCATATAGATTTTAAGTTTATACACATGCCTTCATCTGATTACCATAAAAATTTAAGATGTACATTTTATAGTGCCCTATTGTTGTTTTAAAAAAGCACCCTATACAGAAAAAGAAAAGGTTTAAAATATAAGCCTGTGGATCTTAATTTATGATGTTAACCTTTCATTTTTTAGAAATATAAATAGCATTTATATTAAAACTGTATTCACTAAATGTAATAACATTTGAATTGATACCCAGCCCTAGAAACAACCACCATACAATGATAAAAAAATCCATCCTTTTTTTTCATTCCCAAAAAACCTAAACAGTCTCAATTATCAAGCCATTTAGATTTTCTGTGCAATATGACATCATACAGCGCAGGCCCTGCACACGGCTGTTGACGGACTTTCCCATATTAGCATATTTCCACCCTTTGTATGCTGTCCACCATTTTCTCAGCACTGGAGCAATTGTAGCGACAACATCTCTTAAGCAATGCAGGTGTTTTGTAGTTGGATGTAAAAGTGAACAAAAGTCTTAATTTTCTACCAACATGAGAGCCACTGAGGACACAATGGATTAGTTTTGTTTTTGATGGTAACATGCCACCAAATACACAAAAACATAAGGGGCGGGATGAGCAGTAGCTCATTATCATTTAAAGAGACATGCACCGAAATGGGTCACTGTCAAAAAGAGCCATTTTTGACTTGAGATAAAAAGGGTGTTGATCAAAATTAAGGAATTTTAACCAAAGTATGTTAACCCTAAAGAATCATACCAACTTCAGAGAAGCAGTGATCTAAAGGGTTTTGATTGTTGCCTTTTCTCATGTGTCTTAAAGGTGATGATGGTGGTAGGGGGACAGGCCCCTAAAGCCATCCGCAGTGTGGAGTGTTATGATTTCGAGGAGGAGAGATGGTTCCAAGTGGCAGAATTACCTTCCAGACGATGTCGAGCAGGTAAGCTGCACACTCATATCATTGACGAATGATTCACCTTAACAGCTCTGCTTGTTAGAACTTCACTTCATCCTTCCAGTACTGACTTGACCACCATGTTGCTTACTATAATTGCTTTGGTTCTAAAGGTTGTCATGGTGATACTGATTAACTGTGTACTGAAAATAATGTTGGATACTCTGGGTTATGTTATTTGCTGGGGAGTCTGATGTGATGTGTATGCTGCTAAAAACGTGGCACAATACTGTATACTGCACCATTGAAAAGTTTTGAACAGTAATGTTTTACATTTTAAAGAAGTCTCTTCTGTTTAGCAAGCCTGCATTTATTTAATCCAAAATACAGCAAAAGCAGCAGTATTGTAAAATATAATTTATTCCTGTGATCAAAGCTTAATTTTCAGCATTAAAACGCCATTCTTCAGTGTCACATGATCCTTCAGAAATCATTCTAATATTAGGGATGCATCGATCCGATACTCAGTATCGAAATCGGCTCCGATCCTGGCAATTTCCAGACAAGAAATTCGATATTGTGCGTATACTATTCTGTTATTGTTGAGCCCTACGAAAGGCACAAAAAACATTATAAAGCACCACAAAGTTCTTGTGCACTGTATTTCAAGTGTTCTGTAGCTGTTCCATAGTTTAATGTGAGGAACAAATGAATATTGAGTCATTAAATTCAAGTTCACGTAAACTCTTCTCTCCGCTGCAGCTGTCTGTCATCCTCCAGTCAGCAATCAAACTACGTGTTGTGTTCGGTTACTACAGTCAAAACAATGAAACTCCCTTTAAGAGCGCACGGTAACTGAGGTTTAAAACTGTTAAAAGAATAAAAGAAAAGGCTCAATAGACTAACGGACATATTTAATACACTACGCTTCAAAATCGCTTCCCTTTGTATCTTTGAACTTTTCTAATGCGGACTCGGAGGACTGCGCAGCTTGCGCACAGTGTTGCTTCAAGCGCATTATTCTGCGTATGTAATGCGCACCGTATTGCTTCAAGCGCACCAGTCTGCGTATGTAATGTGCACCGTATTGCTTTAAGCGCATCATTCTGCGCATGGGATGCGCACAACCGCTTTGTGCCGCTCTGTATGGGAGCCTTTAGTATTATAATACTTTTCTACGCAATGAAAGATTATCCTTCTTGTTCTGTCCTATCTATCATATGTTGATGCCTTCATTACTGTGTTAGACATTTAAAAGAAATGTATTTTAATTTTACAGCATATACTTGTATATAAATGTATTTGCTTGTTTTTTCATGAATGTACTTTACAACAATACAAACAGTAAAATGTAACAGTTTACCAGATTTAGTCTTACACTTATTTACTTTTATTTGTAAGTATCTTTTGCTGCTAAATTATCCATTAACCTAGTTTATAATGCATTTTTTCATTTTGTCATATATTATGATTACATTTTTTTTTTTTCATTAAAACGACATTGTCTATATGTGATAGATTGTGTTTAACACACAAAAGAGTGACGATCAGGTCAACACAAAGAAGTATAGAAATTCAACATTGATTAAAAAAAAGCTATGCTGATATCGGATTGGATCGGTATCGGCAGATACTCTGAACTTTTTGGATCGGATCGGTTCTGAAAAAATGGTATCGTTGCATCCCTATCTAATATGCTGATTTGCTGTTCAAGAAGCATTTTTTATTATTATTATCGTTATCATTATTATTTTTATCAATATTTAAAACAGTACTTTTTTGTACTTTTCTTTGATAAATAGAAAGGGATGGATAAATGGAATAAATTATAGAAAATACTTTTATTTAGCAAGTATGCTTTAAATTGATCAAACGTGATGATAAAGACATTTTATCATGTTACAAAAGATTTTTATTTCATGTAAATACTGTTCTTCTGAACTTTCTATTCATCAAAGATACCTAAAAAAATGATACTCAGCTGTTTTCAACAACAATAATAATAATAATAATAATAATAAACATTTTTTATGCAGCAAATCGGAATATTAGAATCAGGTGACTGCAGTAATGATGCTAAAAGTTCAGATTTGAAATCACAGGAATAAATTATATTTTAAAATCTATTCAAATTCAGATAGAAAGCAGTTAATAAATAGTAAAAATATTTCACAATTTTACTGTTTTGGCTGTACTTTGAATCAAATAAATGCAGGCTCGGTGAGCAGAAGAGACTTCTTTTAAAAACATTAAAAATCTTTTGACTTGTAGTGTAGAAATGTGAAAATACATTACTTAATTGCAGCAATATTTCATAATATTGCAGTTTTTACTGTATTTTTGATTAAATTAAATTAGTTTTAAAATGCTAAATAATTAAAGATCCATTGTTTTATAATTCATAGTCACGTATGCATATAACATTTAAAAGGACATGTGACAACTTTCCCCAATTAAAAAAAAAATCTTACACAACAGCGGTTACAAAAATGTTCATTTTTTTATTAATAATATTGGACAGTTGACAAAAATCTTTTTTTGTGTGTTTGTGTAGGTGTGGTGTACATGGGTGGTGTTGTATATGCTGTCGGGGGTTTTAACGGGTCGTTGCGAGTGAGGACAGTGGACGCGTATGACCCAGTAAAAGACGAGTGGTGTTGTGTCAGCAGCATGCAGGACCGGAGGTCAACTCTAGGCTCCGCTGTCCTCAGCGGACTGCTTTATGCTGTTGGCGGCTTTGATGGTAGCACAGGTAATACATGCACCATATATTCATTTATTGTGCATACTGTTTACATGGAGAAGTGCATAGCTGTTATGGTAACAATGCTCATTATTATGATGACAGTAATGAAAATGGAAATGATGAACATGTACTGTATTCCTACATCTGTGACCATGATGATGATGATGATGGTTTACAGGTTTAGCAACTGTAGAGGCATATAATGCTAAGTCCAATGAGTGGTTCCACGTCAGTCCCATGAACACGCGGCGTAGCAGTGTTGGAGTTGGCGTTGTTGGAGGTTAGTGACTGCCAGTCGCCATCTGTATATGTACAGCCATAGCCAGTAGAAGTACAGGGCTGTTCTGCTTGTGTCTGCATTTGATATTGATGAATTTTGAGTTTAAAAAGGGCCTAAACAAGAGTTTTTCAACCAAGGGAGCCTGTTATATACTGTAGAGAATTTCAGAATAATGAGTACAGTATACTGCCTATTAGTGTATTTGCATATTTAGTTTTGATGTTGCTTAGTGCTTACATTGTAAAGCTATTAAAGTAATAAGGATAATTATATAATAATAATAACCTCATAATTAATCATTTTATTCAGCAAGGTTGCATTTGATTGATTAAAATTGACAATAAAGACTTTAACATTTACATTTACATTTAATCATTTATTTATCCAAAGTGACTTACAAATGAGGACAATAGAAGCAGTCAAACCAGCAAAAGAGCAATACCGGTCAGTCTAATGCAATACACATAGCAAGGCTTATTTATTCATTGTAATAAATAAAAAGAATATAGAATTGAAATAAAATAGAGCAAGCTATCGTTAGACTGTTAAGTTATTGATATTATTTGTAGTAGAAAGAAAACAAGTAGATAAAATAAAAAAGAAATAGAGAATATTAGTGTTAGATGTTCATTTTGTAGATAAAAAAACCACATAGATAGAATAGAAGTAGGAGCACTTTCTGTTCTATTTCTGTTTTATGTACTTTTGCTTTTATTTAGAAATAAAACAGTAAAAGTGATGGTGAGTCAAGTTTTTTAAATAAATAACAAGAAAAAAAAATAGCGTAGAAATAGAATAGTGTGTACTAGTGTTAGAGGATCAAGTTGTTTAAAAAAAAGAAAAGTAGATAGAATAGAAATACAGTAGAGAGTGTTAGTGTCAGAGGGTCAATTTTTAACAAGTAAAAATAAAACAAGTAGATAGAATAGAAATAGAATAGAAAGTGCTAGTGTTAGGGTGTCAACTTTTACTTAAATAAATGGTGTTCTTTTGAATTTTCCATTCATTAAAGAATCCTGAAGAAAAAAAAATATCACGGTTTCCATCAAAATATTAAACAGTGATAATAGTAAAAAAAAAAAAATGTAACATTGATAATAGTAAAAAAAATAATAATAATTGAGCAACAATCAGCATATTAGAATGATTTCTATAGGATCATGTGACACTGAAGATTGAAGTAATGATGCTGAAAATTTAGCTTTGCCATTACAGGAAAATAAATACAATATTGGAATATATTTTAAAGTAGAAAAAAAAAATGTATTGATGATATTTTACAATATTACAGTTTTACTGCATCTTTGTTGAGAACACTTCAAAAACATTAAAAAATCTTACCAACCCAAACTGTTATCTTTAGGTGTGCATTATTAATATTGTGTTTAAAACATAAAATTGTACCTAATGCATTTTAACTTGGGATTGATAATGAAACACTAACTTAACTAGCTTTCTAATTTTAGCTTTTATTAAAGCTTATGATCTTAGTATTTTTTTGCTACAAATATTTCTATATTTTATTTAATTTTTTACAATGCATATTTTTATATTTTTAAACTATTGTTTTTTTTCAAACAGCTGATTGAACTGATTAAAAACTAATATTTCAAACTGTTTTGTAGGTCTGCTTTATGCAGTCGGAGGATATGACGGAGCAACACGTCAGTGTTTGAGTACTGTTGAGGCGTATAACCCCAACACCAATGAATGGTCTTACACAGCAGAGATGGGAACCCGCCGTAGTGGTGCAGGTAACACACGCACACAATCCTACACATGACTTCACACAACGCATGTCTGTGTAAACCACAAATGTTTGTGTTGGACAGGTGTAGGTGTATCAAAAGGTCTGCTGTATGCAGTAGGGGGGCACGACGGCCCCTTGGTTCGAAAGAGCTGTGAGGTTTATGACCCTGCCACTAACACATGGAAACAGGTGGCTGATATGAATATGTGTCGAAGGAATGCAGGTGAACAGCACAACATGTGTTACTCTGCCAGCTCACACACACACACACACACAATTCTAGCTGTGATGGTTTTGGATTAACAGTATATTTCAATCAAATTTGTCTGTGTTTCAGGTGTGTGTGCTGTAAATAACCTGCTATATGTGATTGGTGGCGATGATGGCTCATGCAACCTGGCTTCAGTGGAGTTCTACAATCCAAACACTGATAAATGGACTCTACTTTCCACCTGCATGAGCACAGGACGCAGCTACGCAGGTCAGAGAAAGAGGCTATTTTCAAAATAGCAAACCACTACTTTTTGTGGTATATATTTCATGTACTGTGAGCAGTAATGCACTATTCATTCAGAAGTTCATTGTCTTGGTACATTTTTTTTTTTAAAGTATCAATTTTTCCACAAAATAAGAAAAATTTAGCAGCACAACTGCTTTCAAGATTAATAATAATATTGAGCACCCAGTCAGCATATTAGAATGATTTCTGAAGGATCATGTGAGACTTAAGATTGCAGTAATGGCTGCACAGAATTAAATTACATGTACAAATACAAATTCAACTAAAAACAAAAATATCCTTTTTCATCTTAATATAATGATATAATATAATATAAATTTGCTATATTATGTAATATTTTTGAACAGTTTGAAAAGTTTTTAAACAGTAAGATTTTTTAAAGAACCAAGCCTGCGTTTATTTGATCCGAAGCAAAAATACAGCAAACAGTAATTTTTTGAAGTATTTATACTATTTAAAATAACTGTTTTCTATTTAAATATATTTTAAAATGTATTTATTCCTGTGATTGAATTTTTAGCATCATTACTCGTCACACAATCCTTCAGAAATCATTGTAATATTCTAATTTGCTGCTCAAAAACGTATAATTATTATTAATTATTATTATTATTATTATGTTGAAAACAGCTGAGTAGAATATTTTCAGGTTTCTTTGATGAATAGAAAGTTCAGAAGAACAGCGTTTATCTGAAATAGATCTTTTGTAACATTATAAATGTCTTTATCATCACTTTTGATCAAGTTATAGCATCCTTGCTAAAAAAAAAAAAACTAAAAAAAAAACTGTAATTTCCACCCCCCAAGCTTTTAAATGGTGAATAATGTTACAAAAGCGTTTTATTTCAGATAAATGCTGATCCTTTTATCTTTCTTTTCATCAAAGAATCCTGAAAAAATGTACTCAACTGTTTTAAATATTGATAATAATAATAATTATAATGTTTCTTGAACAACAAATCAGCATATTTGAATGATTTCTGAAGGATCATGCAACACTGAAGACTGGAGTAATGATGCTGAAAAGTTAGCTTTGACCACAGAAATAAATTACTTTTAAAATAAATTCGAATAGAAAACAGTTATTGTAAATCGTAAAAATATTTCACAATATTACTGATTTTGCTGTATTTTGGATCGAATAAATGCAGACTTGGTGAGCAGAAGAGTATTCTTTAAAAAACGTGAAAAATCCTACTGTTCAAACACTTTTGACTGCTAGTGGAGACATACATTTGCATATTAAAAAATGATTCAAGCAGAAGAGATATTTTAAAATGGCTTATTATTAGTCACATTAATCAACGAGTCATTAAACATCTTTATAAGACGTTTTAGTAAACTGCTTACAATATCAGTTCATTAGTTATGGATAAGAACAGAATAATGGTGTGATGCATTGCAATTCTTTTATGGAATGGGTTTAAATATTAATGGAGATGATGGAGTCTCCCACCGGATATAAAAAAGAGAGCATAGAGTGGAAAAGGGCTCCATCTAGTGGTTGTTTAGTGTAGTGGCATTTGTACCACATAGGACCTGCTGTTTTAAAGTCACAAATATTTAATCATTTTGCATGATAGACTTAAATATCAGCGAAGAGTTAATGTGAATAAATTGTATAAATCATTTTTTTCAAAAATCATGTTTATTATTTATGCTATCTTGTTTGCATTGTGTTTTATTGTGTTGGCTGTATTTTTGTAGCTCTTTTTTTGCTTTATATCAAAATAACCTGACTGCAATTTGGTTGAGATTAATTGGAATGCACAATGAAAAAACATGATTTCTGAGTTATCTGTTTTTGCAAATGAACTCTTCGTATGATTAAGTTAATTTAGCAGAGCCTTTTTAGAATGAGTATACTGACTTGCTGTCTGTTTGTGTAGGTGTGACTGTCATTGATAAGCCTCTCTGAGCGGCTGTGGAGTTGTTGAACACTTGAGCTGAAGCTGACGTACAGCAGAGGATTCGCTCACACTGAAGCTCTTACCATGGCTGAGGCTTCATCCTGGAACTGCTTCACCATGGACATGGCCTGGAGAAAACTGCTCTCTCTCTCTCTCTCTCTCTCTGTCTCTCTTTCTTTCTCTCTCTGTCTGTATCTCTCTCTCTCACACACACATTCACACACTCATTCAGATACGTAACTACAAGCATTCACACACTACCTCTTTTTGTCTCTAGTATATACACTTACACGCTCTTTATCTCTCTTTTCTCTTTTCTTTCTGTTTCTCTTGTTTGAGAGTAGTCAATGATGACGTTTATTGCACTTTGAGGAGCACTGACGAAGCAGAACCGAAACACTCGGAGAAAAGACTGGTGCGAATATTTGGCCAGCGCGTTTGCGTTTGAGCTGAGGGGACGGCCAGCGATTTTTTGCTGCTTGATCTTTTGATCCGAAGGAACCTCTTTTGATGGTTTTCGCTTGTTCAAATAAAGTTTGAGGGAAAATGTGTCTAGTGTAGGACCAGCACTTTGTTGCCTGTTGGAAGGTTTGTTTATGAAGTCACTGGACTTAAACCATCTTCTTTATGAAGGATGGACGATGATGTGAATTTCGTTTTATGGCTAGAGCTGAAACTTTGCTTGCGTATTTGCGAGGAGGCTCTCTGTTGAAGACGAACAAACTTTTACATTTTGCTATCTGTTTGCCAAACAGCATTTGAAGTCTTAAAGTTTGAACCGTCTGTTGTTGTTTCTTTTTCTTTTAATATCCTCTGGCTTTTTTCTCGTGGTCCGATCGTTGGAGAATTGCGATCTTTGAAACGTTAACGCGAATGCTTCGGCATGCACGATACTGTGGACTGATGCTGGTTGCTTGGGTATTAAACCGCTTTGCATGGTTCTAAATACTGATGTTTGTGTGCCATTCTTAAATTACTGCTGTACTCACTAACCAACGTGACGTGCTCTCTGTACTAGCGGTATTGAACACTGAAGAAGTATAAAGGTACTACTACTTATATAAATCTTTCTTTCTTTTCTCTCTTTCTCTTTTGTTTTGTTCTCTTCCTCTTCACTCTCTTTTTTCCGTCTTTGTTTTCTGTATCTTCAATGGCTTTCTCTATTCTGCTCTTGCTGTTTAGTAATTAACTCTCTTTAACTACTGTCACCAAGCCTATTAAAATCTATATATATATATATATATATATATATGTATGTATATATATATATATCTATCTATCTATATATATATATATATATATATATATATATATATAATACATGCATACAACAGTCTATTATTAATTGTCAGTCGAGAGGAATGTTGTGTTCTTGAAGTTTCATAACTTGTTTTATATCATTAATAATAAACATGCTTCTAGTAAATACACCTAACGTTAAAATTTTTTGTGTGCATTTGGGAGAGTGTTTGTGATATATTGTTAGCTACTGAGTATTTTCAGTGTGCCAGTGTGAACTTTTTTACTTAAAATATATCTTGATAAATTATGCATGTTTTTGGTACTAAATAATGTGGAGAAAATAAGAGTGAGAGAAGATCTTGTTTGACTACACCACTATTAACATTCCACTTTTAGAAAAAAAAAAAACATTTAAAACTTAAGATAAATTAAGAAAAATAATGCGATAAATGCAAACGGATACAAACGAACGTAGATTTAAAAACAAAATAAAATAAATGTAAGTGTAAAAGATTAAGGTAAGATTAAAATAATTTAATAAAAACAGTGTGGTAAATGCAAATAGATACAAACAAAGAAAGACAAAAAAGTAAATGCATCAACAAACATAAGATACAAATAAACAAATTCAGTAAATAAGATCAAAACAAATTAATGTTGAAAATAAATGTAAAAGATTAAGATGGTTAAAATATAAATTAACAAAAATAATCATAAATAATCATAGTCATAAATGCAAGTGGATACAAAATAAAAAAGATAAAAAAAACATCAATAACATAAAATATAAATAAATAAATTGTCAAAAATACATTTTAAAGATTAAGATCATATTAAAATTAACAATAATGTCAGAAAAGCAAAAAGACAAACGACAATTTAAAAAAAGAATACATCAACAAACAAGATTTAAATTAATCAATTCACATAGATACAAAATAAATAAAACATAAATGAGATCAAAACAAATTAATGTTGAAAGATTAAGATAAGGTTGAAATAAATTGACATAAAAACTAATGTCAAAAGCAAATACAAACAAAAAAATTAATATCATTTTAAATAACACATCAACAAACATAAGATTTAAATAAATAAATAAATAAGATAAAAACAAATTACTGTCGAAAATAAATGTTATTTTTGTTCAGTGTCATAAATGCAAATAGATAAACAAAAAATAGACAAAAAATACATCAAGATTTAAATAAATTAGATAAAATTGAAAAAAAATTGTTGAAAATAATTTAAAATATGAAGATAAGATTAAAATAAATGAACAACAATAATGAAACAAATGCAAATACAAACAAATAAATAGATTTAAAAAGTTAATAATAATAATAATAAAAAAATTATAAAAATATTTTAATAAATTTGATCAAAACAAATAAATGTTAATTTAATAATATTAATCATAATTCATGTAATAAATAATAATAAATGCAAATAGATGCAAACAAAAATAGATTTAGAAATACATAAACATGACATTTAAATAAATAAATGAATTAGATCAAAACTGTTTTTCTTTTTCTCCAAATTATAGTTTAGGCATATTTCTTTTATTTTTTCCACTTTTATTTTACAAATAAAATTAGTAAACAATAAAAATCAGATAAATAAATTTATAAATACATCAATAAAATTAAAACGCTTAAGTAAATATATACAAAAATAAATACAACAGTACAGTACTATGATTAAAAAAAACGTATTTATTTAAACTAAGTATTATCCAAATAATATTTGAGGCGTTGCTATAATACACCTTGTATACTGTCTCAATTCTTTATACAAAAAAATAAATAAATAAATAGTTCACTTTTACATTTTAAAATGGGGAGTCTCTCGCATATGACAATAATATTTGGTCTCCGTCGCATCTGAAAGACTAAAAATCCCTAACCTAATAAAGCACTTCATCATTGCTTGGAGGTGCAGTCCAGTCAGGTTATAAAAGACAAACGCGTTTATGATTGGCTAGTGCTGCGGAAACTCGAGGTCTGACTATCGTCAGTTCATTCCCTCAACCAATCAGTCTGTGGCCTCTGCCCGCATACGTCAATCTCCTTCTTGCCGCAGCCAATCAGCGCTCAGCCTCAGCCCTCACACATCGTCTCCTCTTGTCTCAGCCAATGGTCCTATGTAAAGTTCTATTACATTAAAAGCTACCGTTCTGCCAGCGCAGGTAGAAGAAGAGCTTCTCACAGGTGAGTCAACAACTCGTCCGTGCAGAAATGCAGACTCTCAATTTAAGATATTGGTTGGAATGTTATTTTAGAAACGCTAGATAAAGAAATACTTCCGCGTTTTACCTGGCCTAAATAGTTAGAGTTGCAGAAAGATGTAAACACAGGAGAAGGTAACGTTAGCGTAAATATTACTGTTGTACGACACAGTGCATTTGTTGTTTGGGAAATTATTTCGATAAATATTTGCATCTGAGAGATAAATAAAATGTTTATAGATCATAGTAATTGAGATTTAATAGTCTGAACAGTTAATAACCATTAAGTTGTGTGATATTTGTGACCCTGGACCACAAAACCAGTCATAAGGGTACATTTTTTAAAATTGAGATTTGAATCTGAATAATTTTCTTGAATGTATAGTTTGTTAGGATAGGACAATATTTGGCCGTGATTAAACTATTTGAAAAAAATAATAATTTTGAGAAAATCTCCTTTAAAGTTGTCCAAATGAAGTTCCTAGCAATTTATTACTAATCAGAAATTAAGTTTTGATATATTTATGGTAGGAAATTTACAAAATATCTTCATGGAAATAATCTTTACTTAATATCCTAATGAAAGTCTATAATTTTGACCCATGCTATCTATTTCTGGCTATTGCTACCAATATACTTGTGCTACTTAAGACTGGGTTTGTGGTCACTTTTAAGCATTATATTTGTAAAGCATTTGTAAATTTGATTATTTATGGTTATGCATCCAGACCAGGTTGTTTTGTCTTGTTTGGCTACAAAAATATGATAAAAATAACAAATTATAGTGTCTGTTATATTTTAGCGTTTACTAACATGTCAGGCTGTAATTCATGTTCATATGTAACACTGTCCTGATATGACATGGTTCCATATTAACTGCCTGTCCTTCAGACTCTGAGATAGATAAGTGAGCCTCATTGATCTTTATTCTTTGTTTGTACAGTCACTCATTCGGAGAGTCCCACTGACTCGCTGCCATGGCGGTGAACGGCACAGCCAACATTCTGTCTTCGGCATATCTGGCGGTGGAATTTGTGGATTCATTTCTTCCAGCAAATCCACTGCAGGAACCTCTGAAGCACGCATGGAACCACATGCTGCAGAACTATAGTAAATTCCAGATCGCCACCTGGGGCTCGCTTATCGTTCATGAACTGATCTATTTCCTGTTCTGTCTGCCTGGATTTATCTTTCAGTTCCTTCCTTTCATGCAGAAGTATAAGATCCAACCGGTATGTGGAATCAAAGGAATTTTGATTCATTTGTTGTTAAAAATAGAAAAATATCTTGTTTTTATTAACTCCTCATATATGTTTTTGTCATTGTGCTTGCAGGATAAACCAGAGACATGGGAGAAACAGTGGAAGTGCTTTAAGATGCTGCTGTTTAATCACTTCTGTATCCAGCTGCCGCTCATCTGCGGGACATATTACTTTACTGAGTTCTTCAGCATCCCTTATGACTGGGACTCCATGCCTCGCTGGTGAGAACACCTCCCACCTTTATGAAATGATTGAAATAAAAAAGAAAATCATAGTACACTACCAGTCAAAAGTTTTTAGATTTTTTATGTTTTTTTTTATTCTCTTCTGCTCACCAAGCCTACATTTATTTGATCTAAAATACAGCAAAAGCAGTATTATTGTAAAATATTTTTACTGATTAAAAAGCACTGCTTTTTATTAGAATATATTTAAAAATGTAATTTATTCCTGTGATCAAAGCTGAACTTTCAGCATCATTACTCCGGTGTTAAGTGTCACATGATCCTTCAGAACCATTCTAATATGCTGATTTGCTGTTTAAGAAACATTTATTATTAATATTGGTAACACTTTATTTTACGGTTTCTTAATTAGTTGCTTATTAGCATGCATATTACTAGAATATTAGCCATTTATTAGTACTAATTAAGCACATATTAATGCCTCATTCTACATGACCTTATTCTACATGCCTAAACCTACCCAATACCTAAATTTAACAACTACCTTACTATAGTATTAATAAGCAGCAAATTAGGAATTTATTGAGGGAAAAGTTGTAGTTAATAGTGGATAAGTGTTACCTTAATATCAATATTTAAAACTGTTGAGTACACTTTTCCAGGATTCCAGGTTTCAAAGATCAGCATTTATCTAAAATAAAAAGCTTTTGTAGCATTATACACCATACCATTCAAAAGCTTGAAGTCAATATCATTTTATTTTTATTTATTTATTTTATTTTATTTTATTTATTTTGTTGGAAAAGAAATTATAGAAATTAATACTTTCAATTAGCAAGGATGTTTTAAATTAATCAAAAGTGATTATAAAGTAATTGATAATGTTACAAAAGATTAATATTTCAGATAAATGCTGTTCTTTTGAACTTTCATCACAGAAACCTGAAAAATTCTGCTGTTTTCAACATAATAATAATAAATGTTTTTTTGAGCAGCAAATCAGAATATTAGAATGATTTCTGAAGGATTATGTGACTAGAGTGATGATGCTTAGAATTAAGCTTTGAAATCACAGAAATATATTTAAATAGACAGCAGTTGTTTTAAACAGTAAAATATATTTCAGAATTGTACTGTACTTTGGATCAAATAAATGCAAGTTTGTTGCATTTAAAAAAGTTCATTGTTCTTTAAAAAAACATTAAAAATCTTGGCTGGTAGTGTAGGTCTATGAAGTTACAGATAGGGCCCTAAGGTTGTACTGTGACTTCGACCAAATCTTTTTTTTTTTTTTTTTTGGTTTGAAGACCTTGTTTTCATTTTTTTTTTTATAATCTCTTTTACCATCTCAGGCCCTTTATATTGGCCCAGTGTTTTGGTTGTGCTGTAATTGAAGACACGTGGCATTACTTCCTTCACCGAGCCCTACACCATCGCAGAGTCTACAAGTACATTCATAAGGTTCATCACGACTTCACTGTAAGTTACTCGCACTCTTACAAAGACACACACAATGTCCTGATAAAAGGAAACTATATGATAGGCAAGATTTGTAGAGACATTTGAAACAAATTTTTGGAGAATTTATACTATTATATATTTTTATGTTAGTTTTATGTTTTACGACTCCATGTGTAACAATATATTTTGTGTCACAATATATCACAATACAAAAATGCAACAGGATGTATTGTGGATTCCTACAATATGTATTGTATGTAGTTCACCCAAAAAAGTACATTTAATTTAGATTTTTATTCGCATATAAACAGTGATCGATGTACACTGCTGCATATTAGAATAATTTCTGAAAGATCGTGTGACACTGAAGACTGGAGTAATGATGCTGAAAATTCAGCTTTGCATTGCAGGAATAAATTCTATTTTAAAGTGTATTAAAATAGAAAAACACTATTTTAAATTGCAATAATACATCACAATATTGCTGTTTTTTCTGTATTTGTAATTAAATAAATGTAGCCTTGATAAGCAGAAAAGTCTTGGTTATAAACATTACAAATGTTCCTGATCCCAAACTTTTGAACGGCAGTGTATGTCTACCATAATTCTGTTTAAGCTAAGTAATAAAAAAACAACAACAAATATTTATATTCTGGTGTCACCTTACTGTACTTTTGTTAATTGTTTATATGCCCTAGAAGTAAGAATTATTTTGTGCTGTATCATGTCTTGAACCAAAACATACATTGTTAAACCCCTAGTGATTTATAGTTTCAGTCTTTTATTTTATTTTTATTTATTTATTTTATTTATTTTTATTCTTTATTATGATAGCTGATCTGTCATCTATTTCTTTTCTGTTAGTCTCCATTTGGCATGCAGGCAGAATATGCCCACCCTGCTGAGACTATTATTCTGGGAGCTGGATTCTTCATTGGCATCATGGTTTTCTGCAATCATATGATTTTGCTCTGGGCCTGGGTCACTTTCCGGCTGCTAGAAACCATAGATGTTCACAGGTGAGCTAAGTACAAACACTGTATTTATATGGATGTAGATTTGTGCATTTTTATGATTTTTTTTTTTTTTTATATATAAACTACACACGAAAAAAGATTACATTTACTAAAATTACTCTATATGTTCTGAAGCAAAAAAAAGTAAAAAATAATATAGACTGTTTTTAACAAACCTCTAAGAGCTTTCATTCTTGGGTTGCCAGATTACAATAGTTTAAATCACCCATCCGGAGCTTTCTCCTAAAAGAACACATTTTCTGCCATGTGTTTTACTTATATTTCAAGTAAAACAACCTGACAACCATGCGCACATACTCTCTCTACAATGTGGAAAAATGTGCCAATAATCTGAAAACACTGACAAACATATAAATTGTTTAGCAGTCTCCACTGAGATATTTTGTTCAAATGAAAGTGTAATACAGCCAGTCAGTGTTTCTTCGCATGACCTCTTGTGACTAAATTTGTGATCTAAACTTAACTATTAACATCATTTGGAAATATTGGAACTAATATGTGACCCTGGACCACAAAACTAGTCTTAAGTAGCACTGATATATTTGTAGCAATAGCCAAAAATACAGTGTATGGGTTAAAATTGTTTTTTCTTTTATGCCAAAAATCATAGGATATTAAGTAAAGGTCATGTTCCATAAAGATATTTTGTAAAATTTACTACCGTAAATGTATCAAAACACAATTTTTAAGTAATATGCATTGCTAAGAAGTTGTATCTCGACCAAATATTGTCTGTTGGATAAATTACCATTTCAAAAACTTGACCCTTATGACTGGTTTTGTGGTCCAGGGTCACATATTAGGAACTGTGCAGTTTTAGATTTTAAGAGAAGCTTTTGAGTTTTACCAGTTTAATATAGAGTCTTGATTTATATGATTATGTAATAAATCGAAATAAGAACTCTGGAGTAAATGAGTAAAATGAACAATGCATTTAAGTTGACGTTCTGTTGATTTGTGTAAAAGTGCAATAATTCTGAGGAGATGTAATAATAAAAATACTCAAATGACAACAGATCAGTAATAATGATTAAATTTTTAGTAATAATGATTTAGTTTGATTAACTAAACCTCAAATAAAACTAAAACTTGACTAAAAAAAACAGGAAAGTTTGACTAAATATGCTAAAATCTGAAAGACATTCTAAAATAGCTGTCAACACATCATGCTGATAATAACTTATTGCAACACTAGGTGGCACTATATTGATAATGCATTTCTTATATCAGGGGTAGGGAACGTTGATCCTCGAGAGCCATGTCCCTGCAGATTTTAGCTCCAACCCTAATCAAACACACCTGAACAAGCTAATCAAGGTCTTCAGGATACGGGTTGGCATGTTTTTCTTCAGGGTTGAAACTAAAATCTGCAGGGACATGGTTTTCGAGGATCAACATTCCCTACCCTTGTCTTATATGGACACTGCCTTCTAATTCACAAGTTTAGCTGTAACAGTAATTGTCTGAATTTTGATTGTGTGGACAATATTTCCTACTACATGTTGTATAATCTTCTTTCATTCTATATTTTTGTTTATAGTATGCATGTTGCGTTATTTGATATTATTTCTTTTGTCCTCTTTTTAGTGGTTATGACATTCCTCTGAACCCCCTGCATTTGATTCCATTCTACGCTGGAGCTCGTTTCCATGACTTCCACCACATGAATTTTGTGGGCAACTATGGATCTACATTCACCTGGTGGGACAGGCTTTTCGACACTGATTCCCAGTTTAAGAAGCATTACTCGCATCAGAAAGCTGATTGACAGAGATACACTCATTCACATACACTGATGCTTCACCATCACTCAGAACAATTTATCTCTCATGGACTCCTGTGTGGGCTTTTGCATTGTCTCCTGCTGCACACACTCAATGTAAAGTATTTAAAATTGGACCGAATGGATTCAAATCAATGCCAGCTTCTTAAAGCAATGTGCCTTTAAAAAGAAAAAAACACACCTCACAGTTATCATTAGACCACTGGTCTCGGTACTCCAATGGACTGTTTGTTAGGAATTAACAAACTGTGCTTTCAGTTATTATAAACATTCATATGTTTCAAGTAATAATGACATTATTTCTCAAAAGCACTTTACTTTCACCTAAACAAAGACAGAATGTTTTAAATTGATATTTTTGTAATGGCTCTTCTTGCTTTGTTGCCTTACCTGATTTTTTGCTCAATTTCTTTAAAGATTTTATAACTTTCCACAGTGACCACCTATAGCATATAGACATGTCTTGGAAAGGATTTAAGGGTAATAAAAGATTAAAAAAACAGAAAAGAAAAAAGAAAAACATGGTTCTTAAGGGAGAAAGCTAACTGAGATTAGCTTGTTAATTTAAAGACAACTTAATAAAAAAAATTAACAAAAATGTGTTCAGTTGTGTTCTGTTTAAACTGAGAGCTCACAAACAGCTCACAAAATGGTCACACTATACACAAGGTGTAAATAAGAGTTTGACTTTGCAGTGTACAGAGCTTCATTGATTATAATAGAACTTTGTTTGATTGCGATGAATTAAGGAGAGAGTGACAGCTTTTAATGATTATAGCGTTTTCACAATGCGTCATCAATCTGCCATATTGGCAGCACTGAAAGTAAACAATGCCACTGAACCGACTGAAACTAGCATATTTTGATGATTATTGCTGCTGAAAATGATCAATTACTGTTATGTTTCATGTACTGTCAAGTTACAAGACTGCCAAAAGTTATAATAAATCAAGAAGAAGAGTGCAAAAATCTTTCTGAGGAACAAAAGGCATTTGTGGTTGGCCAAACTGAACCAGGATTTTCAGGGCAAGAATCTTGACAACATTTGTGTTTGTTCTTATCATTTCCGTTCAGGTAAGTGGAATATTAGGCTAATATCTTAATTAATACTGCTCATATGTATCTTTACCACCTATTAGCTTAAAATATTACGCCCTTTCCTGCTTACTAAGTCTTTCTCTCTAGCCTATGATTTAGCAGCTTTCACACGTTTTGTTATGTCATTTAGACAGCATAAATTAGCAGAACAATGTATTCAGTAGTGCATTAGTGCAATCCATGCTGTTATTTACATCTAAGTCTTGCCAAAACTGACCAAATCCTAATGTAAGTGCAAACCCTCTTAAGGGAGTTTGCAAATGTGATATTGAGTTAATACAACAGTTCAATAAACAAGAAGTTAATATTAGGTGACTTACGTTATCTGACTATAACACTATTGTCTCATTTTGCTCTATTCGGTCAACAAAAATAAAGTTCGTTTGAAACAAAGTCACAGCTGAGCCGCACATCTCCTATCAAATATTTTCAGCAATGTTTTATCAATGAATAAACAAGCGTTAATAAAATGAGTAAATGAGTTCAGTTCCTTGATTCATTTCGAATGAATGATGACTTGCCGCCACCTACTGGCAGTTTTAGTTTCATTTTTAAAGTATCATTTCAATTATTTAATATTTCTATATACACAATTTTATATTTAAAACATTAATCTCAACATGAATTTATTAATAAAGTTGCACTCGTGCCGCCTCTGAGCCCCATTAAATGTATGTAAATATACCTACATGTGATTAGGCCCTATTTATAAATAGTTAACATTAACCGAGATTAACCACAAGATTAATTTATGTTGTGCAAAAGAAGTGTCTTGAGGATTAGTAAATGATGGTGACAATTTTAATTTTTAATGTTACTGTTAATGTTTTGTGATTGTTAATGTTATCCTTAAGAGGATTTTTATATAAAATTAAATCCGACGACTGGATACTTCATACAACACCGTAAACTCGTTCGTCATTACTCAAGCCACGCCCCTGCAGGGGTAGCACCGTGCGCGTTCACCAATTGCGTGTATGTAAAATTGTGCTCTCAGCAGCTTCGCGGTGCACGTCCGCTATCTCACGCGCGTCCCCGTGGCTAAACAGGTAGTCAGGACTCGCGCCCACGCATCAGTTCTGCGGTTCCATAAGGGGCACGACACAGAAAACGAGAGAGAGAAACAGTCAGGAAAGAAAAGAAACAAAGACAGACAGCAGTGTCAAGAGAGACAATAGACATAGGCGAAGAGAGAGAAGTGTCGAGTGTTTCGAGAGACGGGAGTGATGACGGCGGCGGTGTTTTGCGGGGCTCTGCTGATGCTGGCCCTGGCCTCGGGCGGGGATGCTGCGGGGGAAGGAGGAATATCCTTTGAGTACCACCGATATGAGGAAATGCGGAAAGCGCTGGTGTCCGTTTGGCTACAGTGCCCCTCCATCACCCGCATCTACACGGTGGGGGAGAGTTACGAGGGCCGAGAGCTGCTCGTTCTGGAGATGAGCGACAACCCTGGGATCCATGAGCCTGGTGAGAGATCTTAATTACACCAGATTGTAAAAAAGGAAAACAGATCATCATAGCATTATTCAATGAGCAGCATAAGTAAGCATTTTCCTTTGCGTGCCATGTTTATCCATTCTACATAAAATTACATCAGGCCATTAATCAATAACGAATCAATAAAGGGGGTTCTCAAATTACACTCGCCCATCCAGTAATAACCACCTTTGTCATATTGCCATTTTTTATATTTAATTCACGTTTTAACCTCTTTGGTTCGATATGAGAGGTTCATAAGCAAGGCGAAAATAGCCTCTGCTCCCATGGCGAACGGAGACATCTACTGAATAGCTATTGAAATTCATAATTTTAACATACTAATTTATGATAATGAAATCTATGAAATAATCCTATTGAAATTGAACAGTTATTGCCTTAGAGACACTGAGACATGGTCACAATGGTGTGTACTGTATTCATTTTGCAAGTGTTTCATAAATCATCGCACGGATGTCTTTCTCTGCTCACTGTGATGCGCAGGTGCACTTTGGTGTGTCTGCGCGCTCACTAAGATGTGATGACAGCAGCTCACTGTGCGCGTGGACGCCATTTTGCGAGGGTTGCAGAATGAATTTATAATTGCAGATCAATTATAGACTCAGTTACATGGCTTACTACGCTGCTTCTTACCAAATACAGATACTTTGACATAAATAGTGATTATATCGCTTATATTATTTTTTTTGTAGCTTATAAAGACTGCAGAGTAGGTGAAGGATCCTTCATTGCCCAAATGAGGGCCAGTTATGATATTGCCTTGCACTGTGCCATTTTCCTAAGGGTTGCACTAGGCCAATTACGGTTGGAGTAATATAGGTTGAAACTTGAAAGTAATATTCATACTATTATTTTGTTTGTGTATTGTGGGCATTTCTGCTATGGGTTAAATCCTTGTTTTGAAGCTATATACTAATTAGTTAATTTAGTGTGCCCTATTTAGATTTTGGATCTACTCCATTTACAGTCTGGAATTAGGCTGACGGATTAGGCTAATCACTGAACACATCATACTGAAACCTATATAGTTACCTGCATAGAAACCTACAATTATTTAGGAATGTTAAAGGGGTCATGACATGGATTATTTTAATATGTTCCTTGAGGTTTATATCAAGTTTTCGCACAAATAAATATGTGGGAAAATTATTATTTTCAACCCTCATTTTGACTCTCTGTCTGAAACAGTCTGTTTTTAAAGGCCTTTGCCTTTAAGGCTTCTCAATAATTGGCCACTGTTGTGATTGGCTAACGTCATTGCATAGGAAACAGTATTAACGCCCCCTTGCTATTGCATGTGAGTGTTGCGACAATATGATAAAAAAAAAGGTAATTTCCAGAAAAAGCATTATGAAACCATTTACGTACAGTTTGTGATGCAGCTGCAGTCAGATCTAGTTCATCTTTCAACAAATGTTTCTTTGCGAACTCTGTGCCTCAATTACAAAACAACAAGCTCCGAAGTCCAAAAAATCGTCTAACATGATCTGGGATGCCATTAAAAATAAACTGTTCACTTGTTCCTTACACTGGGATCCTTCTGATATCGGTACAAAGACGTGAACGAGTTGTTTAAACCAAATTAATCAAAGCAAATGTTCTTTCACTTCATTTGTCGTATTGACGACAGATTTAAGAGCATGGACACTCACATTCAGTGCGTCAGCCATTAAAGTTCACTTCCAAAACAAAAATTCACAGATAACTTACTCACCCCCTTGTCATCCAAGATGTTCATAACTTTCTTTCTTCAGTTGCAAAGAAATTATTTTTTGAGGAAAACATTTCAAGATTTCTCTCCATATAGTGGATTGTGGTGCCTGCGAGTTTGAACTCCAAATTGCAGTTTAAATGCAGCTGACAAGGTAAAAAGGGGGTTGTTTTACTCTACCACTGAGAAATTTTAGCCAAAGTATGTTATAGACTTTTCACTAAGACCTTAAAGAATCATATTAATTTGTGGAAAATGGGCATATGATGATCAATGTTTTGATCATTTATCATTCTGGATTTAATGTACAGCTCTCTGTACATATATATGTATGTCTCTGTCAATGAAACATGAAATTTCAATTAAATGTATAAGTGCCTTTTAGAGGTTATATACAAATTAAGGTTGCATTCAGAGATCATTTTACATAAATAGATAAAACGATCACCTATCTTTTCCCTATACTCAAGGGTGTAACTTTGGTTTGAGAAGACACAAAATGGGGGGAAATGTTTTCAATTTGAATCCCATTTCCTGCATTTATATACAAATGAAAGTTCATATAAAGTCGGCAACACCATAGCTCCAAAGTATCAAAATTTATTATTTTAAAATCTTCATAGCTCAAGAGAAGGTAACATTTCGAGCACGCAGGCTTGATGAAAAACCTGTGTGCTCGAAAGATATTTTTTTGATCGAGCACCCTATTTAGATAGATGTGCGTGCTTTTTGTTTCTATTTTTTCACTGCATTTATATACAAAAATCTGGTGCATTTCAATTTTGTGCTCTAGTAGTAATTTATTCATTGGTTGCATAGATGTGAATGTGATTTTTTACTATATACATTCTTATAAAAGCTACAAATGCTATTCTGTCAAGCACAGGGAGTGACTTTCTCCTCGTCTTTTGTTGTTTGTTTATCATTAATGCTGACATTTAATTCAAGAGACAAAATGAGACACGAGTTTACAAGAACGAGACAAGGTCGAGATTTTTACACATTTTAAAAAAATTCTCAATGACATGACCGCATAGCCTGCAGGTGCATTTTGAATGGTTGGCTACTCTCTCAATATTCAAAGTGCAAATAGAGACCGAATTTTTCAAGCATGATACAGAGCTATAGACAACTACACAACCTATTATAGCCTACATACTAATAACAGCCAAGATATGTTATGTAGCCTAATTTGCACGCATTGGGGAGTCGCTCTCTAAACGTGGGGTATTAAAATTGCTTTTGAATGTGCATGCGCGTTTTACTTTCGGTTTCGTTGTAAAGATTGTGCAAAACTCTCAGCGGTGCTGAGCGTGCATTCTACAATACAAGACATTCATTTAACAAACGAATTTGAAAGTGGGGGGGACACAAACTGGATTTTGAAAAAAAGTGGGGGGGACATGTCCCCCCTGTCCCCAGTGGAAATTACACCCCTGCCTATACTTGTTAAAGGGATAACTCAGCCAAAAATCTGTCATTAATTACTCACCCTCGTTAGACCTTCCTTCATCTTCGGAACACAAATTAAGATATTTCTGATAAAATCCAAAGGCCAAAATAGTATTCTTGTAGCTTTAATAAATTAAATTTAACCACTGATGTCTTGGTACCTTTTTGGACCTTAAACGTGGTAGGACCCTTGCTGTCGGGTCAGAGAGCTCTCGAATTTCATCAGAAATATCTTAATGTGTGTTCCAAAGACAAACAAAGGTCTTATGGCTTTAAAACAACATAAGGGTGAGTAATTAATGACAGCATTTTTATTTTTGGGTGAACTATCGTCTTAATAGTAGGTGTGGGGGAAAAATCGATTTGAAGAATCCATATGAATTGAATCATGAAAGATTCCCACCTCTAGTTAATACATTAAATATCATGAGCTAACAATAAAGCATTTATTAATCTATAGGTTCATTTTGAATTCTATATGCTAATATGTCATTCATATTTAAAATGGTATGCATTAATAAAAAAGGGCCTCAACAAAGATAACAAAATTAAATTATTATTAAATAATAATAGTGATCATTTTTCAGAACACATGTTTAATCTACTTTACAAGTAATATTAATTGTAAAAAAAAAAAAATGCTGTAAAATTGTTAATTGTTGATTCATGATCCCTAATGAAATATTGTTAACTAATCAAACCTTATTGTAAAATTTCTGTAAAATGCCAGTTTAACTATCAGAGCTCACTTCAGTTGTAGTCTCTGCACGTGTATTATAAAAAGACACAGAATATGTCATTTATTTTGACAAAATAATGAAGTCATTGATTGGATGTCTATTACTGACACCTTAAGTGTATCTATTGACTAAGCAAAACTGATTCACAGTCTTGTGTTGATGGTGAGTTCTGTGTGTACAAGTGAGAGTAGTAAAAGGGGAGCTGTTATCCTAAAGGTAGGGCCCCTGTTCCTTAAATAGTATGGTTGGCTCTCCGTATGTGTGTTTGCGTAGATATGACTCACTGCATTAAGTCTTTTATTGCTACCAGATGAGTTTCCAGCACCACCCACACCCTGTAGCTACGGGCAACCAGCTGTACCTCAGCAGCAGCGTACAGATGCAAGAGGGACAACGGGATTTCAAAGAGAGGCCCCGTCGTCAGTCGGGTGCTGCTAGTGTTGAGTGTTACGGCTGGGCAGAAATAGCAGTTGCCCTGGAGACAGATCAGCTTAGCACCATGAGCCATGTGCTTCCCTGTACTCAGTCAGATGAGGAAGAGGATGAGTGGAAGAATTAGCGTGCAATGCCGTCTGCCACGGGGGCTGGGACGCGCTCAGAAACAGGCCATCTGGTGCTGTGCTGAGTGAGCATGTGACAAAACCTTTAATAGATATACACATTCACACATGATAAGATCTAGCCTTTTTACTGCCTCCTTTTAAAACAGAGTCTTAAGCTTTTCAAACTGATCAGGTGTCTTGTATATTAATATCACGTATGTACACTACAAGTCTAAGATTTTTTTCAAGCCTGCATTTATTTGATCCAAAGTAAAAACAGTAGATTTTTAAAAAAATATATTTTTACTATTTAAAATAACCGTTTTCTATTTGAATATATTTTAAAATGTAATTGATTTCAAAGCTGAATTTTTAGCATCATTACTGCTGTCACATGATCCTTCAATAATCATTCTAATATTCTGATTTGCTTTAAAAAACGTTTATTATTATTATTTTGGTTATTATGCAGGTTTCTTTGATATATTGAAAGTTACAAATAACAGCATTTATCTGAAATAGTAATCTTTTGTAACATGATTAATGTCTTTATCCTGTTTTAAAGCATCCTTGCTAAATAAAATTATTAATTTCTATAAAAAAAATTATACTGACTTCAAGCTTTTGAATGGCATAGTGCATAATGTTACAAAAGCTTATTATTTAGATAAATGCTGATATTTTGATCATTTTATTAATCTTTTAATTAAAAAATCCTGAAAAAATGTACTCAACTGTTTTAAATGACACTGAAGACTGGAGTAATGATGCTGAAAATGTAGCTTTGATCACGGGAATAAATTAATTTTTAATTATATTCAATTAGAAAACAGTTATTTGTTTATAGTACAAATATTTCAAAATTATACTGTTTTTGCTGTACTTTGGATCAAATAAATGCAGGCTTGGTGAACAGAAGAAAAAAAAACATTAAAAATCTGACTGTTCAAAAGCTTTTGGCTGGTAGTGTATATTTTCCATGAATACACTTTGGTATTTCATGACTTTTTTTATTTATTTCCAAGCATTTGAGGGATACATCCCATACCTCGTCCCAAATAGCATTTGTAATTTGTTATTTTATTCACTATATAAACATCCAAAAATTTCATATTTTGCTTTATTCCACATTTATAACTGCATTTTCCCATATGAAAATGCAAGTGACTATAATATCAGTCCATTCACTCTTCTTCTTCTTCTTCTTTTTTTTTTACACACAAATTTACATTTATCAATTTATTTTTTTTAGTATTATTATAAGTTCATCAATAATTACAAACCAAAAGTTTGTAATAAACTCTAAAATACTAAATATGCAACCCATTTACCCATTCTGGCATAGTTTATTGCATCATTTAATGTAATACATTTTATTTAATTTAAGTGAATGTAAACATTTAAACAGATAGTTCACCCCAATGTGAACATTTTGCCATCATTTTTCCATTTATTGGAAAATATGAATGAAACTAGGGGTATAACGAAGCACGTATTTGTATTGAACCATTCAATGCAAGGCTTTAGGTTCAGTACATATTACAAACCAAAGATTTGATTCATTGGACTAATGCTATTACATTTGGAAAATAAAAGAGCTTGAAGTGTGTGAAGTATAATCTACTCCAGTAGGGTTTTGACGGTAAGGCAGTTCGTTAGAGTTTTCCCTCTTTTCCTCGGTTTTATTTGCTTTTAAATAGCTTGTAAATGCGTGTGCACAAATTTCACTTTCGAATGAGCGGCATTCTAATGTCAATCGATTGAATTGAAAACACAAAACAGTATAGCCTATAACAAACTCACTTACATTAAACATAGAATGTTTCATTTATTAACAAAATAAATACAAATACACCATGCTATAGGCCTAATATAAAATAACAAATAACTTACACAAAGTTTAAATATAAAAATCTGAATAAGAAATCTGTCCCCCTGTATTGTACATATTTATTGTACAGAAAAATAAGAGCATATCAGAAGCAACTGAAGCTCTTAGTGCTTTTTTGCACAAGTGGTGTGAAGAAAATGGTGAGCCAGTGAGCGAAAGTTCATTAATAATACATGCTAGAGGGATTCCACATCTGTTTTCATCTCTCTCTCCCTCTTTTATGGATCACATCATCTGTTCTAGCAGATCATTAGTTATTTTGGACAGGAATATAGTTTAGTCGTATGAACAGTGTACAGCATTCTGTATGTAGATCAAAGCTTTTCTTTAAATCATTTTTATCTCTACAGTCAGATCTGTTGTTGAAATGCATCTTATGTCATACATGACCTGACCGTTCACAAAATATGTGTGTGTTTCCACTAAAGAAGTGTGCTGAATCAATTATTTTGAGTTAATGGTCTCCTTTGGTCAACATAGCCATGGAAATGAATGTGTGTTTGACGTTACTGGAACTGTTTGTGTATGTCTTTAGGAGGTTATAGACTTGCGTCACAAGCACGCATTTCCTGACTGCTTGTAATTGATGGATTCATGGATGGATGGGTTTAGTAGAAAGGGAAGGGTGTAAGAAAGGATGGAATATTTGAGGTTGCAATTTTGATATTTGAGGTTTTAGAGAGAGAGTCTTTGATGTTATGTAAATGATGTTGTGATTTGTTATCATGTGGTCATATGTAGATCAGAGCGATTAGAATAAAATCCCTTTTTCTCTTCCTCTTTTCCTCTCATGAAGATGATACAGCAGTTTCTGCTCTCTAAGGCACTGTGTTTCTCATCTTTGGGCTCACTGTTCTCTCAGCATGTGTCTCTCTGGCTAAAACACAGCAAGAGAGAGATTGTGAAAGGGCAGCCTGCTTCAGTAAACATAATGCTGTGCTATGATTTGTTTTTCATAAGAAATCTGCATTTTAAATCAAGGAAAATCAGGGTGCACATTTTGTCATTCCTTGCTTTTCTTTGGAATCAATGCTTGATATCAATTTTGACTTCAGCAATAACTTATAGTAGCAAACCTGCAGTTAAACACATGTCTTTATTGATCTGTTAAATTTGGCTAGTTAGAATATTTTCCCTCCAAGTCTTTTTTAAAAAAAAACAAAGCTGGTGTCCAATTTTAAAAACCCACACACTCCTCATTACGCTTCCGTTCTGCAGCATTCATATATAATACTGTGGTCTTTGAACGGTTCTTGGACAGTAAGATCAGAAGACTGGAACTACTCTTTAACTGCATAAATATGAAATGTCACCTGAGTAAAACACATGCAGATATATTAATGTTAAAGAGAAAAACACCAGATCACTGCTGTGGCATCGATAAAACGTGTTTATTGCATCTTATTGTGTTTCTGCATGCATTAACACAGTTAACACATGCAAAACTAAATGTGTGTAAGGCAAATGAATGCTTTTATTCAGCAAGGACACATTAAATTGGTCAAATTGTTGGTTAAATTATGAATGTCTTTTTAAGTCTCATCAAGCCTGCATGTATTTGATTCAAAGTACAGCAAAAACAGTAACATTTTGAAATATTTTTTACTATTTAAAATAACTGTTTTCTATTTGAATATATTTTACATTTTCAGCATCATTACTCCAGTCTTCTGACATGATCCTTCAGAAATCATTCATCAATATGCTGATTTGCAGTTTATGAAACATTTCTAATTATTATCAATATTTAAAACAGTTGAGAAATTATTATTATTTTTTTTTCAGGATTCTTTGATGAATAGAAAGTTCCAAAAATCAGCAGTTATCTGAAATAAAAAGCTTTCGTAATATTATACACTATACCATTCTAAAGCTTGTAGTCAGAATATATATATATGGGGGGGGGGTAAATTATAGAAATCAATATGTTTATTTAGTAGTGCTGTCAAATGATTAATCGCGATTAATCGCATCCAAAATAAAAGTTCATGTTTACATACTATATATTTGTGTACTGTGTATATTTATTATGTATATATAAATACACACAAATGCATGTATAGATTAATGAAAAATATTTTAGATTTATATCTAAATTATTTATATTTATTTAGAATCTAAATTGTATACAGGTATAAATATATATACATATAAATATTTTGTTTTAATATATACATGTATGTGTGTGTATTTAAATGTACATAATAAATATACAAAGTAAACACAGATATAGAATGTAAACATAAACTTTTATTTTGGATGCGATTAATCGCGATTAATCGTTTGACAGCCCTATTATTTAGCAAGGATGCTTTTAATTGATCAAAAGTGATTTATGATGTCTTTTTACATTTTAGCAAAATACTATTTGTCTGAGCTTTCTATTCATCAAAGAAACCTGAAATAATTCTACTCAGCTGTTTTCAACAATAAGAAATGTTTTTGCAACATATTAGAATGATTTCTGAAGGATCATGTAACTGGAGTAATGGTGCTAAAAATGCAGCTTTGGAATCACAGATATATTGAAATAAAGAACAGTTATTTTAAATTGTAAACATATTTCAAAATATTACTGTTTTTGCTGTACTTTGGATCAAATAAATGCAGGTTTGGTGAGCAGAAGAGACTTTACAGTTCAAAAACTTTTGACTGGTTGTCACACAGCACAACTGTTTTCAACATTGAATATTTGTGATATAATTTAGTAAATATAATTTTAGTTCTCATTTTTATTTCATTTCAACATAATGCATCCCAGTATTACAATTTTACTGTTTTTTTGATCGAATAAATGTAGCCTAATATACCAAATCTTGCAAAATTTGAACTCCATATATGTATTAGTTGTTATTTACTGAATGTATCAACAATCCTAATGTAGGACCCAAATATACAGCCTACATTTGCTTGCTGAAGGCATTACAGTATGTTTAAAAGTTGTTCATCTTTATTCAAGAATTTTATTTGAGGCAGATACTCGCAAGTATATTATCCTTGCATGTTTTCCAAGCTTTGATAAATGCTGATATCTCTCTTAAATGTCACTCAAATATGAGCTCATTAAAGCACTCACTTTTAACACTGATTTAAACATTTTAGTTCCATTTAGGTAACACTTTAGGTTACACAATTAGGTTAACATTAGTTAACTACATTAGTTAACATGAACTACAAATTAACAATACTTGAATAAAATTATTATAAATTTTAGTTAATGTTAATTTCAGCATTATTAAATAACAAGTAACAATGAACAACTGTACTTTTATTAACTAACATTAACAAAGATTAATGAATAGTGTAACAAACAAATTGTTCATTGTTCGTTTATGTTAGTTAATAAATACATTACTTAATGTTAACAAATGACATCTTATTGTAAAGTATTATCTACATTTATATTTGAAGGCTATGGATTTGTCTTAAAAACAGATGTGAGTGTCTTTAAATGATTGTCTTGAGTACTGACCTAAATGAGGTTAAATGATACAGTGAAACAGTTCTTCTTTTTCTATGTATATTTTCTTTGTCAGAAAGGGGAAGAAAGAGAACTAGGGTTAGAGAGGTCAGAAAACGAATCAAAGAGAGGAGAGAGTTGATGAGATAAGTGTGTGAAAGATGGTGTTAATGTTACAGAATATTTTTGCAGACTGTATGGCTTTGAAACTTGTTATTTTAGTCTTTTTGTTTATGTGTTTCACTGATAGATTAGCAGATTTCCCCCATCCTGCCCATGCCTCACAGCATCTGTACAGCAGATGATTTCCTCATTACTGCTATCAAACAGCTTTGCTTTATTTGGATAGGACACACATTTATAACTGTTTTTCATAATAAACGGGAAGTTTTTTTTCCCTACAGTCTGTGTGGGATTTCACACTTTTTGTGTACATCCTGTTGAATACTTCCCATCTGACGCATTATTTATTTCATTTTGGACACTGATAATTTACAGCATCACTTATGGAATTTATTGTAATAATACCCAATTTATTACATATTCATTCATGTAAAACAGTGTAGACGATTATCAGTCTGACTTACACTTTTACCAATATTCACATTGTAGTCTATAGTGAAATTTCAACTGTTCATAACCATAATGTTATGAATATTATTATTTAAATATTTATAATGGATATTTATATTGTTGTAGTATAAGAAGTACTCATTTATATTTATTGCAAAAATAAAACAATTAAAAATCTTCACTGTCAGATTTTTTAGCATATTTTGAAAATATGACTTGTACCTGACAAACAAAAACAGAATTTGAAGCACAAAAAAGTTGATTTAGTCTGAAAACACCTTTACTTTCTGTCTCTGTCTTTCTCACACACTTTTCCTTACCCACCTAAACATCTACACATCCAGACGCACATTTCCTTCGGACAGGCCTGGGAATACTTTGCTTTGACGTTAACATCTGCAAAAGAGCTTGGCGGTAATTTCATTTTAAAGCAATTGGAGCTTCAAAGTCTGGTTGTAAATGTGACAGGGACATACATCCTTATTTAGTAGCTCGAACACACACACACTGTGGATATTCTGCGCAAGCTGCTCTTTAATTGTGTGATGTAGAATATTTAGATGTTCAAGGGAGGCAATGAAATAGACGGCTATAAAAAGGCCAGTGCCTGCAAGGACCCCTGCTGAACAAAAAAGCGCTTCCATCTGCTTCCAATCTGTGTGCATGGCAAATAAATGTGCATTCAGTACTGTATGCCTTTGTTTTCTTGCTTAGCTGGTTTGTTAGCTTTTCCAAACAGGTCTGTCCAATATAAACATCCTTTTTTGGAGCCCATGTCCTATATAAGGTGCTTATCAGACAGAAGAGTTCTCAGATGTTCATGTTTCTAAGATTAACAAAGAGGACGTCTAGTGTTCTCTCCTGGCCTCTGATGATGTATGCTTGTTACCTGAGAGATGAAATGTGTTTGTCTATGTTAGTGCTCATGTTTGAGCATGGAATTGTTGGGGAGGGTTTAAGTGGGTCAGGGCTTTTTTGTGTGAAAGCAGAGAGGATTCTGGAAGCTCTAAGGACATTACCTGAGCCAATGTTTGCACTGGGTTTAGTGTTTGCAACAGTTGATATATAATGTCTGTGATTTTTGTATATGCACTCATATATTTTACTCTACACTGCCACTGTCACAAGTGTGGGGCTATAGGATTTTATAAATGTTTTTGAAAGATACCTTTTCTGCTCAAGGTTGTGTGTAACTGTTTCTATTTTAATATATTTTAAAGTTTAATTTTAAGCTGAAATGTCAGCAGCCATTATCAAGTCTTCAGTGCCATATGATCCTTCAGAAATCATTCTTACAGTACTCATAGTCTTATTTTTATCAATGTTGAAAACTTTCCTGTTAGATTAATAAAAACTTAAAAAGAATAGAATTTATCTTGATTTTTTTTTTTAAACCATGTAATTCATTTTCACTGTCACTTTTTTTATCAGCTGAGTACGGTAATAATTTGTCTAATAATTAGGGATGTAATGGTTTATTCAACTCACAATGCAATACGATTCACAATACTGATTTAACAATATGATTTTCTCACACTTTTTTTTAACAAAATGAGAATTATGACAAATTACACTTTTTTTCCCAAAAAAATCTCGCTCAAAATAGCGAGTTAAAAAGTCAGAATTGTGAGATTTAATCTCACAGTTGTGACTTTTTTTTCTCAGATTTAAACTCACAGTTGTGACTTTTTCTCAGAATTGCATGATATAAAGTCGAAATAGTGAGAAAGGAAAGGAACTTGCTCAAAAGTAAAAAAAAAAAAAATTGTGACTTTTAAACTCACAGATTTAAACTCACAGTTGTGACTATTTTGAGGAACTCGCTCAAAATAGCAAATTAAAAAGTCAGAATTGCGAGATTTAAACTCAGCTGTTACTTTTTTTCTCAGATTTAAACTCACAGTTGTGACTTTTTCTCAGAATTATGTGATATAAGTCGAAATAGCAAGTTAAAAAGTCAGAATTGAAAGGAAAGAAAGGAAAGGAACTCACTCAAAATAGCGAGTTAAAAAGGCAGAATTGCGAGATTTAAACTCACAGTTGTGACTTTTTCTCAGAATTGTGTGATATAAAGTCGAAATAGCAAGTTAACAAGTCAGAATTGAAAGGAAAGTAAAGGAAAGGAACTCGCTCAAAATAGCGAGTTAAAAAGTCAGAATTGTGAGATATAAGAATTGAGATATAAACAAAATAATTCTGAAAACATATCAGTTATTTTTTCTCTCAGAATTTGACTTTATAATTCGCAACTGAGTTTATATCTCACAATTCAAAAAAAAAAAACTGAATTGCAAGAAAAAAAAGTCAAAATTGCAAGTTTTTATAGATTTGCAGTTGTGATTTTATCTCACAAAATTCTGAGAAAAAAATCTCAGTTTATATTACGAGTTTATATTCATAAATTTGACTTTACAGCTCACAATTCTGATCTTATATTACGCAGTTCTGAGAAAAAAAGTCAGAATTGTAAGCTTATATCTCGCAATCCTAACTTGCAATTTAGTTTATATCATGCAATTCTGAGGAAAAAGGTCGAAGTTATAAGATTATGAGTTTTTATCTTGCAATTCTGACTTTATTTTTTACAACTGTGAATTTTATTTCAGTGGCGGAACCGGGCTTCCATAGATTTTAGCTTTGTGAAACTGTACTACATAAAACATCTGAACAAAACACAAACAGCAGACAGGCTGATTGACATTGCAAATTCACTCTCTGACAGCAGATGGCGCTTATAGAACGTCAGTAATACAGCATTTCCTTGGTTACCACTGTAAACAAAGCAGCGCTGCGCTTATACTACTTTAATATGTATTATACAGAGGCAAGATGAAAATAAAATACTATCTAAACTTTTCTGACGATAGCCAGTTCCCCTCATATATACCTCACCGTCAAATTTAGCACAATTCGTTTAACATCTTAACCAAATTAAATTGTCACTTTTTTATATCAATTTTCATTACAGAATGCATCAATACATCCCCAATAATATTTTATATTATCAGCTAAAATAATATAAAATATGAGTATCTGCACCACACTACAGTATTAACAGTTTTGAAATGTAAGGTTCAATCTGTGTGCAGGAAGTTATTATATTATTTGATTACCACAGATTTGCACTGAGTTCAGTATTTGCACAAAACACTGTTGCAAGAATACACCTCTGCCCTGTATTTTATTTAGCTGGACTTGTCTTTAAACATGTACAGACACGTGTATCTGAAAATATTTGAATTGTCATGTATGCTTTCTTAATTTACTACTCCATCTGTTCAGTCAATCCAGCATTATGGATGTTATGCAGATTAATGTCCTCTCTCTCTCTGTCTTTATGTGTGTGTTGATCTTAACATCTGGCTAGGTGTTCTCAGAGGAGTGATTCTCAGTAAATCCACAACCTCGACCAGAATCATGCAGCACACTCTATAAACAAGTAGAAACCAAGGTCATTTAAGTTAACAAATATGACCATGTCTTGATTATGCAAACAAAGGGGCTGCTTTTGAAGCAACACAGAAAAGGATATTAAAAATAACCAAGAGTAAGTTCAACATCTCATATAAAATAAATAGAAAATAAAACAGCTCATAAAATATTTACTTTGACCTTCTAGAAATGACTTAGTCTTTAATTATTTTTTGTGAGTTTGGATGATGGTTTCATAATAAGTAATTACATAGATTGATACCCCAAAATAAAGTATTATGTGACAAAAGAGTGTGGCGCGAACGGCTTTGAGTAAAATACAGCATAACATTTCTATAACAATTGCTAGATGACTGACAAATTGTCCAAGACTTTACATTTGATCACTTAGTAAGAGACTGGTTAACAACTCGAGTACAGTTTACTTTTTTTAGTGATATAGTGCTTAAAATACCTCGGAAAGTATAATCTAGTTGTTATTGTGTCAGTTCATTTAACACACATGTGCACACAGTGTGGTGTCATTAACTGTGTTTGTTTTTGTGTGGCAGGTGAGCCGGAGTTTAAGTACATTGGGAACATGCACGGTAATGAGGCCGTGGGTAGAGAGCTGCTCATCTATCTGGCTCAGTATCTGTGTAATGAGTACCAGGAGGGCAACGACACCATCATTGATCTGATCCACTCCACACGCATTCACATCATGCCCTCCATGAATCCTGACGGCTTCGAGAAAGCAGCCTCACAGGTAAACTCAAACACTATACACAAGAAGAAAAATATAAAAACAGAGTTGTATCTGTCACAGAGCACTGAAAAAGACTGGATACAAAAATAAGAACTAAATGTATTAAACCAAAGGTAAACAGATGCATCAGTGTGTAGAACTCAAACAACAGTTGAACTATGGCTTAATCCTGGCTTAGTTTGAGCCCTATCTGTGAAACCAGGCCTAAAAAAACATGATGGTGACAGCATCGTTTCATAAGCTGTTGATGATGAAGAGAATTATATGTAGAACTATAACACAAGATAGATGAGCATATTCTACGCTTTTTGTAATAAGCCTTGGTTGTACATTATTTTGAGTTTTCAGGTATCACTAAACAGTAGGGGTGTACGATACTGACAAAAAATAATATCTCAATATTTTCTGGGATTTTATCAATAATGATAATTAGACAATATTTTGCTGTGCATGTGATTGTGCTTAAGGAATACAGTGCTGACTTATCAAGAATATCAAAAACTAAAGTTATACTTATATTGATTTTTATCTTTTATGGGCATTTTTACCTTTATAAAGCCATTTTTTTCTAAAAGTGTGCATCTTTTGAGTCTAATTCTTACGTTTAATCAGTCAATTATAATAATAATACTTTTAGGCTGTTACTAAACAAAATTCATTTTTGCAGAAGTTAGAAAGTGGCATTTAGATTCATTTACACATATAATGCAGCTATATTTGAAATTAATTTAAAAGTGAAACTATACTTTAAATGTGAAATTAAAACCACCAGTAGGAGGCAGTATGTTGCTGTTAATAAGTGAGTCATTGCGATTGAACCAAATCATTTAAGCGTTTGATTCATTCAGAAACGAAACACCTTCATGTTGCTCAGAGACGCAAAACGGTGCTGTGGCTGTGTTTGGAATGATTTTTGTTGGCGAAATTAAGCAAAAACAGGAAATACGCTGTCTAAAACATAAGTCTTTTAATATCAACTTCTTGTTTATTGAACTGTTGTATAAAATCAACATCACATTTGTAGTCATGTTGATTTTTGAAGGAAAAACGGCACTCCTCGTGTGATATTGAAATGATGTATACATTTTCTGCCCCCATATCTTGAATTCTGTGATCATTCTAAATGTAATTTAATAGACTGAATCATGCAGTGAAATAATGCACTCTAAATGCGTACTTACTAGATTTCATCAAGTAATGTAACGTTATGCAGGCACTCTGTAGGTGTGTTTTGCGCATTATACTCGATAATGCCAAATTGCACAATGTTGAAACAACAATTACGATATTATCGCATACGATATATATCGCACACCCCTACTAAACTGTTCAAACATCATATTAAATCATTTTATCAATAATATTATATGGAACCCACTACAACTTACAAAAACAAGTAAGGTTTCAGTTACATTTTAACCTTTTAACCCCTTAGTGTTCCAACGTTCCACCCACGGGACGTTTTGCAGAGTTGTTTGACAGGAATGCTAAGGGGTTAACTAAAAAAAATCCCCGGGTTCCATTACAAAAACGGTCACCTTATTTTAGCATAGTGTTTTGTTGGCGGAATTCAGTGGTGCTGATTTCATAACACTTTACTGTGGTTTACCACATCCTTCTGCAGCCTGTACTCAAACAAGTGTGGGTTTTGACATTTCACAATGCATTTGACATATTTTATACATGAGGTCCCTGGACTTTTAGTTTCACATTTGTTTAGGGGAAACCAAAAGGTTATTAAACACCTCACTAGGATGTGGTTTACCACACTGCTTTACTGCTTCAGCTGTGATAAATGTCTGTCCAGGCTAAACAGCAAACATGCGTTCTCTCTGGGCTTTTGTGATTGTTTCAGAGGTGGAGGGAAAGTCCTGTCCTGGCAAACTTTTATGGAAACTGTAAATAACTAAAATTTCACTAGGAAATGCTTTCGGTAGGACAGAGAGGTCACAGATGGAATAAAGACTTGTGATCATGGCTTATATGGGTTTTGTTTTTACGTTAAAACAGTAACCTATGCAGACTTGCTATTTCAGCCAAAGTCACTTTACAAGACTCTGGCATTTCCTGTAGCGTCTGAAAAATGACAAGTAGCCAAAGTGATTTCCTCCTCAGTCTGAAACTTAGTTTCTACATCTCAGTCTGTTCAACTTTCACCTGTTTGTGTTATGCCAGCCCTGGCAAAAAACCTAAACCCTTAAAACTTTTTGATGGTTTAAGTAAATATGTATACACTTCCTTTCAAAGTTTGGGGTCAGTAAGTTTTTAAAGACATTAATACTTTTTATTCAGGATAGAAGCATTACATTGACAGTAAAGACAATTGTAATGTTACAAAAGTTTTCCATTTAAAAATGCTGTTGTATTGAACATTCTATTTATCAAAATTTCCTGAAAACAACAATTTACAATATTACTATTTTTACTGTGTTTTTGATTAAATAAATGCAGCCTTGGTACGTGTAAGAGACTTCTTTCAAAAACCTTTAAAAATTGGACCAAATTTTTAACAAATTATACATACAAGTGCTGGTCATATAATTAGAATATCATCAAAAAGTTGATTTATTTCACTAATTCCATTAAAAAAGTGAAACTTGTATATTATATTTATTCATTACACACAGACTGATATATTTCAAATGTTTATTTCTTTTCATTTTGATGATTATAACTGACAACTAATGAAAACCCCAAATTCAGTATCTCAGAAAATTAGAATATTGTGAAAAGGTTCAATATTGAAGACACCTGGTGCCACACTCTAATTAGCTAATTAACTCAAAACACGTGCAAAGGCCTTTAAATGGTCTCTCAGTCTAGTTCTGTAGGCTACACAATCATGGGGAAGACTGCTGACTTGACAGTTGTCCAAAAGACGACCATTGACATCTTGCACAAGGAGGGCAAGACACAAAAGGTCATTGCAAAAGAGGCTGGCTGTTCACAGAGCTCTGTGTCCAAGCATCAGAAGCGTCTCGCCTGGGCTAAATACAAAAAGGACTGGACTGCTGCTGAGTGGTTCAAAGTTATGTTCTCTGATGAAAGTAAATTTTGCATTTCCTTTGGAAATCTGGGTCCCAGAGTCTGGAGAAAGAGAGGAGAGGCACAGAATCCATGTTGCTTGAGGTCCAGTGTAAAGTTTCCACGGTCAGTGATGGTTTGGGGTGCCATGTTATCTGCTGGTGTTGGTCCACTGTTTTCTCTGAGGTCCAAGGTCAACGCAGCCATATACCAGGATGTTTTAGAGCACTTCATGCTTCCTGCTGCTGACCAAATTTATGGAGATGCAGATTTCATTTTCCAACAGGACTTGGCACCTGCACACAGTGCCAAAGCTACCAGTACCTGGTTTAAGGACCATGGTATTCCTGTTCTTAATTGGCCAGCAAACTCGCCTGACCTTAACCCCATAGAAAATCTATGGGGTATTGTGAAGATATGCCAGACCCAACAATGCAGAAGAGCTGAAGGCCACTATCAGAGCAACCTGGGCTCTCATAACACCTGAGCACCTGAGACTTTTCAGCTGGCCAAGATTTCTAAAAATCCTTTCTTTGTATTGGTCTTAAGTAATATTCTAATTTTCTGAGATACTGAATTTGGGATTTTCATTAGTTGTCATTTATAATCATCAAAATTAAAAGAAATAAACATTTGAAATATATCAGTCTGTGTGTAATGAATGAATATAATATACAAGTTTCACTTTTTGAATGGAATTAGTGAAATAAATCAACTTTTTGATGATATTCTAATTATATTACCAGCACCTGTATATGGCTCAGTGATGTGACTCCTAAATTTTCTGTCCGACTGTGTTTTTTCAGTTAAAAATTGCCTTAAATGTGTTAAAAAAGATGTCATATATATGAAGTACCTCTCCCATGTATGTACTCAATTTAACATTTAAAAAAAAAACATTAGTTTATTTTTTTTCTGTACTTCTGTAGAAAATATTCTTCTGTACTTCTGTAGTGTCAAAATATCATGTGGTGCGACCGTCCGCCCATAACTTTTGTTTAGGGAACATCATTGAAATTACCCTAAATTTATTCAGATTAATTTTATGCCCTATTTGGCATGATTTGCAAAGTGTTTTGTAATCCTGTTTAAAACGGCAAATCGTTTGTATTTATGTTTCCATTATAAAATTTGTCTGGTGATGTCATTTTATGAAATATCGTGGTGCGACCAGAGTCAACGAGTTGGGATCCATATGCAACTTTATTAAAACTTTAGGCAAGTCGTACAGGCAGAAGGTCATCAACAGTGTCAAACACAACAAAGGCAAGATGGTATCATTGTCAGAGTCCCGGCGGGAAGTCAGGGCAGGCGGCAGGCAAAAACACAGAGTAAATCCAAACAACAGATAAGATCAAACAGGCAGGCAGCAAGCAGTCAGTAAATTATATAACCGTCCAGGTCGGCAATGGGAAAGCCAGAGGGGAATAAATGCTCCGAAATGTCAGCATAGCAAAACAAGACTTCACAATGAAGTGAGTGTGAGCATGGCTTTTATAGTCTGAAGTAATGGCTGACACCTGTGTAGGTGATCAGCCCCAGGCATGGGATCATGGGAAAGTGAGTATGAATGGAAAACTACTACTCTGGTGACGGTTCCCTCTGGTGGTGATCAGAGAGAGCCACAGAGAACTGATTTGTGACAATATCACACAATTCTGATTTAACTCGCATTCGAGGTATAAACTCGCAATTCTGAGAAAAAAAGTCAATTGTGAGATTATAGCTTGCAATTCTGACTTCATAACTTACAATTGAGTTTATATCACGTAATCCTGAGAAAAAAAGTCTGTATTGCAAGATGTAAACTCGCAATTGTGAAGAAAAAAAAAAAAAAGAAGTAGAACATACATGTTTGGAATGAATTTTCATAAACTACTACTTAAGTGAATTTTTTTTTTTTTTAATTCTGTTAATGGTATAATTATTATAATGTATATCTGCAGCCTGGTGAGATGAAGGACTGGTTCGTGGGCCGCAGCAATGCTCAGGGTATTGATCTGAACCGGAACTTTCCAGATCTTGATCGCATCGTCTACATGAATGAAAGAGAAGGAGGAGCCAACAATCATCTCCTGAAAAACATGAAGAAAGCTGTGGATGAAAACACCAAGGTAAGAGAGGGTTTTGTTAAATATTGCAGCATGGCATTACTAGTGTTAAACATCTTGGAGCATCAGTTTTTTTTAGGCTTGTAAAATAATTGTTTTTTACCTGTGTGCATTACAGCTGGCACCAGAAACTAAGGCTGTCATTCACTGGATTATGGACATTCCATTTGTCCTATCAGCCAATCTGCATGGAGGAGACGTGGTGGCTAATTACCCATATGATGAGACTCGCAGTGGTAAGCAACCACATGCAAACACAAAAAAAACAATCACACACAAACATATACATTCAATATATACTATTACTCTTAAACAGAGAGCATAACTCAACATTGATAAAAATGAGACATGTCTTTCAGAACAAAAATTGACAGATAATGTACTCACGTCCTTGTCATCCAAGATGAACTTCCAAAATGCAGTTTAAATCCAGCTCTAAACGATCCCAGCCAAGTAAGAAGGGTCTTATCTAGCAAAACAATCAAATTTTTTCTAAACAAATTGACAATTTATATACTTTTTAACCTTAAATGCTCGCCTTGTCTCGTTTCTGCGATGCATAGTCTGTGTATTCCGGGGTCAACAAAAGTTAGGGTATGTTGAAAAACTTCCATCTCATTTTCATCTTCAACATCAAAATTGTCCTACAACACTGTTTTACCTTTTTTTCTAAAGGGTGTTTGATCTTCTTTGTATGTTCACTTTGTAAACACTGGGTTGGTATTTCTGCAGTAATGTAGGACGATTTTGAAGTTGGGGAAGAAAACAAGATCGATTGTTTCACTAGATAAGACCCTTCTTCCTCAGCTGGGATTGTTTAGAGCCCCTTTGAAGCTGGATTGAAACTGTATTTTGGAAGCTCTAACTTGGGGGCACAATGGAAGTCCATTAAATAGAAAGAAATCCTGAAATGTTTTCCTCAAAAAAAAAAAAAATATATATATATATTTACAATTGATGAAAGAAAGACATGAACATCTTTGGATGACAAGGGGGTGAGTACATTATTTGTAACTTTTTGTTCTGAAAGTGAACTAATCCTTTAAGCACTAAATCAGCATATTAGAATGATTTCTGAGGATCATGTGACACTGAAGACTAGAGCCCCTTTTACACTGCCCGTTGATTTCGGAAAATTGCCTGTGTGAACGCTAACACGACCCAGAATTGGTCCTGGGAATGATCTCCGGTTGGGGACTCAGTAACATGGCCGGGATCAGTCCCAGAACGAGCACTGTTTGACCAAACGCCAGGACCAATGGTGTAAAGGGTGTCTAGTAGTAATGACACATGTTATCTTGCACGTTATCTTGACTGGCAGTTTTGAAGACAGATTAATGTTAAAGATGAACAAATATGTGAAAATTCAGCTTTGCCATCACAGGAATAAATTACATTTTTAAATGTATATTAAAATAGAAGACAATTAATTTCAGTTGTGATAATATTATATATTCACAATATTGCTGCTTTTTTAATTGTATTTTTGATCACAATTAACTTTGCATAATGGTGTTATATAATATAATTACACAGTAACCCTAATTCTTATAGACAGCTATTTCCATCATTTGACATACTTTGACCTGATAATAGACCTTTTTTAATAGTTGGTTTTAGAAAATGTTCAAAAAATAATAATAATAAATAATAATAATAATAATAATAATAATAATAATAATAATAATAATAGTAAGGAAACCAGGAAAATGCATCATACAATTTGATTGGCTATTTGTTTTATGTTTTTTTTTTTTTCTCTGTATCCATCAGGTTCTACTCATGAATATAGTGCTAGTCCAGATGATCTGGTGTTTAAATCTTTGGCTAAGGCTTACTCCAGCTATAACCCAGTGATGTCTGACCCAAACCGGCCGCCATGCCGCAAGAATGATGATGACTCCAGCTTCAAAGAGGGCATCACTAATGGCGGAGCCTGGTACAGTGTGCCTGGAGGTATGATGCACAGCTTCAGGAAATCACTCATATATTGTGTTAATTGTGTTGTGATTTATTACAAATATAATAATAATTATTATTAGTAATAGTAATAGTATTAGTAGTTGTAGTATTACACACAGCATAATAATGTATTAATTGTGCTCACTCTACAGAGTTTATTTTTGAAAGTTAATATTAATTATTATATTTTATACTTTTATAAAATATAAAAATTATTATAATAATTATTTTTTAAAATTCAGAATTTTTATTTTTTAAAATTCAGAATTTTTATTTTTTAAAATTCAGAAATTTTCTCAGAACTCATAAAGACTTATAAAGTCAGAATTGCGATTTAAAAATTAGCAAATGTAACTTTTTTCAGAATTACATGTTACAAACTTGCAATTGCGAGTTATAAAGTTACAATTAATAGAAATAAACTCACAATTCTTTGTATTGTTTTTATCTTGCAATTTTGAGTTAATATCACAAAATTCAGAGAAAAAAAGAACGAATTGCAAGATAATTTCACAATTCAGATGTTTTTTGTACTTTCTAACTTGCAATTGTGAGTTTATATCTCACAATTCTGAGAAAAGTCAGAATTGCATGAAAAAAGTCAGAATTGAGAGCAACATGTCCTCCAATTTATACGCCCGACGTAAGTCGTTTTCACAAATCCTCAAATACGTCTCTATAGAGCGTATTCAACATTTGCTCCCTTATCAGTAACTTACGTGTAGGTCAGTTGGTAGCGCGTTGCACTGCGAAGTGGTATAATCATAAGAACACAGGTTCGTTACCAGAAAACGCACATGTTCTCATTGTATGTTTTTTTTTTTGGAATATGCACTATAAATTATGATTTTGCACTATTTCTGTAAGGGGTAGGTTTAGGGTGGGGTTAGGTGTGGTCATTTATACAAATTACACCTAGTAAAACACGTTTAAATTACCGTGACTTCGGTGTAAAAACTCATACGTCATTCCATGACGTCAGATCCAACGCGACACTGTGATTATTTTTACGACTGCTAGAGGGCGCTTAACTTTAAAATGTAAACATGGGTCGTATTAGGTCGATACAAAAACGTACAACTGGGTCGTATTTTCTTTGAGGACAGTCTCATTGAGAGATATAAACTCACATTTGCAAGAAAAAAAGTCGGAATTGTTTTTATCTTGCAATTCTGACTTTATTTCTCACAATTTTTAGTTTATATCATGCAATTCAGAGAAAAAAGTAAGAATTGCAAGATAATTTCATAATTCTGTTTTTTTTATACTTTATAACTTGCAATTGCGAGTTTATCTCTCAATATTCTGAGAAATGTCAGAATTGCATGAAAAAAGTCAGAATTGCGAGATTTGAATTCATAAATTTCATAAAATGTTATGAAGAAGACATAAGAATTAATTTGCTGGCAGTCACATCTAGAGAATTGAGGGCTTCCAAATTTGTGGCAGCCTTTGGGGAGAGCCTGACAGCATGACCTGGACATCTTTGGGATAAACTGGAAAGGCGACTACAGGCTTCATCCAACCCCAGTTCCTGACCTCAGTGATGTTCTTTCAAATCCTCACAGCCTTGTTCCAGCATTTAGTGGAATGCTTTCCTGGAATAGTGGAAGCTGTTACAGGAGAGGATTAATGCAGATGGTTTTGAAATTAAATGTGCAACAATCTGAGTGTATGTTCAGGTGTCCACATACTTTTGCCCATGTAGTGTATGGTTATTAAAAATCAAAAATTACCAAGAAAAATGCCGCTTAATGTCAGTTACTGACCTTTGATCCGTCCCTTTCTCTCTCTCTGTCAGGTATGCAGGACTTCAACTATCTGAGCAGCAATTGTTTTGAGATCACTCTGGAGCTGAGCTGTGATAAGTTTCCTCCTGAGGACACACTCAAGCAGTACTGGGACCAGAACCGCAACTCGCTGGTCAGCTACATAGAGCAGGTACAGCTGGATCTAATGATTTGCTTTCTAATGCCTGATTTTCATTTGAAAATGCTAGGGAGAGAGAGTTGTTTTGTTTTCTGTAAAGCTGAGACTCATGTGTCAGGATTAGAAGGGGAGAGTTTCATCCCTTTTGATCCCTCATGTCCTTCACAGGTTCACAGAGGAGTAGCAGGATTTGTTCGTGATCTCCAAGGGAACCCCATCTCAAATGCTTCTATTTCCATTGAAGGAATTGACCACGATATCACCACAGGTACACAAACAAGCACATATATGTGAGCCTGGGCCATAAAGGTATTTTTTTTAATCGAGATTGATACATCATCTGAAATCTGTATACATCTATTGATGTATGGTTTGTTAGAATGGGACACTATTTGGCTGAGATACAACTATTTTAAAATCTGGAATCTGAAAAATTTGAGAAAATTGCTTTTAAAGTTGTCCAAATGAAGTTCTTAGCAATACATATTACTAATCAATAATTAAGTTTTGATATATTTATGGAAATTTACAAAATATCTTCATGGAACATGATCTTTACTTAATATCCTAATGATTCTTGGCTAAAAGAAAAATCGATAATTATGACCCATACAATGTATTGTTGGCTATTGCTAAAAATATAAACATGCTACTTATGATGGGTTTTGTGGCCAGGGTCACATATACACACACAGCTTTGGAGCACAAATTAAGACATTTTTGATGAAATCAGAGAGCTTTCTGACCCTCAACAGACAGCAAAGCAACTGACATGTTCAAGGCCCAGAAAGGTAGTAAGGACATTGTTAAAGTAGTCCATGTGACTTCAGTGGTTCAATCTTAATTTTATAAAGCCACAGAATACTCTTTACGCAGTGTTCGAAATGTATCAAAGCTCTTGGTGGGATTCATATAAATATGATTCATATTTTTGTCCTTTCCTTGTTATCATTGAGAAAACCTAATTCTAAGATAAAAGTAGATTATTTTACAATGATAAGTGAATTGTGTGTACCAAACAATCACTAAGCAAAGAAGAATTAAATATCTAGCCGATTAAATTAATATTTTCAAAAGTTTAAAGTGATTTTTACCTTTAATTGGAATTTTTTTTTTACCTATAAAGCCATTCTTTTTGCTTTTTTGCATCAAATTCTTATATTTAATCAATAAAGTCACTTACATTAAAAATACATTTTAGGCTGTTACCACACTAATAAAATCATTATAAATAAAATAAAATACAATAAAATTAATCTTTTCAGTGCAGAGGAAACACAGACACTGCATCTAAAAATGGCATTTAGATGTATTTAGCCACAGTTTAATGCAGGACATGAATGCATTTAACCTGCAGTTACAAATGCAGAAATAATGTTTTGATACTTTAATCCTAAAATGTTAAATGCTGATATTTGAAATTATTTAAAAAAAAAAATGAACATTTACTTAAATGTGAAATTAAAACTGCCAGTAGGTGGGAGTAAAACACTGTTAATAATCATTCATCGTTAAAACGAATCATTAAAACAGTTAATTAATTCAGGAACAAATCACCCTCATGTTGTTTAGAGACACAAAACACATTTTTGTTGGTAAACTAGAGCAAAATAGGTAATATTGTGTTTAAAATGAAAGTCTCTTAATATTAACTTTATTGAACTGTTGTAAAAAATCAATATCACATTTGTGATTTTTGTGAAGAAATGCCACTCATTGTATGATATTGATTAACTATATGAAATTATAGAAAATGTAAATTTTCTGTCTTATTTCCTGAATTTTGGGAATATGCATTTTATTACACTGAATCACTCAAAAAAGAAAGAATGAGCTCTAAATGAGCACAGTCAGTCTAGCCAGTGTTTAAGCACTCATAACTCCTCTTATAATCAATGAAGCTGTCCATACACTTCTAGGCAAAAAAGTGTAGTTTTTTAAATATATTTAAACTACTTCTAACATAAAAGGTCTTTAAAGTTATGTTTTGGGCCATTATCGTTTTGACACAGTATCTGTCAAACGAACTAAAACCTAAAGCGCAATATGGCTTAATCTCTTCATCAAGTGTGTTTTCGCTGGGCGTTTCAAAGTGAAGTGCACACTTGTTCAGGCGATCAGCTCATGGTCCGGTGTTTTCCGCGCCTCAAAATGTCTCCTTTCACAGTAAATGCAGTGCTGTGAGTATAGCATGTGTTTGGGAATGCAATGGCCAACAGTTATGCTTTATTTTCGAGGCAGATGATTACAGCACTACATTTGGAGTTTTCCGTAAAAATAAAAGCTCTACTGCAGTTTTTGTCAAAATAAAAGTTTAAAAGTACAGAATGAATTGCTGACAGCTAGTGGTTTAAATGGGTAACGTTCTTCAGTCCAAATTCAAAACATCTCTTTCAAGTGTAGAAATTAGGAAAGAAGTCAATTCACTTAAGACTTAAGTTTTCTTAGTTAAGAACATGGGTTGGAGCTCTTAATTTTGAACTCTCAAAGTGCATTAGATAGAATAATTTAACTTTTAAAAAGTCTTCATTTATCTTTTTTTTTTTTTTTTTTTAATATCGCAAAAAATATTGCATTGTGGACTTCATATTGTAATATTATTGTACCGTGAGATTTTGATATTGTTACAGCCCTACATCCAATGAATACAACCAACTCTTGTAGTTTATTGTCTGTATGTTCTGGTTCAAATAAATAAGATTGGGCAAAAAACTGCAAGTCATTCTCTCTGTTGAAATCTTCATACATGTTTTATGTACAGCGTGCGTATTCCTCTGCTTGCAAATGAGGACAAGAAGAAATGGTTGAGTAGTTGTTTTTGTTTCCTTTGTGCACAAAACGTATTGTCATAGCTTCATGAGTTTAAGGTTGAACCACTGATGGCACATGGACTATTTTAACAATGTCCTTACTACCTTTCCGGGCCTTGAAAGTGGTAGCTGCATTGATGTCTATAGAGACAAAGCGCATTTAGGCCATGCTCACACCGGGGGGGACTCTTCATTGACCTTATATTGCGGAAAGCTGCTTTCTTGTCATTTCTGACTTATAACAAAAAACAGAACAATGTCTAAAAGCTGCTATGTGTACAGTAAACAAGCTAAAAACTTTTTACGTTAACAGAATTACGTTTTTATAAGCTGTTGACCCCAAAAATCGAGCATTTAAGGACACAAATGTCAGGCAGTTAGATCATTTCTCCAACAAACGGAAGGTAAGGAAAAGGAGCACTGACACAGACCAATAACATTTAGTTTCTCAATATATCTCCTCCTTTCAGGTTTACATAGGGTGGTGAAATAATCTTTTGACATGGTTAAAAATAATAAATGTTTACTTTCGTCGATTAAGTTTCCCGCCAGTGGGCCTAGTTCTCAGAGTAATATGAAACGTTGCGCTCTACTTTTTGTGTCTCTAAACACTCGTTTTTTGGGTCGACAGCTTATAAAAACTTAGTTCTGTGTTTTTTAGCTTGTTTACTGTACACTTTGTCACATAACAGCTTTTAGACATTGTTCTGTTTTTTGTTCAGAGTCAGAAATTACAAGGAGGCAGCTTCCCACAATACAAAGTCAATGGAAAGCGTTGGATTGTTTTTTGGGTGGGTGTGGTTTTCAGATTATGACATGTGTTGCTCTGTCTCTATGCAGGGTCAGAAAGCTCTTGGATCTCATCATAAATATCTTAATTCATGTTCTCATCATACTTTCATGTCATACGGGTTTGGAATGACATGAAAGAGAGAATTTAATGACAGAATTTTCATTTTTTGGGTGAACTATCCCTTTAACACTGACATTTTGCTGTTCATTGAATAAAGTCTTTTTTAAGCTATTTTTTATATTATAATAATTATTATTCTTACAACTAAATATGAAAAATTTCTGCAAATTAAGCTGGTTGAGCTTAATTTTTAAGAAATTAACTCTACCATCCAGTTAGTCAAAACTAATGTGTAGGTCTGCCCTCTTGTGGGCATTTTTTGCCACTTTTGAAAGTCAAATTTTAAATGTAAATCACTCTTTTTTTTTTCTTTAGCTAAGGATGGCGATTACTGGCGCTTGTTGGCTCCTGGTAACTACAAAGTGTCAGCATCTGCCAATGGTTACCTCACTGTGGTCAAGAAAGTAGCTGTTCCCCACAGCCCTGCTACACGGGTAAACACAGACCCTCTGTTTTCTCCCTCTTTTCACATATCTCATGTCCTATTCTGACATCTCTATTTTTTCCCACTCACACAGCTGGATTTTGAGCTAGAGTCGCTGGAAGAGAGGAAGGAGGAAGAGAAGGAGGAGCTCATGGATTGGTGGAAGATGATGTCAGAGACACTCAACTTCTAACTTACCTGAGGCAGATGCCGTCACAAGCATTATGGGTGTAAAATATTTATTGTTGTCGTATGTGTGTGCTCATCAACTCAAAATAATTCAGTTTTTCGGTTTGTTTTGATTGTTTTACATTAGAGGCACTGCATTCGAACATATTTACAACAGCCATATGCGTATATGCGTATCTGTATTTGCAGATATTGTTGTCCTTGTAAATATGGATGAATACATGTAGGTCTGGTGAAGTGCCCCTAAAGTAAAGTTGATCCTATTGCAAAGGTTTTTGCGATTTCGGTCAACCAGGTTAGTGTTATTTTAGAGCATTGTGTATCATCTGCCTGTTTCCTGCAGGCATGCAAAAGTTATAACGTGTACAGAGCGAACAGAATCACGCATAACACAGACAGTTGATATTGTGGAGGCCGATCTATTACTCTTTTGTATTGTTGTGTTTTACATTGATATTGTGAAATTATTTTGTAGCTATGGTCACCAATCACACCAACCAATCAGAGAGCACTGTGTTGTGATGAATGTACATGTCAGCAATGAATATTACTATTTATTCTGATTGTGACTGATTATGACTGAAGCCAATGTAGACAGCACTCATTTACACCTAAGTCTCTTTCTGTTTGAACACTGTCCTGTGGGTATAAATCGAATTATAATGCTTGATGTTTTTAAATGGGAGTGCTTTTGATAAACCTGTTTCATTTACAAATGCTTTAATAGTTCCAATATTGAATATCATATCTAGACAATTGTTCAGATGAAGAGAAAATGGAAGAGGTTATCAATTGAACTCCTACCTTGTGTTATAAGAACAATATAGGAAATAATTATGAACATATGATAGATAGCTATAAATCTGTTTTATTTGTTTGTAAAGCAGAGATTTCATTTTAGATCATATAACAGCAGATTTTAATGGCACAAACTAAACAAATAGTTTATTTAGGTCTGATGGTTTTGTAATCTATACCAAAATGCACAATTGTGCCCGACAAAGTACTATCTGCAGTCTTTATTAAACATTCTGTAATATATTGTCCTTTTTTTTTTTTTTTGTCTGTTTCAGTATCTTTATAATTCGTGTATTTCTGTAAAATGAAAATGGCACATGGTAATGCTAAATCAATCGACATTATGATCAAGTCTGTAATCCTGCATTTAGTATTTCTCATTGATCCAAATGTTAACCCTCTGATTTGGGAAATTTCATGCACATCTAAATCAAACCCAAGCTTAAACTTTTAAAAGTAATGTCATGAAATGGCATTTCAAGTCAGCTTATGTATTTCTCCTTTGAGACTTCAGTGGTATGTCTTGTATATGAATGTAATGATGGTTTATTTGAATGATGCAATTCGCAACCAAAATAAACTTCCCTTTCTGTTGTCAGTCTGCTTCTTGTGTTCAGTCTTTCTATGAGGTCAAGCAACTGCCATCACATTAGCTGCAAATGCTAATATTTGTACTAATTAACATTAATGTAAATTTAATGTACAGTCTAGAAACTAATCAGTCATTTACTTAATTATATTTAATAATTTACTTAATTAAGTTTCAATTCACGCATGCTCAGTCAATACAAACACACACAAAGTTTAAAAAGTTATTGAAATGAAGGGAATTCAGTATGTTCAATTAAGAAACCCTTGGTGGCCGTTAAGTGAACTGCAGCCAGCATCTTAATTTTTCTGGACTCCGTTTTTAATAGTTAAATTACATTTTATTAATCGAAAGCATGTCTTATTGATATAATTCATGAAAATTATTATAATATTTGTAACCATATTCGTTTTTTTTTTTTGTTATATTTTTTTCATTTCATATTAATGGTTTCATTACATTTTAATGATCAAAAGCATCGTACTTAATTGAACTTTTTATTATTTTAACAATAATAGGGTCAGATGATTCTTCCCCCCCTTCAAAAATTCTGTATTCTTTACTTTAGTTTTTCTAGTAATCAAATGAAGGCATACTTTTTTTTTCTTTTTATGAAAACAAAAAGTCAACAATAATTCATTATTGTTATAAAATTAACTATTATAATAATTTTATAGCCTTACATTCTACTGTACAATACTAATATATTTCTATCACAATCTTCATGTTAAAACCGAACTTTTATTTTGACGGGTTACCGTGAAGCGTTTTGTTTGCGTGTGTTATGTGATATATGACAGTTTGATCCTTATGTTTAATTGTATTTATGATTTATTTTATTTAATTGTTTGTTTGTTTTTGTGTTTTTTTGTTTTTTGTTTTTTGTCCTAGGTATTCTATTTATTTATTATTATTATTATTATTATTATTATTATTATTATTATTATTATTATTATTGCCTTTTCTCTTGTGTTTTATGCTTGTTGGTTTCTTTGTGATGTTTGATTGTAGTTCTTTAATTTAAAAAAAAAAAAAAAAAAAGTGATATATGACAGTAACCTTAGTTTTTCTCAAATGAAACCTGAATGAAACGGTAAATATTTATAAGGTCCGACTTGTTTCAAGTCCATGATATATTCATGGCAACGTTCTTTTTCATTCTTTGCTTAGAAGTTAAAAGAAGTTGGAAATAACCTTTGCAGCGATATAAGTTACTGAACACCCAGACGCCATGCTAACTTTACTGAGAACGACTTTCAGGTATGTGCTGCAAACTTTGCTTTCAATAACAAAATAAACGCACAAAAATTACAGTGATGAGAAAACAAGTTGAGAAAGCATCTGATCAAATCCATCAGATAGCACGGAACGTAAAAAATGCCAGTGAACCGAACGAAATGTATATTTTGCTGCTGAAAATAGGTAAATATGTCATGTTTTGGGCTGTACTAATCGGTTAGACCGGGAAAAACATTTGGAGTAGCCATAGACTGCCAAAAGTTATAAGAAATCAAGGAGAAGAGTGCAAAAAACTGTCTTGAGGAACAAAAGTCGTTTGTGGTTGGACAAACTGAACTAGGAATTCCAGGGCAAAACTCGTCAACATTCGTGTTTGTTCTTATCATTCCCGATCAGGTAGGTTAAATATTATGTTAATATCTTAATTAAAACTGCTTGTACGTATCTTTACCACCTGTTAACTTTAGTTTGTCAAAATATCGCACCCTTTCCTGCTTACTAAGAATCTCTATATAATTTAGCAGCTTCCACACGTTTTGTTCCATGGTTAAAACAGCATAAATTAGCAGAACAACATATTCAGTAGTACATTAATCGTGCAATCCATGCTGTTGTTAACATTAGAGTATCGCCAATATGGCCGCTCATCCTGGTAACTGACCAAATCGTGATGTAACTGCAAACCCTCTATATATAGAATGGCTCTTTCAGCATTATCCTGAACACTGTAAGCATTTATTTCATGTGCATAAGCATTACATACTTCTGGTTTTCCCAGCAAAAACATCTTTTGTTCTCTGATGTTGGTTAATGGAATTACGTTTTATTGTCTTTTTGTTTTATAACAATAATCCCTTTAAAATCTATAAACAAATGATGTCAAAAGTAATCTAAAGTTAATTCAAAGTAGTAACACATTACCTGAAATGAGTAGCTAATCTTGATTACATTCCTGACTACAGTTTTCAATATGTAATTTGTAATAAGTAACAGACTACAATTTGTAAGTAATCTACCCAGCAAAATCAACAACCTAGGAATTCAGGGAAGGTCACTTTTTTACAAGCTGTTCTCACATTGGCAGTAAAAAGTGATTAATACATGAAAACTCTTTAAATGTTGGCCTTTTAATGCCAAAAATATAATAATTCCTTAGGGTCAAATGAGTCATAGTTCAACAACAAATCAATTTATGTATATTTCAAAAGGACAACAGGGGATTTACTTTTTCACAACAGAGACGGTTTAATGCCTTGATAGATTTGTTTCTTGCAAACACACAGCTTTTCACATTACAAGATGTTTTTTTAGCAGCTGTTTGAACTCTCATTCTGTCGGCACCCATTGACCACAGAGGATCCATTGGTGAGCAAGTGATGTAATGCTCCAAATATGTTCTGATGAAGAAACAAACATCTACATCTTGGATGAACTGAGTACATTTTCAGCAAAGTTTCAATTTTGGATGAAGGCCCTTGTTTGAAGTCTGAAGTCCTTAAGTTCTTATGGTAAAGTTTTAAAACTGAATTTTGCCACTCTTCTATACTGCTACTCACAAAGTTATGTAAAGTTGTGTAGGCACGTTATTTAGCTCTATTCTCTATAGTTGCTGGCATAGCAGATCCAAGCAGTCTCACCCATTATTCATTCCTTACCTATTAGCATAATCCTGATCAATACTATTGATCAGAGAGGAGACAGCAACTGTATGGCAGTTCTCCTGTTGGCCCAAAGGGATCTTAGAATGCCTAAAACAGCAATACTATGTCTCTAAGGTCCGCTTCTCTCATTACTTCCCGGCGAGAGGGGTGAGAGTAGCATTGATATGTGTTTAATTAGAGCTAAAAATACACATGCGCTCCAGTCTCCCATGAGAGCTGACACCAATATCTAATTGAATGCATTAAACAACAGCACAAAGTTTTCGCAAATGGCCAATTACTTTTGCACTTGAGTATGTTTTGGAATCTAGGCTTACTTTGGCATGTTGGTCACTTTCTTTCTGATTGTTTTTCCCTTTGCATTTTTCCTGAAAGTTCTGTTGTTGTTTTCAAACATGGCCATGTGAAAAGATTAGGCCTGTGTATGGAAATGAAACAAGTGCAATACATTTACAATATTGCAATTAAAAATCCATATGCATATACTATATATTAAATGATTGAAGTGGCATTAATATGAAAACCATTAGTAGTTATTTGTTGTGATCATCAACAGAGGGCGCTGTTGAAACATTTTATGTTAAATCTTGGCTAAATGGACAATGAATGATAACTTACGGTGGACGGGGAAAATGTCTTAGAACTTCTTAAAGTGTACAAAACATCCTAAGTATCATTAAATGTAGGCTACTCATATTCCACACATTTATATGTCATTGAGAGTGTAACTCTGGTGTTTTACCTCATTGTTAGTCAACGCGCGATGTTTAGTGTAAGGTGCCCACATTATGAATCTAAAGGTCCAAAATGTGTACAAAAGCAATCCTGTGGATCTCTGCTGTGTTGCAGAACTAGTCCCAAATTGATAACAGACGAATAACGCTCCCAAAATGAGACAAAAGTTGAATTCAAAGAGCACAAAAGAGAAATTCAGGAATCTGGACTGAAAAAGACATGAGATAGACATGGTCACATGTATTCAAGTGTGTGTGTGTGTGTGTGTGTGTGTGTGTGTGTGTGTGTGTGCGTGTGTGGGAGAAAGGGATATTTCTGTGTGTGTTAGTGAGGCAGCATTGCTTTGATTTGAGACCTGTTTCAAATCCTCTCCTCTGTCCGCTTCCCTCCTGTATTTCTCTTTTGTTCTTCTGGGTGGCCTAACCTTCTCTTCTTTCTCTAAATATCCTTCTATCACTGGGCTGTGAACACCATCCTAATTTGTGTGTGTGTGTACAGTATGTGTGCGTGTACAAAGAGAGATTCACATCCATGAGTTTCTGTCTGTTTGAACTAGTGTATGTTAATGTTTGTGTATGAGAGTGTGTCTGTGGGGTGTGATTGTATGTATAGGGGTGTGTGTGTGTGTGTGTGTGTGTGTGTGTGTGTGTGTGTGTGTGTGAGAGAGACAGAGGGAGAGAGAAAGGGGAAGATGCTGGAAAGGGTCACTGGGTCCAGTATTTGTATTGTGATGGTAATAATGGAATGTGATCATCCTGTATTCTTTGATAGTGTCTTTTTGTCTTACAGGGTTTGGAATTCTCTGTGGTGGTAACAAGTATCACTGTTGTTATTTTTTTTTTTCAAAATAAAATAAAATAAATAAAAGAAAATAGTAAATGTTGGTGACAAATATGAATATTTTTGCTTTAATAAAATAAATTAAAGTAATTAAAAATAAAATAATATAATACTTTTTTGTGTAGCTGGACTAGAATAAAAAAATCTCTATTTACAGTGTATCATTAATATGAAAAACAATGAACTGGAGAAATTAAATTTAAGACAATTAAGGTTAAGGAAACCTATTATGTCCCTTTTTACAAGCTGTAATAAAGTCTCAGGTGTCCTCAGAATGTGTCTGTTTCAGCTCAAAATACCCCACTGATTATTTATTATAGGCTATCATTTAGAAAATTCCTTTTCTGAGTGGAAGCAGAAACACACTGTTTTTGTGCATGTCTCTTAAAATGCAAATGAGCTGCAGCCCCTTACCCCCTTTTTCTAGAACAGAGCTGTGCCTTTACAGCTTGTAACTCAAAAACTGCCAAAAAACATTTGTTCTAACGTCTATCACACTAAACTCCTCCATTTTAAAGCCATATCAGTTTAAACTTCTGATATAGGTTTTTCTAAACGTACACATCGGAAGCATGCGCACAGAAAGTGGCTGTCACATGGCATGTGAGTACTAAACTAAGTTCTCTTTCATGTTTTATTGCGCTTAAACTGTCAAATACACGCAAGTTTATGTTAAGAACACACACATGAGTTACAAAAACAGTCAGTTATGTCTGTAAAGGTAAACAGCTGTGAAAGAAAGCATGTTTATATCTGTCTATATGTGCGGCAGCAGCATAATATACAGTAAATAAACCAATAAATCCACCGCTGTCTTGTCTCCTCTGAGGCTGGGGACTCTAAATAGTGTTCTGTGCTCATCTGTGCAGCCAACGAAAGAACAGTTAGCATGCTTTGCAATGGCATTAGAACTTGTACATCATTGGCTGTATCCAAAATCGCCCCTATACCTCATTCACTATTCCCTACATTAGTCCACTCATACAGTCCACTTGAAGGAGTGAATGAAAACGAGTGATTGAATTCAGACACTGAATGCACCGGAAGGACTGCTGCTTTTGTGTAGTTTGTTTGCTGTTTAATATTCATTTGAAATGGGCAGTTCCAGTAGTAAGATTATTGGATTTATCTTGAACTGTATCATGAAAATTATGTATAAACCCTAGTTAAACAATTTAATAATCAGTTTACAAAGAATTTGTACCAGTGTTGTATTATTCTCTATTACGCCGTGGACATATGAACGGATGGATGATTCAGCTGTGGGTGCCATATCCTGGCGAGACGCAGGAATTCATTTGGCACGACTCTCACAGTACATTATGGGTTATCTCTAGCCGTTGAGTGAAAATCAGTTGTACACTCGTTTTTGTGGTGCATTGTAGGATTTAATGAGTGCACTCGAGAACGTCCACTATGGTTTTGGACACTACTAAAAATGTCTGTCCCCTCAAATAGTGCCCTATTTGAGGGTATAGGGTGCGATTTCGGATACAGCCTTGTCAATTACACAAACAAAATGGCAGCGCTGTGGGTGGAAACATGCAGATTAGGGGGCGGTGATATTATAATAAGATGCCCTTTCTATGTCACAGGACGTCTCGTTTTTTTAACATGCCTGCAGAGAAAGGTTTACCAAAACAAAGTTACTGGGTTGCAGTGTTAATTTCGTTGATGAATAATTTTCGTTATTAACTTCGTCAACGATATTTTTTTCACAGACGAAAACGAAACGATTTAACAAACTAAAATTCTTCTTGAATGACAAAAACTATGACAAAAATCTACTGGCATTTTCGTCAACGAATAAAAACGAGACGAAAAAGTTAGGGAGGGACGATATGGAAAGAGATTCATTCAGAAAATCTGTTGCGTAGTAGGAGGTTAGATGCGTACAAACCAACGGGACACAAGCTAAAATACACTTGCTGCACGTCTTCTAAAACGTTCAGAAATGTTAGTATGTGTAGACGTATGGATAAATTTGACGACGCAAGAGAGAACTCAATGCTGTCTTGTTTTCTGAGCGCAGACACCGAAGCAAACACACAGAAAGCACGTCTCACACTCTTTCGCTTTGCATGAAATATACACAAACTGATCTCGAATCGTCCGTTTTGACGAGTATTCACGTAAACACAGCCGATTGCGTCTTAAATTAACATAAACAGCTGGGAGAAAGTGTATATTGTACATTGCATCCATTGCGTTCATGCATTCGTTTTTAAAGGGATAGCAGCCACATTTAGTTGCTATTGTCCGAGTCACAGATAGATGTTAACTAAGACTAAAGACAGAAAACCACACACTGCTCTTAAATTAATCACTTACGTAGCCCTAAAGATTAATCTAAATTAATTTATAGAAATAAATATGTCTGTTTGAAAGAATGAAGAATATGGTTAACAAGTTACTATAAAGAATGCATAATTAGCCTATATAACCTTTGCTATTTAATTGAAAAGAAGACCATGTTCTTTATGAGAAGTGGTTTTATTTTATTTTAATATTAAGGCATGTTGTGTATCACTGCCGTTAAAATTGTGTGTTTATCATGATAAAACCTTAATAACAAACCTATTTAATGAGTTTGAGTTTTTTAGAGAAATTCTTAATAAATGCATTGCACTGTAATTAAACCCATTGAGTTTTAGCCGACTAAATTTATTGTGGATTTAGTCGACTAAAATCTTATGATATTTCGTCGACTAAAACTAAAAACAATTCAGATGACTAAAATATGACTAAAGCTAAATGGCATTTTAGTCAAAAGACTGACTAAAACTAAATCAAAATTTGCTGTCAAAATTAACACTGCTGGGTCCTTTTTCACATTTTTTGGGGGTTGGTAGATGCACTGCAGACACAGTTATAGCACTTAAACACAGAAAAAGTCAGATTTTCATGATATGTCCCCTTTAAGATTATTTTTTGCTATACTTTCCTAAGCAATTCGATTTATGGTTTTATATTGTGGGTGATGAAACCAGCAAAAAAAATCCTATAGATTTCCATTGAAGAAGATCCCCAGTTCATATAGGAATAAGAACACTAGAGACTGATGGATTGGACTCTTTTATAATGAGCCAATAAGTAACCATCCAGAACAGGAACCACATAGTAACTTGCTAAAAAACACTCAGAATACCATAGCAATTGTATAGCAACACTGTAGCATTAGGTCGGTGAGTTTTGGACCAATCACATTTGCTTCATATACAGAATGTAAAAAATCTAGTTTAGTCGTACTAATATCTTGGATATAGTTTAAGCTTTGGCATTCTTGGCTATATTGTTGGTGTGTGTTATAATCTTTTCTTTGACCTATGTATGTGTGTGGTTATGACTGTCTCAAGCTAAGCAGCAATTACCCATGAAACACATCTAAACTATATCTATTAATCATGATACATGCTGGGCTACTGTAGGGGAATCCAGCAGGGAATTAAATGAAGTTTGTGTGTGTGTGTGTGTGTGTGTGTGTGTGTGTGTGTGTGTGTGTGTTTCTTTACCTCTTTCGCTTTCTTTTGATACTCTTTATGGAGTTTTATCTTCTTTGTCATGATCCTGCATCTCTCCTTGTATTTAAATAGCACAGTGCAACCTCTTGTTCTTTGTCTTTGTAATGAAAGTCACATCCTGCATACAGTGATAACTCTCTTTCTTTATGTGTGTGTGTGTGTGTGTGTGTGTTTCGTACTCCAGCACACCAACCCTTCATTTCCCTGCTGGCTGTGGTGGTGTCTGACAAACAGATGCCCTGGAGGCGTTTTAATGCTGGCTGTTGGACTTTGAGTTTTATGTATTAGAACAGCTGCTGCTAGGGATCAGCCAATCACAGAGATGAGCAGTCACCTCCACAGACACCTCACACAGACCCCGGCAGAACCCTGCCACAGCCAATCAGAGACAGCGTCTGATAGGTCAGTACCCCAGGCACATACACTCAAACACATGCTTGCATGTTTTTCACATTTTCACTTATTAATCCAAATATAAAGTCTGCAAAATCTTAGATTATCAGTTATGACAAGAAAAGTAGCAATCAATTACTACATAATAAAACAATATATTTGTCTCTAAAAAGGATTTTGTGCCAAAAAAAGTGGTGCACTGTGATATGAAGCATACAAAGATGCACTTGGAAAGAAGTGCACAGGAAGTTTTCTTCTTTTATATTGATCCAGCTGTTTACACCCTTAGTTGAAGGACAAGCTACCACCTTTTCTTCTTGTCCTCTGTCAATCCGTCCATTTCGTTCAGAGGAACGATCGATGATTAGTTCTCCTGAGATGAAAGAGAGTGTTGAGGTGCAGGAACGAAAGAGAGAAAATGGCAAAAAGATACAAAAGTAATGTGAAGGTAGATTATTATGACCTTTTTTTATTATGAAAAAAATGTGTAATTTACATATTGCTTTTAGAAGCCCTTTAAAAATGTGTCATTTATTGGCTTGTTGTGTTTATATTGGCCATTCTACAGAATTGGTCCAAAGAGTTGGAAACATGTAAAAAAAAAAAAAAAAAATATGCAAATGGTATAATATCCAAGTACACATTTCTAGTTACTGTGCAGTTAATTGTCATATTGTATTTTCAGAAAGTTTTGGAATATTTTTCCTTTGCCCAAATTTGTCACTACTGAAACACAGTAATATATAATTTAATTAGAAGGGTTATATTGAGCGATTAAGATTTTGCTAATACCTACATTGTAAATATATATTTTTGGTGTGTGTGTACGTTTTTTTTAGAGATAACTCAATAACAGTATTTACTCAATATATAACAATATTTCAAGTGTAATTAATGAGATTTGTTGTATTTTGAATCCAATTTTTCTTTGTAAAAGTTTACTATATTGATTTCAAAGTTAAGGATTCATTCATTTGAAAATACATCATAACATTTAAAAAAAAAAAAAAAAACTATCATAACATTTTAGTTGATAATTCAGTATGCTTTATTTTTGACAAAACATCCCATGATTCGGTAGTGACTGCACACACTAACACTACTAAAACATACTAAAATCCCAAAAATTTGCAAATATGAAGATTATGTGTTCCCTTTTGTCACTGCCTGAACAATGATGACATGTTTTGGTCGTGACAAATTTATGAAATAACACCCAAAAAAGTGTGCTTAAATGCTGAAAAAAAGGTAGTGATGTTTCTTAAAATTACACACATATTTTTTACAATTTTAAACACATTTACCTCAAAATGATGGGGCATATTTCATAATTTACTAAGAAAATATAAAAGAAATACTTCATCAAAAATGTCAAAAAAAAAAAAAAAAAAAAGTTGAAATTTAGATGTTAGGGTTCGGGACAGCCACCACCCAATTAAAAGCACCCAATAAAGGATGGTTTTATATATCTTAAGCTTAATAATATTTTAAATATTATTGTGGGTTTCAATAGATAATATAAGGATCTTAGTAAAAATCTAAGATTTAAATACTTGCTTTTTTTAATGTAGTTTTTGGTTGTGGGAGCTGTTTGGACCAATTCTGTAGAATGACCCATATACAATATTGGCAAATCATACACAAAACAAGTAATGACAAGAAAAGGATGCACGCAATATAACTATAACAAATAACAATAATAAAAAAAAATATAAAATGGCAAGTAATGAATAAAAATAATAAATATGTGTAATATAAAATAAACATTTATCAATACATTGTGGAAAAAATACTGTATTATATGTACAATGATGGTTTTTAATCATATTTAATAGCCATGCACTTAGAAAAACATGATTTTTGTGTAGCATCACATTTTTAGCAGGATCTAATACTAACCAGCATGCTAACCAGCAAAAGCTTGACCCCCTCGATTAGACAACGGCTGTGGTTTTATTCTGAATTATTATATGGCAAGACAAATGGAACTAAAGGCTTGTCTTATTAAGATCCTGGCTATTTTGACTCCTTACTATTAAAGATTAAAACAGTCACTAGTGTAAAAGTCACTTTTTCTGTACATGCTATACTGTGACAGAGCTACAGAATAAAGTATGGTCTAATTTGCTGCTTATTCAGGTAAAACCCCCAAAACACTAATTGGCCTGGGGTTTCGTTACCTAACTATGGTCGTTAGTTCTATTGAACTCTACTGGTAGTGACAGAACTTACGACCATAGTTGCTTTCGGGAAACACACCCCTGGTCTACAAAATGGCAGAAATGTCTGACTTTCTGAATTTAGTATTGATAATGTCACTCCATACAAAGATAAATATACATTTCCACTTTGCAAAAGGCATCAGTGAACCTGCTGCATATTCAACCCTATACTTTCTGCATTTTAGATTTGAAATAATAGTTAGTGCCTTTATAGTAAAGACTATATTTGCAAGGTCATTTCCAGAAATCTGGCCTTTACAAGTACACACAGTCACACACACACACACACACACACACACACACCAAGCGAAACACACAGAAGCTCCTTTAGTTGATGTAACAATCCTTTCAGTATCCTTTGACAAACACTCTTCACGTCCTTTTCCTGTTTCAAAGGGGGCCATTTCCTGTTGGCGCTGCCACTTCAGCTGTCCAATCTTCCCCTGTCCACAAAGCCCGAGTGGTTTGGTCCGCATGGCTCTTATCTTATCTGGAGTAGTCCACACCTTCATAGTGAGGTGATGGAGGGAGAGAAAAAATGCAAGGGTCTGCACATGAACCCGTGAGTTACACACACACACACACACACACACACACACGTTATGTAATTAAAATTTAGCATGGAATGATATTGTGTAATAGCTTTCTAAGAATAAGCTAAACAAACATATTTAGTGGCATTTAGTCATAATGAGTGTGTGTACTTATAATTTTGTTTTAAATTACTTTTCTTTTATGCTGTATGTTAGGTTAGGATTTCATTCAGTCACAAAGTGCTTGCAGAAATGTCCACACACACACACACACACCCTAAAGCTGATCATAATGCACTTCCACTCTGGAGAGGAAACATATCTCACACAGCCAGAGACACAGACTCAAAGAGACACCAGTTCCTGACACACACATACACTCTTTACTTAAGGAAAATCACAGCATGGTGATTTCCGTGTGCTAGTACGGGGTTGAAAGCTCAGCTCCTTTCAGAAATTACTCGACTGTGTACCTCATGTAATTGTAAATGTACATTCCGGTACAAGAACCCATTTTACAAGTGCATATTTTTCTATCTCTTCTTCTGCAGCTGTTCTGTTTCTTTGAAATCCTTTAATTGCACTGGTTTCTATTCAAATTAAAATATAAACAATTGCTGAATTAAGTTCTGTTTTAACTGTAAACCTTATCTTAGGTGCACATGCAAACAGTTTGCATTGTGTTCATGGTAAACCTGAAGCCTTTGTGTTTTCTTTATGTTCCACCGCTTCTCCTTGTCTGCTGGTCTGCCTATTGGATATTCTCACCACCCGTTGTAGGTGCTATACTGTGAGTGGAAATTGATTATATTATAAAATATTGCTGGACAAAATAGCAAGACATATTATTCATTCATCTTTTTTAGAGGTTTTTACTACAAAGAAAATAACAGTAAAAACGTTAAAATCTCTTGCTTCTGTCTCCTCTCTCTTGGAACACACACACTCTTACACACACAGTGTTTAAACAGAGGAAATCCTCTCTTCCCGTTGGCTGAGTGTGTGTTTACTCACAGAAGGACTCCACTACACTCCAGAACTGAGGTCACACATGGAGTCAAAGGGCACCGTCCCTCACTCCACACTTACACGTACAGTGTGTACCAGACTTCACCTCTCGCACTGAAGCAGTCTGTGCCTTCCTCTCAGTAAGTCCTCTAATTCTATCTAAATTCTATGTATTTATATCTAAAAATACTACATACACACTGAGGCAACAAACACCCACAGAGGATTAAATTATTAAAAATTGTATGAAACCAACTTACATAAAAAAATAGGATTTACTCTTTTGAAGACCCATGCATATATACAGTGAAGTCCACATCATATGCACTGTTTTAGGCAGTGCCGCTATGCTTTGTGTACAGGACTCAATTTATATTTAAAATAACATGAAGAACGATATCCAGCTGTTTAATTCTGATTGGTTGAACACAGTTCCAGGCATTCTAAGAAAACAATGAAGACTTCAGAAATACCAAGACAGAAGCTTTTCAACTCTATTTGAGTATAAGACTGCAGTAGTGGTGGGAATTTCTCAGTGACTATTTTTGCAGGTGATATCATTACGTCAGTAGGTCGCAACAAGTGACTGTCTGGTTGAGTGAGAATTCATTTATCCAATTTGTTCAGAAAAAAAAGCTGATTTTTTTCAGGAACCAAACAGGTGACTGCCTTAGTGAGTCATTGAATCATTTACTCAACTGATACATTCAAAAACACAAATTCAATCAATAAAATAAAAATTTAATAACTTTAATAAAACAGAAAAAAACTGAGCTTGAACCAGGGTCAAAAATAAACTTTTCCATTATGGAGGCAATATTTGCCCCATGGAATTGATTTCCAGGGGCATTTTTTACATTTGTGATGGCAATTTTTATAATAACCTTATTGTTACAAAAATCATATGTTGTCTTAAATGTCAAATACTTGTGTGTTTAGAAAATGTGATTTTTCTAAAGAGTTTACAAAGAGTTTAGAGTGTTTTATTTAGGGGACATTTCAGGGCTCAGCCAGACTCAAAGACAAATCAAACTGTAGCCTATGTCAGTCAATCTGGCATCTCCATGCTGAACACCTCTTTATTTAATTCATTTTCTTACTTACGCCTCCATCTCAATGAACATTGGATTGCTGCTGAGGTTACTGTGGATCAGATATCATCCATTAAAGTCCTGGAATGGACCTCTGATTAGTGTTGGACTACTGGCAGTGTAAAACACAGGCTAAGATTCCAATAGAGCAATTCAAACATTTTAAGTTTAAGAACTCATAACCTACTCTTCTCCTAGTATTATGTACAGGGGGCAGTGGAATCTGTGCTTTACCTGGTCACAAATGTTTAGTCTAAGTGTGGTTTATTTAGACTAATGAGATACGGTGATTTCCATAAGAACTAGTAGCACATTCTTTAAAAGCCAGAGTTGATCGCTTTTAATTAGGTTAGTAATTTTAATGGAAAATCTAATCAGTCTTACATTATTTTAAGGTCCAATTCTCGCTATTAACAAATCATTAACTATGACTTTAGCCTTAATAAACCGGTGTTCGACGTCAACCTGATTTTATAATGGCGTCCACTGCCTGCTGGGATGATTCTTCAGAAATCAGTGTAATATCCTGAGAAGGAAACATTGTTTATTAATGTTATCATTGTCAAAAACTTTCATTTTTTTTTTTGCTTTCAGAATGTTTTTGCTACTGATATTTTGTGGAAAATGTGATACAAATTTGGTGCAAGTAAAAATTATGATTTGTTCATCAAGGACAATTGAATTGATCAAAAGTGACAGCAAAGACGTATAATGTTACTAAATATTTCAAATTAATGCTGTTCTTTGGAGCTTTTTTAATCATTAAAGAACACAAAAAAATATTAAGAGGCGAAAACTGTTCTCAACATCGATAATGAGAACCTTTGTTAAAGGATTACTCCACTTCGAGAATAAAATTTTCCTGATAATTTACTTAACCCCATGTCATCCAAGATGTTCATGTCTCTTTCTTCAGTCGCAAAGAAATTCAGTTTTTTGAAGAAAACATTGAGGAAAACATTTTTCTCCACATAGTGGACTTCAATGGGGCTCAACAGATTGAAGGTTAAAAATGCAGGTTTAGTGCATTTGGGGGTCTTATCTAGCGAAAAGAACTGGTTATTTTGTATGGTAAACCCATACAATTTATATACTTTTTAACCGCAAATACTCGTCTTGTCTAGCTCTGCAATGTGGATGCTTACTCTGTGCACTCCAGTTCAATACAGTTAGGGTATGTCGAAAAACTCCCATCTCATTTTCTTGTCTCATCGCTGCAGAAGTACCAACCCAGTGTTTACAAAGTGAACATGCATAGAAGATCAAACGCCCTTTACAAAAAAAAAGGTAGAACAGTGATGTAGGATTATTTTGAAGTTGGAGGAGAAAATGAGGTGGGAGTTGATTTCTTTAACTTAATTTATTTGCGAAAGAAAGACATGAATACCTTGGATGACATGGGGGTGAGGAAATAGTACCAATAGTATTTTTTTTTTTTTTAAGATTTATTCTTTTGGCGTTTTTGCCGTTAATTAGATAGGATAGATCAAATTGACAGGAAGTGAAGCAGGAGAGAGAGAGGGGACAGGATCGGGAAAGGTCTGCGAGCTGGGACTCGAAGTGCAACAGCGCTGTATGTCAGCGCACTGCCCACTAGGCTACCGGTGCCGACAAGTACCAGTAATAATTTAACACACAAAAAAAAAAACATTTAGCAAATTAGGATGATTTCTAAAGACTAATGTAACTGAAAATTCAGCTTTGTCATCACAGGAATACATTACATTTGAAAATATATTAAACTAGAAAACAGTTCTTTTTAAATTGTAGTAATACTGTATGTCACAATATTATAGCTTTGTTATCAAACAAATTAAAATATATGAACATATATATGAAAACATATGTAAAACATTTCAGAAGTTTTTTTTTTTTTTTTGATGATTAGAGCATACAGCTCATGAAAGTCAAAAATCCAGTATCTCAGAATATTAGAATATTTAGGGCCCGAGCACCGCGGTGCGAGGACCCTATTGGAATTGCTCCGTTTCTTATTATTCTTCTTCTTCTCTGTAATGAATCGCATTTTAGAGGGCCTAAACACGCTCGAAAACTCATGAAACTTTGCACACGCGTCAGGACTGGCGAAAATTTACATCTGATATGGGTTTCAGAAGTGGGTGTGGCAAAATGGCTCTGTAGCACCACCTAGAAAACTTTAACGGAGTGCCCCTCGAGCTACGTTTCACGTACGTGTACGAAACTCGGTACATACGTGTATCACACCAATCCCTACAAAAAAGTCTCCTGGCACAACATCCCAAACCCAACAGGAAGTCCGTTATTTGTAATTTCCTGTACGGTTTTTGTGCAGTTTTTGCCATTTTCAGACCTCGTATTTTAACGAACTCCTCCTACAGTTTTTATCGGATCATCTTCAGATTTGGTGAGTGTGTTCATAAGGCCTTTGTGACGCTAAATTGTGAAGCTTTTGAGTTTTTGTCGAAGGGCGTGTCTCTGGCGGCCTCACAAACTTTGATGTTTCGCCATGAAACAGGAAGTTGCTGTAACTCAGGCAAACAATATCCAATCTGCCCCAAACTTCACACGTTTATTAACATTCATGTCCTGAACACATGTCCATGCCAATATTTAGTCATAGTCATAGCGCCACCTGCTGGCAACAGGAAGTAACATGTTTAACACTGTTATGGTCTCCTAGCAGCATATTAAAAAGCATCAGCAAGTGTAAAAAAGGCTAGCAACGTGTTATACACATTCTAAAACATGCTAGCAATACTTAGCTATTTAGTTACTGTAACTCAGGCAGGCAGTGTCTGATCTGCACCAAACTTCACATTTATGATAAGAGTCCTGACTTGAACACATCTAAAGGCCAATACTCTGTTACAATCATAGCGCCACCTGCTGGAAACAGGAAATTGCTATTTTAACACATGCAGTGTCTGATCTGCCCCAAACTTCACTTGTTTGATAAGACTCCTGACTTGAACACATCTAAAGGTCAATACTCTGTTACAATCATAGCGCCACCTGCTGGAAACAGGAAATTGCTTTTTTTAAACATGCAGTGTTCGATCTGTCCCAAACTTCACTTGTTTGATAAGAGTCCTGATTTGAACACATCTAAAGGCCAATACTCTGTTACAATCATAGCGCCACCTGCTGGAAACAGGAAATTGCTATTTTTACACATGCAGTGTCTGATCTGCCCCAAACTTCACTTGTTTGATAAGAGTCCTGACTTGAACACATCTAAAGGCCAATACTCTGTTACAATCATAGCACCACCTGCTGGTAACATGAAAATCACTCAATAACTCAACCATACAAGGTTCAATCTGCACCAAACTTCATATGTCTGATGACAGTGCCGACCTGAAGATATCTACATGACAATATCAAGTGATAGTGATAGCGCCACCATCTGGCAGCAGGAAGTTTGGTACATATAGAAGGAATATTTCAATCATTTTTTAATTTACCCCATTAAATGCATGAATTGGTCAATGTTTGCTGTGTTTCTAAAGCCACCAGTCGGCGGTGAGCCCGGGTGCGAGGGCCCTTTCATCGCTGCTTGCAGCTTTAATTAAATTTGAGTTTCATTAAATGACCATCCCTACAGTATAAATTCTGGGTATCTCTTGTTCTTTGAAACCACAATAATGGGGAAAACTGCTGACTTGGCAGTGGTCCATGAGACAATCATTGACACCGTCCACCGCTGTTTACAGAGTAATGTATCAAAGCATATTAAATGCAAAGTTGATTGGAAGGAAGAAATTGGGTAGGCAAAAGTGCACAAGCAACAGGGATGACCACAAGCTTGAGAATACTGTCAAGTAAAGCCGATTCAAACACATGGGAGAGCTTCACGAGGAGTAGAATGAAGCCGGAGTCAACGCATCAAGAGTCACCACACTCTTCAGAAAAAGGACTACCAAGCCACTTCTGAAACAGAAACAACGTCAGAAGCATCTTATCTGGGCTAAAAAGAACTAGACTGTTGCTCAGTGGTCCAAAGTCCTCTTTTCAGATAGAAGTAAATTGTGCATTCATGTTAAAATCATGGTTCCAGAGTCTGAAGGAAGACTGGAGAGGCACAGAATCTAAGCTGCTTATTGTCCAGTGTGCCATAACATCTGCTGGTGTTGGTCCATTGTGTTTTATCAAGTGCAAAGTAAATGCAGCCATCTAACAGGAGATATTGGAGCACTTTATGCTTCCATCTGCTGGCAAGCTTTGCGGAGATGCTGATTTCCTTTTCCAGCAGGACTTTAGCACCTGCCCACACTGCAACAACCACTTGCAAGTGGTTTGCTGACCAAGATATTACTGTGCTTTATTGGCCAGCCAACATGCCTGACCTGAACCCCACTGAATCTATGGGATATTTTCAAGAGCAAGATAAGAAACAGTCGATCCAATAATATACAGATGATCTGAAGGCTCAGTAGTGCCTCAGCAGGGCCATAGGCTGATGACGTCCATGCCACACTACACTGATGCTGTAATTTGTGCTAGGAACAAGTCATTAGCTGCAATTGTGCTGCCAACCAAGCATTGATTGCATAAATGAACACACTTTAAAGAACTTGAACTTTTCTGTTTTGCAAATCCATTTTTTGATTTATCTTAGGAAATATTCAAATATTTTTTGATTGTGGATTTTTGACTTTCATGAGCTGTGAGCTCTAATCATCAAAACGAAACCAAACAAAAGAACTTTTGAAATATTTTACTTGACATGTAATCAATCTAGAATATATGAAAGTTTCAGTTTTTGAAATAAGTTACAATAAAAAAAAGAACTTTTTTACAATATTAAAATTTTTGAGCTGCACCTGTATGCTGTAGTCATTCATCATTTTAACCACATAAAGCCCGTTTACAAATATTCTAGTGCTTTGTCGTGCAGTGCAGGAGTTTTTGCTAAGTGAGGCATAGCTTGATGGATTGATGGCGTGACGTCAGCACACAGTTACCTTGCCGTGAGGGAGGGGGAATTAATCTGTGTATGTGTGTGTCAGGAGAGAGAGAGCGAGAGACGCGTTAATCTCCAGGGAAATGGGCACGTTTGGAATAAGCGGTACCAGTCAGCAAGCGCACTCTAATATTCCAGGGGCTGTGGAAGAAGTGTTTCCAGAGAGGGAGGGAGAGAGGGAGAGGGAGAGAGAGAGAGAGAGAGAGAGAGAGAGAGAGAGGGGGAATATGAGGGCAGTACTCAAGATGAGCCTGCGCTTTAAGGCTGTAAAACACTAGACCCTGAGGGCATTCTTTGAGGTAAGCTCCGTCTCTCTCATATTTTAACAAGGTTTGACGCCATGGTGTTAAACTACGGCGCGTCTATTCTTTATGTTTGTAAAGTAGTGTGCGATAAAGGTTCGAGTCTCTTTACGCTTAAGTACTTGGACGCGGCGCGCTCAGTTCTGTCAGATGTGACGGTCGCACTTAAACCGTAACGGCTTCGCAGTAAACTCTCCTGAGGTAAATAGGCGTTAAAGAAGACCGGGCCCCGGGGTTATAGCCGGTAAATTGTATTAGTCAAAACCTGAGAGTGGATAAACGAGCTCAAAGCTGGTTTCATGAAGTCCGATATCGTTTTGACAGTCACTTCAAGTCAGATAAGTTTGTATTCTTATTTAGATATGTTCATTGGAACAAACATATAAATAAGCAGTAGCCTATTATTTTCTAGTGTTTCATAGCTTCCTTGTTTCAGCAGGCTGCTGCAGCTATTTTGAGGTCCTCACTGACCAAATTAAAGCAGCCTCATGCAGCAAATTACACACTGAGAAACTGCTTTTAGTTCAGAGACGTGTGTGACAGAGAAAGAGAGAGACAGACCTACTTTATGAGGGGAGTTAAACAGGTTTGTTAAATGTCACACCACAGCCGCTTTTACTGTCACCTCCTAATAAAGCAACTATTGTATTTATAACAGTTTTTAAATACGATCTCACCTACATGGAACTTGCGTTACATCCTGAAGTTTTGTATGGGCGACGGGAAAACAGTGCTTTTGCCGGATTATTACTCAAATTTTAGTGAACGTGTGACTTTTACAGCTACCGGCTCGTTTTGGCTGAACTCGGTTGGTATTGTTAAAGTAAATCAGATAGTTTCCTGTCTTTATAATGCACGACAGATGTATGTCTGTTGCTCTTAAAAAGTATCTATCTATCTAGATTTTGAGCTTTTGTAAACCCCAGCTCTGAGTCATTTAAATATAGCCTATGTTAAGCATCTTCATTTAAATATTAATTTAAATACCTCACGCCTCACCCCCTGCCACCAGTGTCTTTACTTGTTTCATTTAAAGACTGGCTTTCATTGCAGCTCTGCCTCTTCAGGAAAACCGACTGTGCAAGAGAAAAGAAAAGTGAGCTGGTGTCTGCCGTATATAGATGCACTGGGCGTCCAGCTGAGATGCCGCGACGCTGACGGTCCTGCCCCGTCTGTCGAACCGGACCAATGATGATAATGAAGATGATGATGATGTCCACACGGCGCGTTTAGCGCTAAATCACCACTACCGGACTCTGACGAGACACTCCACTCTGATCCGCGCTCATTCAAACTTCAGATGGACTACCTTCACTCTGCACTGACCAGTAAAATGAATTGGATCACACTCCTGCTGGCCGGCTTGACTTTTTGGGGCAAAGTGTCCGTGCACAGCTGCTTAGATTATGATGACACTTATGATTATTATGAAGAGGAGAAAACAGAAACGATAGACTACAAGGATCCCTGCAAAGCTGGTAAGGCGCTTTTGAGCGTTTTTGTTTGCTTTTTCTTTCTGTGAGGTGATCAAAGAGCAAAGCATAAACATCTAATTCTTACATATATTCTGTGTAGTGATAAACATATGGATGAATAAGTGGTTGAGGTTTTTATTCCCAAACTTTAGTGTTTTTTTTCTCTTTACGCGGAGACGCGCACCGGTCACGCATTGAGTCCTCTGGTGCGCCTCTATTATTTTAATCTTTTTTTTTTTCTTTTTGACGTGGAAATATCCCTCGCAAGCCTCGTACGACCCCTCCTCCCCCGCTGAAATGATCTAGCCCGCTTTAATTCGGTTTCTCCCGGGATGATCCCGGAGGCCACGTGCGCTCCGCTGTCATAAACCCGTGCTTTCCGCGCGCACGTTTGTCCGTGCAGGTAGAGCGCGCCTGCACGATTTAGAATCTCTTACATAATTATGATATCAATCTAACGAAGTTGAAACTGAGTTCGCTCCGTCTAGCACTTCACCTGCTGACAGCTGGCATGCAAAAGATATTGACGAATGTTATTAGAATGATTAATTACAATGTAATATAAAGGAAAGGAAAAGTTGTGCGTAATTGTATTTGTATTTTACGTTTACATAGTGTAAGGATTATAGATTTTAATGTAATATAGAGGGTTAAACTGTGGTGATTACAGAAATACTCAAGAGACCATGTGTATATGTTTGTATAGCCAGTTTTAGTTGTTTGTATCTTTATGTTGACACATCTTCATACAGAAGGCCAATAATATGTGACCCTGGAACACAAATTGAGATTAAAATTGAGATGTGTACATCCATACCTTCCATTAATATATGGTTTGTTAGGATAGTACAATATTTGTTTGAGATGCAGCTATTTGAAAAAATGGAATCTGAGGGTGCAAAAAACTCAAAATATTGAGAAAATTGTCATTAAAGTTGTCCAAATGAAGTTCTTAGCAATGCATATTACTAATAAAAAATTAAGTTTTGATATATTTATGGTAGGAAATGTACAAAATATGTTTATGGAACATAATCAATGATTTTTGGCATAAAGAAAAGTTTATTATTTTGACCCATACGGCTATTGCTACAGACATACCCATGCTACTTAAGAATGGTTTTGTGGAGTTTACTTTTAGATGTGTAAGTAAACTCCACCTAAGGCGGAACAGATATTTACATGCATCATCTGCAGTTACATTTAGCAAAATTGCTCTTGTAAAAATGCCAACACACAGATTTACTCACATAATCTCCCTCTCCACATTCGCTCTTTCGTTTTCCTTTGTGTATATATCATGTTTACTCAGGAACTATAAATCTGAGCATTTGTTTCTTTGCTGCAATGTGTTGGCATTGTTTCCAGGCTTTCATGAGACAGATGTATGCACACACGCAGAGGGTACACACAAGCAATATGGATTTCTGATGAGAAAGAAAAATAAGCATCTCAGTGGTTTTGAGAGGGGATTGTGAGAGTGTTTGTATGCGTGCAGTGTGTATGTATGTTTGGATTAGTGTGTCTAATGTTTGGGTGTATGCGTGTAGGAGTATGACTCTTTGGCGGTTATAGGGAGGACCTCTGTTTTTACAAACTGTGAAATATTCAGCCTAGAATTTGACAGGCTCGTTGATAGCAGTACTACAGGGAGAGGGTGGACAACATCATCATCACTTAAACTTTAAGCATGTATGTGAAAAAATAGACATAGAAAACACTTTTAATCTTTATTACACACACTTCTGTCAGATATCTATCACTTATTCCCAGGCGATCCTAATTCGCTAGTAAACAGCCTGTACCATGTATATGAACATGTACCTGACTCCCTTATAAATACCAGTATACACCCAAAATGATTGAAAGCCCTACTCAGGATAATATTTTAGATATGGTTAATCTGCCATCACACCCCAAGATAGGACACTTCTCCAAAACATCATGATGTTATTATTAAAATGAACAGATGTTATTCAAAACATTTCAGTGCATTACAGCGCTTGAAGATCTTTGCATCATACCAGGTGAAATGCTGACTGTCCAAAAACTGTCCAGGTCATTGAACGTGTTCGATCCAGCTCTCTCTAATGCTAACGTTAGCCACTCTCTTAGCTGATGGAGCATTTTGCCAACGTGTTTGCAGTGTAGCCTTGCATTAGCATATCTGCGCTGTGTTGATGTTTTAGCAGAAATAGCCATGCTAATTAAATGCAAGGTGTCAATGGGGGGAGCTGCTGTGCCTTTCAGATGAATGGGCCCAAATTTAGTTTAATTGTTTACAGGCGTACAGTATTAAACCTTGGCCTTAAGTATTTGACATAACACACATTAAGTTTTCATGTTTTCTATACACATAATGTTTATACTATATAAACTGTATATACTTCCTTCTAACCAGTCCCTTCTCCTAAACACAACCCTCACAGAAAACTTTGTTTTATAAAACAAAAATATAGTTTGATATGATTTATTGGACATTTGGTCCCCACAACATAGGGTTTATCTAGATTACAAATCACAGACACACACATATACTTTTGCTTAAATAGCTGTTCCTCCTTTACATGTGTTGTTTCTAATAGCTAATTATAATTACTAAACACTAAACATAACCACTTTTGGCATTTGTATTTATAAATTAAGACATTATTTACTCCCTTTATTAACTATATGTGACCCTGGACCACAAAGCCAAAAATAAACATTTTATGGGTCAATTTTATAAATGTTCTTTTATGCCAAAACTCATTAGGATATTAAGTTGAGATGATGTTCCTTGAAGATATTTAGTAAATTTCCTACCATAAATATATCAAAATGTATTTTTTTATTAGTAATATGCATAGCTAAGAACTTTATTTGAACAACTTTAAAGGCGATTTTCTCAGTGGTTAGATTTTTTTGCGCCCTCAGATTCCAGATTTTCAAATAGTTGTATCTCGGCTAAATATTGTCCTATCCTAACAAACCATACATCAATTACAAGCTTATTTAGTCACCTTTCAGATGTAAAAAAGATGTATAATTGACCCTTATGACTGGTTTTGTGGTCCAGTGTTTACCCCAAGGGTTGCAAAACCTGAAATGCGTGCACATTTACTTCTGTATGTTCGAGGTGTACCACTTTCATGAGTTCCTATTAATGGTTTGTTTTGGTTGACATAACAGAAGGCTATTAGCTCCATTAATGAGGTAAATGCATTGTTTTGGGACTTCTGTTCTTGTTTACAGAAACCAAGAGCTCTATTGGTTTCAATGGGTCACTAAAGGGCTAGTTACATTATACAGTCATTAGGTGATGTTATCTGCTTCTGTTATCTTAAGACATTGTAAACCTAACGACACTGTTGCCACAGAATAACCAATCTTTTCTGATTATGCAAATTTAGCCCACGCCTCCTTGTTTAGGCCAGAGAAACATAAACAAACCCGAGGGAGTTCACTGGGGGTGTATGCGGACAGACTTAGGGGCGAACACGACTTTTTATATTTCTCTCAGAGTAAGAGTCAACAGCTTTATTAGCATGATTGATAGCATTTACAATATTGGCAAAGTGTTTACACAGTATGTACAATAATGAAATATGCAGTGCAGAAAATAAATGAAGCCAGGTACAGAAAGTAATATAGGAAGTAAAGAGAAATAGAAAATAGAATAAGTTAGGGGTTTATATATCTACACAAAATTGTAGTAATTGATCATCCATCAAAGTAACACCCACTAAAACTAACACTAGTCTATTACCCTCTTTTTGCCCTTTGTATTGTTCTTTCATAGTGTTTGCAGTTCCTGTCAGATACTTTCTACACTTCATTCCTCACTCTTTCTACATTGCCTACACATTCATTTTTTTCCCCCAATTAGTTTTATAGAGAGCAGTGGTTGATTTTGTGGAATTATAGTTTATGCTCCTCTATTTTATAGTCGTCTGCGTCCAGTAAACAAGAGCAGCTTAATGAGAGAGAAGAACTCATATAGATGCTGTCTTCACACAAAGCGTTTGAAATAAACTTTTTGTTTTGCATGACAATCGCAAGTAATTTGTGAAAATTAAGTTAACAAAGCAAATTATGCTTGTTTGAGCTGATACTTTCCTTTATATTATTGATAAACAGCACAATTGTCAAGTCATTGCTTCACTCAAGATAAGTCTCTCTAATTGACAAACTGCACCTGTCACAAAAATGAGAAGAATACACATAATTTTGGTCTGAATATAATAGGTTTGGTGGCTTTTAACTGAGGTAAAAGTTAAAAGACAGAAAAACTGCTACAGATTTTCTCACATTCCATAGGCAAATATATACTGTATTGCAAATATTAACTTGTATCATTGCAAAAAGTAAACTATATTATTGCTCATTCTGCTAAATGTAACTAAAAGACATGAAGATATAACAAACATTAACAACATTATTTTCTGTAAAGCTGCTTTGAAACAATGTTATGAAATTGTTTTTCCAAGAAATTTGCTACCTGATCTCATGGCGAAAACGTACCTGTGGGAATTTTTTCGCAAGACGCTAAATACAAACCACACATAAAATGTTGAGCACTTGTAATTGTTTTCATACGCAGTTATGATTACAGCTAGTATAGTATAGATTGACTCGCAATGAAAGTGCTGAAAGATGAGAGATCAAAAACAAACTAAAACGGCATTCTTGCGATTGGGTTTTTACGTCACATTTGCTTTTGTTCATACTATCGGGTAGGTTTAGGTGTAGTGCAGATGGCACGTTATTTTAAAACGCCCCGGAGCGTTAGAATTACAGCGCCACTCAGCGGACATTTCAAGTCAGAACTGCAGTGACGCGTACAAAACCAATGTCACATAAAACGTACCATATGTACGTTCATCTGTTCTGGGGAAAAACACTCTTTTAGCACCACTCAGTACACATTGAATATGTCATGAAACATACATGGCGCTACATATTTCACATCTTGCAGAAAAGTTCCCACAAGTACATTTTCGTCATGAGATCGTTGCAAATTTGACTTGACTTGACATGATCAAGTCAGGATAATTTTACCATTTTTAAAAACACTTTAAAAACCCTGTTTTAATTACTCACCAAAGCCAATTTTGGTGCTTAGTGTTTATTTCAGACATATTACTATTGGAACTGCTGGCCAGATTAATGTGTAGGAGGATCTCATGTCAGTCTGACAGTAGTCTGGTCTTTTATTTCATCAGTATAACTGTATTTATCTTGTATAATGGGGTGCAGCTGGGTGTAAATTTCACCTCTACATACGTGTCAGATTCATATCCATGTGTTTACATATTGCTTGTGACCTTGTATGTGTGTGTATGTATGGTGGAAATGACTCTGTGTGGTTGATCATATTGCTGCTGTTGTTCTTGGGAAAACAGAATGTGAATATTTGGCCGTGTGCTTATCTCATGCCATTAGAGTGCACTAAACACATTTCCATCTCTTTGTACGCTGATTTCCCTCACTGTGTGTGTATGTGCGCGTGTGTGTGACCAATGTGGGAGCCCACTTCATTCAGGCACTTATCTCTTCCTGGTAGCCTGCATCCTGCCACTTAGCTTGAGAAGAATCTCTCTCACTCACACACACGCGCGCCTTCATTCATGCCCTGTACAAAAGAGTGGTTTTGTCATAAAACTGTGCACACAGCAAAACAGAGTGTGAGTGAGTGAAAAGGGAAAAAACTTTCACTTGCAGTTGTATTGTTTGAGTGTCTGCAGTGTGTTGAGAGTTGTATTCAAATATATTCATTCAGGTTTTACTTGATTGTAAAACACATCACACATGACATCAGCCTGTCTTCACAAGTCTAGACACACTCACATTAAAATTCAAAGCTTTCAAGACCACATCAGACAGCTGTTGGCTCTTTGACTGCACTCACTTAAACTTTTCTTTGAAGTCAGCTTGTCATAATCAGAGTAGTTGAGTTGTTGTATGTGTGTGAGATGGAGATGGTCAGTTTAAAAAAAAAAGAGGATTTTCCAGGAGCACTGTAGCCTGACAGCCAGCTTCCGAAAATTCCTAAAAATTCCAGCGTCAGCACTTTGCTCCGCCATGGACTGTTTGTTTTGGAGCAGGGAAACATGAGTCAGCGATCCGCTCACTTCCTCCTAGAATGCATTTCGCTAATTAAACAATTACGGCTTTACACATCCTGACGTGTGAAAAGGTACTTTGATGCTCCGACAATGGCACTGACTGAAGTCTTTCTGTCTGTCTCTCGTGCGCATTTGCTGAGAGTGTGATGACAGTGATTGCTAATCTCTCCCAGACCAGTGTTTAGCATCCGTTTTGGACTATCTCATTTAGTCAGTGATAAATACAGATGTAAATGGATTTTTTGTGATCTGATCAATCCATATTTAGAGGTAGTCAAATGCATGTGACTACACAGCATTTGTAGTGCTCTTTAACTCTTTATCTTAAATAACAGTGAAGCCAACTCACCTGTCAGTCATCCTTGAGCTAAAACAAAGGTTTAAACGTCATCAGTTGATCTTATGACGGATAAATGAATGACAGCCCAAATAGCCAATTGATTTATTAAAGAGATAGTTCATCCAAAAATGAAAAGCTCCATGATTTACTCACCCTCAGGCCATCCTAGGTGTAAATGACTTTCTTTATTCAGATGAATATAATCAGAGTTATATAAAAAAATGTCCTGGCTATTCAAGTCTTTATAATGGCAGTGAATGGAGGTCTGAGATTTAGAAAAGTGCTCCACATGGCTCCTGGGGTTAATAAAGACCTTCTAAAGTGAAGTGATGCGCTTGTGTAAGAAAAATATCCATATTTAACTTTAACTTTATAAACTGTAATCTCTAGCTTCCCCTAAAATGACGTACGACATAGGAATAGCGTAAGCTCCAGTGAGCATATGCTAATCTCAGAAGAACCAGGTTTTGTTTACAGCAAAGGAAAACTGGTCTCCTCTTGGCTTAAATTGAAATCTTCCAACAATTTTCTTTTTAAATCCCCATTTTGTACTAAGAATTTGTGCGCGCTTCTGTGTTCACTTCAGTGTAGCTTACAATACGCCAACGTTCTTCTTCATCCGCTGGAAACACATCGTGAACGCACATACAGCAATTAGTGGAAGCTAGAGATTGTGGTTTACGAAGTTTGAAATATGTATATTTTTCTTACACAAATGCATCGTTTCACTTCCGAAGGCCTTTATTACCCTCCCGGAGCTGTGTGGAGTACTTTTTATGATGAATGAAAGCACTTTTTTGTCCTTCAAAATCCCGACTCCCATTCACTGCCATTATAAATTTGGAAAAGCCATGACATTTTTAATAATTTAGATTGTATTTGTAAAATTGTAAAAGATGTAAAATTGTCCATTGAGTAAATTGTGGGGTAATTTTCATTTTTAGGTGAACTATCCCTTTAAGCGTTTGTCATACTAAATGACAACTTTTGCTCATTATACACTTAAGTGATTTGTTAAAAAAAAAAAATACAAAGATTACATATAATCGGCCAAGTTTAAGACAATCTACTTTTGACATTTTGGTAGAATTCCCCTTGTAGCGTCACTGTTTTCTTGTCCCCTGTCATTTTATTTCACTGTTTTGAAATAACCTGATACTAAATTGTGCTTTCAGTTTTTGCGCAATGATAGACTGCATTTGAAGTAATTCATTCCAAACGCATATTGCACATGAGTATAATTTTGTTGTGCGCACAATACAGTACCCACCCTTGAAAAGCAGTGGAGGTGGTTAAGCAATCTCTGTCATAAGGTCAGTTGTGTAAAAAGAACTACATGGAAAAGACTTGGCCTGATTAAATTCATCCCCTTTAAAGCACCATGGCTGCAACAATATATACGTATGTGCAATGGCTCTATAGTATATGGAAGCAAGTGTGTGGACTTGTGCTTTTATGTCTTTTTTGCACCTTTAAACTTGAGTGATGTATGTAGTTTCAAAATCAGAGACCCTTCCCTCCAATCACAAGTGGTCACAGGAGACACATTTGAGTTGCATGTTACTACAAGGTGTAAACAGCAATGTGACTACTTGTGATCTCATCACAGAATCGCAGAGACAGATCTTAAAACCAGGTGTAACAGGCCCGTGATGCCATAGCTCAGACTGGCGCTTTTGAGCAGTGGGATGCAAATGCATTTTCGATTACGTTTAATCTCAGGACCTCTGAAAATCTTTGTAAAATATTGCTTTTTGAGTTGGCCGGGTGTGATGTATAGCCACATAAATGTCATAGTTCTGCTTACTGCTATGATTAATGCTGTTTAAAGAAAAAACAAGATGTCAGTTTTTAACACTGTCCGGATGCAAGATGACATTAAGGGAGTTATTGGAATTGTGTTTGGATGCATATGCGTTTTTGTTTGAGTGTCTGTCTGTCCCTGTTTCTTCCTGTGATCAAGCGCGCAGGAATGTTTTTTGGGCTGTCACCCAAAATGCTTTGCGTCATGTCTTTCTGACATGTGGCGCAGATGTCTTTAGTTACGCGTGTCACCGACAAACAGAAACACCCCACTCATCCTTCAGCTCCCATGATACTCATTCATCAAACTCAGCTGCATGTTTCTGTGGGTTTAATGAGGAAGGGATTCTCGGTATTAAACTGACATCACAGTAATGAAGCGTCAACATATGGTCAGACTTTCTAAACCGTAGTGTGTGTTGATCAGTGCCTCCCTCCAGGATTCTCCACAACATCTGCTGTCTCTGTACATAAAAACAGCCTGCCAGTCAAACTGAAGGCCTACAAGAGAAGACGATCAGTGGGCATTCTTCCTTCTAATGTGTACAGTCTTCAGCTCTGTTCCAAAGCCTAATAAGCTGTCTTGCTGTCAGTTGCTTTCATGATAATTATGTGTCCTTGTGTCAAGAGCACAGCTTATAATGCCTAAAAATGCTGTTCATGTAGGCAGCGCAAAAGGTTTTGGAACAGAGTTTTTATCGGAGAAACTAGATACTTAATTTATCACCTTTTTATTACTTTTGGTCAGATTTGCAATGCAAAAAGTGCTTTTTAGAGTCTCTGTGTACTTGCTGAGACAGGTTTCCTCAAATTGAATGCGCAGTTAGTTACAGCAAACTCTTAAATCATTCAAAGGAAACAGTGAGAATGACTTGGATGTTTCCAGGATAACCTGGAGAGTCTCATTTGGAACTGTAGTGTGACCTCCAGGATAATCTCCCATTTTAATACACAATTTTATCTGCGCCCAGATTAAAACACACCTCCCGCCGCGCTACAATAACCTTGGAACTGAGATTATCATTTCATATTTGGCAAAACCTTTTTATTCCCCTCCAGATGACACATTCTGCAGAGGTCTCTTTGTTCCCATGAGCGGATGTAAAGCTGTTAAACTATCAGTTTAATTTATTTCAAATGTTTTTACTCGCTAAATGAAACAGACCATACAGTTAACAATCCTGTGTGACTGTGATGGTCACATGTTAGACACAACCCATCCGATTTCCCTTCTACAGTTCATAATCGATTCTTAAGTACAGCTTCTGCTCTGTGTTTATCGATCATCACGGCTGAACTTATTGAGTGGTGCTAAGTTAAGATGTGCAGTCAAAGACTCATTGATGTTAACTGAATACATGATTGCTGAGGCATTACTGGGCTTCACTCCCAGACTTCACAAATCAATGTACAAATTCAACACAAAGCCTTTTCCTCTGCGGTCAGGTCTAAGCACTTTGCCTTGTTTGTCTAGATTCATATTCACAGTCTTGTCTCATTGTTAAGGCGGTTATGAAAACTGCCGAGAGACCGCATGTCAGTTTTTAAGTCCAAAATTATTTAGCAGAAACTGAAATATGCATAGCTGTCTGTGGATAAGATTTGTGAAGTTTACTGCTAAAGAATATGTAATCTCATGCCTTTGGGTAATGTGAAAGAAACACTTTGAGACCACACAGTGATTTACTGTAAAAAGTCAATTTTTCAGTTGCATCTATAAATATAAAATCTGAATATGCTTTTCTTGGAATTTCCTGAATAGTTATAACAACTGTATAACTTCCAGGCATTTTTGCACATTTTCTTTGTAAGTAAATGTTGATAAAATAAGATTGCATTTAAAAGGATTGTTTACTCAAAAATGAAAATTCTGTCATTAATTACTCACCCTCATGTTGTTCCAAACTTGCACAAATTTGCTCATCTTCGAAACACAAATTAAGATATTTTTAATTAAATCTGAGAGCTTTCTGATATGGCAGTACAAGGCCCAGAAAGGTAGTAAGGACATTGTGAACACACATTTAATACTGACACGGAAGAGGAGAAATTGTTAAAAATAATTATTTTTTGTTTTCTTTGCACAAAAAAGTATTCTCGCACATTAAACCAAGCTGTATTCATGTTTTCATAACTCTTCAACCATTTGCACTATCAACATAATTTAAATTGCTCCCGACAGCAAACAGCATGCGTTTTTCGCATATATGGCTTATTATGGTAATTTTTTGCACTCCGTCAGAATGCCGGCAGATTACTGGGAGAGCGGGAAGCATGAATTTGAATGGAGATATAGGGAGCGCAGAGATTTGTATTGCATAAAATGATAAGCGAAACAAACTAAAACATGGTGAAGGAAGAGTAAACAACGCAAGAGGCGATTGGGATGATTTTTGACGAGACTTTGGAGCAGGCTGAGTGAGAATTTTTCAAATGCGGTGTGTGCATGAGTCTGTGCGTGTAAATGTATGGGTGTATGCGTGTGTTTGCATGCGTAAATGTGTGCGTGTATAAACAAAAAAACATCCAACCCAGTATGCAACTCAGTGTCACAAAAATACTTGTATATATGTAATATAGTTGAATTTTGAAGTAAGAAGTGTTGAATTATTTAGATTATGATTTTTCTCTTTTTTTCTAAATAAAAATCTGAAAATATATTCCTGTTTTTTATTTTATTTTGTTTATTTAAATTCTGTTTACAAATTTACCAGACAACATTAATGGTCAATAACTGTACTTTTTTTAAAAGCCATTTATTTTCTGAAAAAAATTAAACCTTGTACTTGAAAACAGCACATTCTGTTGAAGTTTTACAGTCAAATAAACAAAATATGTGAAAATGACCTATTTTGCTTTTAGGCCTTAAAGGGTTAAACCACTAATGTCACATGGAGTATTTTAACAATGTTCTTGCTACCTTTCTGGGCATTGAATGTGTCAGTTGCAATGCTGGTCAGAAAGCTATCGGATTTAATCAAAAATATCCTAATTTGTGTTCAAAAGATGAAACAACGTTACGGGTTTGAAATAACATGAGTGTGAGTAATTAATAACAAAATTTCTAATTTTTTGGGTGAACTATCCCTTTAAATGTGTTAGAATGTAATTTATATTATTTAAAATGATTTTTTCTAATTATATTCTAAATTATCTACAAATATTGTTCAGAAATTAAATAAATACAAATTATACCATTTTTAAATAAATTAAAAAAATATAATTTTATTTTTAATATTAAAATATCCAAAAGCAGTGTTATATATTTTGTTGACATGTGTACTAACATTATTCCCAAATGTTTCCAAGAATGTTTAAATCCAGAAAAATAAGAATTTAAATAGTAAAATGGTCCATGTCATTGCGTCGCCTGCCAATGACGTTAAACACCTTCGCTTTCTAGTTTTAATTTGTAGACAACATGGAAACACTAAAGACACTTTATTTTCTTATGTGTTGTATTAGACAGATGATGAACACAGAGTAGCATTATAACAGAACTTTCAACAGACTCAAATGTATATAGTATGATGAAACAACGCTGTTTTAGCCCACATACGCATGACTGGAAGGAGCGGAAGCGGTCGACTGTGGCATAAGAAAACTTTAACATATTAGCTCATCCATGAACATGATTTCTTTCCAAGTTCCGTCGGGTTGCATGGGCTGTGGGGATGAATACGACAACTCCACACTAAATCCAGCTTCCACACTAAATCACAGCATCATCAAACAACGCCTGTTTCGGATATGCACTCTCTAGCAGTGAAAATGACATATTGTGCCTTTAAAAATTTTTTTTTAGATTGAAGCAGAGAGTCCCACTGATAAATGGAGTGGAGTTAGATGATTGCTAATATTAGTCCTCTATGAAGGGTGTGATCCACAGGAGACTTCAGCTTTATTTGAATCTGATACGAATCTCAATCACGGGTTAAAGCTGAACATTGTCTGAGGAGTTGATGGGGAGGGAAGGATGCTTGTATACACACGTGCGCATACACACAAACAATGCATACGAAACAATGGTGGTGGCCTAAAGGTACAGTTCACTGTTACGTGTGCATGCTTATATACACTCATCACACACACACACACATGCGTGCACAAGGGCAGAGTTTATTCCAATATGAAACAATCAAGATATCTTAAAGCATAATCCTCATTGTTTATTGTTTTATATCAAGGTTGAAGAGTGAATTCCCTGCCAAAACTACTCATGGCGTAGTTCCCAATATTATCTCCTTGTTCATGGCCATCTCTAGGACCTTGGCGACAGGCTAGTTTAAGGATGTATGATGTCATGACTGTAACTGAACATTAGGAATGTACGGACATTATGTGATCGCAACGGGAAGTATATACATGTTCCCTGACATCCGCTTGTTAATTTTTAATCAGCATTTCAGGGTGCAAGACTGAAGGGCAAGTTGACAATCCAAGATGTTTCCTCTCATGTTAATTTGTCAATCGATTACACATGCGGCAAACCTTAAATTAGCATCGGTCAATAGCTCAGGCCACGCAGATGCTTCTGCCAAAGAGTGTGTGTTTGTGTCCTCTAATAATATCCTTCTCTGTTTCTTTTCCCAGCTGTATTTTGGGGAGATATTGCCTTGGATGAAGAAGACTTGAAAATGTTTCAGATCGATGGAACGATAGAGCTCTCACAGCAGTCACATGGGAGACAAGGACACACGTCGGGTAAGACAAAATGACAAAACAGATTTCACAGGGGTCCAGACTGCAGTTCATTTAAAATTGGCCGATTTGCGAACAAATATCTCTTATTAACTGGTTCTTTTTAGATTTTACAGTAGGAAGCAGTCTTAAACTCACTTGTGATTTAGCCATTTGAATCAGACTTACTTAGGCTACATTCACCCAAATCCAGTTTTTTTTGCTTACATGTGACTCAGATCTGTTTTTCTCATGATAGTGTGAACAGCACATCATTTAAATTTTGATATGTGTCACTTGTATGTACCACTATGTGCTACTAAATCTGATACAGGTCAGATATTTTACAATGCGACCACAGTGTGAACAGTCATACTGGAATTCATTCGACTTTTAAGTCACTCTGGATCAACATTCGTCACAAAAATGTTGCATACTCAAAGACAGTAACGAAAGGTAGTCAGTTGAAGTACAGTGATGTGTCAGAACTCATAAGTATAACAGCGACGACTCTATATACAAGCAAAATGTATCATAAAAGTTTCTAAAGCTCACTTCGGTCACATCCTTGGTGTTATTTTCATATTGCCTGTGCATAATTCCGCTGGCTTCTGTGGCAGATCATGTGATAAACACATAATCACTTACTTTATGTCCTCTGTGTTTACCTCCGTATGACAGGTTGCTGCGCAAGTGTTGCCAAAGGTGCGTTCACACCATATCGGAATTCCCGTAATTCTGAGATTCCAACTTGTAAAAAGCATTTATGTCCTCGTAGAACTCGCAATTACAATTTGTGAACTGGGAGTCTTCTGAGAGCTACGACTTGTGCCACATGACTGCTGTACCACCTGACCAACGTAGGCTCTGTTAAGGCGTTGATAGTGTTGCCATAGAAAAGCATAATTCAGAATCCAAGGATTGGCCGTATATAAGCCGACCCTGTTTTTTAGACGACCCCCCTTTTTCAAGATGTACCTTTTGGAAACAGGCTTTTTGAAAACCAAATCTTGTGTTTAATTAAGAATAAAAAAAAAAAATCTTTCCATATTTTTGTTTCCGATTGCGTTGTTCTAACATTACGACAAACATTACATTACGTATTTCTTGGCACACTCGTTTTATGCAGATTTGGCGCCACCTATAGTTGGTGTATTATTGACATGCTAAAGTCTAGGCCCTGATTATAAGACAGACACGTTTTTTCCCCCCAAAAAAACCTTCGTATATTTGGGTCAATACAATACTTTTTCACTGTTGCTTTTCAACTTCATGGTTTGAAGCAGCCTCATTAACAAGATATTTACCTCTGGAATGCGATTTGGCTAGTTTTGGACTAGTTTTGAGAAGCAGTTGGGCAGATTTTGTTGTGAAAACGTAGTAACCCTGTTTATACTGTTCTTTTGCGCATACAGGTTAGTTCAGAACCATGATCTGTTCACAGTCGAAATCCGATATTGGCCACATTTAAAAAAAAAATTTGAACAGCTATACAAAAAAATCAGATCTAAGCAAAAATCTGAATTGAGCACTAAGAATGTAGCCTTCATATCGTCTGAACTGCTACTACATTCACAGCTGACTGAGACTTAAAGGGTTACTTCACCCAAAAATGAAAATTCTGTCATTAATTAAACTGTAAGACCTTTGTTCATTTTTGAAACACAAATTTAAGTATTTTTGATCCAAGCTCTTTCTGACCCTGTGTTGACTTCATAACATTACAGATGAACCATTGATGTCACATGGACTATTTTAACAATGTTCTTACTACCTTTCTGTGCCTTGAACATGTCTATGAAGGGTCAGATTTCATTAAAAATATTTTGTGTTCCAAATATGTCTTATGGGTTTGGACTGACATGAGGGTGAGTAATTAATGACAGAATTTTCATATTTGGGTGAACTATCCCTTTAAATCTTCATGCTGTTTAAAAATTCTCAAGAGAATTCACACGTTTTACAAAAATTATTGTAGACTATTGCTTCTGAACAGTCAGCTTTATTATGCAATTTGGCATTTAAAAAGTCATATGGCTGCTAAATGTTTCATGTTAGTCCTAGTATTTTTTTTTCTGTCTAGAGCCATCACACTTTACGCATTATAAATCTGTCACATAATCTGGATTTAAAAAATGAAAGGTCCTCAGTTTAGTTTGAGGTTCTGATGCACATGTTTTTTCAGCTGAGTTCAGTAGCAGATGTGCAGTAGACGAGGTTAAAGCTGCAGTCAGCAGCTGCTGAGGGTTGTTTCTGGTGCAGAACGACAACAATGACTCTTTCTACAGTAAGGTTCAAGGTTTGAGCTTCTGTTTGACTCAGTCCTTGAAGCCGCCCATGTGCTTTTTTCGTCCTGATGTCATGTTTGAAGTCAGACCTTCCTTCAGGCGTTAAATGCTCTGAACTAGCGTTGGCCTCGACTGCAGGGTGACACAGAAACACACACACATAAAGTAGCCTCTGTGGATTGTGCATATCTTGATCAGACTGAGATGCTGATTTGTCATAAGGATGGAATAGATGTCCATTGTGTTGTGGGCTGTGGGTGATTTAAACTTATTAAAGTCGTACTGAAGTTGAAGAATGTGTGGGGATATTGGGAGTTTATAGCTTCAGGTGATTAGACTTGATAAATGCTCCTGTCTCGACTCCCCTGCACCATCAGCAAACAACTGTGTGTGTGTTTGCATAGCAAGGTCTTTGTCTTTTACTCCTTATGGAATGGGAAACGTGCAGAAGCGTGTGTGTGTGTGTGTGTGTGTGCAAATGTTTGTTTTTTGTGAGTTAGAATAAACATTGTTAACATAATCCTTCCTTGCTGATATCTAAACTGACCGAAGTCCAAATGTGCGTGTGTGTCTTTCCCAGTGGCACATTGTTAAGGTAAACTCTCAGTGTCTAAAACAGGATACAATCACTGGTATGAGTAATGACTACTCACAGACTAGCAGACAACTTTACCTTGCTGGGTAGCGGCAGTGTCAGCAACATCACCTTTATCATCATCTGAGTTTGGCCAAAAATATGATAAGGATTCAGCTTAGTGTTTCCGTTCTGACTTGGATTGTTACAGGATGTGCCACCAGGGCAGAAGGGCAAACTGCATCAGGACCAGGAATAGAAGAACTGATGCATGTTCAAACCAGTCAGGACAGGTCTTTCTTGGATATTTCCAGATTCATCAGGATGCTGTCACACTTGTGTACCTGCCAGTGTTATGTGTATGAGATGAGAGCGTTTGTGCGCACATTATTCCCAAAGCTCAGCCTTTTCCTGTGTCTCAGATTCAGACTATTGTTTCTTCCTCACTTTCCTGTCCACATCAGAGAAATTCCAGAGAGAGAGAGAGAGAGAGTAAATGCGAAAGAAAGATAGCAGAGGAACTGACATGTGTGAATAGAGTTGTTCAGTTGAGAACTCTGGGATTGAAAGACAAGAGTAGGTGAGATGTTGAATGAAGGGGAAGAGGCTGGTGAATGTTGGGATGAGGTGGGGTGAGGATAGGTGAATAAAATAGGTGTGATAATGGCAGACAGCCGGTGATTGAAGTTTCTCAGCTCACTGACAGTCTTCCCGAAATGTTATAACAGCACCAGTGTAATTTTAAACTTGATTTAAGGAAAGTTCACATTACACACAATAAACACACTCACACAACGTTCTCACAAAATGAATATATCACTATCACAGCATTCTCAAAATAACTTCCTTGTTTGTTCTATCTCTCAGGTGGTCTAGGAGAGCATAATCCAAGTAAGAAGAGAGGGTCTTTATATCTGTTGCTGGACAGAATACGACGGATAGGTTTTGGTAAGTTGAAAACGCTAGATTGCTTCTCCATTTTTTTGTCTTATTTGTGACCATGGACCACAAAACCAGTCATAAGGGTAACTTTTGTCAAATCAAGATTTATACATCTTCTGAAAGATGAATAAATAAGATTTCTATTGATGTATGAATAGGACAATATTTGGCTAAAAAAAGTTTATTTGAAAATTGAGGGTGCAAAAAATCAAAATATTGAGAAAACTGCCTTTAAAGATGTCCAAATGAAGTTCTTAGTGGAGCATATTACTAATCAAAAATTAAGTTTTGATATATATACGATAGGATAGTTACAAAATATCTTCATGGGACATGATCTTCACTTAATATCCTAATGATTTTTGGCATAAAAGAAAAATTGATAATTTTGACCCATACAATGTATTGTTGGCTATTGCTACAAAAATACCTTTGCTACCTGTGACTGGTTTTGTGGTCCAGGGTCACATTTACCCAACAGCACCATTACTAAAGACTTTGACCTATTATACAAATTCAATACAAATGCAATTTCTTAACAGTTCTGAAAGCAATTATTTATAATCTTTCTCCAAGAAAGTCCTAGCAGGCAATGTGTTTGAATGTGAACAAATGTAACAAAAGTAAAAATGATTTGCAGCTTTTGTATGGCTGGTTTTAATTATCATGACAGCTCAATAACTATGGAATGCATCCCATGAGATGCACAATTTGTAGAAATGTAAGATTTATTCTACTAAATTGTTGTGAAAATGTTGTGTTATTTAATGAATGCAGATTTATATGTGACCCTGAACCACAAAACCAGTCATAAGGGTCTTTTTTTTATAATTTATGAGATTTAAACATCACCTAGAAGCTGAATCAATTAGCTTTTTGATTGATGTATGTTAGGATAGGAAAATATTTGGCTGATATACTACTATTTGAAAATCTGAAATCTGAGGGTGCAAAAAAATTAACAACTAAATATATGTTTTTAAAAATTCTAAAATTATTTTACCGTTGGTTATTTTATTCCTTTATTGCACTGGAATCATAACAGCAGTGCTGTCATGTATTGGCAGGATGGATTTCATTGCAGTAAGAGCTTGTGCCTGTGTATGTATAATAGGACTGGGAAAAAAAATATTGATGTCTTGATTTTAATCGATTCTCATTTTTTGCGACATGATACTGATTCTTTAAATCCCAAGAATCGTTTAGTCTAGCCTGTTTTCAGCTAATGAACAGAACATTGTACCACGGCTTCCATCCAATAAATCGCAATAAGCTTTGTGCACAAACAAAGTCTCAGATTTCAAATTCTGTCTTATTCCTGTATTCAAACATTAAATGCAGTTTAATGTTGAGTGACAGATCGCTGTAATTGCATAGAGAAGCGGCAGCACAAAGCGCACATAAACTGATAATTTCCTCTGCTTTAATAACAGTTACAGCTTAAAATAAAAATTAATTAAAACAGAGATTAAGATATTAGGGATGTGCATCTCCATAACTGAGGCCGATGCGATACGTATGTCGATGCATAGCCAACGATACGATACTTTAAAGATACATGAAGCAGCTAGCGATGCGATGCGATACGATACACCCCTGTTACGATGCAGTGCGATCCGATTTCGATTCGATTCAACACGATTCGATGCAGTATAATGGAATTAAACAAATATGATGCTATGCATTTCATGTTACAGATACTTGTATTTATTTGTTTCAGACAACAAATCATAAATCATCATAAATCATCCCTAGAAGATATGCCAAAAGAAGGGGTACAACTTTCCCTTCTCAGTGTCAGCTTGTAAACAATGTCACTTTACATTTATCTCAGAAAAAACATATTCGGTCACCATAAACTCATTAGCTAGAAAAACTGAAGGAACACTCTACTTTTTTTAAATTAGGATCATTTTCCAACTCCCCTTGAGTTAAACAAATGAGTTTTGCCATTTTTGAATCCATTCAGCCGATCTCCGGGTTTTCCGTTAGCACCACTAGCATAGCTTAACATAAATCACTGAATCAGATTAGACCATTAGCATCTCATTCAAAAATGACCAAAGATTTCCAATATTTTTCCTATTTAAAACTTTACTCTTCTGTAGTTACATGTGTAGTGTGTACAAAGACAGACAGTAAATGAAAAGTTGCGATTTTCCAGGCTGATATGGATAGGAACCATACTCTCATTCTATAATAATCAAGGAGCTTTGCTGCTGTACCATGGGTGAAGCAGGCGTAATGATATTACGCAGCGCCTGAATATAGTCCCCAGCTATTTTACTATTACCTTAGTGGCTTAGTGCTGGTCACGTTGGAAGTTCCCTAGCTGGAGACTATAATCAGATTCAATGATTTATGCTAAGCTATGCTAAAAGTGCTACCAGAATGGACTCAAAAACGGTAAAACCCATCTGTTTAACTTTAAGGGAGTTGGAAAATGAGCCTATTTTCAAAAAAGTGGAGTGTTCCTTTAATTCTGGAGAGGAGCGTTTTGCTAATTATGTACATCATATAACATATTCTTCATAATTTTTACTGTTCTTCAATGTTTTCTATCATTTTGCCTTCTCTCCCTGTGGTGTAGAGTCGTGGCCGGTGAACAGCAGTAAAGATGTGTCGAGCTCCAAACCCGGAGGGAGGAGTGTAAACAGCGGCAGAGGTGTGAAGTCTCGAGTGCCACGTGCTGCCACATCCCGAGCTGAGAAGATATGGCCAGGAGGGGTCATCCCTTATGTCATAGGAGGCAACTTCACCGGTGAGGGCACCTAAATGTCTGTGTGTTTAATATCAGTATATAAATGCGTGTGAGTGACACATAATGATTTCTGTATGTATTTTTCAGGAAGCCAGAGGGCCATGTTAAAACAAGCAATGAGACATTGGGAGAAACAGACGTGTGTGACCTTTATCGAGAAAACTGATGAGGAGAGCTACATCGTCTTCACCTATAGACCCTGCGGGTTCGTATTTGTGTGTTCACTTGTATTATATAACATTTTAGAATAGTAATGCACACAATGATATTGTGCCATCCATCATAACCCTTGTGTTTCTGACACCAAGTAATGACACTCAGTAATGGTGCTGAATGTTGGCATTGGTGTTTGCATCCACAGAAATTTAACAAAGCATCTTCTTGACATCACAAGCTAAATTTGATTCATTGATTAATAATTTCGTTCCAAACCCATAAGACTTTAGTTCATCTTCAGAACATAAATTAAGATATTTATGAGATATTTCCGAGAGCTTTCAGTTCCTGCATAGACAGCAGCGCAACTACCACATTCAAGGCCCAGAAACGTAGACATTGATAAAATAGTCTATGTGACATCGGTTGTTCAATTGTAATTTTTTGAAGCTACTGTGTGCAAAGAAAATCAAAATAACGACTTTATTCAACAAATTCTTCTCGAGAGTACCACAATGCGTGTTTTTTTTCTTGCCCCAAAATTATAATTAAACATTTTTCTGCAGTGAAAATGCATGAAACACTTAAAGGTTAGCTGCTAGTTCCACTTGCTAGGGTACATTAGTTGTATACATGTATTGGATGTTGAAAGGTTGAATGAAACATTGTGGTCATTAAGGAACACACTCAGATACTCAGCTCTCATTGTTATGAGTGTATCCTGTAAAGTGTGTTTAAAACAAAGGTATGTGTGTGTTTGCGAGAACGAGGGAGTGAGAGTCGACTGAGATGACTACAGTCGGCTTGGCTTTCCTTCCTTCCCTGTTACCACGGTGAGCAAACCACCCATTGTTCTTAGGAATGGAATCCTAACAGCGTGTTAACAAGGAAGAGAGAGAGGGAGAAGGGAAGACGGAAATCGCATAAGTCTAGATAAACATTGTTGGCGATTGTTCGTATCTAAAAACGTTGCTTTTAATTGATTATTTGATCACACACAACATTGTTTAATATGACACAACACCTGATAAGAAGGTTTTTAACCACTTGTAGAAGTGTTATCAGTCTATAAATGTTATGGAACCTGGAATGAAAAGGAAACTGAGGATTTTAATATATGTGTGGGAATGGTGCTGATGGAAGGTGAGGTGAAATAATAAGGCAGATCCAGACAGATTACAGAGAAATAGGCAGAATGACCATTGACAGAAGGACAAGGCTAGATTAGAGCGGAGGAGAGAGAGGTAGTGAGAGCATTACATAATATTATCCATCTCAGTGTGGTCATATCTGTTATAATCAGCAGACGTCATTCAGCTGTAGATCTACTGACAGACCAACACAAGCACTAATCGTTAACCTTCTACACCACTGAATGTGCTTTTTAAGAATTTGGTACGAAGCTTGGGCCCAAGTGTGTATGTTTGTATGCTGAGAAAGCATTGACAGGCTTGATTAACAAATATGCATGTTATATGTTGCATATCTGTCACTAGTTACAATTTCAATTAATTTCGGTTCAACTGAACCATTTTGTTTTGTCATACAAATGATTCCAAAGCAAAGCATTAGAGAAACTAGATGAACTCTTTTTTGATTAATGATAAATGTGTTTATTTTGAGTCTGTTTTCTTTTATTTGTTTAAATATCTCTTTCTCTATGTTTGTGTGTGTCTACTCCACACTATCGATGGCTATGAAATGAGGGATTAAGGTGTTCTAATCCACGTTATAAATAGTGAGGGAGTGGAATCGAGATTACTGCTTTGTTTGTGGGTGTGTTTGAGAGTCTGAGACATGCTTAATGGTGAACTATTGAGATTCCATCTGGATTCCTCGAACTCTGACTTCACAGGTTTGACCTTTCTTTGGCCCTGTTTCCACCTTGTGCATTTGGATTTCGTCAAGGCCCTTCCCTTTAGCACCGACCATTTGTAATTGAATCACAAAAATGCATTCTAGTAACAGGTGGAAACAGGGCTCTGAAAGACTCTGAAATCACAAAAATTCCCAACCACTTACTACACTGAAAAACTAAAATGTTCTCTGATTTTCGACAGCTCATTCCCTACAGCAAAATTGCCAGCATTCAAAACAATTAAGACAAACAAAATGGACAGCATATTAAATACAGTAACTGGTCGGCATATGAAAGCATAGCTGACCAGAACTCAAACTTTAGAGTCAGCAGGGTTGTGAGGCTGCTGGCAATATTTCTGTTAATAATAATCGGATTTGCGGGCTTGTACAAACACCAGCAAGTGAAACAATTCACCTTAATGTGCCAAATATTCTCACCTGCTTAAAGGATTAGTTCACTTCCAGAATAAAAAATTCCTGATAATTTACTCCCCCATGTCATCCAAGATGTTCATGTCTTTCTTTCTTAAGTCGAAAAGAAATTAAGGTTTTTGAGGAAAACATTCCAGTTTTTTTCTCCATATAGCACACTTCAGTGGGGATCAGTGGGTTGAAGGTCCAAATTGCAATTTTAATTCAGCTTCAAAGGGCTCTACACAATCCCAGCCCAGGAATAAGGATCTTATGCAGTGAAACGATCTGCCATTTTCTAAAAAAATAAAATACTTTTTTACCACAAATGCTCGTATTATCAATAATTTTGATACAGTAGTGGCCAGAATTCGCCACTTGATGCTTTAGACAGTTTTGGCACTTATTTTGGGATCCACCTGTTTCTTTCTCTTTCCTCTTTGTCTCTCTCATAGCCTTGGCACTTAGTCAGAGGTGAACAGTGTGTGCTTATTTGTCGTTAAGGAAACAACACAGCAAGAATCTCAAAGCTAACCCCAACTCACCCTAATTATCGTTAATCAGCTCTCATCATTTCACACTATCCTCTGTTCACCCCACACTAAACTACATTACCCCAAACAACTATGTGTTAGCTCAGCTCACCTCCCATCACCCCCCCTCATTATAAACATTTTAGCACATTATGACATTCCTGTGACATAACCAGAACCAGTTATACAAGAATGGGGCGAGTCAACTAGATGCTAACATTTAATTTACATTTTCAGATTTTTAACAGTTTATTTATTGGTTCTTAAGGTGTTGCTCTTACGTTGGACGTCGTGGCAATGGTCCCCAGGCGATTTCCATTGGGAAGAACTGTGACAAGTTTGGCATTGTCGTTCATGAACTTGGACACGTAATCGGCTTTTGGCATGAGCACACACGACCTGACCGTGATGATCATGTGACCATTATTCGAGACAACATCCAACCAGGTACTACATGACCCATGACTCAAGTCTTTGCAACCTACCAAATAACTGCTAGTTCAGAATGCCTGACAATACAGTGCCTTGCGAAAGTATTCATACCCCTTCATTTTTTTCCATGTTTTGTTATGTTGCTGCCTTATGTTAAACTGCTTCAAATGACTTTTTCTTCACATCAATCTACACTCTGTAAACCATAATGTCAAAGCAAACACTGAATTGTCACAATGTCATAAATTTATTAAAAATGAAAAACCGGAAATAAGTACACTGCATAAGTATTCATACCCTTAACTCAGTATTAAGCTGAAGCACCTTTACAGCCTAAAGTCATTTTGGGTATGATGCGACAAGTTTTGCACATCAGCACTTGGCAATTATCTGCCATTCTTCCACTCACCTCTTCACATCTAAAGCTCTTTTCAGCTTGGATGGGGGCAGATGCACATTGGCAAGTTTCTCCAGAAATGTTTGATTGGGTTTAATCCCAGGCTCTGGCTGGGCCTCTTGAGGACATGAGCCACTCTTGCTGTGTGCTTATTGTCATTGTCCTGTTGGAAGGTGAACCTTCTGCCCAGTCGGAGGTACTGAATGCTCTGGACTGGGTTTTCATTAAGGCTATCTCTATATTTTGCTGTGCTGAGCTACTCTGATGAGTCCTTCAGTCCCTGCCAAGGAGGCTGCTACCAGTACACTTCACTTTTGGGATGATACTCTGCAAGTGATGAGCAGTGCCTGGTGTCCTTCAAACATGATGCTTGGAGGTTCATCAGACCAAAAAATCTTGTTTCTCACAGTCTGAGGATCCTTTAGGTGCATTTTTGTAAATTCCAAGTGTGTTTTCATGTGTCTTCACTGCGGAGGGGATTGAGTCTTGCCACACTGCCATAAAGACCAGATTGGTGGAGTGTTGCAGTAATGTTTGTCCTTCTGTAGGTTTCTCCTATCTCCACATATAATCATGGAGCTCAACTAGAATGACCATCAGGTTCTTGGTCACCAGTCTTACCGAAGCTCTTCTCCATCAGTTGCTCAGATTGGCGAGGAGGACAGTTCTAGGAAGAGTCCTGGTTGTTCCAAAATTCTTCCATTAAGGGTAACGAAGACTACGTGCTTCTGTGAACCTTCAAAGCAGCAAATTTTTTTTCTGAACTCTTCCTCAGATCTGTGGCTTGATGCAATCCTGTCTCCGAGCTCTACAGTTTTTTTTTTTTGACCTCAGGGCTTGGTTTTTGCTTTTGATATACATTTTCAGCTGTTAAACCTTTTTAAGATTTGTGCCTTTCCAAATCATACCCATTCAATTGAATTTCCCACAGGTTATCTCCACTTCAATTGTCACAGATAAGGGTATGACTACTTATGCAGTTGAATCATTTACATATTTTATTTTTAATAAATTTGCAAAAATGTAAAAAACCTGTTATTTGCATTGACATTATGGTGTATGGAGTGTAGATTGATGTGGGAAAAAATGCTTTAAAGCAGTTTAACAAAGGCAGCAACATAACAAAACGTGAAAAAATGAAGGGGTATGAATACTTCCGCAAGGAACTGCTTGTTGTATGAACAGGACAATTCATAAGACACACCTGTTAGTAAATCAATTCTAAATGCTGGCTTGTAAATGTAGCCTATCCGTGTTAATATGAGTGTATTTGTGCACACCCAGGTCAGGAGTATAACTTCATTAAGATGGAACCAGGGGATGTCAACTCCCTTGGCGAGCCATATGATTTTGACAGCATCATGCATTATGCCAGAAACACTTTCTCCAGGTAAGACTTCTGACACACACAAGGAATTTCACAGCCAGTAATTTAATTTAAAACGTTCTATACCAATGTGTATGTTCTCCTTTTTGTCTTTCTCTTCCATAGAGGAATGTTTTTGGACACGATTCTTCCCTCTCGTGATGAGAATGGTGTCAGGCCTGCTATCGGTCAGAGAACTAGACTCAGCAAAGGAGATATATCCCAAGCCAAGAAGTTATACAGATGTCCAGGTAGGCCTACAGCATGCAATGGCGCTTTTTTCGACTACACTTTACGAGTTAGTTCGGTACAACTCAGCGTGATCGCTTCAAAGTTTTAGAGATTATAGATGATTGTTATAGTTTCGCCGCCACCTTGTGTTCTGACCACAATAGAGCTGTTTCTTTTTTCAAGTTGCGTACAATCGTCGTTTAAAGCAAGTCATTAAAAAAAGTTGTGCGAACAAATGATACTGCGGTGGCTGTTGCTGACTATTCAACGGGTTGTCTTGTGTTACAAATCCAGTGATGATTCTGTCTGACCAATCAGTGATCACATTTTAGTATCTCGCTTGGAACCTCAACCAAGGTGGTACTAAAAAAGTACCAGGTACTAGGTACTGTACACTGTGGAAAAACCCTCAAAAGTGAACTGTACCGAGCTGTACCATGCGGTGGAAAAGCACCATGAGTGAAAATTTAAATGACGAAAGACCAAGGGTGTTAACTGCATGAAGATGACCTCACTTTATGTGCAGATAATTGCCTCTACCCAATTTTGTGCATTAGCTTGCATGAGATCATTTGTTTTAATCAGATTCATGATGCACATGTGCTACTTGCAGTGGCTCGGTGGGCAGCCACTTCCTGTGTGTAGTTTGCATGTTCTTTCCGCATTGGCGTGTGTTCCCCGGATGCTCCGGTTTCTCCCACAATCCAAAGACTGGGATTGGGAGACTCTAAATTGCAACCCTACATAGGACAAATGGGTTGGTGGATGGATGGATGGTCGTGCTTTTCACCCAGGAAAGAAAAGAGGGCTACCCTGACATTTTAGGGACAAAGAGCATGATAAGACCCTCTCGCTCTACTGCCCATGTGTGTGTCCATGTGAGTGGCATATGAGTGTGTTATTTTACTGCTGTATTGTTTTGAGTTCATGCACTACTAAGTGAGGATGTGTGTGTGTGTGTGTGTGTGTGTGTGTGTGTAAATGCGTGACGCATGGCCTACTTCACATACAAAGACAAAGCTCTCTCTCTCTTCCACAATATTCACTGTCTGTGACAAAATTTGTGAACAGAATGCCCACTTTTATTGCCAAAAAGGAGTAGTTTACCCAGCCATTTACTTTTAATAAAACACAAAGTGAAAAGATAAACAGTTTTTCCCCCTTCAAGGTAGGTCCTTTCAATGATCCAAGAAGGTCAATAGGACAAAAGTATAATAAAAGTTTTATAAAAGTTGCCCAGATTACTTTTTTGGTCATTTTTGGTTATCACCATTTCTTTCTTTTTTTCTTTCTATGGACAAAAAAAAGCAGCTTGGACATTATGCCATCTGCTTTTAAGTTTTGGGTGTAAAAGAAAAATAGATTGACTGATGACATGGTAAGTGAAGTAAATTAAGGACATTTTAATTGTAAGTTCTAGAAACCGTTTTACATTCAAAGTTCCTGTCTGTGCTCTTACATGCAGGTTAAGTTTTAAAGTTTCATCTGAAATAGGGGTGACTGTCTCCACCCAAGCCAAAGATAACAGCTTATCTACCACACAACTCTGCATTGGATTGTTGTTTGACTTGTAGCTTCGTCTTTATATTTGCCTTGAAATTGACACCCAAAAGCACCTCCATACGTAATCACTTTCCAATGAGCTGTGATGAGAAACAGAGGCCTCTCAGACCAATGTTTGGCCAACCGCTACATCACTAATTGGGAGGAACATTTGGCAAATGCAAGCAGATGATTTGGCTTCTCTTGAACAGAGAATCTGCTCCCCTATCCTGCACTGTGTGGCTCCTGAGATCTCATTAGAACAGTCAATAGGTCTTTGTTACTTCATTGTGTGTGTGTGGATCTGTTTCCTGCACTGCTATTTAGCGGTGGCGCTCCGCCACTGCTGAGTATACGGTGCTACGATACAAGAATTTTTAGCCGAGTTGTGAACATCTTTCTATTCTGTTGTCTTCCCGGCTGCGTAAAAAACTAAAATGCTGCACGTCCAGTGTAGTCTGATTAATGAGCGAGTGACTCTGTTGAGTTGGTTCTTTTAATTAATTGGTCAAAAAGACTCAGTCTAACAAATCATTCACTGAATCTTTTGAAGAGGTTGCTAAGTTAACGTCTAATTAAAGTTACGTTTTTATAATAAACACTCATTAATCATGTTATTGTGTTGGTCTCGTTCCAGCATGTGGTGAAACACTACAGGACTCAGTTGGGAATTTCTCATCTCCAGGATATCCTAATGGATACCCATCATATACACACTGTGTATGGAGGATCTCCGTCACACCTGGGGAGAAGGTAACACTTCTGTAACTATACAAAGGTTCATTGCACTGAACTGTTTCACATTTATCTGTATGTGCAATTTTTATCTATATCTTCCTGTAATTGTCTTTACTGTGAGGTTGTAAGAAATGCTGATCTAATGTGAGAATTTTGATGTATATGACAGCTGCATATGTGCTGCCTATTTCAGATAGTGTTAAACTTCACCACTATGGACCTCTACAAGAGCAGCCTGTGCTGGTATGACTACATTGAGGTTCGTGATGGATACTGGAGGAAAGCACCATTGCTGGGTACATAAATGCTGGTGTATTCACCAGCAATAATTTGTATTACCACTGTAATGCATGCTTATGGGGCACTATTATTTATTGTGTGTGTGTGTGTGTGTGTGTGTGTGTGTGTGTGTGTGTGTGTGTGTATTTGTGCAGGCCGATTCTGTGGTGATAAAATTCCAGAAGTGTTGGTCTCCACAGACAGTCGGATGTGGATTGAATTCCGCAGTAGCAGCAACTGGGTTGGAAAGGGATTCGCAGCTGTCTATGAAGGTGTGTTACAATATTAGATCTTCAATACAAGTGAATACAAGTCATGCCCAAAAAATAACAAAATGATTGTGAAGTCCATAGAATGTTTTTTGGGGAAAAAAGCTTTGTGTTTTTGTTTTTGTGGCCAATGACTCACACTCAGAATACAAGTGTAGGCAAGAGGATAGACCATAACCATAACCATAACACCTGGTCTTTTTTGCAGAATCCTAAAAATCCTAAGAATCCTAAAAAAACATTCTTTTCTGATTTATAATGGGTCTAAACCATTAAAGTAGTACAATATGGTACAATAATAAATATATTTTGAATAGATAGTATGGTGTTTAGTATAGAAAACTGTTACCGCCTCGTTTCTGACTTTTTTCCTCAGAATTGTAACAAACTTGCAGTTCTGACATTTTTCTCAGAATTGTGAGATATAAACTCGCAGTTCTGACTTTTTTCTCAGAATTACAACTTTATTTCTTAGAATTGAGAGATATAAACTTGCAGTTCTGACTTTTTTCCTCAGAATTTACTTTATTTCTCAGAATTGTGAGATATAAACTTGCAGTACTGACTTTTTTTTTCTCAGAATCACAACTTTATTTCTTAAAATTGCGAGATATAAACTTGCAGTTCTGACTTTTTTCTCAGAATTGTGAGATATAAACACACAGTACTGACGTTTTTCTCAGAATTTACTTTATTTCCCAGAATTATGAGATATAAACTTGCAGTGCTGACTTTGTTTTTGCGGAATCACAACTTTATTTCTTAGAATTGTGAGATATAAACTCGCAGTTCTGACATTTTTCCTCAGAATTTACTTTATTTCTCAGAATTATGAGATATAAACTTGCAGTTCTGACTTTTTTCTCAGAATTGCGAGAAATAAACTAAATTCTGAGAACATCAAATCAGTCTTATTCTCTTCAAAACTGGACTTTATAACTCAAAAAAAAAGGTCAGAATTGTGAGTTATAAAGTCAGAATAACAGGATATAAACTCGCAGTTGTGAGAAAAAAAGGTCAGAATTGCAAGATACATTTGCGAGACCTTTGTGAGAAAAAAAGTCTCCTGCTATTCTGACTTTATAACTCGCAATTGTCGGTTTAAATCTCACGCGATTCTGAGAAAAAAGTCAGAATTTTATAAGAATAAAGTTTGTATTATGCCATTCTAAAAAAAGGTCAGAATTAAGAGATTTCCTTTTGGAAATGGGCTTCCATAGTTTAGACACACTGAAAATGGCATAAAAGTATAAGTCAAATTCTCTCTCTCTCTTTACTATGTGTCTGGTAGCAATATGTGGAGGGGAGATCAATAAAGACTCTGGACAAATTCAGTCTCCAAACTATCCAGATGACTACCGTCCATCTAAGGAATGTGTGTGGAGGATCACAGTGTCTGAGGGTTACAGCGTGGGCTTGAGCTTTCAAGTCTTTGAGGTGAGGTGGTTGTCTCCTCTGTTTTGGCTGTATTCTCTTTGTGTATTACCAGTTAAGTTTTGTTTGGACTTTAGCCTTCCTCTCTCCTTCTCCTTTCCTCTTGTGTGCTGTTTAAAGTCACACTTATGTTTATGTTTATAATATGCATGCACAAGTAGACACACATCTTTGTCAAGTTGAATTTCCTATAAGACTGCATGAGTGTGAGGCCAGAAGATAGCCATGTTTGATTATTTACCTTAAAACATCAGAATGTTGTTACAAGTCATACCACGAGTATGTATGCAGACCATTGTGTGTGTCAGTAGGTCAAAGGTGTTGAATTGTTCAGAGGGAACGAAAACACACTCTCTGCCTTTGCATACACACATTCACACTTTCTTTTGCACGCATACAGTCTATAAGAGCAGGACATGTAAGAGCCTACTGTAGCATATAACATACAGAGAGACACCTGAGATCCTGTTTTTATTGGATTGTTTCCTAGGCACTTAACACCTAAGGTGCCATAGACATGCTAATGCCATTAACACATACTGTTTTGTGCCTGTGTTTGTGCAGATCGAGAGGCATGACAGTTGTGCATATGACTACCTAGAAGTAAGAGATGGCTTGTCTGAGAACAGCCCTCTGATTGGTCGATTCTGTGGCTATGATAAACCTGAAGACATCCGTTCCACCTCTAACACTCTCTGGATGAAATTTGTCTCTGATGGAACAGTTAATAAAGCAGGCTTTGCTGCAAACTTCTTCAAAGGTGCACACACATAGCAAAATAGTGCCAATCAGATGGTAATGAGTTGGCCCTTGTCCATTCAACTGATGTCTGTGTTATTAAAACAGAGGAAGACGAGTGTCTGAAGCCAGATAATGGGGGCTGTGAACAGAGATGTGTTAACACATTAGGAAGCTTCAAATGCGCCTGTGATCCTGGATACGAACTGGCTCCTGACAAGAAGAGCTGTGAAGGTAAGAGAATGTTTGTGTGTGAATGCACTGCACACAGGTGCATCCGTCTGCCTGACTCAAACATGCTCAGCGGATACTCAAGCCAAACTGAACGGCTCAGGAAAACATCCGCAGTCAACAGGAAAACAACAGGAACAAACAGCACTTAGACCACACTCACTCTGCTCAGAAACCATATGATTTCTGTGATTAAAAAAGAAAAATGTGTTGTGGTTATGCAAAAATAACACAAAAACCATCAAAGAGGTGGGCTAGAGTTTCTGTTTAATTCAAAGCTTATTACTCTGTATACCGCCAGAGAATTAAAGACAGAATCTTTTGCTGTTGTTTTTAAAGCTTGTTCTGACAAGGGTTATTATAGTTAACTAAACCTAAAACCACAAAATAAGTATCAGCATTTCTTATTTAGTTTACATTGCTGTACTAAAATAACTAACTGAAATAAAAATTATTAAATGCTTTATAGATACAAAATCTAATAAAATGACAAAAACTCACGATTTTACTACTTACAGCATCTCAATGATACTAAAATACCATGGTTCTTACTCTTTTTCAGCTGCATGTGGTGGTTTACTGACTAAGCTGAACGGCACAATTACTACCCCAGGTTGGCCTAAGGAATATCCTCCTAATAAGAACTGTGTGTGGCAAGTGGTGGCTCCCACTCAGTACCGCATATCCATGCAGTTTGAAACCTTTGAACTAGAGGGAAATGAGGTGAGACTCTTTAACTGCGTGTGTGCAAGTATTTGCCAGTATTTGTAAGTAGATACACAAACAGACAGACAGAAAGTTGGATGTTTATCAGTGTATTATATGTATATTTTATTTGTGCAGGTGTGCAAGTATGACTATGTTGAGGTGCGGAGCGGTTTGTCATCAGACTCAAAGCTTCATGGGAAATACTGTGGTACGGAGGTTCCCGAGGTCATTACCTCACAGTACAACAACATGCGAATCGAGTTCAAATCCGACAACACAGTCTCCAAGAAAGGCTTCAAAGCTCATTTTTTCTCTGGTAAGACCACCGTGTTAGCGCTTTTCATTTGAAATGGAGATTTGGAGGTCTTTAGCTATGTTTTGACACCTCCACCCAAGCTCGCTTGTATATATGAATTTCATAATGTAAATTTCAAAAGCTTTGCTGATTTAAAAAGCCTCCTTCTTTTTTTCACACGACTGTATCGTGAGAATTTCTGCAGGTTTGGTCAGAAACGTTCCTTGTTGGAATCCAAACACTGGATTCTGGACTTAATCACAGTTATGATTTTAATCTATTTGGATGTGTGACTGTAAAGTTAGGCATGTTAATGTGCATTGACAATGTAATTTGTAAAATGAACAGTGCACTGAAACTTTAAATGTGTGTGAATCAGGGCATTCTCTTCCACAGACAGGCCTGCTCACTGCAAAGAGCGTCTCTTTATATTTTTGTCCTGCCAGGACGTTGATAATGATGTGCCAGATTTGATTGTCCAGCAGGTCATGTCAAGGCGTGTTTCAGGTACAGCCTTCTCTCCCGGATTGATTTTTTGGAAATGGATTTGCCCTCATTCTGAGGTGGTTTTAAGAATCCATTCATCTTCTTGGAAACTGGGATCTGTCTCTATGGCAACAAATGTCCTATCCTTTTGGGTCAGCAGCATTTGTTGAACTTGCATGATAAACAGTTTGTGTTACTTTCTTGCAAATGGTTAAATATTATTTGCAACCATTTTTATTCTACTCTTGTGTTTTTTTGTCTAAAGAGCTCACAAACTAGTAATAAATGAAACAAGTAATATATGTAGAAGATTCATATGACAGTATAATAATACTCATATGCATTGTGGATTCTACAATAGAAAGGAAAAGCAAATGATATATTAGTTTGTGCATAAATATATTTTTAATATCTGCTGATAATAGATCAGAAGTAAATAGTCCAGTCAATTTCACGAAACATCCCCCATGCAGTGAATCCCTGTTTCCCTTATATCCCTTATTATTTCATAATCGTACACCCGTGAGATCCAGAATATATGAGAGACTCAATTTGGTTGGCAAAGGTACAAAGAGAAAAAGAGGTGTTCTGATTCCAGAAGATGAACCAGATAAACAACAAAATTGTGATTAAAACTAGATCATCCCTTTGACAAGAGAATTATATTAGGATTACCCTGTTGAAAAATCAGCATATGCTGGTTGGGTTTTGAAGCATGGTGGCTGTTTTATAACCAGCTTATGACCAACTAAGGGCCAATTTAAACCAGCTCATGACTAACTAAGGACCAGCTGGTCCTGCGCTCGGGACTATCATCTTAAACCAGTGTACCACCAACTAAGGACCAGTTTAAACCAGCTCATGACTAACTAAGAACCATCTTAAAACCAGCTCGGGACTATCTTAAACCAGCTTATGACCAACTAAGGACCAGTTTACACCATCTTATGACTAACTAAGGACCAGCTGGTTCTGAGCTCGGGTCTATCATCTTAAACCAGCTTACGACCAACTAAGGACCAGCTTAAACCAGACCATGACTAACTAAGGACCAGCTGGTCCTGAGCTCAAGATCAGCTTATAACCAGCTCAGGATGATCTTAAACCAATTTATGACCAACTAAGGACCAGTTAAACCAGCTCATGACTAACTAAGGACCAGTTGATCCTGAGCTCAGGACTGTCATCTTAAACCTTCTTATGACCAACTAAGGACCAGTTTAAACCAGCCCATAACTAACTAAGGACCAGCTGGTCCCGAGCTCAAGATCAGCTTATAACCAGCTCAGGATGATCTTAAACCAGTTTATGACCAACTAAGGACCAGTTTAAACCAGCTCATGACTAACTAAGGACCAGTTGATCCTGAGCTTAGGAGTATCATCTTAAACCTGCTTACGACCAACTAAGGACCAGTTTAAACCAGCCCATGACTAACTAAGGACCAGCTGTTCCTGAGCTCAGGATCATATTATAACCAGCTCAGGATGATCTTAAACAAGCTTATGACCAACTAAGGACCAGTTTAAACCAGCTCATGACTAACTAAGGACCAGCTGGTCCTGACCTCGGAATCATCTTATAACCTAAGCTCAGAACTATCTTAAACCATTTTATGGCCAACTAAGATATGGCTTAAACTAGTTCATGACTAAGGACCAGCTGGTCTTAACCAGCTCAGGACTATCTTAAACCAGTTTATGGCCAACTAAAGACCAGTTTAAACCAGCTCATGACTAACTGCGGACTAGCTTAAACTAGCTCAAAACACTATGCTTCAAAACATACCTAACCAGCATATGCTTATTTTTTCAACAGGGTAATATTATATTCTACATATTAAGGTGCTATAAGTGATTTTACAATCAGTTAATCTAAAAAAAATAAACCTGAATGCATAGGAGACAACATTTTTTTCTGATTGGCTAGTATTCATTTAAGTAGTATTCACATATTATGTTTATTATATTAGGCTAAAAACACAAGCAGGATCTGCTATTTTATGATTCATCTGTTTGTATTTGGATCTTCTGGATAAATTTGTACTGCACAAATGAACGTTTAGCACACACACATGGTGAATGAGTCCTGCTGTATCTGGGTGAGAGAGAGAATAAGCTCAACTCTCAATGAGTTATATTAGCGTCACTCTCATTGTCTGGAAGTCCCTGAGGTTGGATTTTTGCTGGCCCAGTGCCGGCAGACTTAGGGAGGTCCCCAGAGCTCTCCCACACACTCCTAATCTGTATGAGTGTGTACTGAGCCGAATGAGAGCACTGAACTGGAAACACTGAAAGAGCTGATTCATTTCTTGTAAGAAGCAAGATTTGATACAGCGGACCTTAAAAATGATTTTTTTGGAGCAGGGTTGATTTTTAAGAAGCACACTTAATCTCCTCAACTGTGGCATTTTATGATTAAGCATTCATTTTTTTAGGAAAAATAAGGATCTTTTGTACAGAAAGGGCGCTATTCACTGTGTCATGTGCACACTAACAGCAGGAAATGGTTTAAGACATAATACACGCTTTGAAAACGGCATTAATTATGAAAAATGTGTGGTAACCCACAAAGACTTGGGTCTCTTTAGCTCTCTCTCCATCTGTCATTCGTTGGGTTTGTATGATGAATATGCTGGTGGTTTTGAGCAGCGGTTGAAGTGTGATAATTAGCTAAACCTGAGACTTCCAGGGAAATAACAGCTTTCATGAGGCTTCTGACTCATGGGACACTGGGGGCGTAGAGATGCGCAAAGGGAAAAAAACAACAACATAAGGAATCATTGACTGTTTCTGAACTTGCAAGCATTAAGCGACACATTTAGTTTGCACTTATCAGACACATAGACTAATCGCTTAGCACATACAGTATCATTTTCTCCAGAAAAAAGGGAAAAGGAGGCAGTTGTGTCCATTGATATCACAGTTTATTTGCAAGTGCGCTGTTTTTGTGCCCAGCTAACTACAGGAATTATGCAAATCAGATAATGGTACATCTATAATAAATGCATTTATAATGAGCCTAATTTACATAACATTAAGGTGTGTTTGTGGTACAAAAAAATGGCAATGGCTATATTTACATTTGGTATTGCTTTGTTTTAGTTTATGTACCAAGTGTTTAAATGGATTGCAGCTGGTTACAGAAGAAGATGCAGGTTTTTGTAGTGAAATAACAGATAAATGTGGCTTTTCTCACAATTCTTCTTAAGATTTTCCTCCTTCTCTTTTAGCTAATGAACTGTTACAGGCATGTAATTGCTCTTAACAGAAAAATAAATAACAAAATCAGACTCCAGATGTCCTAATTTATCATTACACGGAAGAAAGTCATCTCATACAATGATTTCAGAATATCTCATTCAAATGTTTATTTGGATCTCATGTTTTCTTCTGCTTCAAATGGACTAACAGTTTATCGCTCTCTCCTCTTTTTGTTACAGATAAAGATGAATGTTCAAAGGATAATGGTGGATGCCAGCATGAGTGTATCAACACTATTGGCAGCTATGTGTGCCAGTGCCGCAACGGCTTTATTCTGCATGAGAACAAACACGACTGCAAGGAAGGTATGTACAAGCACTCGCAAAAGAATAATAGTGGCTAGAGAAAGATAAGTGAGGGTAGTCATCTAGCGGTGGCGCTTCTAGCGTGTGTAAGCATGTTGATTCACACTACATTCTGCTGAGGACAAGCAAAAACCCACAAACAACAAAAAACCCATGCAACTTTCTTCTCAGCATTTAAGATGCAGAGTAATGTCATTTTTGTGCTGGTCTTCTGGTAGGTTTTTCTATTTTTGTCTGTGTTTTGGCAATTAAGAACTGACTATAATTTTTTTTTTTTTAATTATTCAAGGACTCAATGTAATCTTAACTTTTAAACGTGGATTATTGTGTGAACCTGTCAGAAATAAATTTTGTTCCGAAGAATGGGGCATTTACATTGGAGCCGATAACAAACCTACAGTGCACAACAAAGCATACTTGATAATTTCTCATCCAAGGAGGCAGTTTACACAGGGGTCTTAAAGGCATAGAAGCAAAAAAACAACCTTGTTTATAGAGTCAGAGTGAGATGAAATTAAGACAGACAAACATTTATTCTAATAATTTGATTCTAAAACAAATTACGTTCATGCTATTGATAATTAGAGCTGTGTTAAAAATACAACAAATGAGGTGACTGAACTTAAAGTGTTAAAGCAAACTGTAAAACAGTTGTCCTCCAGATCTCTGCACATGTTGAAGCATTTAGATGGTCTGTTTTAGTCAAACAGTGTCTCCCACTAAACCTTGCCTTTCACACAAGCACTGTCAACCTCCAGTGCAGCTCTGCCCTGCAGGCCTTTTAACATTTTTGTGGGCTTTGGAAACTTTGAAGCAGTGTGTGTGTGTTTCTCTTTGAAAAGAAAAACAGCTAGACCTAAGGAGAGGAGGATAGAGATATTACCCTTTAAGCTCTAGAGTCAGGGTCAAGAAGTTAAACCAGCGGCATCCTGGAATACACACACACACACACACACACACACACACACACACAGATACAACATACTCACTCACTCAGTCTTTACTGTCTCTTCAAGGCTAGCAGAGTTGACTCTGATTTTAAACATCTGGAGTTTCACAAAGCTTCTTCCTACTTCTGTTTTCATTTTCCATGTGCGTGTGTGCGTAAGATGTGTATTTCTATCTCTCAGTTGCAGCACTAAACCAGCTTTACTAGTGGTTGTAGTGTATTTACATGAGAATATCAGCTTAACACAGTCAAGAGTTGTCCGGGATTTTGTGCCTTTAATGATGGTACTGTAAAATGGATGATTTTAAGTTTAGCCCAGTGAAACCAGAGAGAGAGGTTGAGCAAAACAGATAGCTGTGGGCTGATATAACACACTTAGAGGATATACAGTATGACCTAGAACACACAAATAACTCCTTTCAAGTCACCCTAGGTATTCATATTCAAACACACACAAACCAACAGCATTTAAAGCAGCCACAGTGTTTGAAAAGCATGTGTACATGTGTGTGTATGTGTGAGTGTGAACACCACAGGCAGAACACTGAAAATACCTTTGTTCACTAATGCACACTGACCTGATTTTGAGAGGGAAGAATAGAGGCTTAACCAGACTTAGTGCTCATGTGTGTGTGTTTGTATGTGTATGTGTATGTGTGTGTGTGTGTGTGTGTGTGTGTGTGTGTGTATAGTGTGATAGAGGCAATACTGTACACGATACAATGTGGTCTGAAAGTCTGATACCACATTAAAAATCTGTTTTTTTTAACCTGGAAACAAAGTTTTTGAAATTCACAAATAAAGTAAAATAAAAGGCAAGAAAAATCATTTAGAGTTCTGAACATCTACTGTAGGTCACTAATCAAATAAAATAAGTAAATTGGTCACTTGTTTGTATTAAACGTCAAAAGCTTCCATTAAAGCATATGATCTTGGAACATTTTCAAGTCATGCTGGATAAGATGATCATCAGGTTATACACAAACTTGTATAGTTTGAGTGGTACTGTCAATAAAACATAAGGCAATGAAAGTTTATTTATAGAGCACATTTCATACACAGTGGTAATAAATAAAAATGAAAAAAAAAGGAATGCAATAAAAACTACTTAAAAATAAAAAAATTAATGAATTGAAAATAATTTTAAATTGCATAAATTAAATTAATATGAGTGACATAAAAGACAAAAGGTTTAAAGGCAAAACTGCAGCGCAAAAACAGTGCTCAGTCAAATAAAGTCATGTGCATTAATCAATTCAATCAATTTCACAATGTACGCTACCAGTCAAAAGTTTTTGAACAGTACGATTTTAATGTTTTTTAAAGTCTGCATTTATTTGATCTAAAGTATAATTGTGAAATATTTGTACTATTTAAAATAACAGTATTTTATTATTTTTTATCTAAATATATTTTTAAAATGTAATTTATTCCTGTGATTTTAAAGCTACATTTTTAGCCTCATTACTCCAGTCACATGATCCTTCAGAAATCAAAAGATTTGCTCAAAAAAACATGTTTTATTATTATGTTGAAAACATTTTTTTTTAGGTTTCTTTGATGAATAGAAAGACAACATTTATCTGAAATAGAAATCTTTTTTAACATTATGTATGTCTTTATCATCACATTTGATCAATTTAAAACTTCCTTGCTAAATAAAAGTATGAATTTCTATAATCCTATAATCCTCTATAAAGCCTTTGAATAGTAGAGTGTATACTGTTACAAAAGCTGCTTATTTCAGATAAATGCTGATCTTTAGATCTTTCTATTCATTATATAATCCTAAAAAATGTACTCAGCTGTTTTAAATAATAATAATAATAATAAAATATCTTGAACAGCAAATCAGCATATTAGAATGATTTATGAAGGATCATGTGACTGGAGTAATGATGCTGAAAATGTAGCTTTAATCACAGGAATAAATTACATTTTAAAATGTACTCAAATAGAAAGAAGCTATTTTAAATAGTGAAAATATTTTACAATTTTACAGATTTTGCTGTATTTTGGATCAAATAAATGTAGGCTTGATGAGCAGAAGAAAATTCTTTAAAAACAAGCTGTATGTGGAGACAGAGAATGCAACAGCAGCTCAGATTGTTCTTAGTCATTAATGTTAGATAACAATTAGCAAGAGAGGTGCACACCCATTCTAACACACACACACACACACACACACACACACACACACACACACACACACACACACACACATACATATATACAAATGAAAATGTTTGTCTGACCTGGTTCCTCAGGGTTATGGCAGGTTTACTAACAGCATGGATCTAGCTGTAATCACTTGTCCTTATGCACACACACACACTCATGCAGTACGCAAACTTACAGACACACATTGTGCCAAGCATTTTGTAGTAGAATGAGTGAGGATAGGTTAAAGAAAGCTAGTCTCTTGTAAAAGAGATCTACTCTAGCTTATTAGAAAGGTGAGTCTGAGGTAAACCCATGAGCCCAGGTAAACATACTAAAGGTTAAGCATTTTTTAATGGTCTTTCTGTGATCTGCACACCTCACAACGAGGGCAAAGTTTAAAGTATGAGTTGCGCTACTCTTCATTTGGACATGTGTCTGTGATATAACAGTGTTTTGACTCCAGTGGACTTTTTTCATGGAATGTGATGACGTGTTTCCACAGTTATTAACACCATAATCTAAATCTTTTCTAAATCTTTTTAGTGTTATAGTTTTATTGTGTTATATTACCTTTCCATGATATTTCTGAAAACTAATTAACCCTGCTCTGTGGATGTTTATAACCCACATGAGGGGATGATGAACATAAAAACAATATTGTGGAGTTTTGAATTTGGTATTGCAGCAAATGGGAATGCAAAATATATATATATTTGATATAGTCTACTATAGAAGTTTACCCAACTATGATGACTTCTGCTTCTGAGAACCTGAGAACTGCTAAAGGGTTATGGGTTGTGATGCTAAAATAATGTAGCAAATAGTTTTATTTATTTTTGATAGATTAAAAAAATCGATTCAGTTATTAAATGATAAACATTCAAACTGCCAACACATTGACTACATTTAAATCCACAATAATTCCAATCATTTTTCTCCAAAACAAATGAGAAAATGCGAAAAACAGAAATTAAGGATGTACTCATGGGTCACTGTTATCTAAATTGTATCACTCACATGTTATTAGTGTGCTGAATCACTGTTTCTAATGATCTTTAACCTTTTCCCCTATACTTGTTTATCAGCTGAATGTGAGCACAAGATTCACAGCACGAGTGGAACCATCAGCAGTCCAAACTGGCCTGACAAATACCCCAGCAGGAAGGAGTGCACATGGGACATCACTGCCACCCCAGGCCACCGGGTCAAGATTGTGAGTCTTTATACAATTTTGTGCTTTAAATTTACATCTGTTAGACAACTTTACATTAAACACAAACATCTCCTTAACCTTTACACGCAATACAAATGTCTCATAAAACAATCACACAGACCTCTACGGTCACTGACCGGAGCAAAAAGCAAATAATCTTAAGTCACACACAAACATGAACACACGTATAATCTCTTCTCAAACAAACAAACACGTGACCATGCAAACATAAGCATGGGTAAGTAAGTAACATAGGTATATTTGTAGCAATAGCCAAAAATACATTGTATAGGTCAAAATTATCGATGAAGATATAATACAAATCTAATTTTTGACTAGTAATATGCATTGCTAAGAATTTCATTTGAACAACTTTAAAGGCGATTTTCTCAGAGTCCAGATTTTCAAACAGTCGTATTTCAGCCAAATATTGTCATATTCTAACAAACCATACATCAGTGGAAAGCTTATTTATTAATTTAAAAAATTTAAGACTGGTTTTGTTGTACAGGGTCACATATTACATAGATATATACAGTACACGCTCTCACAAACACGCACAAGATACAAGTAACCCCCAACATCTAATAAAGTACATTTTTATTAGTTTGCTCGTATTTTAATTCAAAGATTTGAACAATAACAAACATGTAATGGCAAGAGTTTAGAGGGTGACCTCAGTGTCTCCCACTGTTCTCTGGATCTGACTTCTGAGACGTCTATTTAAATCTAAAGTGATTCTAAATGGCCCTCATCTTTCAGAAAGCAAGTGAAGTCACAAAAAGGAGAGTTTTATTGTTTGTTTGGATGAGGTAGAAGTGTTTTGGGATTGATTGTTTTAGGGTCCATTAGATTTAATATATCATTTTGGCATTAACGTTTGAAGTTCTCATTATACTGTACATTTGTAGAGTAACTTTATCATCACACTCTTGCTCTTATTGCTCTCTCTCTCTCTGTGTAGCTGTAACAGCTGGCGTTTTACGTAATGATAATGTTGTAAACACTTAAGGTACAACTTTAAAACATGTAATTCAAACTCATGCAGTTGTTCAAGGATTTGCGGATGCTCCAAAACAGCCCAGTTTGAAGCTTTGTTAAGGCAAGCCAGTTCACTCAGTGGCCATCTTGGCAACGCCCTTAAGCAGCGATTTTCGGTTTAGCCCCACAATGAACCTATTACCACAGAAAGCTCTACAGATGCATGCAAAATTGAAACAGCCATCATTCGCACATTCTGACCCTCTCATGTTTATTTATTTAATATTTTGGCAAATTTGTTAAGTGCTTCAAAGAAGTGCTTATCAAAGCCTGCACTGATTTGCTTAATATTTTTTGTGGAAACAGTGTTGTTTTTTTTCAAGATATTTTAATGAATAGAAAGTTTTTTGTAAAAAAAAAAATTATTATTGTTATTATTATGTTTTAGTTTTATAACCCCAAACTTTTGAACAGTAATGTGTCATTTCAAAAATGTTTCAGAATTGTATTGTATTTTTAAAGTTTGAAGAGTTCATATGCAAAAGCCTCTAAATCCATTTGACGTCATTCTTTAAAAAATGCATTTTTATAAGGCTCCAATGTATAGGTTTCTACCCAAGTACCGGTACTTCTGATTGGGCTGAGGCTGGGATTTCAGCGAGTTTGAAGTAAAAGTATTTGATGGACGTATAATATGAGTCAAGAGCATTCACTCAGTATCATTCCCATTTTTGACCGAGATGGCTTTTAGGGGGTTTTGCATCTGAACTCTTTGTTTATTCAGTTTATTCAAACTGCTTTTTATTTAGTCCTGCTAATGAACAATTTGAAATAATAACATGGGATTTTAATTCTTATAACTGCCACAGTGAGCAGGTCAAAGAAGATAAATCTCCTTTGCTTACAGTTTGACTAGAATTAATTTGTCAGTGACTGCTGCAAAGTTCTTGTCTCCTAATAATTTTTCCTCTGTTGTGTTTTTGTATCTCTAGTCTTTTACTGAGTTTGAGATTGAGCAGCACCAAGAATGCGCATATGATCATCTGGAGGCCTTCGATGGCGACTCGGACAAGACGCCTATCCTGAGCCGTCTGTGTGGCAGTAAGATTCCAGAACCGCTCACTTCCACAGGCAACAAGATGTACCTGCGCTTCATCTCCGATGCCTCAGTACAAAGGAAAGGCTTTCAGGCCACTCATTCTACTGGTAACTACCCCGTCTTTTCTGCATCTGATGTTATGGTGTACACTACCAGTCAAAAATAGCTGAATAATAAGCATCATTACTCCAGTCACATCATCCATTAGAAATCATTCTAATATTCTGATTTGCTGCATTTATTATTATGTTGAAAACAGCTGAGTGTATTTTTTTTCAGGTTTCTTTGATGAATAAAGTTCAGAAGAACAGAATTTATCTGAATAGAAATCTTTTGTAACATTATAAATGTCTTTATCATCACTCAAAGAATTCTGAACAAAATGTACTCAACTGTTTTAAACTTTGGTAGTAATAATAATAAAAATAATAATAATAATAAGAAGAAGAAGAAGATTAAGAAGAAGAAATGTTTCTTGAACAGCAAATAATTCCAACATTGTAAAATATATTCTAATAGAAAGCAGTTATTTCACAATATTACTGTTTTCGCTGTATTTTGGATCAAATAAATGCAGGCTCAGTGAGCAAAAGAGAATTCTTTAAAAACATTGAAAAATCTTTTGACTGGTAGTGTATGTTTTAATTATTTGCATGTATATGGTGATTTAAGTTCATAGAAGCAGCTCTAATGTCATGCTGACAGTTCAACAGATCCCTCTAGTGGATCATTACTGCATTGCATCGAGAATAGAGTCCCTGAAGTGTTGCTTTTTCTCATTTGTCTTATCATTAAGCTCCGCCCACCCTGGTTATTGTTGCTTATTACAGTCAACTGTGATTAGAAGAGATATCTGTTAGCTATTACAACCGGTAACATAAGCATAAGTAAACAGAACTGTTTTTAATAGGATGAAGGGTAATCATCAGTATGTGCGTGTGTCTTTGTGTGTAGAATGTGGTGGTAGACTGAAAGCAGAAGCACGGCAGAAGAACCTGTATTCTCATGCTCAGTTTGGGGATAATAACTACCCTGGCCACACCGACTGCGAGTGGCTCATAACGGCAGAGTCGGGTTACGGCATCGAGCTCACCTTCACCACCTTTGAGGTAGAGGAGGAAGCCGACTGCGGGTACGACTACATTGAACTTTACGATGGCTATGACACTGGAGCGCACAAACTTGGACGCTTTTGTGGATCTGGGGTATGTGTGATAAAACTATATTGTCTTAAACGATATCATAAAGCTTCTTATATTTCTTCAACTGACTTCTCTCTCTCTCTGTTTAGCCTCGTGAGGAGCTTTACTCTGCTGGTGATGCTGTGTTAATTCATTTCCACTCCGATGACACAATCAGTAAGAAAGGCTTCCATATCCGCTACACTAGCACAAAGTTTCAGGAGGCGCTAAACACACGCAAGTAACATCTCCCTGAGAGACTTCAGAGAGACTAAATACAGGGATGAAATGTTACAAGGAGAAACAGACTCCAGAAAACTATTGAGAAACCCTGCCGTGATGTGTTTCCTGCATTGGATTTGCCTCTTTATGTTCAGCCACTATGGAAGTGCTGTCATATTGACCCTAAACACCAATCAGCTGCTCTTATGTGTGGGATAGCTCCGCCCACTGGAGTGGTATCCTGCGCTTTCTGACTGGACCGGTGTAGTAAATCAACCCCTGGAAAAAGCACACACTCATACACAAAACTTTTGTTGGCTCTCCGTTCTTCAGATAAGCCAGTTATATATAGAGTTGCACACTGAAACCAAGAGACAGTGACAATAAGACAAGGAACTGCTATTGTGTGTGTGTGCGCATATTGCTCTGGACAGCATGGACAGTTTACCTGCTGATGCCACACCACACTGTACCTCAACTAAAATATGTGTGTATGTGGATGTGTGTTTGAGAGAAAGAGAGAGAGAGAGAGGCCTTCAAATACCAGCCTGAACTCATTCAAATGTTTTTAAAATTATGTGGTCGTAATTTTACAATTATTCTGTTAGCTTTATGGCAAAACCCATTTTCAGAAGTGCGAAAGTTAATATGTAGCTCTATTTAACAGTACGCTTCCTTACATACATGTAGCCCATTGTTTACGCTGTGACGAACAGAATTTGATGCAAGTGGTTAGAACTACAAAGCTGTCGGCAGTGGGTCTTATTCACAGAACAAATCATATGCTTTGGGTGGCCTTATATGTGTTAGGGTGAAATGCTATACATAGATGTTTAATCTTAAAGGGAACCCTGGGTATTAAGATTTGTATGGCTTAATGTAACGTAAATTATGTCTCTTACTTAAATATGTAGAAAACCCATGAAACTATTATTTACGTTATTTAAAAAAAATCCACATTGTTCCACATTATAGCAGCAGGTAGCTACTGGTGCTACCTGCTGCTATATTTACCGCAACACAACTAGAAAAATACAATGTTGATATGACGACCACAGCTACTGTAAGAGCTTACAGGTGGCAATGGATATAAGTGTAGGCTTAAACCAAATGCCGTACCATCGATTTTCCCCACAAGGAGTCTAAACGCCCCCAGATATCAAGTGAAATCCACGCTGAGAAACTCCTTCAGTGGCTGCGGTGCCATGACAAGCGTCGGCATGTTTACATCTTGTTGGAATGGCATCTAGTGTTTCTTGTCTCTGCCGTCTGTAAGCTCTTTCATTAGCTGTGGTCTACTGAAAGCCTGAAAGGCATCAGGGCTAAAGTGGAGAGAGCAAAGAACAAATATGCAGGTCTTTTAGGAAGTTTTATTCATCCACAGGCATCTTCCCATTCTACATTCCAATATGTGAATATTTTCATAACAACATGAGCCGCTTAAAATTTAGAAAGTTAATCAACTGATATTTAAAATGGTAAGCAAGCGCTGTTTTGTTTACGTTTCGTATATCTACATATATCTTGTATATCCTTGTTTTGGTTTCTCATTTTAAATGACGAATATATACTATTGATAGCTACGGATATAGACAATTAATTCTTTTCACACAGGCACAGAACGCACATCACAATCGGCTGTAGTCTGAGTGGTGTGTTTAAGTGCAGCTTTTTGGTTCACCGTTGGCTTTTGTTGGTGCTAGTTCTTTAAAGTCGGCTTGGTGTATCCCGGCCTTTAACACAAACAATCCTCGTCACAAAATAAAACAGAGCAAAAAAAGTGTAATGATATCAGACAATGTAGTTCCTCAGAAACGGTTGTGTTTGCAACCATAGATTTGTATAGATACCCTATTGGACCGCTCAAAGCACGTAGATGTGTCCGCCATCTTGGAATGATTAACTTGACGTCATTCACCATACTATAGGTTCGCAAATCAATGACTGTGCAGGATTGTGGCATTTTGAATATTCATTGATTACTAGGGTGAATGACGCCTTACGTATAGCGGCCTATAGACAGTCGCTAATGAGGCATCTACGTATATATATCTATGGTTGCAACAAAGTGGTTGCCAAGCAACACACAGACATAAACAAAAGTGTATGTTTAGAGAGTAATTTACAACGGATTTGAACGCAGCTCAACCAATCAGAATCAAGGACTGGAAATTGGGACTAGTTTTATAAATGAAAATGCACTAGTGTAAATTTAGCCTTACATCATTAACCTTTGACTGAAAATTACAACCAAAAGCCGCACTGTGACATTGTACCAGTATTTTATTTTCCAAGTTGTGTTTGCGGTAAAAATAGCAAAAAGTAGCGCCAGTAACTTACCGAGTGCAATCAGATAATGGCGCCCTCCATAGTCCAAAATATGTGTAAAACATGGATTTTTTAAATAATGCAAGTCTCTCATGGATTTTCTACTACACATTTTATGATTTACGTTATATTATGCCATACAAGTGATAACACGCTTTAAATATATTTCATAATATACAGTGAAAAGCAGCATTATAGCTCAAGTCGAGAGGTTTCTTTGTATAAAAGTGTAGATACATGTACGTACAACTGAGTGTCCATTGAGTTTGACATGGATTTGGAGTGTTTTATGCAAATAACCTCACCACACTCAGTTAAGAGCAAATTCAATTTTATGTGAATGAGACCCGGTGTCTTGTGCTTCATTCATGAGCCGGCCCACAAGGAATCTGCATTGCAGTAACATTTACTGTACAATGTTGCCCCACGCCTTGTTTATTCACACTTTGCATTATTTCATAATGCTTTCAGCTATCAAAAAGAGTGTTCCACACAATTTGTGACCCTGGACCACAAAACCAGTCATAAGGGTCAATTTTTGGAAATTGAATGCTGAATAAATAAGCTTTCCATTGATTGTATGGATTGTTAGAATAGGACAATATTTATAGATACAACTATTTGAAAATCTGAAATCTGAGGGTGCAAAAAATCTAAATATTGAGAAAATTGCCTTTAAATTAGTCCAAATGAAGTTCGTAGGAATGCATATTACTAATCAAAATTGTTTTGCATACTTATGACTGGTTTTGTGGTCCAGGGTCAAATTTTATACTGCAGATTTTCATAAACTTTTTATTGTTAAAATGTGAACACATATGCAGATTCCATCTGGGCCTTCTTATGAGATTCTGAAACTGTGTAAAGTTGAGTTTGAATTGTTTTGTGTGTATGTGTGTGTGAGATTGAGAGAGAAAGCTGATAGAATATTCTCTAATCGTCTGTTGAAGAAACCAGTGGTTTTCTCACTCTTCCAGTTAACGCCTCCTTAAGAAGTGAACAATGAACATGATATGAACAGGAAATGATGTCAAAAAGCCTTGCATAAGATGTCTGTTACAGCTGTGACAACTACAACCACCTTAACCCTGTGCGCTTTATATGCACTTAACACAGAAAGACTGTATGGAACTGTGTGCTCTCCAATCATGGAAATGAAGCCGTGAGCAGTACCAATGAAGCTGAAAAGACTCACAGAGCAAGGGAATGTTCTCTATTGCTATATTCCCAATGACAAGATTTCCCTGCTTGGAAAAAAAAAGCAAAAGTCGCTGTTGAAGGGAATTCCTACGGTGCTATTCAGTGTCTCAAAAAAAAGGCAATGCTCCAGCCATTCAGTGAATGCGTTGGTGCAGTGGAGAGGCAGCGTTGAAATAATGTTGCTCAGAACATTGACAAAATACTCACAGCATTGACAGCACTAGTGTTGTGGAGGAACAATTATTGCCTTAGAACCAAAATGTACATTGTTGCACATGATGTTTCTGTAGATAATTTTTTTGTTTGTTTTTTTTTCAAATTATTATATTTTATTTGATATTAAGTTTAAAGAACTTGAACCTTTATGTTAAAAAAAGAAATTTAAATGGACTGACCTGAAGCCGTCCCCTTCTGTCCAGTTACACAGACACATGCACACTTGTCTGCATATATGCTTATACATGATCATATGCACACACACAATCTAATGTTACATTCTTAATGCTTTAAAGTCGACAGTAAGACTGTGTGAACTGTGACGTATGTGTGCATCTATTGATCTGTGTTATGCAGCATAGGTCATGTGACTCTGTTCTGACTCATGTATTTCTGTATGTGCCAAGCTCCTGTTGATTCCACTCTAGATGAACTATGAGAACTATGACGTATGACAATGTGAAACATGATTTATTCACCTGTTATATCATCAGCCTAATGATGAAGAAGGACTCTTCACTCTCAACAGTGATTAAACTCATGTCAGGTCAATTAAATGTTTGGTCTCCTTTGTTCTTACTCTTTCTCTTGCTGTCTTCTTGGACATTAGACATAGATTAGTAGTGTGTTTTCTGCACTTCTTAAATCTTTTATTTGAGCTTCTTCACAGTTATTGTCTTAGCCAATTTCATTAAAAGTTTTTTTTTTTTTTTTAATGTTTTTTTAATCTCAACAAGCCTGCATTTATTTGATCCTAAATATAGCAGAAGCAGTAATATTGTACAATATTTGTACTTTTTAAAATAACTGCTTTCTATTTGAGTATATTTTAAAATGCAATTTATTCCTGTGATCAAAGCTACATTTTCAGCATCAGTCTTCAGTGTCACGTGATCCTTCAGAAAGCATTCTAATATGCTGATTTGCTGTTCAAGTAACATTATTAGGGGCCAAGCACCGAAGGCTTTTTTTTTTAAAGCTTATACACATCATTCGAAAGCCAATTATCAGTTTGTAAACATTCGAAATGCGCGCGCAACATGGTTGCAGAAAACCCGGGAGAGATAGCCTTTCCGGCTAGAGAATAACACAGGTATGGCACAAAATACTTAGATTTAAAAAGATTAGAGACTATATTGATTAGATGTCATTTTCAAAACGTTCTCCACGTATTACAAGAACGTGTCACCCAGTGAAAAGCACTGTTATTCAGCGAAATTGATGTTAGATATTGGGATAGTCTTACAAGATCTGAAACTGGGATGATGTTTTTTTGTGGGCGGTTCAATGACAGTCTATGGATTAAAAGGTAAATTTGATTTTATATTTCAAAATTCTGACTTTATTTTCGCAATTCCGAGATTATATCTCACAACTATAATAAGGAAAAACAACTCGTCATTCTCTCGTTTCCTCACGGTTCAGAGTTCATATCTCACACTTCTGGCTTTTATTTCCTCAGAAATACACTCACTAGTTTTGTTAAATCGAGTTATAAAGTCCGAATTAGGAGATATAAACTTGCATTTGCCAGAAAAAAGTCAGAATTGTGAGATAAAATAAATTGTTATGTAAAAAATTTAATAGGCTAATAGGTTTAAATAATATTTCACGCTGTAACTGTAAGGCTATTACAATACGTCCCCTATGAACAGCATATGTGAATATTATGAAGACCTATTGTTTAAAATCAAATTTATACTTTAAAAGTAGAGTAATAATAGAATTTTTCATCTATAGTATGTCCGTTTAAACGTCTGCCTTTAGTTTCAAAGAGCGTCTTTGACTAAAGTATTCTATTAAAATAATTTGCATTCCGATTTTGACGTCAAAAGGCACAAAAATATATATTTTTCTGTTAACTGTTTACCTCCACTTGTTACCAGCGTTTTTCTGCAACCTTTTTTTTTATTGCAAGACAAAAAGAAACAACACTGCACTGAAATACAACATAAAGGAAATAAAAGGATAAAATAAGCAACAACAACGACACCTCAATCAGTAAGAAAAATATTGTCATAAGCCTTAAGAAACGTATTATTTTTATTATTATCAATGTATCTAAGAGATTTAACAATTAGCAAAATCTCTGCAAAAAAGACATCAAATCTAGGTAACATATTGAGAAATTTGGATTTATGAATAAAGAATTTACAATGCAAAACAAAAAAATTAACAACAAAATTGATAACATGGTCACTGCCAGAAAAAATACATAAATACATCTTTGAGCTTGTTGGTGAAAATTAGAGAGAGAAATCAGCAATTTAGAAGGGGTGAAATTGCATTTTAAAAATATAGTACCAAATTGAATTATTACTACAGAGACAAAAGACTAAATCTTTGAAATCTAAAACCTCCAGTCCACCCTCAGAACACCCGTTAGACAAAACAGAATTCCTAATTTTATGGGACTTATTCTTCCAAATAAAATTCAGTAACATTTTATTTATATCATCAGCAATTTTGTCACTAACAAATAAAGATAAAGTAGGGTAAACACAACGGGACAACCTCTCTGCCTTAGATATAAGTTTTTTCTGCATCCACTATGCGCACGCAGCTACAAGTGATGTCACTGTGACGTCTGGTTTAGCAAGGGTGCTTTAAATTGATCAAAAGTGATGATACAAAAGGATTTCTACAGATAAATGTTCTTCTGAACTTTCTATTCATCAAAGAAATCTGAAAAAAAATCTACTCAGCTGTTTTCAACATATTAATAACAATAATAATACATGTTTTTTTTTTTTTTAGCTGAAAAACTTAATAACAGAATGATTGATGAAGAATCATGTGACTGGAGTATTTTGTTTTTTGTGCAATAATCCAAAAGCCAGTGGAAAAATTTACAAAAAGCCATCATCCCTCTGGCTAAATGGACCCTTATTCAATAAATGTCATTTTTATGCCATTTGTGTGTATGAATCAGGTTTTACATTGTGGGGATCAACTGACTTACTGAACAATTATTCATAAACAACTATTGTCATTTTATATTATTTTTCTGAATTTTCAAAATAACATAAATTACATTATGATTTTACTTCATTAAATTATATTGTCAGTGACCGTATTGCCCAGTAAATTACAGCCTAAATTTTAAACAGTTTAAATGTCTGCTAATAGATCACCGCCTTGGAATTATCTATAAAGGCCCAAAATGTACACCGCTTAAAAAAGAAACATCACATACTGTAAATAAGTTGTCAGAGAATAAGAATGTGACTCAATTTTGACAAAAATGTCAGATAGAACCTTATTATTCCAAGATATCTGTAATATCAGAAAACTACCACCAGATGGCAGCACGTCCTTTAACATTAACACGAGGCCAAAATGAACTCTACAGCAGACGGAGTTACACAAACGTTGTCTAATTTTGTGTTTGCGCCAAAAAACAAAACAAAACAGGTGAGTGTGGTCTTAAGTGGAATTTGAATTCTGAGCATATAACCACAAAAGAGACCTCAGTTTAATTGTATACTATGAATCTTTTTTCCCCAGTGTGTTTGTATGGCTATTTTAGTTTTTAAAGCTGTATTGATTGGATTGTGTTTGTTCTGTTGTCGCAGGTTTGAGGGATTCTTCCTTTCTGTTTCACCCTTATTCTTTCTGGGTAATTGCTCAGAGATAACATTGTGATTTTAATTGGATTTTCCCTCGGCACTAATAGGTCTCTTTTGATAGCTAGATTGGAGCCAACAGACCATTTTAGAAAAGAGTCACATTTTTTTTTTTTTTTTAGTATCTCGTTATTGCAATAATGCAGGGCCATAACCACTGTATCGATATAGGAATGAACAAACACAGAACGTTGCCTCAACGTAGCCAACCTTTTAGCAACGTTGTAACAACATGGCTAAAAGGTTGTTGGTTCTAAGTTGTGTCGTTCCGGTTGTTACTGCATTGTCACAATGTTGCCATTTAACCACCATGGTTCAGGCAATCTCTGAAGGTTGTGCTTAGGATGTCTGGACATTCTCAGATCTCAGATGCTTTTGCCTTTTTATTTGTAATGTAATATACTTAAACTATGGTTTATAAATGAGTTTACAGTCATTTATAAATGACTTAATATATTTACATACTCGGGAAACTACGTCACTGCGCACAGCATTCTGGGTAGTCGCGGCCATGATTGGGGACACGCTAAAGTAGCGTACAATGACAACAAATACAAATCACCAGAGAAAAAAAACAGCTGTATTTGTGTTAATATTTTAAAGCGCTGATTGTATTTGCTTTGAATAACTGGACTAATATTTAAATCTACTCCATTCATTCAAGCGCTCAATCGTGTGACCAGAACACGACAGATAAACAACCTGATACATCTCATATGGCTGCCTTCTATCAGACCACACAGGATTTGTCTTTTTGCAGGTTTTAATAATTAAATGGCACTGATATATCTGCCAGATAGAATAAAAACAATATAACTTGATCGCAGTCAGATGATCATGTAAGCGACCCACCGCCTTTCACATTTTGTGTGCATCTCTTACCGCTTCATACATTTGTTCTAATCCACCGTAAGTAAGTGACCTGCGAAGTGAACGTCATAGGATATTCCAGCATGATTCCAGTTCAAAAGGCGCATATATTTTTTATTCAAATGGCATTAAAGTGTACGAGACATGAATTTAAATTGTATGTAAGTTATGTACAGAGCTATAGTATGTCGAATTTCACACTATAGTGAGTTTCATCTGTGTATGACGACGGTGCAGGCAGCGGTGCACAAATCTGTGAATGAATGTTCCGAAGAGAGGTAAACTTCAACGGATTTTTCCTTCACAGGGAATAGAGAGCAATGAACACTGTGTAGGGATCATATCAATGGGAACACTGTTCGTGCACATAGCTCACGTCTAACGCTGGTTAATTGAGACATGCAAAATATGCAAAGTGTGTGAGGACTGAAATTGAGAACAGCTGATTATTTAATATCATTATATCGCCTTAATTTCTTAATGTTAACACTTACGGATAAATAACAGTATAACTGCTTTATGAACACAGAGATCGTAACCATATCACATGAATAACATTCCCGAACATGTTTTGTACATCATAGCATGAGCACTTACACATTCAAGTGGATCAGGAATTATGATTCTGTTATAAATAAATACAAATGGCAAAACCAAATGTCGGTCAAGTTGTTTATTTCATTGAACGGGTTTCACCATTGTGTTGTTTAAGCTGAAAAGTATAAAGTTGCGCTTAATTTTTAGATCCGATTTCCACTCCGGTCGTGAGAGCAGGTATGCCGGTTCATAACACAGCAAGCGCTCTCCATTCTAATTTGTTTTTAACTGTAATATACATTTTAACATCATCCTCCACTATTACTCAGTCTCTACTGTACTGTCCGTGTCCCCAAGTCCCAGAATGCGGTGCGTTGCTGACGTCACGTTCCCAGACTCTATATGCATTGCAAGGTAAATGTACTACTGAATACATTGTTCTGCTCATTTATGCTGTCTAAACCACTGGAAAAATGTGTGGAAGCTGCTAGAGAAGGACTAAGTTGGAAAGGGCGCAATATTTTGTCAAATTAAAGTTAATAGATTCGTACGTATAAGATACGTACAAGTAGTATTAATTAAGATATTAGCCTAATATTTCATCTACCTGACCGGAAATGATAATAACACAAATGTTGTCAAGGTTTTTTCCCTGGAAATCCTGGTTCAATTTGGCCAACCACAAACCATTTTTTGTACTCTTCTCCTTGATTTGTTATAACTATTGGCAGTCTGTAGTACTCCAAATGTTTTTTCCTGGTCCGACTGATTAGTACAGCCTAAAACATGACATAATTGACTATTTTCATCAGCAGTTCTGTTGACATTGTTTATGTTCAGTGCCACCAATATATGGCCAAATGCTGATGTGTCATGACATTTGTGAATTACATTTGTATTTATAAACTTGAAAACTCATATGGTGGCATGAGGTTTAGCTGCATGTCATTGTTCTAATGCTATATATGTGTATGTAATTGTAACAGTAATTCCATTTCTTCATACTATCGTTCTTTCTCATTTTCCCTTTCTCCCCCATCTCTCTATTTGTGTCTGTCTGTGTCTGGTTGTTTCATTAGTTTGTATTGATGAATGGATCAGGGGATTTAAGTGGATGAGTTACATTGATCTGTCCAAAACACACACACACACACACACACACACACGCACGCGCGTCACCTCCATAAACGACAGTTTCAGTGGAAAACAACCTCTGCTTTCCTCATCTCTCTCCTCGCTTCTCCTCCTTTCCCCTCTCTCTCTCTCTCTCTCTCTCTCTCTCTCTCTCTCTCTCTCTCTCTCTCTCTCTCTCTCTGAGCACCTTCCTCTTTTTAATCATGATGATGATTACACTCTTTTTGTCTGCCAGTAAAAGCCTTTTATCACCCACCTCTCAGATAACTGGAAAGCCCCATTATTCCCACACAATCACACACAGTAATTCCAGGAAACACACGCCTGATTCTCTGCACACACCTGTTGTGGTAGGTTCAGTTCTACCTAATTATTTTTCTACAGTGTCAATTAATGGATTAACCTGCCTGATCCTGGACAGACATGGAAAGCCAGTCATTTTATTTTGAATGTTAAACAAATTAGAATACATTTCCTGGTCTTTATTTTAATTTATTTATTTTTAATTAACAACTGACTCCCTTTCAGTTGATAAGTGTGAACTGAACTGAATTGAATTAACTATCACATAGAGGATGTTAAACTGAAATTTAAATCAGAATAACAAGAAAAGAAAAATACAATTAAAAGAAATTCACAAGTTTCATTAGTCAAGTTTTGTGAGATCACACTTGCTCAGTCCATTTCTCTCTCATAATACTCTACATAATACAGTAAGCTTTTAATACAGTAATACAAAAAGCGTTTGATGAAGCAACTCAACATTTGTTCTTGATGTTTTCAGCATGAGCTGTTAAAGGATTAGTTAATTCCAGATTTACTCACCCATGTCATCGAAGATGTTCATGTCTTTCTTTCTTCAGTCGAAAAGAAATTAAGTTTCTGAGGAAAACATTCCAGAATTTTTCTCCATATACTGGACTTCAATGGGGATCAACGGTTGAAGTTCCAAATTACAGTTTCAATGGAGCTTCAAAGGGCTCTACACGATCCTAGCTAGCGAATCGATTGGTCATTTTCTAAAAAAATAAAAATGCATATACTTTTTAACCAAAAATGCTTGTCTTGCACTAGCTCTGCATCCATGCAGTTACAAATCAGGCCTCTGTGGCTCCCTCCAATCACCACCAGAGGGAACCCTCACTGGAATTCTGATTCTCCATTCGGACTCAATTTCCCATAACCCCGTGCCTGGGCTGATAACCGGCACAGGTGTCGGCCATTACACACAGACTATTTAAGGGTGCGTTCACACTTGTCATGTTTGGTTCGATTAAAACGAACCCTGGTGCGATTGCTCTGATAGTGCGGTTCGTTTGAGTAAGTGTAAACACTGCCATCCGGACCCTGGTGCGCACCAAATGAACTCTGGTGCGGGTCGAATGATATATGAACGCAACACAGACCAAATAATTCTAAACGAACCAAAACCAGGAAGTAATGACAAGATGTGACGCTATGCCACATAATTTCACAAAGAAAACAAGTGGTACCCAAAACAAAACGAGCAGAAAAATTGCCCCCAAAAATTGGGGGCAGCCGTGGCCTAATGGTTAGGTTGCGAGTTCGAGTCCCAGGTCCGGCAGGGATTGACGGTGGGGGGAGTGAATATCCAGCGCTCTCTCCATCGTCAATACCACGACTGAGGTGAGACCCCTGAGCAAGGCACCGAACCCCCAACTGCTCCCGGGCGCCGCAGCAATGCAATGGCTGCCCACTGCTCCGGGTGTATGTTCACGGTGTGTGTGCACTTGGATGGGTTAAATGCAGAGCACAAATTCCTAGTATGGGTCACCATACTTGGCCTCATGTCTCGTCACTTTCACTTTCACATGTAGAGCAACGAGGAGGTAAAGTACCTTGCTCTTTGTGAGTTCGTAGATGGTGAAAATAAAACACATGCATGCAAAAATGAGCGTGCTTAGTCCAGCAGATGGTATTGCGTAAATCCGACTTAAAACGGCAATCATCAGACCGATCCGTGAATGGGTACTTTGATGTCATACACCCGCAGCGCTGCTTTAAGTCGAAATCACATTTTCCTTTTGTTTGGAGTGTTCGGTGAGTTCCGTCCACTGATATATATTCTCTATTATAGATCAGTGGTTCCTTCACGAAATATATGTCATTCAACGTGACCAATCAGTTCGCGAACGTCTCACTATGGCGTTAGGTTCGGTATCTTTTGGTTCGTTGTCAAAATACCAGTGTGAACGCTAAGCGGACCAGGACCAAATGTATCATTTTCCTTTTTGGTCCGGACCAAATTAACCAAACGAACCGAATTACAAGTGTGAACACACCCTAAGTCTTGCTCACGCTCACCTCATTGTGAAGTTTTGTTTTGCTACTGCTGACATTTCTGAGCCTTTATTCCGTTAGATTATCTGTTGCTGACCTGCCGATTGCTTGCCGCCTGCCTTTCTGACCCTACCTGTTTTGTGGATTTATTCTGTTTTGCTTTCCGCCTGCCACGACCTTCTGCCTGGACTCCGATTACAATTCAGCTCTGTCTTCGTTGTGTCTAATGTTGTTGATTTGACCTCGGACAGTATTATTTGAGATTGGCTTTAATAAAGTTGCATATGGATCCCAACTCATAGAGGGGCCTTGCAGAGCTAGTGCAAGGTGAGCATTTGTGGTTAAAAAGTATATTAATTTATTCATTTATTTTATTTCATTAGAAAATGACAGATGGTTTCACTAGATAAGACCCTTATTCCTTGTCTGGGATCGTGTAGAGCCCTTTGAAGCTGCACTGAAACTACAATTTGGATCATGAATCTGTTGCTGCTATATGGTGAGAAATCCTGAAAAAAAGTAATTTCTTTTAAACTGAAGAAAGAGAGACATGAACATCTCGAATGACACGGGGTGAATAAATTATCAGCAAATTTTGATTCAGGTATTTTAAAAGATGTTTCAGTTATGAATGGTGCACAGTCTTGATGGACTAGCAGATGTTTTTAATGAAACCCATTTAACATCTTAACCAATTGTAAATGCAAATATAGCTTACTTTCTTCCAATGTCTCACGTGGCCTTTGTGATGTGCCTAATGCAATAAGGTTTTGTAAAAAAAAAAAAACTAAAACATTATTATCATTTTGAAACCTGGGAATTATCAGTGAGGTGTGTGTCTGTCTCTTTAAAGACTCAGAATTGGACAAAGTGGCACCTGCTTTAAGTGTGCCATCAAGTAGTTACAAACTATAACTCTCTCAGTCTTCTATTTGCTCTGGTTGCTAAGCGATGCTGGAAATAGTTTATTACCCAATGCAGTTCCACCTCCATCAGTTTTCTACTGGGAACTGTAGACACACACACACACATTCACACATACACACAAATAGATCAATATGACCCGTAGGGAAGGTTAGGGACAGTATTTTGCATTTACAGTAAAATCTGTGCTTGGGTGAAAACTCATTTAAAACCATTCTGATAAAAACTGCACAGGGCAATCATAACAGAAACTATGAATCGATGAGCAGCGGAGAAGAGTTGTGTTGACCATGTGACCACTTCGTTTTTAATGGGCTTCTTAAACGCTGATATGGGCAGAAAAAATCCGCCAGCTTGCTCCACACAAGATAAGGGAGGTGGAACAGTCATTGATCGAAGCTAATGATTTTCACATTAAATTGGAGGAAAGGACAGAGACAAAGAGTCAGAGAGAGCGAGGATGGGGGAAATGTTTCTTCCTCTTCTAATCCTGCTGTAGAAGTTACACATAAAGATAAAGCTTCCAGCAGCAGTGTGCAACAGTGCTTCTCAGTTAGTTAGCCAACAACTCATGCCTAGTAGGTAAAACCAAATACTTTACATTAAAGGGATAGTTCACCCCAAAAATGAAAATTCTGTCATTAATTACTCACCCTCATGTTGTTCCAAACCTGGTTTCACAAAAGTGTTATGATGCATTTGTGGTGCAGCTTACGCAGGAGCCGGCATTCTGACGCAGAACCTGGATGTTTACAATGCACACGCATGCATCGTATTTATCATATTTAATAGTTCACATATGCAGTTATTACCTTAATGAACTATTTCAGCCTGTCTGCACCACTGACAATGGCTGCTTGGTTTAACAACAAAATATTTGTAATAGTCTTAAAGGAATAGTTCACACAAAATGTACTGTAAAGTAATTCTAAAGACTTGGTTATTGCTTTTTTTTCCTATGAAACAATTAAAAATTGACTGAAACTGCTTTTGCTACAATGAAAAGTAGTTTCATATTTTGTGAAGCAAGTTTTCTAAAGCTGTTCGGTATTTTGATCGAAGAACGGACTACACTACAAGTCAAGATTTTTAATGTTGATTTTTTTTTTTTAAGAAGTCTCTTTTGCTCACCAAGCCTGCATTTATTTGATCCATAATACAGCAAAAGCGGTAATATTAAATTAACTGCTTTCTATTTCAATTAGTAGTGTCAGTCGATTAAAACGAAATAATTAATCATGATTAAGCCTACCTGACATTAAAGTTTTTAATTATACTTTTATATTGCAATAATTTCACATTCATGCTTCAAATTAATGTAGAAACAACATAAAGAACGTATAGTTTTTATTATGACTGAAGGCAAGCATCACTGATTTCAACTAATGTCTCTGAATTTTTTTCAGAGAGCTATCATTTTAACATTTATTAGACTTTAAAAAATAACAATCTTCACATAAACCCATTATAACAAATGTCATATAGGCTAGCTACCTGTGCCCTTCAGCAAGAAAATATAGCCTAAAGTTATCAAACACTAAATTCTATAAAGCTTAAAACGACAGAAGTCAGTAATTTCCTCGTTTAATTTTGTTCTTTGATTAACAGACATCACAGCAGGTTAAGATGATATATTGGCTGCTGTTACTTTAAAAGCTGCTGCTGCTAAAAAATGTGACCTATAATGTGACCTTTTTGTAAATTTGTGTCTTAACTGATGACATTACTTTGACATTACATACATACTCACAGTTTCATTTGGGTTTGAATATGATACAGCACTTTAATATAGCCTAATACAGCACGCCGGCACATCTGTGTGTGCACTTAAAGAGTGCGCGCTACGAGCACAGGATAGCGGCTGACAGGTAAATTTGTTTTTATCAACATATGCCCTGACAACATATCATCTGACCGCAGTTCACTGATGTTCTACTGAAGCTCCTCGTCACCGGTACCGTTTCTGTGCTCGTTTGACTCACGTGTGGTGCTGAAGTGAAGTTAGAGCGCATGTCTGAAAAGTCTCCCGTTTGATATGCTCGTAAAGACCCTCTGTGTATTTAAATAAATGCATTTCTTTAGCAGTTGTGAGTGTGGTGGCCAAACCTAACTCCGCCCATGCATTAATTGCGTTAAATATTTTAAACGTGTTAAAAATAAAAATTAATTGCGTTAGCGCTCATTTTGACACCACTACTTTCAATATATTGTTACATGTAATTTATTCCTGTGATCAAAGCTACATTTTCAGCATTATTACTCCAGTTTTCAGTGTCATGTGATCCTTCAGAAATTCTAATTCTGTTCTAATATACTGATTTGCTGTTCAAGATACATTTTATTATTTTTTTAAATTATTATTAATTGATCAAAAGTGATGATAAAGACATTTATAATATTGCAAAAGATTTCTATTTCAGATAAATGTGGTTCCGCTGAACTTTCTATCCATCAAAAAAACCCTGAATAATTCTACTCAGCTGTTTTCAGCATAATAATAATAATAATAATAATCATCATATTTTTTTTTTGAGCAGCAAATCAGAATATTCAAATAATCAAATTACATCTTAAAATATATACAAATATAAAACAGTTATTTTAAATAGTAAAAATAGTTCAAAATTGTACTGTTTTTGCTGTACTTTGGATCAAATAATTGCAGGCTTGGTAAGCAGAAGAAATGTCATTTAAAAAAAAAAAAAACATACAAGATTACAATCTTCACTTCTAATAAAATTCATGTCTAACGACTGTGTCTGTGTAGATTCCATAAAGTCATATTTTAAGAGTCTTATAATGTAGCACACAAGTCAAAGAAATTTTACTCTCTGTTTTTATAGTTTTTGCTGATACCAAATAAAAGCTTGGTTAACTGTAAGGAATCATAAACGGTAAAATGCAAACAGTTTAACATTGGTTTAATGTGTTATGTGTAATACTGTAAAATATTGTCAAAGTAATGATTTTAGCCAATACAAACTGAAATGTATGGCAATAAAATATACAAGCACCAACACTTACACTTTGATTGATTGTAATTTTTTTTTTATTTATTTTTTTTTGACAAGAAAAAATGATGCTATGCTGGCTTGAAAAAACATAAAGGGTGAGTAACCGATTAGACTGAGTAAACATAAGAGTGGAATTTTATGTGGACTATTTGCTAAACTAAACAATATATAATCTAAACATCTTCAGGATATTCTGCAGTGGCTTCATACAGCATTTTTGGTGCTGTTGTTTCCTAAATTTAGGTTACTCATCATCTGAGCATTCTGAACTGCAATGAAAAATTCATTTAGATCACGGCCTTGTGTGTGTTCCAGGAAAATTAAATAGGTCTTCATTCAGCTAAAGCTTAAATAAACCTTGCTTTTCATTTTTAAAGAGGCTAAGGGTCAACACTGTATGCGTTGATGTGAGTCTGGATGTTGTTTTGTATTTTACGTGGTTTCAAACTGATTTTTTTTCTAATTTGGCTGATTATGTAAAAGAATTTCAATCTGATGCTTCTGCCTCTGTGAGATTGCTTAGAAAACTGATCTGGTAATCTTGAAAACATGATAAAACCTGAGATCACTGACACCTGTTTGTGCTTTGTTTTTTAATAACTGCTTGCAAATCTTATGTGTTACGTCTTTGTGTGTTCGTATACATTTAATACTATAGGCTTTCTATTGCATTCAAAACTACATTTGCAATCTGGATCCTTTGTGTTTGTGTGTGTGGGACTTCAATCCAAAGCCAGCAGTAGTGTGATTTTTTTTTTTTTTTTTTTTTTTTTTTTTTTCTAACACAGGAAGGGGAAAAGCTGTTTAATGAAAACACTTTCTGTTTATCCAGTTGGTTCCTTGTACAGAGCTGTGGACAGACACAATACACACACTCACACAGCCTTACATTATACACATGCATAGTATGATATGTGAAACATACACTTGATGTCAAAAGTTTACACCTTGCAGAATTTGCGAAATGTTCATTATTTTACCAAAATAAGAGGGATCATACAAAAAGCATGTTATTTTTTATTTAGTACTGACATGAATACAGATATTTCACATAAAGGATGATTACATATAGTTCACAAGAGAAAAAAAAGGTTGAATTTATAAAAATGAACCTGTTCAAGTTTACATACAGTTGATTCTTAATACCATGTTGTTACCTGAATGATCCCCAGCTTTTTTTTTTGTTTTGTTTTGTTTTTTTTGTTTAGTGATAGTTTTTCAGTTTTTTTTTAAGAACAGATTCTTATTTATTTTTTATTTTTTTTTTTAACATTTTTGTATATTTAAACCCTTTCCATCTTTCCACACTGAGGACAACTTAGGAACTCATATGCAACTACTACAGAAGGTTCAAATGCTCACTGATGCTTCAGAAGGAAAAACAATGCATTAAGAGCTAGGGGTGTAAACTTTTGAATGGAATGAGGATGTATACATTTTTCTTATTTTGCCTAAATATCGTTTTAACTCTTGTGGACTATGTTAATGTCTTTTTATGTGAGATATCTTATTCAGGTCAGTACTAAATAAAAAAAATATTTTTTTATTTATTTTCCTCTTATTTTGGTCAAATAATTATAATTTTGCAGATTCTGCAAGGTGTATGTAAACTTCTGACTTAAACTGTATTTAGTACCATATGTGTTCTAGTAGTTTCCAAGCCACTAATTTCTTATTGCATCATATTTAATTGAATTTTGGATATGTGTACAGTGTAACCTTGATCCAGAGACACACATCCACACATTAGTTGACAGGCACATGGTGGTGTTTTAATGATTAAACAAGTGTTCAACCTCACAGATGCCCCAGTTTACTTGTGTGTGTGTGTGTGTGTGTGTGTGTTTAAGTCTGTGTGTGTACAGATGAGAAATTGTGGCATATGAAATATTAAAATTGCATTTATACATAATGCAGCACTAACCAGACCAGACACACCGTATTTCTCTTTTCCCTTCTCTCTCATGCACACACGCACACAGAAATACTGTACAATAAAGCTTTGTTTTGGTCTTTGTAACTTTATTTGAGCAAATTATATGTATACTGTAAAAAACAAACAAACCAAAATGTGTTATCTCTATGACAACAGCTGGACAACACTGATAAAGGTGGTTCCTTTGACCTCTGAAACGAATTATCATAAACTCATTTGACCAAATAACTTTTTCTATTTTTTTTTCAGAAAACACCACAATGTCCATAGAAGGAAATTTATATTTTCATATGCACATCATGAAAACAAATCTGACAGAAAATGCAAAAGCACTGAGAGGGACAAGGAGAATAAGTGACAGCAGCAGCATCTATCGTATGATTTGTCGTCTACAGTAACATATGCAAACTAACTAATCATTTTCACTTTCTCCTATAGACCAAAACAACAGAGAACGTGACGCAAAAACCTCTCTTTTTTTTAAAGATTTATATGGCAGTCAAGTTCTACATTCTAACACTAAATATCTTCTTCTCTCTTTTTCCCCAGACCTCGTTTCCACCGCTCCTCCATGTTGCGTCAAAGGCACCTCATGCCCAAGGACTGCCAAAGCGTTCACAAGATAAGTGTGTGTGAGTGTGTGTGCGTGCGTGTGTGTTTTAAGCCTCTGTAAATAGCATGACTCTGTCCTCTCCTAACATCGACTGCAGTCACATCTATTTTACTGTGTGTCTGATGTGTGGTCACTCCAGGCCGCATCTTAACCGTTTCAAACTAGTTTGTTCTAAAATGTCCACCTTAACATATCAAACACTGATACATTTTGATAGTTTATCTGTAATTTTAAGTTTTCAATCTGCTCATGAAAAAAAAAAGTAAATGAGACTGTGAATATCAATGTTTTTGCCTCATGGCATGACTTTAAAATCACATCCTAGCAGGTGTAAAGGTTACAGAGCGAATTGCTCATGAAATCATGACATTTCATATGTGTGTGCATGTTTATAAGTGCAAACATTTAACTTTCAATAATCTCTCATCAAACCTGCTTATGAATTCCTGAATGTCTAGGTCTGTCAATAATATATTTATTCACTTTGGATGAATATAAGAAATGTCATAAAAATGAAACGTGGTTTTTGAGTACTGATAATTAATTAATTTTGTACAAATGTTATACGGCACAGGGGTAGATGAACCCTTTAGTAATGTTAGTAATGCACTCTGCCGAGATCACCTAGAAACGTGCTTTAAGACCAAATGAAAGTCTGTTTTTTATTTGGTTCCTTGTTTTTAAATGTTTAAAATAATAATAATTAAAAAAGACACCGGAAAATGGATTATGACAGGTACCCATATTCATCATCAACTTGTTCATATTCATCATCATCATCTCCTAGTTCCTCTTCATCATTTACAACATCACCATCCTCATCGTCCGAGAGCAGAGAGTCGCCACTGCCAAAATCACCGGAAGACTCCGCAGCTGCAAAGAAAAACAGATGTTTTAATTTCTTGACTTTTAGCTATTAAAATGAATGTATATTAATATAATATATATATATATATATATAATATTATACTATATTATATTATGTTATATTATATATATATATACACACACACTACCAGACAAGTTTTTGAACAGTAAGATTTGTAATGTTTTTTTTAAAGTCTCTTCTGCTCACCAAGCCTGCATTTATTTGATCTAAGGTACAGCAAAAACAGTAACATTTTCAAATATTTTTACTATTTAAAATAACTGTTTTCTATTTTAATAAATGTTAAAATGTAATTTATTCCTGTGATTTCAAAGTTGAATTTTTCATTTTTTTGCATCATTACTCCAGTCACATGGTCCTTCGGAAATCATTGTAATATTCTGATTTGCTGCTCAAAAATTTGTTTAATTTTTTCAGATTTCTTTGATGAATAGAAAGTTCAGAAGAACCGCATTTATCTACGATAGAAATTATTTGTAACATTATAAATGTCTTTATCATTTTGATTAATTTTTTTTTTTAATATTGATAATAAAAAGTTTCTTCAACAGCAAATCAGCATTAAAGTAGAAAGTAAAGTTCAAGTAGAAAGCAGTTATAGTAACATTTTGCACAATATTACTGATTTTGCTGTATCAGATAAATGCAGGCTTGGCGAGCAGAAGAAAATTTTAACTGGTAAGTATGAAATTGATACTTTTATTCAGAAAGGATTTAACTGATCAATGGTTAAATGAAAATTTTTTTTTTACTATTAGTATACTATATGAAATAAATGCTGTTCTTTTGCATTTTCTATTCAAAGAATCCAGAAAAATATGTATCACATGTATCATGTATGATCATGTTTCACAAAAATATTAAGAAACTAATTTCTCAACATGGGTAATAATTTTTTATTGAGCACCATATCAGTATATTAAAATGATTTCTGAAGGATCATGTGACACTGAAGAATAAAGTAATGGTTGCAAAAATGAGATTTATCATCACAGGAATAATTTTCATTCTAAAATATTAAAACAGAAAACGGGTTATTTTAAATAGTAATGTTTCAAAATATTACTCTTTGTACTGTATTATTGGTTAAATAAATGTAACCTTGGTGAGCATAAGAGACATTCAAAACCATTTTAAAAATCCTACTCCAAACTTTTGAATGGTGGTGTAATACTAATGTTAAATGTTTTAATAATAATAATAATAATTTAACCAGTACTTTGTTACAGTTTATACTCGGGGCCATTGAATGCTTGAATCTGACTGGCTGACGAACGTTCTGAAGGTGTGCATTATTTTCAGGGAAACGCACGGCCAATGCGGCTCCTGACCGCATTACATGTCTATATCACTTCGCCACACTATTTCAGTTATTTCAAAGGTCCTTACACCCTTAAACAGCAAAATAATCAAAACCCACAACGACACTGGCTGAACAAATAAATACAGTAAACAACAAGATAATAACAACAGATTATTTCCATGTTTATGTCGCAAAATTGCGTTTTATTATGTACGGAAAGCACATACTCTATTTCTCCCTCTCTCTCTCTCTCTCTCTTACAGATAGATGCACACACATAACAGTCAGCACACACATTAACATAAGCTAAAATCTAATGTTGTTAGCGCTGCTCTGACGATTAACAACTTAAAAACTACATGACTTTTCTCACAAGCAAGGTAACAACAACGCTGTTCCTGAAGAAATTAACTTCAAGTTTCACTATAAGTAGAGACACTGCTGCTGAACACTCTTGAGAGAAACTCAAAGAGGTAATCAGGGTTGACAGGTTTTCACAACGAAACCCTCCCAATTGATACTCAAAACTAGCCCAAAAGTAGTCCAATCGCGTTTAAAGGGAGTTCCCTCATTAAAAATCACGTTACAAGGGTAAAATACATGTTTTATTGGCGGGGTTCCTCTGGTATAATTAGCATTCCAGGGACTAAATATTACGTTATTGGGGTCCCTTCAACCCGCAGACATTAAAAAACAACTTGCGGCAACACTGGTAAAGTGTAAATTCCTTACATATTTGCTTATTGTAAATTATTTCATGTTTTGCTTGTTTGGGCTCATTTTATTTAAAGGACAAGGACTCACTATGGTTTAATAGTCAAAATATCTGCCAAACTTTAAATATAAAATAAATATATTGTAACTTTGAGATTGTATGATTCTTTTAAAGGGGACATTGAATGCAAAAATTCACTATTACTTGGTATTTGCATGTAAATGTGTCTGAGCAGTGTGTGGACACAACCACTCTACAATGATAAACATCATTTACTCCTCTTTTTTAATCCCCTTTTTAACAGTATGACGTCATACTGCTGAGGCCCCACCCATAACCACTGACGGACTGTAAACGGACTATAAAGGTATTGCGATACTCTGCTTTTAAAAATGGTACGATTCCGCATTTTACTAGTAGTTTAATAGCCGTAATTCCTGAGTAAAAACGTGGATGGAATCACAGGATCCACTCATGAAAACGTTACTGTGTAATGCAGAATATCATAGAATTTGCCTATTTAAATATGAATCCAGCATAAACGGTTTTGTTTACTACACACATACTGAAGCGTGCATGATGCTAGGCTGTGTTTTCAGCCTCTGCTGCATCAATATATGAGTACATGAATACATAAACATCATCTCTAGAACTGCTCTGAGTCACTTCATGAGCATTTTACCATTTCTTTTAAGAAAAACAAGTGTCAAATCCTATACAAACAGAACCAGTCAAAATAAAAGTTTGGTTTAACTTGACAAAAATATCACTTAATGTGATGATTAATGCTACTACTTTTAATATAAAATGGAATTATTACTAGAATAATTATTTACCAGAATTTATTTACCAGAAAATTTTACATACTGCCAACAGTGTTTCTGGAAAAAAAAATAAAAAAATATATATAATATAATAAATAAATTCTTTATAAAATCTAAATAATCTTTATAAAATAATTTGACATGCTTTTGATAATTTAAATGTAATGAAACTAATAAAATAAAATCCAGAAAATTACTTTTAATTACTTTTAAGAAATTGCTGCTAAATTCTGTAAGTTTCAGGATTTCAATTAATTAGACGTTTTTTTTTATTAATATTATTTAATGTAACCAAATAAAAAACGCAATCCAGAAAAATTATAATGGAATAAAAAAAAATGGAATTTGGAAAATATAAAACTGAATTTGGAACTAAATAAAACTGATTTCATAGGGCTTTGTTTTACTGTATTTGTCCTTTAGTCTGTTACTTGCATCTATGATCTTATTATTAATAGCAAAGATAAAACTTTTCCTGTTGTTCTATGTTTTTGTTGTAGTATCAGTTTAGTAGCAGTATCAGGATATTTTAGTATTTTAGGTATCATATCTAAGTCAAAATTTTGGTATGGTGACAATACTAGTAAAGACACAGTGGATTAGTTTCGTTTTTGGTGGTATACTTTAAATATACATACATTCCAAAAAAAAAAACAAGCAAGGGGTGGAGTGAGCAGTAGCTCATTATTATTTAAAGAGGCATGCACTGAAACGCTGTGAACAGAGCTGTTTTTTGACAAGGTAAAAATGGTGGTGTTTTACACGCTCATTGCAGAATTTTAACCAAAGTATGTTGCAGATATTTATGAAGACCCTAAAGAATTATGCCAATGTGTGGAAAATAAGCATATGATGTTGCCTTTAAATTGAGATGTTATTTGTATAAACTATATAATTTATTAGCTAATTAACTAGCCATTCCAGCTGGAAGGATTAAAATGTGAAATTATTAGTATCACATCAGCCTAGAAGTTCCATGCCATTATAACCTTACATTGTACAGATTAAACGCATTACTTATTTTACTTTTTTCTTAACACTAGATAATGAGTATGATGCACCCCTCTTACCACAGTCAGCAGGCCCGTGGGTATGAGACCCAGCAATCTCATTTCCAAAGCGGTCCACACACCAGCACTGACCACTGCTGCCATGACACTGGTGAGGCCTATAGAAGCCATCCTCATCACAGGAGGGGATGTACGGACCTACACAAACACACACACACACACACACACACACACACATTAGCATCAGTCCTATTGTCAGGAAATATCACATCACAGACAAGATTATACACAGCCACAGAGTGTGTCTCACAGCCACACTCACACAGATAGGGAGATGATATATTCAATGTCAGAGAACATAACTGTCACCTCCGAGTGCTTGCTCTCTCTCTCTCTCTCTGTGCCTTTCATGCATATTACGCATTTCAACTTCACAGATTCCTTCTACAGAATCACCATAGTCAAGCTTTTTTTTATCTTTCTCTCTTTTTTTGTCTTTTTATAATTCAGTGCCAGAAGCCATAGAGCCGTCACTGTGCGTTCCACTCAGGGGAGAAACAGCAGTTAAAAATATCCTTCTTTTCATGTCCAATTTCCCCTCATCTCATTCCCCTGCTCAAATTAAACACGCGACCTTCAGAGAGAGGGAAAGAAACTCTGAGTGATTTCTAGCTTTAATAGAATTAATGTTGGCTTCCCTCTGTTTGACACCTTGCTTGTACTGTAAGTGTGTTCAGGTTGTGATGACATTGAGATGGTTATTAAATGCTAGTGCTTTCTGTATGAACATGGTGTAAAATGCTGCGGGGGTAAAGGTAACTATGAGTCTGTTGATTAAAGCTGAGGCTCATAGAGTACTATGGTTTAGGAAGTTTGGGTACCAATAGATTTGTAGTGTTTAATGTTCCTGCATTTGTGTGTCAGTGACGATGACAATGAAAGACATGTCATTAATGGCATTGCTATGTAGTGTAGTTTGTTCGAAACTATTTTTAAAAAGGCTTTAGACAACTGGATTTTTACTTAAATAGCTAAATGGATCTATGAATTTTGCATCATATCTCATTAATGCATTGTTTAGCTTATAGATAATAAAAATACTCATTAAATGCCTGCGTATAAATACGTGTGACCCTGGACCACAAAACCAGCCATAGGTCGGACAGGTATTTTTGTAGCAATAGCCAACAATTCATTGTATGGGTCAAAATTATTGATATTTCTTTTATGCCAAAAATCATAAGGTATCGTGTTCCATGAAGATATTTTGTACATTTCCTAAACTTTAATATTTAGATTTTTTTTACACTCTCAGATTCCAGATTGTCAAATAGTTGTATCTCAACCAAATATTTTCCTGTTCTAGCAAACCATACATCAATGGAAAGCTTTCAGATGATGGCATTAAAAAACAAAATTACTCTTATGACTGATTTTGTAGTCCAGTGTCACATATAAATAAAATACATAATAAAATAGGACTGCTTAACCTATATTTAAAGGGTTACTCCACCCTAAAATGAAAATTTTGTCATTAATCACTTACCCCAATGTCGCTCCAAACCCGTAAAAGCTTTGTTCATCTTTGAAACACAATTTAAGATATTTTGGATGAAAATCGGGAGCTTTGTGGCTGTCCCACTGACTGCCAAGTAAATAACACTGTCAAGGCCCAGAAAAGTAGTGGTTCAAGCTTAATTTTATAAAGCTACCAGAATACTTTTTGTACACAAAGAAAACAAAAATAACGACTTTATTAAACAATTTGTCTCCTCCACGTCACTGTAGCGCCAATTTGGAAAGTATCAACTGGACACAAACAGTGTACGATGTTCTGTGTCAGTCTCAAAACATGGATACGTTTTCTATGTTTAGTTATGCTTTTATATGAACGGCAACAGCGTATCCACGTGATGCAGCTAAAAGAGAACAGAGTACGCTGTTTTCGTCTAATGGATACTCTCCAAAATGACGTCTTTCATACTTTTCTGGGCCTTGACAGTGTTATTTACTTGGCAGTCAGTGGGACAGCCACAAAGCTCCCGGTTTTCATCCAAAATATCTTAAATTGTGTTTCAAACTGGAACAAAGCTTTTACAGGTTTGGAACGACATGGGGGTAAGTGATTAATGACAAAATTTTCATTTACAAGGAGTAACCCTTTATTGTGATTTCCTGAAGCAATTTTAAATGTTTTTGAAAGAAGTTTTGAACTCACAAAGGCTACGTTTATTTAATTAGAAATACAGTAAAACACTTAAAATATATATATTTTTTACAGTTTAAAACTGTTTCTATTTAAATATATTTTAAAATCTAACTTATTACTATGATGGCAAAGCTGAACTTTTCAGCAGGCATTTCCCTAGTCTTCAGTGTCACATGATTCTATAGAAATCATAATCCATGAGAAAATAACATTTATAAACAAAGCACACAAGAGAATGAACTCACCCAGTAATTTCTTCCCAGCTTGCTGTTTGTGGATGATGGTGATCTCTGACTGGCAGGGAGCCTCTGAAACACATTGATTTTAGATCAGCAGTGAGAAAGATACCTCCGCCATTATTCCTCTGCTAGAGAGATTTTAACTGCGGGCATTATGTCATTTAGTATATAAATATCTTAGAACTAGATTATCCTGCAATGCTGCGTAATTTCTAAAATGTCTTTCTGTAGTAACGGTTAATGATTTTCTGTCTTAATGTCCTAATTTTCTTTCACGGAGGAACTTATACACCAGACTACACAGGCTGTGTGTGCTTTATACAGTGTATTTTAACACTTTACAAAAAGGTTCTATATGATAATATTAGTATTTTACCATTATTTATACATTTTCCTAATAAACAATACATTTTAACCATTAAAACATCTAACTAATGCATTATGAACCTACTCTACCTGTACAGTTCTTCTTGCTATAGAAACAGGCAAATGGAGTAATACACCAGTGGCAGAGAGAATCTGTAGTTATTGTAAGTTAACATCAAATATTTCTGTGATAGAAGATCAGAAGCATTTTTTGTATAATTGCTCTTTGTATATGGATCTGCCCACAAATATTCAGGTGATCTGGTCCTTGTTGGTCATGTTTGTATTGATGTGTCAAGTGTTTGTGATTCAGGGTATGTATGGATATTAGCATTGTGTATGTGTGTATATATATATCTATATCTATATCTCATGGAATGAAGAAAAGACTATCTGCCATGTTATTATGATTTTTTGGAAGTAAAAAAAAGGCCATACATTCATGAAATAATTTTTTTTTTATTAGATTGAGCAGCTTGTTTGTCCTGAACAGTTAAACTGTCTGCTGTTTTTCAGAAAAATCCTGCAGGTCCCACAAATTCTTTTACAGAAGGTTCAAACACTTACTGATGCTTCAGAAGGAAACATGATGCATTACTTTTGGAACTTTTTTAATTTGAAGATCAGGGTAAATTTGACTGATTTTGTCTTCTGGGAAACATTCTAAGTATCTTCTGTAGCTTCTGAAGGGCAGTACTAAAATGAAATAAATATGGTATTTAGGCAAAATTAGAAAAATGTACACATCTTCATTCTGTTCAAATGTTTTCACCCCTGTTTCTTAATGCATTGTGTTTCCTTCTGAAGCATCAGTAAGTGTTTGAACCTTCTTTAATAGTTGCATATGAGTTCCTCAGTTGTCCTCAGTGTGAAAAGATGAATGTCAAAATCATACACAGTCGTTGTTGGAAAGGGTTCAAATACACAAAAATGCTTAAAACCAAAGAATTTGTGGGACCTGAAGGATTTTTTTTGAAGAACAGAAGACAGTTTCACTTTTCAGGATGACTGGTAAAAAAAAACAAAAAAAAAACAGCTGTGGATCATTTTGTAACAACACAGTACTAAAAATCAAGCGTATGTATACTTTTGAACAGGGTCGTTTTTATCAATTTAACTGCTAACGTCTTTTATGTGTAATAGGTATTCTTATTCAGATCAGTACTAAAAAAAATAACATGCATTTTGTATGATCGCTCTTATTTTGGTAAAATAATTTACATTTTGCAGATTCTGCAAGGTGTACGTAAACTTTTGTCTTCAACTGTATATGAACATAATATATTTATAAATGAACATTAAGAAGATAATTTTAAATGTTATTTAAAAGTAGTGTTAGTTCTGAAATAAACTACTGTTAACATATACAACCATATTTTAAACATACTCTGACATAATTATCATTGGTAAATTATGGCATTGACTGGTGAAATGTTTTTGTATAAAGACGGCTAAACTATATCTATATCTGTGGCCATAGAAACACACTGGTTCTACTTTCATGTCTGTTCACGTCAAGGTCCTGGACCATCACATCAAGGTCCTGATCTGCCTGTCAGTGTTTATTATGCCTTACGTAACTGTTTTGTAACTTTATTTAGTCCTATTATGTAGTGTGTTTGTGTGAAGGTTTCTCAGCTAGTACTACAGTATGTGAATACAACTTTGAGTTTGGCTGAGAAAAAACAGTTCTTCATCTTGAATTTTTTTAAAGCAAGTGTACAAATCCCTGTTTGGACAGTAATTGTTTCTCATGGGGATGTAAGGTATTTTCAACATTTGCAGGGCCTAGTATGTAATTTTACTGCCGTCCGAATCCAAAATGTCTCACACCATCCACATAAAAATTCCCAGCCAAATTAGCTACTGTTTTTTGACAAACACCAAGGTCATGTGGTAATTTAATTGCTGTCCGAATCCACATCTCTAAGTTTACAAGAGGGGATAAATTCAAAAGTCATTTTGTAAATGCACTTCATCCACTGCCAAGCACTGTACAGCAACTGTGCTTTGTGGTATTTTGCATGCATTTTAATGACAGAGTCTTTCAGTAAAACAATATTTTATCAAAACATTTGAAACCCACAGCTCCACCATGGATTTATCTTCATTCGAAAGCACGAATTTTATCACTGAGATTTATTTTTACAGACGTCCCCCTGAGAAACTATTACTGTCTAAATTGGGTTTAAGTTTACCTTGATATCTCTGAAAGCAAGAACACCACTCCTGGCTGGAAACGAGTCTGTCTCGGTCTGGGTCACATGACCTGAGGAAGGCTTTAGTGCACACTTCGCTCTTCTCTGAGCTCAGGCTGGACAGCTCCGACTGGTCGAGCTGAAGGTCAAAGTTTGTGTCCAGTCTGGAGAACATCCAGCCCAGAGAATCCTTACAGAGGGGAACCTTACTCATGTCGACCTCTATACAAACATACAGAGAGATTGTAGAAAAGATCTTTAATTTGACATTGGTTTCATTCTTATGGATTTTAGGTTAGCATTATATTAGCAGTTCAATATGTATGTATGTATGTATGTATATGTGTGTGTGTGTATGTGTGTGTGTGTGTGTGTGTGTGTGTATGCGCTCACTCTTCTCTGGCTTCTGGAACTTGTATTTCTTGCTGGGATTGCCACTCTCATGAAGAACTGTGATCCATTCTCGTAATCTGCTGACCACTTCAATCATCTCAGCATTGCCGCACTCTACACAGAAAAACACACAGAACCCATAGATAAATGAACAATCGAGCACAGTTTCAGAAGTAGAACTCTCATTATTTTTTTTCCAAAGAGAAATCTTTTTTTAGGGACCATTTTGTGTGCTCATGTAGCAACCATTAATCGGTGCGCTTTCATTTTTAAAAGACTGTTTAGTTGGAGAATTTCCTGTGAAAGATTACTCTAACCATAATCTTGAAAAAAACACACCAATCAGAGTACTTCCTGTTACAATGGAAAGTGTGCCAAAGAAGCTATGCAGTGACCACCCACTGCTATATTTTAAATAACTTAACTGCTTATCAAACCGCTTATGTATTTTTACTAGAATGAATACAGATACAGTTGAGGTCAAAAGTTTACATAACATCTTGCAGAATCTGCAAAATGTTCATTATTTTAACAAAATAAGAAAGATCATACAAAATAGATGTTATTTTTTATATTTAGTACTGACTTGAAAAAGATATTTACCATTAAAGATGTTTACATATAGTCCACAAGAGAAAATAATAGTTGAATTTATAAAAAAAAAAGACCCTGTTCAAAAGTTTACATACACTAAGCGTTTTTTTTTATTTGAAGGTCAGGGTAAATTTAATTTATTTTGTCTTCTGTAGCTTCTGAAGGGCAGTACTAAATAATAATAAAAAAAGAAGGCAAAATAAGAAAAATGTACACCTCTTCATTCTGTTCAAAAGTTTACACCCCTGGCTCTTAATGCGTCGTGTTTCCTTCTGGAGCATTTGAACCTTCTGTAATAGCTGCAAATGAGTCCTTCAGTTGTCCTCAGTGTGAGAATATGGATCTCAAAATCATATAGTCATTGTTGGAAAAGGACTCATTGCCTAATGACCGGGGTCATTTTTATAAATTCTTAATAAATTATTTAATGTAAATTTTAATAAGCGTATTTTCTCTTATGGACTGTATGTAAACTACTTTTATGTGAAATATCTTATTCAGGTCAGTTCTAAATAGAAAATAACATGCATTTTGCATGATCCCACTTATATTTGGTATTCATATATCACAATTTATTTTGTGATTCCAGAAGATTCATGACCTGTGTGTTCTTCAATAAATAGTTATTGAGAAAAGAAAAGAAATATGATTTGAGTTTACATTTTTATTTAATGCACTTCATAGCATTTGAAATTAGAACACAATTGTATTATTTTAATATATTATTAGTAAAGTTTGCTGTAGAACCACTGTATTAATTATAGGTTTTAAATGTATAGTCCTAATTTGTACATATTTTAATAGTCTGCAGTAAACTTGGTATATAAATAGTATATAAATCATATAAAAATTAAGAAACAACAAAATAATTTAAACAAATATCCTTTCAACTGTTTCAACTGTTTTTATTTTCAGCAAATTTCTAACATTTTTGAAAATAAACAGAAATGGAATAATGAATTCTGTGTGTGATTTACTAAGACGCAGCCAGATAATTTCCATAATGACCAGTACAAATTACCACCTACTTTAAGACATGCTTTTTTTCCGTTAAATAATGCCGCAAATACCAGTAATATGAGGAGTGCAAATGTTAGATGTGGACTGCAATTGCTGCAGTTCTTCACTGCATGTCTTCAGTAAAGCCTTACAGTACTATTTTTAAAGCTAAAAGACTGTTCTCTGTTTTTGCCTTCTGTCCATATTGAGATGGCGATTTAATCAAAGAAAACAGCTTTTTAAAAATTCTCTCCAAAGTGTATACATTTGAAAATGCCGTTTTTGCATTGTAATGTAACTGCTCCTGTTATGTGCTATTCAATTTCACACTGTGGCTAAAGATATGTTTCTTTGTGTGTTCTTCATATTACAGTCCTACAAAGATGACAGAAAATACATTTCTAATTGCTGTCCTGCAGCAAAACATGAGGGCAGTTGCGTTTTAGATCAAACGTATAGTGGCGAGTTAGTGTGACCTGGACGTGTCAGTAAATTATGGGATATTTTCATGAATAAAATGATCCTGGCAGAAGAATTGCATGAAAAGGTTATGTGAGCTTTCATAAGGTTTTACACATTCCGACGTTTCAGTGTGGATGAGAAACTTTTGGAAGACACTTGACTGTGGACAGAGAGCGCTTTAAAACGAAAATGCTATTTTCAAATGTAGACATAGCCTAAGTACTGCAGTGCATCTCATCCTCACGGATTGCACCAGATTTGCTAGTTCTTGCTGTGAGATGTTGCTTAACTTTTCCACGAAGGCACTTGCAAGTCCCTGCACATTCTGGGGGGACACATGGTTACACTTGGTTTACCACTGCAAGGATGATCAGCTGTCCTTCCTGTCTGCATAGCACTGTCTTAGGCATCTTACATTATGCACATTGCCGTTTATTGCTTTGGCCACATCTGCCATCCTCATGCCTCCCTGCCGCAGGGCTATGACCTGTTCCCACTGGTGACCAGGACATTATTGTGGTGTTTTTCAGAGTCAGTAGAAAGGTTTCTTTACTGTCCTAAGTTATTGCATCTGTGACCTTAATTGTCTATCGCTTGTAAATCGTAAGTGTCTTATTCACTGTTCCAAAGGTGCTAGTGCAATAATTGTTTATGGTTCATAAAGCAAGCATGAAAAACATTTTTCAAGCCCTTTCCAATAAAGACCTGTAAATTATACATTGTACAGCAAGCATTATAGCTGTTAAGCATTATACAAGAATCCTGAAAAGGGGATCTTTAATATTATTATTATTATTATTATTTATTTATTTATTTTTTTTTTTTAAATGTCTAATTATCTATAGTTGTATAGTGCCCTCCAAAACAGTGGAGGGTTGCATAATAATGGCTATATATATAAAAAAAAAAATAAATACATACATATAATATATAAATAAAACACCCAGATTCATTGCTGGGTTTTAAAGTCCATCAATGAAGTGGAGAGCGACTATGTTCACCTAACAGCTCTGTCACCTTTCTGCCCTTAAGGAAGGTACTTAAGTCCAGTTAACCCTCAAGGTGAAAAGAACAATCCCTTCCTTAAGGACAGAAAGGTGACAGAGCTGTTAGGTGAACATAGTCGCTCTCCACTTCATTGTCCTGTAGCCAGTACATCCTGCCTGGTGAAGCTGCAGGCTATAAAACCCATAATATTGGATAACACCAGCAACAACTGTTCCTGCTGGGGAGATTTGTACTTATTCAATGTACAAATAATTTCTAATTAACCTGATTGTGTTTTCCGCATCCAATGTGTTTTGTGTTGATATGTTCGTTAGATTTAATAGTCTGTGTATATTGTTTGGAGATGGTTTGGGGCATTTGATAAATCTAGTTTTGCTGTAAGTAATTAACGAGCGTAACTGATTAAATTCTTGTAGCTAGTGCATCATACATCTGTGCTGATTGTTGATAAGATATAGTACTGGAAAGAAGGAAAGGTTGGGGCTTTGCATTCAGAAGCAGCTGCAAGGGCTTATATTCACGTTCTCTGTTTTTTTCCATTCTTTTGTGCAATTATGAAATGTTTAGAATTCAGCAGAGACACTTTGGGCTGTGTTTTCTCTGATATTTTGTATCTGTTTTTTGAAAATCAGTTGGTGTTGACTATATATAATATTGGGATGTTTAGATTTTTTCAGGTTGTTCTTTAATTAGCTCTAGCTTTAATAATTAAGCCTGGGAAAACAGTCAATATGGTCTCTTGACAAATAAAAACTCAACAGACAAACATAAACCCTTGTGGATACACAATTAAGATGAGAAACTGATTAAAGCAAGAAGAAGCTATTTGTTACAATGACTTTTCTAAAAGTTAGAGGTGTGCTGAATAATAACACAAAGGGCCCTATCATACACCCGGCGCAATGCGTGATTTTTTTTTTGCTAGTTTCAGCCCCATGCAATTATCATTTTCACATCCTGTGCCACGTTGTCTAAATAGCAAATGCATTTGCGTCCATTTGTGCGCCTTTTTTGTAATTTAAAGAGTATGTTAGTAATATGTTAGTAATATAGTAATATACATGTCAATAGTCACTTTCTTATGCGTGCTGTTTTTGGTTTTGGTTTCGCTTTTGAAAATGACCACGTTCAGAGGGGAGAAGATGGAAAGGGGGTGCACGCACAGTAACTCGTTTGGGGGGCACGGCCCGCGAATGCCCCCCGTTCAGTCTTTTTTGCAAATTCCGTCGTATAAATAGCAAATACGCCATTGTGCAAGCGCAACTGGCTCTTAACGGGAATGAGATATGAGACTCTGATTGGTTTAATGCACGTTACGCCCAAAACACACCCATGACTCATTAAGAAAATTGGGACAACCCTTTTAAAACATGCGCTGGGAGCGTTGACCATTTTCCCATCCTTAAACTAGCAAAAGTGGATTTGGACATGCCCTAAGTGCAGCTGTGCCATGCATTTTAGACCATGCGCTTAGATCAGTGTTTCTCAACGGGGGCGTTCGGAGAGCATCGGGGGCGCTGGAAGCAATATTTTGGAAAGGGGGGTGCTGAGCTGTTCTTGGGGGGCGTTTGGTAAATGCGAGTTTACACCAAATATGTATGAGCTGAAACTTGCAAAAGAAGATGGTCTGCCACGTCCTAATGCCATCTCTACACTGGATGCATCAATGCGCACTTTGAATATCTATTTGTCAACTTGTCGGTAGCGCAAGCATGTGGAATGCGGCTGAGAACGCGGCATCCGTTTACTGAACCACTGATTGTAGCGGTATCTATGTGCTTTAACGTGACGTTTTGCACCCTATGCGGCCAGTGTAGTAGTGTTAGCTGTGAGTTTACAGCTTCTAGACTTAACAGTGTCTCATTTCTTTAGCATCGACTTTTTACGTCACTGTTCGCTTGACTTTTTGTAGTGCACCTGCCGAACTTTCGTCAAAACAATTAGGCAAGCATTTAGACACGATAAAGCTTTTTCTTGTTTACAAACATTAATATGAAAGCTTTTTGTTTGCTGATTGGCTGCAGTTGGTTTGAATGGTTTGAACTGTTCAAACCTCACAAATATACCCTAATTTAGATCCACGTGGGTTTTTTGCTCCTTGGGAAACTAATAATAATGATATTTAATGTCCAGTCAAATCAAATATGTTATGAATGTCATGTGGCATTCAATGACATATTTTTAAAATAAAATTATGTATGGGTTAATGTGGGCTGTTATTTTTGGGTTAAAATACATGCTTTTAAAATAGGCCTAGCCTATATATATTTTTAATAAAATAGCCTGTAATATAGGCCTACACTACCATTAAAAAAGCTCAGTGAGCTTTGTTAATGGATTAATAAATATGTTGCATTTGTAAAAACATTAAATCTACCATTTGAAAAAAAAAAAAAGCTTTCTATTTGTATATATTTTAAAATGTGTTTTCCTCTCATGCTAAGCTTCATTTCTCCATCTTTCAGTGTCACATGATCATTCAGAAATCATGCTGATTGTTGCTTAAGAAACATTTCTCATTATTATAGCTGGCGCACCACACAGACAAAAAAAAAAAGCAAGATTTGAAATTTAATTATAACAAATATATAAATCAGAACTAAAATAGTAAATATTTTGAAAATGAGGAGCATATTTCCCATCTTTCCACAGACCAGAAAAGTTGGGATGTTTTGTGAAATACCATAAAGTCAAGAATATGTTTCTCTTTAACCTATATTTAACTGTCAGAAATACAAAGATTTTTTTTTTGTCGCTGGCCAAGTTAATAATATTTTTGTTAATATAAACAAATTTTGAGCCATGATGCGGTTTTCCTTTCAAAGACTGAGAAGCTCTTTTGATACCCAAACATGATACCCTCACCTATCACCAATCCACCTGCTTGCTGTGTTTCAAAACAGTTTATGTGGTTATTCTTACTTTTGCCTCTTTCCCAGCTTTTTTGGAGTCAGTGTGTTGCAGACTTCAAAATATATATTTTTTTATTTACAAAATACTACATATTTTGACATAATATTATATATTTAAGTTGGCCAGAGAACACTTTTGATTTTTTTTTTGCCAAGTAAATAGAATTAACAAATCACAGATTTTATCATTTTACAGAATGTTACTTTGAAATATTCTCACAAAATGTATGAAATATAGTAATGTACAGATTACATTTCTTTCATTTGTATGTGTAAATGTGGTTATTTACCCACTATTTACTTGTTCACTATGTGAACAAAGGGCAATTCAATATATTCTCAAAAAAATGGGTATTTTCTAAAACTAAGGGATACATATTATTAAAAAGCTGAAAGCTAATTGAAAACATCCAAACATATCACAGCATTAAATGGGTGTTCCAGGAATTGAAGAACAAACTAAAATCTCATCTGTAAAAATGTCACTGTGGATATGTTCTAAACATGAATTTTTATGACCCCATTCATTCAAATTACTGTAAATACAATAACAATAAACACAAAATAATAATAATCAACTTTAATATTCAGTGAGGACAATTAGACTACATTTTATTTGATGGGGGGCGATGAGGGACCTGAATAATGGGTAAGGTGGCGCTGGTCCAAAAAAGGTTGAGAACCACTGGCTTAGATTGTTAAAATAGGGCCCAAAGACTTTTAACCATGGTAAAATCACTATAATGCCCAGCCCTAAGTGGTTTACTGCTTTTTATTAAAGGATTAGTTCACTCCAGAATTAAAAAAATCCTGATAATCATGTCATCCAAGATGTTCGAGTCTTTTTCTTTCTTCAGTCAAGAAGAAATTAAGTTTTTGAGGAAAACATTCTAAGATTTCTCTTTATATAGTGGACTTCAATGGGAGTCAATGGGTTGAAGGTTTTAATGCAGCTTCAAAGGTCTCTATATGATCCCAGCAGAGGAATAAGAGTCTTATCTAGTGAAACCATCTGTCATTTTCTAAAATAATGTAAAAAAAATAAAATAAATATAAAATGTAATTACTTTTTAACCACAAATGCTCATCTTAGACTAGCATCTTGCATTACATAATCTTGCTGTAGGTGGAAGTACCGACCCACTGTTTACAAGTGTGGAGAAGGAGGAATTTTCAAAAGTTGCTGTATGTTGAATGACACATATTTGTATGTCTTTGTATATTTTTTTTTGTTTAAATTGATCCATTTAAGTGCACATCCTGGATGTTTAAATCTTTTTAAACCTAATAGATTTCTTCCGCTAGGGAAAAACATGATTTTTCCAATGTGATTATATAATGTGTGACTAAGTTAGTCACGTTGTGACTATTATTATGTAATAAGTTGTGCAGCGCTAGTGCAAAATGAACATTTTTTTTTTTTAGAAAATGACGTTTTGCTAGATAAGACGTTTATTCCTCAGCTGGGATCGTGTAGAGCCCTTTGAAGCTGCATTGAAACTGCTATTTGGACCTTCAACCAGTTGATCCCCATTGAAGTCCACTATATGGAGAAAAATCCTGGAATATTTTCCTCAAAAACTTTAATGTCTTTTCGATTGGAGAAAGACAGACATGAACATCTCGGTTGACATGGGGGTGAGTAAATCATCAGGAATTTAATTCTGGAGTGAACTAATCCTTTAAAGTCTGCAATAGCAATATGATAAAAAAAGGCAAATGTTCAAATAAATGGCTAACTTTAATACTAATAAAAGGAATACAAGATTTTTACAGTTGCTTTACATAGCACATTAGCATACACTCACTGGTGTGTGAACTTATCAACAGAGGATCATTTAATGAAAATTAACCCATTTCTAAAAGTCATATTTCAGCAAATATGGTCCTCTATTTCATCTAGGTCAAACAAAGAACTAGTAAGGAGATCTCACAGATAATGGCTTCAAAGACCAGCTCTTACCAGTGAAGTAATGGAGAAAGAAATTAAACCAGTGTTGTATGAAAGTATGACAGGCTTTGATAAAAACAGCTAAAAACCCTAGCTGCTATATAATGTTCCTACAGGCAAGATAGACTCTATAGCCTAACCAACAGACTTTACATTGATCTGAATTATGTTTCTGTTTTCACGTAAGCTCATGTAATATATCTGCCTGTCTCTGTGCACTCTGAAAACAACTTAAGAATTAATAGATGGCACATGGTAATGCTGTCATTTGGCTCTGCCAAACCAATGATTTAATTAATTCACAAATCTGTCAAATAATTAGCGTTACTGCCAGTGCCAAGCATGTAGTCAATTCTCTTCTGATCAATAAATGAAAAAATGGCACTGATTTTCATAGTTATGTAGGCTGAGGTTCCAAGACATCTTTCTATCCATCTAAAGCTGCATTTATTTTTTCAGCAAACATACACTAAAAATAAAGGTCCTATTTTGGCATCAGTGGTTCTGTGAAGAATCCTAAAATTCATGGAACCTTTCAAATGCAGAATAGGTTCTTTATAGTCAAAAAAGGTTCTTTTATATTTTTAAAATGTTCTCCAAAATGGTTCTTTTAGGAACTGTTCACTGAAAGGTTCTTTGAAGAACCAAAAATGGTTCTTCTATGGCACCACTGTAAAAACACTCTTTTGGAACTTTTATTTTTAATAGTGTACTGTAAAGACATTACATAAAATATTATAGAAACTGCTTTACATTGTTATATTTTTTAAAATGTAATTTATTCTTGTAATGGCAGCCATTACCTCAGTGTCACATGATCCTTCGGAAATGATCTAAAATGCTTATTTTATCAATGCTAAAAAACATAGTTGTGCTACATTTCTTTCACTTTCACTTTCACATAAGCATTTTTTAGGATTCTTGGAACAAACCTCAAACGAACAGCATTTACTTGAAATGGAACCCTTTTGTAATATTATAAAAGTCTTCACTGTCACTTTTGATAAATGTAGTGTTTCTTTGCTGAATAAAAACATTAATTTCTTACTGACCTTAAACTCCACATGAAAAGCTTTGATCTTGCTGATATTTGGCAGCTGGAAAAAAACAATATTCATACTTCTCACCCCTTCAAAAATCTATTGTGACTTCAGTTCTATGATCTTAAGTTTAGTTTTCGTTGCTTCAAGCTCTAAGTTGTCACAGACAATCTTTTGACGGTGAATGCGAGTGAATTTCCTCTATAGACCTGAAGCAGAGCAGCTGAAGACAGGACTCTTATGTTCATTGGGATAATGATGAAAACAAACATTACTGCGCTGTCTTTCTCACACGTACACGCATACACACACTGACACTACCAATCTGGAACAGCAAACATTTAATAAGTTCCTAAGGGATTCGGTAGCTTTGAGATTCTAGACAAAATAAGACTAGTTTAGTGTATTGAAATCTCTTTGCTGCTCTCGTTGCAGATGAAAACATGCCAAGTACCCACCCTAAAGAGTACATATCCCTTCCCACAGCTACAGAGATGAAAGATTGGTTTCACATATAGAATTTGTTGTAATGACATAAGATATTCATCATTACCATTTATGAGGGCTTTAGGTAGAAAAAAAAACATGTTAGACATGTTTGGCAAGACCTAAGGCGTTTTTACAATTGGATTTACAAGCTGATAACTAAACAACACTCGCTTAATTAAACAAGGAGTACAGGTCAATGACAATGTCCGGATCTATTCAAGAATGAAATTCATGCATACAAGGACTTGAATACACCTTGTCTAAGAGGAGCATGTTTTTAATTTCAAAGTATAAAAAATTGATAGGCAATTTCTGGGGGCAAAGTATAAAATGTAATAGTGTTAACTGTCCTAATATAAAAATTAAGTTGAAAGATGAAGCATAATTTTCCGCTACTATTTTACACACACACATACGCACGCACGCACACACACACACACACACACAAAACATAGAAAACAGGAAATTATATCAGAGAGGACCCCTGCAGACTGAAGTTTAGGTTTGTATGATTGCTTTTGTAAGAAATCTATTATGTTCAGCAAGGCTGCATTTATTTAATGAAAAATACAGTAAAACTAATAATATATTGTGAAATATTATTATAGTTTAATTTTTCTTAATATATTATGAAATTTATTCCTGGGATGACAAAGCTGAATTTTCAGCAGCCATTACTCCTGTCTGCAGTGTCACATGATCCAAAACCATTTGCTGATTTGCTGAACATTTCTTCTTCTTATTTTTTTTAAAAACAGTTGTGCTGCCTATTTTTGTGTAAACTGATTTCTTTGGTAAATCAAATCTTATGGAGGCCTGAAAAGTCAAAATTGTGAGATACAACTTTGCATTTGTTTTTACATTCACAAGTTTTTATCTTGCAATTCTGACTTTATTTCTCGCAATTATTAATTTAGATCGAAAAGGTCAGAATTGTGAGATAAAAAAGTTGCAATAACTTTTTGCATTTAATTTATTTAGTGGCAAAAATGGGCTTCCATAGAATGTTTAAAAGAACATGATTTATTTAAAATAAAAATCTTTTGCCTTTTCTGTCACATTTTTAATCAATTTAATGCATCTTCAAAGTCAAAAAAAGATGGGAAAAAATCGTATAGCTTTTTTACTTGACGTTTACATCACCTTAAAACTTTTTTCTAAAAAATTGCATAAATGTTTTTTGAAACCAACACAAATCCAACATGAATATTAACATATGTAGAATTTTTAAGCATTTTCATTTTCTTTACTGGACACTCTTATTTGTCATTAACCCATATGTTTATCATGTTGATACTGCATATTATATGTTCAGTGTATAGTGTATGCAGTATGCAGTGCACATCTTCCTTTCAAAACAAAGGCAGTGTTTGTGTGCAAGCCCTTATGGGTTTGATAGAAATGAACTGCATCAATAAAGTGTGTGTACCTCTCTTCTCTGCTGGATTTCCTGAAGGGCAGGGACACTGTCCTGGACACTTCACAGAAATCTGCTTCCCAGAGATGCAAGCTTGATATTCTAGTTTACACTACACACACACACACACACACACACACACAAAACTGAGATTAGATAAGTAAAGTACATTGTTGATCGAGGATTAATCTCTTGGTTGAATACCTCTGTGACACAGCTTTATGAAAAGCAATTCAGACAGTATACATATATAGAAACACGCACACAGTGGCAATCCTCACAAACATGTAGTGTGTGTGTGTGTGTGTGTGTGTGTGTGTGTGTGTTACCTTGGTAGAGTAGGAGTGTCCATCTGTTCCACAAACAGGTGAAGGGTGCACAACTGGACATCTTTTGCATTTCAGCAGTGGTGAGTTCAAATTCATGTCCTTAAAACTGCACACAGAAAGAGATTTATTGTTTGTCTTTCAAAACAAACAACAAAGTACCAAACAATATTGATCTATTTTTATCAGTTCTCTTCCTACAATCATTTGCTACACTGGTTCTGTACTGGTTTTGATTCAGTAGTTGGATTTTACATTGGAAATCCAGTGGTGACTCAATACAATACAAAAAAGTCATCACTTACCTAGAATAAATTTGAATTTATTTATATTATCACATAAACCACACACTCTTTAGTCTCACAAGAAGCAAGTTTTGTAAGCAAGTTACAGCAAAGGAAAACCAGTCTCCTCTTGGTTTATTTCAAAATCCCCCAACATTTTTTTTTAACAAATCCTCATTTTGTACATTTAAATTTTGACAGGTGTTTTGTTTTGCTCTCTCCTCTGTGCTTCCACATCCGTCACCGCGTTTGCCTACGTCATACCTACATACGGTTAGTGGAAGCTAGACATTATGTTTTATAAAGTGTTAAATATGGATGTTTTTCTTACAAAAACACATTGATTCTCTTCAAAAGGCCTTCATTAACCCCCCAGAGCCATGTGGAGTACCTTTTGTATTAAGGATTTATGCATTTCTATTAAAATCTTACTCCCATTCACTCCCATTAAAATGCTTGGAATAGCCAGGACATTTTTTAATATAACTCTGACTGTATTCGTCTGAAAAAGAAAATTATACACACCTAGAATGGCTTGAGGCTAAATCATGGGGTAATTTTCATTTTTGCTTGAACTATCCCTTTAAAATGATTTAAATTTAAAATTGGTTCATAAATTACTTTGAAAGTGTGTTTTTAGTCCAAAAAGTTAAAAACCACTGCTTTAATATCAATTTTGACATTTATATAAAACTGCTTCTTCTTTCTTTAAAATGTAGATAAGCATTTTATTTTATTATTTAACTATGCATTTATATGATAAGCTGCAAAATATTTAATATTTTTTCCCTCATGTCCACAACCCTGAATAACAGACACCATTTTGCATTGTGTACCATCAGTTGAAAATGTATTTTTTCTATACTTCTGTTATTTATACTTTTTTCAATATCCCTCTTTGTTTGTTTCATTAGGTTATTAAAAAAAACAAAAAAACATTTGTATTATGCTATCACCCCTAATTCGCCAACTGATTAGTTTCATAACAACAATCACTGTTGACAACTGTAGCTTGCAAAATCCAGGTCAGTCTGTGCCTTATTTTCACCTCGGTCACACACACACACACACACACACACACACACACACACACACACACTCGCTCTTTCTCTCAGAAGAACTAATTTCCCAGATTTGGCAGGCAAGTATGCCCAGTTAGTTCCAGTATAGGTTGACTGGGTAAGAACATAGAACAGCCCTGGTTTCCTCTCAAAAACTTAAAATCATATATGTGCTATAAAATATACCTTGCAAAACCAATATTTAAAAAAAAAATCCCAAAATGCTAAAGCAAGTCCGTAACTGATGAAAATATTTACTTATTTACATTCTCCATAACAAAATCAAATACAATCAATGACCTCACATTGAATTCACATATGTGTTTGTTTAGTTTGCAGCGGACTTGGCTTGAAAAATAATGGAATTATTACAAAATAAAAGCTGGACCAAGTGTTATTGGCACTATAAATTTGCACAGCCACTGGGCAGTTCCAAAGCCTCTAATGGCATTCAGTGTTTTTGTTAACAGTTTACTCAAACTGTTTTCAGACTTCTCCAGTGGCATTCAGTAGAAATCTAGTTCAGCTTTCCACCCAGTGTTTTGTTTTCAACCATCCCTGGGTGTTTTGTGAAGTGTTCTAGATCACTGACCCATGATGTTTGACCGAGACATAGCTGTCTCCAAAATGTTGGTAATTCAAGATGTCATGCACAAATTCAAGGCAGCAAGTATGCCAATCGTTTTGGCCACACCTGTGCACTGTTTTTACTAATGTATCAGTAATGAGCAGAAACTGCGAGTCAGATAGAGTGGAGGAAGTTTACCTCATTCTGCGTTGACTAACACAGGTGGGTGTTTGGTAATCTTCAGCCACACACACTTTATGGCGGCCACATTTTATCTTGAGGCACGGCTCTTTGGCAGGGTCCAGAGCTGAAACACACATAAACATAAACTTGTATAGCCTATGCGTACAAACCATGAAAACAGATAATCGTAGCAAATACTGAATACGTGAATACTGTTATATTTACTTCACATGATGGGAACTCAATAAGAATGGACTGTGAACATTGATAGTGTTGTTGATTGCACACAGTCTGTGTTGTTTTAGCACCATATTTACTGGAAATCAACTGTGCGTTTGGTGAATTAGACAAAATATAAAATAAGACTAATCTAACTACTAATCTACAAGGTCTTTGCACACCGGACATGAAGCGCAGCAGCGCACCATGTCTAGGACAACTTACAACTGTACAACACACCGTACACGTCATGTTCAGTTCAAGATGGCAGTCCAAAACTGGCAAAAGTTCAACTAAAGAATGAACGAAGTGGAATCGATGACATCATTATATAACAGTAATTTGGAGCTACTACTACGTAATTTAATGGAAAAGTAAAGTACGTAGCACTCTGTGGCTCAGAGGCCGCAGACTGCTGCACTTCTCATCCGGTGTGCGACCCCCTTGACAGTTGGCTTAGTAAACCTATAAGACTTTTGTTTATCTGTAAAACACAAATAGATGTAAAAAAGATGTTTTATGAAATTTTCTTATGAGAGATTTCTGTCCCTTTATTTAAAGTGCTTTACACCTGAGAAAGAAAACGATGAAAGGATTATTTCACTTCCAGAATAAAAATTTCTTGATTATTTATTCACCCCATGTCATCCTGGATGTTTCTTTAGTCAAAAAGAAATTTAGGTTTTTGAGGAAAACATTCCAGAATTTTTCTCCATTTAGTGGACTTCAGTGGTATTCAAGGGGTTGACGGTCCAAACTGCATTTTCAATGCAGCTTCAATATATTCTACATGATCCCAGCTGAGGGATAAGGGTCTTATCTAGCGAAATGTTTGGTCATTTTCTAAAAAAAATCAAAATGTATACTTTTTAACAGCAAATGCTCATCTTACACTTGCTCTTATGTGTGGTTAGTTCTTCATTTTCTCTTTCAACTTAAAAAATGTCCATCATCGTTGTTTTACCCTTTTTTTTTGTAAAGGGCATTTGATTTTCTTTCTAAACAGTGGGTCACTACTTCCGTCTACATCACGCTTGACCTTTCCAACATGACTATGCAATGTGTGAAGATGAGCATTTGTGGTTGAAAATTTTTATTTTTTATTAGAAAATCATCGTTTCTCTAGATGATACCCTTATTCCTTGGCTGGGATCGTGTAGAGCCCATTAAAGCTGCATTGAAACGACAGTTTGGACCTTCAACCCCTTGTCTCCCATTGAAGACCAATATTTACCACTATAAAAATCCTGGAATGTTTTCTGCAAAAAACACTGATCAATGTTAAATCGCTCATCTCAGATGGATTACGTTTACCATGTCTTTATAAACTGTCAGAGTTTTGTTGTGTGGACTTTCAGTGGAAGGCCAGAAATCTCCTAGATTTCATTTAAAATGTCTTCATTTGTGTTTTGAAGATGAGCGAAAGTCTTATGGGTTTAGAATGATTTAGCACCTGGTTAAACTAGATTGTGGGTGGTTTTGCGCTAAAAACGGTTAAGTAATTTCACCCATATAGCAAATGTAAACTCCTTTACTAACCACTTAACTCAAAAATTATTTCAGGTGGATGTTTCAACAAAAATACATGAAAGACATATATACATATATGTAAATAAAGATTCTATTTCTGTTATAGCCTGAAATAGGACAGCTAATGCTCTGTGATAAAAAGAAAGCAAGAAGGAAGAAGACAGAGAAAGAAAGAGTAACAGAGTCCTAATGCCATTAAGTGCTTTTGTAGTCCTAAGAGGCTCACGCACATGCAAAGAGGAAGAAAAAGAATATCTCACAAACATACTCATCCTTTACCTTCCCCTTGTCAAAGTACAAACACACACACAACAGCCACACTTTGAATGCTCTCTGACCTCACATGGTAAGAGCCTTAGTCAAATCCTGCACAGGCTTTAGAGCTTATCCAATCCCAATCTCCTCAGCACCCTCTGAGTCCATTGTCCGTGTATGTGCGCTTGTGTGTGTGTGTGTAAGACAAAATTTGTGATTGATTTGTGCATCATCATGTTTGTGTGTGATCAGAATCCATTTTAAACTGCTCGACTTGCTCTTTTTGACTCGCTCAATGCTCTATCAATAGTGATTTGCATAAATATCAAACTCGTGATGAATATTCAACGGGCTTCTAATGACTTTCGAATATGCATAATCTCATAAGATTTACTGCACACTGAGAGCTTGATGTGATAGAGAGTCTTAAAAAGCAGTTTTCTCATTTTCTCAGACGGATGTAGCGTGATGATACGGGTATTAGTCCACAGCATGTGACTGTGAATTAGCACAACAGCTGAGTTCTCATATATGCCTGATTAACATCCACTCAACACTGATAACCGACAAGATGCTATGGCTCAAAGGAGCAGAGATTCAGATCTTTCCATTTCCAATGACCTCAATAAAATGAATAGCCTCTAACATAAAAACATTTTATCATTAAGAAAAATCAGCTATTTCTGTTACTAATAAAATTGGTAAAGTTGGCTTATTATGTTCCTACTGCCTATAAGAACAAATCCCAAACATAAAGCATACAGAATCACAAGACCAAATCTTTTGTTCTGATTGGTTGATAGACTTTCAGAATGTTAATTAACTTCGTAGAACTGTCTATCATGTAGCTATCATATTGGTGTAGTCACATTTACCAACGCTTAGTGGAATTTCGCCCGCAAATTCATTTCAAAATAAATTTGTACGATTAGGAATTTTGCGCAAGGGCACAAAAGTTCCCATGCAGATTTTGTTTATGTTCAAGTTGATCATGTGAATTTACCACGCTGACCAATAGACAAGCAGTGAGCAGTGCTTCTTAAGTGAGTACACCCCTCACATTTTTGTAAATATTTTATTATATCTTTTTATGTGACAACACTAAAGAAATGACACAATGTAAAGCAGTGAGTGTACAGCTTGTATAACAGTGTAAATTTGCTTTCCCCTCAAAATAACTGAACACACAGACATTAATGTCTAAACCACAAAAAGTGGCCACAAAAGTGTCATGTGACTCGTTAGTGTTACAAAGTCTCAGGTGTGAATGGGGAGCAGGTGTGTAAAATTTGGTGTTATCGCTCGGCACCTACACATTAAATAGCATGAAAACACATTACTGTAAGACACATTGTTTGTATTTCACTATAAAACTGAGAGAATTTGAAATCTGAGACTCTGGAATTTCTCCCAGTGCTCCCAGTCCAGGCCATTTGCATGTGCAATAGGCTCTAGAATATACCCTCAAAATATAATAACTTTAATCTTGTAATTGCTATTGAAGTAATTATCGTAATTTTGACTATATTCTCACAATATTTAGAATTTATTCTATTAATTTTGACTTGAATCTCAAAATACCTTATTCTTTATTCTTGCAACTTTATTCTTGCAATTGTAACTTTTTTTCTCAAAATATGACTTTAATCTCATAATCCTTGGTTAAAAAAAAAAATTCACATGCCACTAAAATGCTGTTGTACAGTAGTGTATATGCACTAGGGCTGGGCGATATATAAACAGAATTTCAGTACTGTCAAAATTTTTACGATATTCAGTATATATCTCGATATGTTTGCATTTGTTTTTAAACAATAAAAAAAAAACAATTTTCTTTTGCCCCCATTAAAAAATAAACAACAAAAATGGAACAGCTATGGTTACCAAGTAAATACAAAATGTTTAGTGCAAATTTAAGCAGTTACAAAAAAACTAGACCAAATGAGCACTTACTGCTTTTTAAAAAATGAACACCTGTATATGTAACTGAAGTATACTGCAAAACAAGTACAGGAAGTGCATTCTGTCAACTTTCTTAGTGCATGCAATTCACAATTTACACTGTGCTACTGGGGAAAATAACTAAACTGAGTACAAGTTTTTAGCTACGCAAGTCTGTCAACTGTCTCTGAATTAAGAAAAGCTCTGTGGCATGAAACTATGTTCTCAGTGGCACTAAAAACCTTCTCAGATGCGGAGCTAGTTACTGGAACACAGGTATTTCGTAGCTAATTTTGCAAGTTTGGGGAAATGTTGCCTGATGGATGCTCCACCACCATGAGCACAAATCAATGTGGACTCATACATGGTTTATTTTACCTCATCTAGTGTACTGATTCATCATAGGCTTTATATATATTTATATATATATATATATATATATATATATATATATATATATATATATATATATATATATATATATATATATATTATAACTAGGAATGTATATATATATATATTATAATTAGGAATGAAATTCCTAATAGTAATTCCAAATTGCAATAGCCTATGTTTTTCTATTCAAACAACAGCGGTTGAGTAAGTGCATTTATTCAGCGATCACAATTGCAAACAATACAGTCGAGATCTCATAACAGAACTCAGACTGATTGAGTGACAGTTAATTCTGATTGCTAAACTCTGTTTTCAGATCGGCGGTGGCATTTCCACAGTAAGGAGCGAGCATGTGTGCATGGTTGCCAGATTGCTTACAATAAGCAAAACACTGGGATAAAATGTATTCTTGTAACAGCGAAGCTCTGAATCGTGGAATTTGAATGCTTGATATCTGGCAACTGCACTCATAAACGCTCACATAGTAGAGATGTGTACTGCAGTCGGCAATAACATTGTCTCCTTTTTGTTTTACAAAAATACAAAGGTTTTTGGTAAAGTTTTTAATTTTTTAATACATTTTAGTCAACAAAATTGCATATTGATATAGTCATAGCTTTCGCTTATTGACCTTATTGTCATCGCATCTTCGTCTCATCTTAGTCATGGCAAAAAAGCTTGTCAAAAAGCTTTTTTGTCAGTTTTCATTAATGGAAGTATAGTCTTAATTTTGCTAATGTGTGAAAAAAGACCCTCCCCCACCTCATGTCTCTTGCTTGGTAGGGCTGTTCCGATTCCTGGTTCTGGAATCATTTGGATTCGATTCCAAGAATTGATTCCTCGCGGTTGTTTTTGATTCTTTTCTTTTTCGATTCTTTTTTGGATTGGAGGAGGCTCATTTCGCAATGACTGCGGGATACAAAGGTCGTAAAAAGTAGCCTTCTCATAATATGAAGCTTCATTTGTAAAAATGAAAAAAAATTACATTTTTCTGTAGCTCTGACTGATTTTAAATTGATTGTAATTTTGTCTGCATTGCCCATGCAATTAGTCATAAACCACAGCTCAGCAGTGAAAATGCATGTATTGCATGAATACAACAAGGCATGAAGTGTCTAAATCCATGTGCACAGTTCAGCTGAATGATGTTTACTTCAACAGTATGCTTTGAACAAAATTGGCAAACTTTACACTAAAACTAAATAAACAGAACATTAACAATAACACTGATGTAAGAGCTTGTGGTTTATCTGTCAATCAGATGCACTCTCAGCCACTGATGTGTGCTCTCTGCCACTAATATGTGCTCTCTGCGTTTTCTTTCAGAATTATCACTGGCTGATAGAAAAAATAGCTTAAAGGTTAGGTTAAAATAGCAAATATTTAAGATGTATTCTGTCATGCAACGCTCAGAATTGTGGACAACATGAGCCAGTTCCACTGTAAAATAACTTCTGTATCATTTTCTGAACTGGTTCATTAAAATTATCTATCCGAATGAACCTTTCAGTGGACATGAATCAGATGAGATCAGCGAGCAAGAGGCAAATTAAGGGGTGCTCTTCAAATGGAAGGCTGCATCCTCAGACTCAGACGAGCTCAGTAATGACTCGTTTTCATTCAGTTTATTTTTGTGAATCGACGTTCAGCGACTTTTGATAACTTAGCAGCTGAGATACGCAGCCTTCGTAGGACAGAACTGAAAACGGCTCTGAATGAGGAGTCGATTCCCCTTGATGGAATTGATTCCAAACTTTGGAATCGACCCCTCGATTCCCAGTGCCTCAGAATAGATTTTGGAATCGATTCCCAGCCCTATTGCGTGGTAATAGCTAAGGGAATGTAATATTGGATGTTTGTCACATTCTTTTGGGAAAGTATGCTTGAATTTGAAATATTCAATATTCCCAATATTTCAAAATTTACATTGTTGTCAAAATGATTTGCGATATTATCGCAAATATTTGATGTCGCCCAGCCCTAATATGCACTGCAAAAAAAAAAAAAATTCTTTTTTTTTTTTTTTTTGTCCAATTTTAAAGCTCTGTAATAAAAATCTTTATATTAAATAAATATGTTATGACTAGTTTACACAGAAAGTATTTTTTCAAATTTTCAAAAAAATCTGCCAGGTCCAGTAAGACATGCACTATATGAAAACACAATTAATGAAAAGAAGTTTTAAAATCTTATGCTGTGTTGCCTCTCAAGTAAAGGTATCTTGTATTAAGGATATAATGTAGTTTTACTGCTCACAGACTTTTTTCACAATATGGCTGAAACCTGCGGCATATGCAGGTCATCAAAAAAATCTCTCCACTCTCTCTCTCTCTCTCACACACACACACACACACACACACACACAGAGAACCTTATTCCATTAACTGCTTAGAAACAGCCAAGTGTTTGGGTGAGGCTTTCAAACTAGCAATGGCATCTTGGGCTACGTAATCAGTGATGTTAGCAAAAAGTTGTGCACGCAAGAGCATTTTATGAACAAAAACTTGAAAAAATGTCTTGAGATAATCAAATCTGCATATTCCGTACATAAATGTATGGAATAACTGACTCTAGACTTGATTACATAATTGAAAGTTATTACTAATGAAGACTCCACTGATGCTCAACAGGTTAAACAAACAAAAAGTCCCGCCTCAAACTCACGCCATTGGTTAAGCAGTTGTTGCTGAGTCTGGCTGGTCAGGAGAAAGAATTTTACTAAAAACGAAAAAACGACACACTTCAGCTTTAAAGATTTCTTTGATTTTCAACCCATTAAAACACAACAGCGTTCCAATCTGTGGCTGAAAGCCCTACCTTGATCGAATGGTTTTCCTGGGCTCCATGTTCCTGGTTCCTAAAACAGAAAACAGAATTTGATAAACAAAAGAGTTAATCAACAGTCTTCATTTCATTCTGAGCTTCTGTTTGTTACAGTACATAAAGTAATTAATTTTGGTGTTTGAGCTATGTATTTTTACACTGCTTTCTCGTAGTTGTGCATACTTAGAAACAATTACACTATTATATTATCATACAACTACATTAAGGACACATAAAGAGAACTTGGAAGAATTTCCAATTAAACAATCAGGCAGATTAGAAAGACTCTGCTCCAGTGGAAAAACAAATGCACAATCATACAAACCTCCACCTCCTGATTGTAGAGGAAGCATTGTGGAGAAAACAAATAAACATTAGACAGAACATTAAACCCACATTACCCAACAATAGGCTACAGCACAAAATGGACCACAGCAAGATATGCCATAAACAAAGAAGTATTGATGAAATACATATGTATAGATTGGGATTGTGCCTGTTTATACTGGGCTATTTGTTGCCTGTCACACTCAATGATTGGTCTGGACTTGTCTTCATGCTTAATTAATTAAGACAGTTAATATGTCAGTTTCCATCAAAGGTCCATCGAAGATTGATAGCACCATATGGTGACACACACACACACACACACACACACACACACATTGAGATATGGATATGATATGGCAGCAGTCGGTCTTTTGATGTCATCTTGTTATTTTGATGACTGGCATTTCTCTCTCTCCTTTCTCTGAGTGTGTGTTTGCGTATATGGCATGCATGCAAATGCATCTTGGGATAAACAACAGCACATGAAATTCATTACAGCGTCTCCGTTGGTCATTCATAATATCCCTTCCATTCTTTCCTGCTCACAAAGAACTTTATCTTGCTCAGCCTCAGAGCGTGTAAACACTGTCATTGTTCTTTTTCTCCTGTTTGTGCCTTCATTTCAGCAGCTAAACACAGCTGCCACCCTATCTACACCTAGATCGCACTTGATTTTGTGCATCTGTTTTTCTCTCACTTTATGTCTTTATGTACAGATTATTGTATTCATCTAAGACCTACAAGGAGAATGTAAGGGCGGGAAATAAATTGAATAGCCTCCATTATGTTGCAAGCATCCTTTTTATGAACATTTTTTTATGAATGGATGGGTCAACTGCTGTCCTTATGTCTTGCTTGTTGCTGATGCTTTAAACACATAGGCCTATGTTCATCAGAAGGGAAGTGACGCTTTGTCTGGTCAGGAAAAAAGTGAAAGTACCTCTTTATTTTGAGACAAAATAAATATATTTTGGTGGCTTTTTACCAAACAAATTTATGTAGTGATAAGTACAGATTAGGTAACATTTTTCTTGCTGTGTTAAAGTAGAGTTGGAGTCCTGCTCAATGCTTGTACATTTGAGGTCAAAAGTTTCAGAATCTGCAAAATGAAAACTTTTGAAAAGAATGGAGATGTGTACATTTTTCGGATTTTGCTTAAATATTGTATTTTTTTCATTTAGTACTGCCCTTCAGAGGGTACAGAAGATAGTTACATGATTCCCAAAAGACAAAATAAGTTAAATTTACCCTTATCCTAAAATTCTAAAAGTTGTCTTAATGCATCATGATTCCTTCTGAAGCAACAGTGAGCCTTTAAACCCTCTGCAATATTTGCATATGAGTCCCTCTCATAGTGAGAGAACTGGTCTTTAGCTGTACATACGGGAAGCGAAAGTGGGACAAAACATGGCAATGTTACAGAGCTCGGCGACGACTTGACAGCACAGGGAGGATATGTTTGCTGGCGCCACTGAACGGACAGCATGGTGCAAACTAATCTCACCAGTTATTAAAATAACCTTGATAACTTATTCACACAAATACAGTTAAAATGTTAACTAAGCACTATAATAACATATATTTACAAAGCAGTCTGAAGTAAAATGATTTGGGCAAACATAAATTTAGGTAGATTTTAGGCGGATTACCAAATATAAAAGCAATCCACTGCGTCCTCAGTAGCACAGATGTTGGCAGAAAACTCTTTTATTGACTCTTATATTTAGTAAGTATAGTCTCATTACATCCAAACACAGAACATCGGTTTGCTTATGAGACATTGTTGACGTTACAGCTGCTTAAGCATGGAGAAAATGGAGGACAGCGTACACGCTGAGGGCGGAAACTATGGCAATGCAGAACTGTCAGCCAGTGGCTGTGGGTGGGGCCCACATGCCTAATGAGACTGCTTTGATTTAATGGGGATTTAAAAATATGGAGTGGGTGGATTTTTATCATTGTAGGGTGGTTGTGTTCACACACTGCTAACACACATTTATGTCCAAACACCATGTAAAAGTGGATTTTGCATAATAGGTGCCCTTTAAACTAAATATTTATCGAATGTAATAGTTCATTTAACAGCATTTGGAGTGTTTACATGTCTTGCATGTTTTCACTTTTTTCCTGGCCTAGGTAAAGGTCTCATTCTCTACTGGTGAATGTGAGTGAGTGTGTGTGTATGCGTATACTGCATGCTCCATTAAGCCATCGAACCTTTCTACAGCTCTTATATTGTGAGTAATCTGTGCGCCTCCATTGTCTGCTGCTTCACATCTCACACAATCAAGAACAGGAACAGCCTACAAATCATAAACATCTGCTCTGAAATCACTGGAGTGGGCTTACAAAGTCTAGACACTATGAACAGCAGACTAGGAGTAGAGACCCAAAACATTATGAGTGGCATTAAAGATGATAGTTCTGAGCTGTTACTAGAGATTCCCTTATAACTCCAGACTATTTCTTAGATGCTCAAAATCTGACAACAGTTTGTACAATTTATTTGTATTTTATGTATTCTATGTTGTATATTAATTCTGTTTATGATTGTTATCCTATTTACATTTTTGTATACTTACCATATTGCATTTCGTTGTGGATGACTGAGGGTGTTATGTAATCATGATACAACAAAGGTAACTGTTTTCTGTTATGGTTAACAGGTCCGCTGAAGTGCTTTGCAACAGCAGTGTTATTCTATGTGCTGACGTAATTTCAACTGAAACAAGAAGACAGGGTGGGTCATATCAAGCAGCCCCGCCCCCATTTTTGAAATGGCCAATAGTGTTTTGTTTATAAAGCCGCATTTGACACCAGACGACTTTCGCCGCAATGAAAAGCATATTTACACTGTCTGAATCATTCCGTATCCCCTATATAGCGCACTATGTGCCATTCACCATATAGACAATACAAATTCTGTGAACAAGTGACCAGTTTCAGCCATAGCTTCAGTGCCTATTTATGGTGTAGGGGGTGGGATGCTTCAGATTCTGGAGAACATTTAATTTGGACAGAAAGTTTTGAATGCTTCTTCTAAATGCAAATTTTGTCATTGTTTTGGAGCATACTAGCTTATAGATAACCTTCAGGCTAACATATTCATACTAAAAGCCAAAAAACTAAGTGTAGCTAAAATGAGTACACTTTCAATACTGTTTCCTAACACACTTAAGTACACTTTTGAAAAGTAATCATCTAATAATTATGTGTAATAATGTAGATTAAAATTAGTTTGAAATCATGTTACAGTAATCTTTTCATGATTTAAAGGGTCCATAATTTACTCACCCTTCAGGCATGTATACATGACTTCCTTCTTTCAGACAAATCCAAGAGTTATATTAATAATCATCCTGACATTTCCAAGCTTTATCATTGCATCATTGTCCAAAACAAGTCCAATAAAGATGAGAAGAAACACTGGCCTGGAAATGGCAGGATAATTTTTAATATAACTCCGATTGGATTTGTCTGAAAGAAAACAAAACACCGGTCATGATTTAGAAGTACAAAATGAGGATTTGTTAAGAAAAATGTTGGAGGATTTTGATATAAATCAAGAGGAAACAAAACTTACGCCTACATCCTGTGTCATCTGTTGAAACGCCACTCTCTGGTAGGGATGGCTGGATACCATAATTTTGACTTCGGTACAATACCAGAATGTAATACTTCGGTATGATACTAAATCGATACTGTAGTAAGTAATGTTAATAAACTAAAAATGTATTAGTTTATTTATAATTTATAAATAAGTATTGACCTAGATTAATAAGTGCTGTAATACTGTTAGGTCAGCTCAGGTCAAGGTTTCAAAGTCAAAGTGTTATTCTAACAGTCAAAATATTCAAAATCACGTTATTAAGTCTCTGTCTCTCTGATTGTTGATTTCAGACTCTGAAAGTTTTTACTCTGCTTTGAATATACTTTTCAAGTGTCTGTACTTTATTAGTGTTTTCTTTAGAAAACTTTGCTTCACAACATTCCAAAGCATAATATTGTACTTTTTAATTCACTCTTTCATATTAAATATTTAATACTTTATTACATTAGAATTATATTACATTCTTACTTTTACTCAAATAAAAGTAATTCTAAAATTTACTTGAGTACAAGAAAATACTACACTGTTAATATTCTTAATTATCAAAGGTAAAACAAACAACTTTTATTTATAAAATGTAGTTTAGAAAAAAGTATGACATTATGCTTTGGAATGGAGTAAACTACAGATACTTTTTCAATTTACTTGAGTAAAGTAAAAATACTTCACTACTGTCCACTATCATTTGTGAATAAAAGTTATTAAAATCTGAATTTTTGATGATTGCACTCACCAAATGATTGCGATCTCCAAATTAATGGAAAAGATCAGGATGAGCAAGTGACAATTGCTTGGTGATTTATACCAATGCTTGCACACAGGTGCAGTAAGGTCAGTTTGTTCACCTTTATCATCAGTTTTGTATTCAAAATATAGCCATATTTCACTTCTACGGTCTTTATTTACTAGTTTTGAGCGCGTTGATGGAGTTTCATCTGTTTGGCGATCCATCGCATTTTTCTTTTGTCACATTTACCGGTTTTGCAGCAATTTGGGCAGTACTGACGCCTACAGGTGAACATCGGAACTGCAGCTTATGAAATGCCGAACTGGGCAAAATGATGATATCGAACCCTTTGAAATATATTATATACCGGTATTTTTCCATTACCGGTATACCGCGCATCCCTACTCTCTGGTAACAACGTGTACAAAAATTTGCGATTATAGAGTTTGGAAGAGCTAGGACATTTTTTTATATAACTCTGATTGTATTTGTCTGAAAGAAGAAAGTCATATACACCTACGGGTGAGTAAATCACGGGGTCTTTTTTATTTTTGGGTGAACTATCCATTTAACTGTAGTGTGTTATTCAATATTACATTTGAAAGTAAAATATTTAATTAAATATACTAAACTGCAACTTAATCATTACAAATGTTACCCTGGACCACAAAACCATTAGTCATAAGTAGCAGGGGTATATTTGTAGCAATAGCCAAAAATATATTGTATGGGTCAAAATTATCATTTTTGTCTTTATGCTAAAAATCATTAGGATATTAAGTTAAGATCATGTTCCATGAAGATATTTTGTAAATTTTCTACCATAATTTCTGATTAGTAATATGCATTGATAAGAACTTAAAAAGGCCATTTTCTCAGTATTAAGATTTTCTGTGCACCCTCAGATTTCAGATTTTCAAATAGTTGTAATTTGTCCTATCCTAACAAACAATACATCAATGGAAAGCTTATTTATTCAGCTTTCAGACAATGTACAAATATTAATAATAATAAAAAATGACCCTTATGACTGGTTTTATGATCCAAGATCACAAATGTGTTATTGCAAAAATATTTAATGTCATACAAGTCAATTGAAATTACTTTAAATTTTAATACAGGGTTCCCACAACAGATTATCAAAATTCAAGCACTTTTCAAGGATCTGTATCTATGTTTATTTTCAAAACTTTCCAGGGCTTTGATTTTTGTTTTTTTCCAGATTCACAAATTTTTTAAGGATTTCAAGGACCCGTGGGAACCCTGTTAAAAATTTAGTTTACCATAAATGCTTGTCAGTACATTTCGCAGTACATTTTAAACATATTTAGAAGACAACAGAAGTAATTATATTATATGATTTAATACAGATATAGACCATTTTAGTGCCGATGTTACTATTACGTCACAGCACTGGCTGGAAGCAAAACAAATCAGCACAGATTCACCTTAAAATATCATCTTGTTGTGATGTTGTATTCCAGAATCGACCTTGTACAGGCTTCAATTTGAAATTTTATCACACACTGCCTCTGTCAGACAAAAAAACGACGACAGCTATGATTAAACACGACAAAACAAAAGGACCAAACAGATAGGATCATCAAAAATGCTCGCGTTTGCAGGGCACACTTCTTATCAGAAAGTCTTTTTTTGTTATGGATTATGGTTTATGTTAGTAAGGTCAGTGAATGGACCTTACATGCGGGTACAGTCGGATTTTATCCAGTAATTGTTATAAAACAAACTAACAAACGTAATAGGTGGTGTTAGTGAAGCGGCCAGGGGAGTCTTTTTGCCTCCACCTAAGCTCCACCCACAGAAAAACGTCACAGTGTTTACTAACAGGAAAAGGGTCTATCCTTAAGTCCTACTTAAAAGAAAAAATTCAGCTACATGCATTTCATATTAATTTAAACAATTACAATGCAGGTGTCCAAAACCATGACATTCAATTCATTCTTATTAAAATTCCCATGTCTTCACCTGTAGCTTAGCATCCATTTGTCTGATCCTTCCTGTGCCAAAAATAAATTGCTTCTCATGGATTTAGAAAGTCTCATTATATTGTATTGTAATGCATCTGAATCTATCGTGAATAGAGTGTGCAGTAACGATCATTTGTTTCATTTAAATATACTCTCTATCACGACAGTTCCCATGCTGCAAACACACATACACAAACAGATTAGCATAGTCTGAGCACTAAATCATGATTATTTCCACTGTAATCACTTTAAGGGCATTTCTCAGCATACAAAGGGATTTCCTTGGGTATTATTAGAAGGCTTTCAAGCATATGTTGAATGAATAACCAATAAAGAAACAGAGCAACATTAATCTGTTAATACTAATACTAAGAGAAGTACAAAGTTAAACCAGTGACAGTGCACAGACTGTACAGCAAAATCCCTTTCTTATCATCACCACACACATTTAGCATATTGAGGAGCAGGTCAGTGTGTGTGTGTGTGTGTGTGTGTGAAAGAGAGTGAGAGAGAGGGCGGCCAGCATGACAGCAAGGCGGCTGTTCTCTCATGCAGAAAGTGCCGGAAGCGTCTCACCCTTCTGACATCATTCATTCTTTATGACTCTCTGCCCCCCTCTCTCTCTCTCTCTTTCTCTCTCTCTGTCCAGTCTTTAACCACATACGAATTCACAAGGGCACCACAAACAGGAACATGCAACCTTACAGAGAGAGCAGAAACTACACAGAATCAGAACAGAATCAGTCCATGCCACTCTAACACCAGATGCTACTTAATACAAGCGATAAAAGCTAACACTTCAGGGGCATTCAAGCTTACAGCGATTTACAGTGACAAAGTCATTTTTCAAGACAGTTGATGATTTACTGCAAAATGAGTGACAGCAACTGTTGGCAATGCTTTATGCAAATGAGAACCGATTTGATGAGGTTACTCCCATTGGGACTGCAGACTATGATCGCTGCTCGGTAAATGCTAATTTGAAACTGAAGCTTTAAAGTTTAGTCATCTCCTATTTAGACTGCTATTTAGACTATAGGCAAGCTGTTCTTTTCAAAAAGTATCTACTGCACTGAAGCTACTAGAACAGCTGTTCTTAAACTGGGGTCAGAATATTGTATTTATAATTATATATTACTGTATATTTAAAAATTGAAAAAACAAGTATTAAAATTACTAAAACAAACAAAAAAAACAACTCTTAAAATGATATATGGACATTTTAAAAGTGTGAAAACTGCAACATTTCTATAACGAGAATAGGTTTTTCTACTTATTTCAAGCTCTTAAATATTTTATCCTTTAGAAATCACTTGCTCTGAAATTGCTGTTTGCATCATGTAGTCTGGTATGGAAGCTTATGGGTAGCGAAATTCAATTTGAAATGTAATATGCAAAATGGCAATGCAGTGTGTACAATGACAATGTATTTATGTATTTAAATTTACATTTTCCCATACATATGTGCAACATTTTGTGCAAAATGAAAATAAAAATTAAATTATAGAATTTACATTTGCCATTTCCAACACTAGTTTTAATATGTAAATCAAAAGAAGTTGCAATTAGAAGTTGCAAATTTAAACCATTGCCATTTCCAACACTAGTTTTAATATGTAAATCAAAAGAAGTTGCAATTAGAAGTTGCAAATTTAAACTGAAAATGTATTACCCAAATTGATTAGATGTTTTACATGTCCAAGCAAAAACTGTAGCAAAATTATCAATTAAAATGTGTTTTTCCTAAATGCATTTAGACTTACGGATAGGACACGTGGGATTGCATTTTCATCATAATACCGCATACTAATTGTAGTAAAATGCAGTGAGAATTCCAGAATGCATTCTGAGCCAAAGGTGCAGCAAAAGAGTAACAAAATGCGGATTTAAATGTCTTTTATTTTTCTTAAGTGCATTGACACTTGCATAAATGACATTTCAATTGCTTTTTCAATAAAAATGAACAATGAAATTGAAAATGCATTCTGAGCCGAACACACCCCTACCTGTCAATCATTACATCAAGGCGGGGGCTCGGCAACAGGACAGGACTACTTCTAACCCATATTGGGAGGAGCATGCCACAAGAATGCCACGGAACATGCCACACCCAAGGTAAAAATCACAGGCATCAATTGCAGTGTCCCGTGGCTGTAAACAGTGAGAGATGTTGTGGCAGGCGCATGACGTTTAGGTGCCATGGAACAACACTATTTTACGGATTAAGTTGTTGTGTAGAATCGCACTCTGTTTGCGTAAAGTTCATCAATCAGAGTGTAAATGGGGCAACCAAACGCGTTTGGTTAAGGGTGAATACTGACCTGTTCGTGCATCCTGTTGCCGAACCCCGCCGTGACATAACGATTGACAGATCGACGGCGTGATCGGCTTGGAATGCATTTTCAAATTCATCATGGGTTTTAATGGAAATGCAATTGAAATGTCATATGTAAGTGTCAATGCATTTAAGAAAAATAAAATACATTTAAATCAGCATTTTGCTACAATTTTGTTGTACCTTTGGCCCAGAATGCATTATGAAATGCATTCTCACAGTATTTTCCTACAATAATCATGCGGTATTATGATAAAAATGCAGTCCCACGTGTCCTATCCGTAAGTCTAAATGCATTTAGGAAAAACACCATTTAAATGGACATGTCAAACATATCAAATCAATTTGAGTAATACATTTTCATTTTGTAACTTATAAAGCATTAAAATATGTTTTTGATTTGCATGTTAAAACTAGTGTAGGAAATGCCAAATGTAAACTATACAATTGAATTTTCTTTTTCATTTTGCACAAAAAAATTGGAAAATGTAAATTTAAATACAGAAATACATTGACATTTTCCTTATTTCACTGCCATTTTGCATATTACATTTCAAATTGAATTTTGCTACCCATAAGCTTTCATAGTCATGTAAATTAATTAATTTTAAGTGTGCTAAACCAGAAGACTGTTCAGTTTTTGAAACGTCTGAAACGTTTGTTTTTGATCGTTTAAATGTATGACTATCCAAATTTAAGTAGACAAATTTATGTAAACATACAAAGAGTTCAGATGCAAAAGCCTCTAAATCTACCTGAAAAATGCATTTTTATCAGGCTCCGATGTATAGGTTTCTACCTAAGTACAGGTACTTCTGATTGGACTGAGGCTGGGATTTTAGCGAGTTTGAAGTAAAAGTATTTGATGGATGTATAATATGTGTCGAGAGCATTCACTCACTATCATTCAAATTTTTGACCAAGATGGCTTTTAGGGGTTTTTGCATCTGAACTCTTCATACATACATGCATAGATACATACTTGTACTGGGCGATATACTGATTCAAATGGTAAACCAGTTTGAATTACGCACATGTTATGAATTTTTTAAGAAACGGCCTACCTGATCTCATAAAAAAAACATGCCTGTGCGAACCTCTCAGCAGACATTTCAAGTCAGAACTGCTGTGACACGTACAAAACCAACGTCACATTAAATGTACCATATGTACGTTCCTCTGTTCCGGGGGAATAAAAAAAACGCTCTTTTAGCACCACTTAGTCACCACTCATACATTTCACATGTCACAAAACATACATGGCGGTATGGATTACGCGTCTTGTGAAAATGTACCCACAGGTACGTTTTCGTCATGAGATCAGGCTGGAAATGGCATACCTGTACAAAATGGCTAAGCAATGTAGACAGCATTGTGAATTGAGAGGAAATTTACTGCATACACTTCTGACTAGAGAAAACTAGTTAGAAAACTATTATTAATACACAACTAATTCTTTAACTGGGCAAATAAACCAACTGTAAACGGCTGTTAACAGACGCTGAAGACAAACACAGAGAATACTGTACCAGAAAGATCAAAGCAAAATATTGGAAGAAAATCCTAAATACTGAATGTATCTCTGAGAGGAACTGACTGTCTCAGAAAAGTTTAGATGGTATTTATTTTATTTTCATCTTATCTCCATATAATTCATACTAATGTAGTATTTAAAAGTGCAGCGCTGCTTTGTTTAAATCGGAGACCATGGAAACACTATATTGCCGCTGTTCCATAAGTGCCACCTGCTGTCAGAGAGTGAATATGCATTCTGATTCAGTCCGTCTGCTGCCCAGCATTAATAGTTTTCACGAAGTGTCATCAGTCGGCCATATTGGTGGCAGTGATTGACAACAATGCCACTGAACCAAACTAAACTTTCATATTTTGCAGATTATTGCTGCAGAAAATTGACAATTATCGTCATGTTTTGGGCTGTACTAATCGGTCAGACAGGGAAATCATTTGGAGTACTATAGACTGCCAAAAGTTATAACAAATCAAGAAAAAGAGTGCAAAAACTTAGGAACAAAAGGCATTTGTGGATGGCCAAACTGAACCAGTATTTCGATGGCAAGAATCTTGACAACACTGGTGTTTGTTCTTATTATTTCTGGTCAGGTAGGTGAAATATTATGCTAATTTCTTAATTAATACTGCTTGTGTGTATCTTTACCACCTAATAACTTTAGTTTGTCAAAACATTGCACCATTTCCTGCTTACTAAGTTTTAGCATCTTCCACACATTTTTTTAGGTGGTTTAGACAGCAAAAATTAGCAAAACAACATTTTCAGTTGTTTACATCCGAGTATCACCGTGGTGTGAGCACACACCCTCCATACATACATGCTATTAAAAAGATGTATATTTGTCCAGTATATTTGTTTATATTGGTTGGGGAAAGTAGTCTGTATTTATTCTGTATTTTAAAACCTACTATCATACTACAAAAACATTTAGCTAATATATCAGCATATGTGTAATCAACGTCAAAGAAATTGAGCTGCCTAGAGGTGATTAATCATCACCTGAATGTGATTTTTTTTTTTTTCCAACCATAAAACTGCATTGGTCTAAAATAACTCAACTGTAACTGTACATTAAACATCAAACATTTTTGACTCCCTGTGTTTGTGTCACCTCACACAGCAGCTTTGGTTTCTAAGGCAAAGTTAGGTTCAATTAGCTTCATGATTAGTATCAGCTGCGTTAGATTTTGTTAAGGGGAAAATGAATGTATATTAGCATCACTCATACACAAGACTGTCTGTGTTTGTGTCCATGTGGACTGTCCTAAGGGCTATTTTCATAAACATGGCCAAATTTCTCCTCTCTCTCTCCATTAGCTCAAGGCCTGAAGCAGACTGCCAACCTCCATTCCATTAAGAGGACAAAGAAAAGAGGGTGAATGAGAGAACAGAGCGACAGACACAGAGACAAAGCTGTAAGGATGAAAGACAGAAAGGAAGGTACAATTCAAAGTACAGACTATGAATTAGTTATCTTCAGTTAATATGTATTCTTCAACACGATCTCTCAATATGCTAGTACAGGAGTTCAATTCAGAGTGAAAAACACTATCGAAAGGATGAACAAAGAACCAGTGTCTGAAAATGTTATTTGACCATAGTATAAACACTGTAAATCAAATTTTTACTCTCTGTGGTATTATATTGTCATTTTTCAATAATATTGGCAATGTCTTTGTGGGGAAGATCTAAGAGTGATTTCCCAGGGGGACATTTTTATTGCACCCCTCAAAATTAATCAACAGTCCTATAAATGAATAAACAGTAATGTTTCTTGCTTTAAAGCTGTGGTTCTCAAACATTTTCACTCATAGGAAAATTGAACCCATCCTGCTCATAAGAACCATGGTTAATTTCGTGATTCCAGACATTTCAAAAAGAGTACGTCCTTCAATAAGAACAATAGGGCTATCACTAATGATTATTTCGGTAATCAATTAATCTGTTGATTATTCGGACGATTAATCGAGTACTCTGAAAATGATAATACTTTTGTTTTTGTTTTTTGAGATGATTTAAAAATGACTTAAAATACAGACAGTATATAATAAAATGAGGCAACAATAATCGGTTCAAATAAAGTATCGAAAGCAAGTAATCAAATGATTTTATCGAACAAAACTGTGCAGAGGACACTGTTTTTACACTTCACAATGCAATCTAATCCTTGTTTAATATTGACTTGTTTAACATTTAATTCAAATGTCTACTTAATCATTATTATTTGGGCATTTCTGTACGACAGAAATGCTGCAGCCACTGTAATTTCTTGAATATGTGGACATCAAGACATGTAAACTCAGAATGAGGGTTTGAGCTTTTATTTTGAAAGCATATTTAGATATGTATTCTCTGGTGTTGGTGTATGTTTATACATGATTTACCTTACATATCTGATGAAATGGTGCACGTTGCATTTTCAGATGAACGTTATAATAAACCCAAACTCACAGCAATATGCAGAGATGGAGTTTGAGACACTTCACACATGTAAATGATAACTGTTTGTGTGGAGCAGCATTTACTGTGAATGGAGCTGCTCTGAGATGCATGTAAATAATTAAAGCGCATATATTAAGCCTGCATTTCATATATTTATTCAATTGAATCGTCGTGTTTGTTAATTCACACAAGTATTATGCTTTATTATGATTTAAATGGGTTTAATATATCATGCAACCTTAGAAAAAGGTCTAACAATGCATTTCATGGATTCTCGTTTGTGGAATGAACCACTTCCAGGATTTTGCTGGTTACTCAACTTTTTTTTTTAATCGAGTACTCAAATTGAATGAAGGAGCCCTAAAAACAATATTGTGAAAGTGTGTACAGATTCTTCAAAGGTTTTCCTTTTGTCAGCTGAAGTATATCAATAACTTTGCTTTTCTTTTGTGATTTGTTAAATGCTACCAAATAATCTAGTAATCAGACTGATGGCCTTGGTTGGATTAGTTGGTGTAGACCTGCAATAATCCTAGCAATAGGGAAAAATAAGCATGTAAATGAATCTGAATCTTTTCTCAATCAGATTAAAAAATACCTTGCATACCTCTGCAGTGCCGTATGTACAACTTGTATGTTTACATGTTTTACATATCACAATCTTGCATATCGTCGCTGTCGGGCGGAATCCTCGTATCTCCAAAACCGTCATTTTTCAGGAAATGAAAAAAACTGCATATTTTTTGAGTTATTAAATATTTTATCGTTAAAGTTGGTATTATACCATATATTGCTATCATACACTGTTGTGTACCAACATTAAGACAACATTTCCCCAAAATCATGTTTTATCGGAGATACGAGGTTTTATGACTTGGGAGCAGGGAGATACGAGATTACGCCGTCATTGATAAGAATGGTACAGACACAGACTTCGCTGCTGCCAGCAGTTCATCAAAGTCTGCGGTCGCGTTGAGCCTTTTGACAAGAGAAAAGGCTTCAATAGTTAACCAAAGCTAACGACTGTGGTTACATACATCTTCTTAAACTCTATTTTAAAGGTTTAAGAGCTATGATGCAATACAAAAAAACTGAGTCCGTCTTTTTTCCCCTTAATTCTTCCAGAACAGCTTATACTACTGTTTCAGCTATTAACATAGTTACGTTTTGTATGTAATGCCAAAGTGGTTATATTTCGTTTCGTTTTCTTATTAAGTTAATTTAGAAAAACTTTTGGAGCATTTTTTTGTTCGTTAAATATCAGTTTGTTTTTGTTTTTTTACGAACAGCGGCCAGCGGAAGACTTTGCCTTTTAAATCATTACGACTTGCATAAAATAAAATCTATAGATCTAAAACAGTTAAAGTAGCTATAGAACAATTTTAGTTTAATTTTAGCTGGGGGAAAAAGCGAGCAAGAGAAGACGATTGAGAGAGAGTTTTCGTGTGTGCGTGCACCGTAAAATAAAAAGGGAATTATGTTTTATCCAGCATATGTGATTTTTAAATCGCAGATTAAGAAATGTGAATTACTTCAACTTCAGAAAAACACAGAATTCCCTCAACTTGCCTAGTCACCTGAATAGTTTATTATTGAACAATTTTGCTGATTTATTAAGAGTTTGTGAGTTCCCAGCATGCATTGCAGCATGAATTCATTATGTAGTTATTGTTATAGAATTATTGTTTACTTCAGTTTTGTTCTTAAAATGATAGTTTACCTAAAAATGACAAATGTAATCATTTACTCACCCTTGTATTGTGACAAACCTCTATACATTTCCTTGTGCAGTACACAAAAGATGATATTTCTTTTGACAGAATTTACATTTTTGGAAGAGAAGAGCCAGGATAATTTTTATGTAACTACGCCTAGATTTGAATGAAAGAAGAAAGTCATATACCCTTTAAGGTTAGTTCACCCTAAAATGAAAATTACTCCATGATTTACTCACCCTAAAGGCATCCTAGGTGTATATGACTTTCTTCTTTCAGTGAAATCCAATCGTAGTTACATAAAATTTATCCTGGCTCTTCCAAACTTTATAATGGCAGTGGGCGGGTGTTTCTGTTCAACAATCCATAATATAAAGTGCATAATAAAAAGTTCTCTACACGGCATCCGGGGGGTGAATAAAGGCCTCAGTGCTTCCCACACATAGACTTTACAATGGCCACCCAATTATATTTGGTGACACATTTTTGTACTATTTTTATCCTCTTACACTTTTTTTTTATCCGCCCGATATAATGAAACTAGCCGCGATCGATTAACTAGTGGAAAATCGCCTCTCGCCCTACGCTTTTCAGCGGCCAGCGGAAGACTTTGCCTTTTAAATCATTACGACTTGCATAAAATAAAATCTATAGATCTAAAACAGTTAAAGTAGCTATAGAACAATTTTAGTTTAAACATGAAACCTAGATAAATGTGCGCTATTATGTGAATATTGTTTTTGAAGAGGAGAAGCTGAAATCGCTTTGCAGGACATGAGGAGTCAGCGCGATCACATTTTTCAGCGAATAGGCTACATGCCTCACAAACATGACAAATAAATAAATAAATAAATAAATAAATAGAAAGCTTTAAATTATTACTTAACGAAATAAAACAAATCAGAAAAAAAACGCTTTCATTATGTAATCCGGCAAGATGCTTTCCTTCAAAAGTTGCGTCCAAAGAAGAGATTGCGAGTCAGGGTCTTTGCGACATTATCTCAGAATACACTAGTTTATTAATGGATCATTCAAATAGCTCCTTACTGTTTCCACCGACACATTCAATGCTAATTCTTTTTGCCGGTGCTTTGTGACAAGAAGATGGAAGGGGACATATGCCCCGACGCTCCAGCGGAGTGAAGAAAAGGTGGAGATACCAGCTCTTCTCAGACAGTTGAAGTGTTCAAATGAGTTAAGAGATTTGCTCTCAAGCTATTTTCAACACTTTAGATTGGTTAATAATTTGTAAAAATTACAGATCCACGTGGGCACTGACCAATAGCATCGATTTGTGAAAAAATATGAAATTTACAAAATTTGGACATACGAGGTTTCCGCCCGACAGCGACGATATATATGTTTACATCTTACAAGTTGGACTGAATATTTACAAAAATATTTGCTAAAAATGTTTTTTTTCTGACATATATACAGTATAAGCTTTCTTTTTCGATATTTCATTAAGGCAAAAATGACAATTACACCCACAGTAGCTTCAGTGACGTTATCGCAGGGGGTTTCTCCAGTTCTGAGCACAGAATACATGTAATGCACATTTAAATGCATATATGAATCAGACTGCAAATTTTAGGATTCAAATTAACAGTACTTTCTAAAAAAATGTATCAGATTGGATTCTTTCGGCCTGACGAACTTTAGTGAATTTAAACATACATGCCATTTTAGTTCTGCAAAAACACTGCAGCTTTTCCTTTTTGTGAGATATAGTCCTTCATGTCATTAGGATGTTTTCCAGGCGTGTCCTTTACACCAAAGTCAAACACATACCCATAGATTAGCTGCATTTCTCATTCAAGCCTCTCACAAAGTCATAGAAAATTCTCTATACTCTTTTCTTACCTCCTCTGGCAGCATTAGCCTGAAGTTGATAGAGCGTTAAAAATGTCACTATAGCACAGCCGACAGTGAAGTCAAGAGTGTGTGTGTGTATGTGTGTGTGAGAAAGACACAGAAGATGTTTGACACTGCAGGGGGATCACTGATGGCCATTTTCAGCCTGTCAATCTCACAAAGCCACACACATACACACACTTCACCAAACAAAAGCTTGACAGCCCATGCTTCCCGTACATGTGCAGTGTCTCAGAACTTAAATATGATTGGGGGTCTGTGATTTTAGGGCTCAGAGTCTTTCGGTAATTGCTTTGCTGTAAGGGCCAGTTGATTACAGGAAAAAAATCTTGTTGAGCCGCGTTTGCTGAACAACTAATCTGCATAAATCACTTTCTCTTTACTGATGGCCTGAAGTGTCACATGGAAAGTAATCTTTGATGTGCCTTCAGCTACGAAGCTGGGGGAAAAAGCGAGCAAGAGAAGACGATTGAGAGAGAGTTTTCGTGTGTGCGTGCACCGTAAAATAAAAAGGGAATTATGTTTTATCCAGCATATGTGATTTTTGAGTCGCAGATTAAGAAATGTGAATTACTTCAACTTCAGAAAAACACAGAATTCCCTCAACTTGCCTAGTCACCTGAATAGTTTATTATTGAACAATTTTGCTGATTTATTAAGAGTTTGTGAGTTCCCAGCATGCATTGCAGCATGAATTCATTATGTAGTTATTGTTATAGAATTATTGTTTACTTCAATTTTGTTCTTAAAATGATAGTTTACCTAAAAATGACAAATGTAATCATTTACTCACCCTTGTATTGTGACAAACCTCTATACATTTCCTTGTGCAGTACACAAAAGATGATATTTCTTTTGACAGAATTTACATTTTTGGAAGAGAAGAGCCAGGATAATTTTTATGTAACTACGACTAGATTTGAATGAAAGAAGAAAGTCATATACCCTTTAAGGTTAGTTCACCCTAAAATGAAAATTACCCCATGATTTACTCACCCTAAAGGCATCCTAGGTGTATATGACTTTCTTCTTTCAGTCAAATCCAATCGTAGTTACATAAAAATTATCCTGGCTCTTCCAAACTTTATAATGGCAGTGGGCGGGTGTTTCTGTTCAACAATCCATAATATAAAGTGCATAATAAAAAGTTCTCTACACGGCATCCGGGGGGTGAATAAAGGCCTCAGTGCTTCCCACACATAGACTTTACAATGGCCACCCAATTATATTTGGTGACACATTTTTGTACTATTTTTATCCTCTTACACTTTTTTTTTATCCGCCCGATATAATGAAACTAGCCGCGATCGATTAACTAGTGGAAAATCGCCTCTCGCCCTACGCTTTTCGTAGACTCCACAGACAATCTCCAGAATGAAGCCAGTGTTTGCCATACGTTGATTTTATTTGTAGCGAGCTGCCACAATATCCACATCGACTGCCACAAATACACACCGTCCGCTGCCATCAGCGCGTGCATCTCACACATGCAAGTGCAACTTTAGCACAATATTTAGCAATTTTCAGACCCTTTTTGCGGCTTTTTCCTACAACAGGTACATACTGAAAAACCTAGCTATCGTTTAGTTGGAAGATGTAGCCAGTACTGCGCCACGTTCGCGAGGTCTGACTTTCCAGGCGCAGTATCTCCTCTCTCTACGTCTATTCTGAGCAGTGAATGGCAGAGAATGGCATTTGGCCATAAAGCTCTTTTCATACTGAAAGTGGAAAGCGCTGCGCTATGAAATCCATTCATTTCAATGGCTTGCGTGGTGCGAGGACGGTGGGTTGCTGCGTCCACCAAATATGAATATAATTTGTCTGTTAATATGCTCATAGTTTGTTACTCAGATGCAGACAGTGCGCTGAATGAGACAAAACAGTAATATAGCCAAAACCACCACATACAGTCACTTTTTAGTTAGTTAGATGTATATTGATTTTATAAGACGATGTTGCGATTATAAATCAGGAGTATTAAGGAGTATAGTGTGAGTGATTCCTGGTTGACATGTATTATTAATGGGTTGTGTTTACTATTTATACTTGTTTTATGTATGACAGCAGAAAAACATGCTTTGACAGCTTTATTGGGCGTTCAGTTGTATTACAGTATGTGACAGTTCATAGAGTAGAACAGATCTGAAGTGCCCAAACTCATCTGAATGCAAACTTGATGCGATGACGTCATATATATGCAAATTAATATGTGACGTCACCTGCCGCCACAAGCATCAGAAAATCCTGTGGGAAACACTTGGCCTCTTGTAGCGTTTTTGTAAGAAAAAGATCCATATTTAAAACGTAATAATCACTTTTCTCTAGCTTGCGCTAACTGCTGTACACGGAAACCATTCCATGTGAATGATGTAGGATGTATGCGTTGCGTTGATAATGGATATTTTTCTTACAAAAATGCATCGATTCGCTTAGAGGCCTTTATTCAGCCCCTGGAGCCATGTGAGGCACTTATTATTATGGATGGATGCGACTTCTTTTCGACTGAAAGAAGAAAGTCATATACACCAAAGATGCCTTGAGGGTGAGTAAATAATGGGCTTATTTAGATTTTTGGGTGAACTAAACTTTTAACTAGTTATTTGTTTTACGGCGATGTTAATATAGTCCATCTTTTTTTTAACATTTATTGATTGCAGTGTTGCACTATTTACATGTAATGGAGTAACGTAATTTAACGTAATTTAATCACAAAATAAATGTAACTGTAATTACAGTTACTGAGACACCAATGTTTCAGGAGTTTAGGACACAGAATAGGACACATGCTCTCTCAATATATATTTTTCCAAGGGATTGTTAATTGCCAGTGTTTCCTGTCATAGCTATGTAATAGTTTGATTTCAAAAACAGTATCATAGCTATTCAACTATACTTGTTGTGATTTTTAATCAGAATGTAACCTCAGAATTATCTTAGAGTAAAAAGAGGCAATAAAGTTTGATTTTGTGGTGACTGTGCTTTAAAATTACTTTTTATAATCTTAATTTAAGTAATGAAGGATTTTGAAGTCTGACGGTATTCAGTGTTAAGTACTGTAAGGTTAACTCTAAATGTTTAAAAATGAATAACATTTATTAGAAATTTAGAAAATAATCAAATGTAATCAGTTACATTAATTTTATAAAGTTACTCTACTTATTACATTTCAAAATATAGGGTAACTTGTGATCTGTAGCCTATTACATTTCTCAAGTAACCCTCCCAACACTGGTTGATTGTCATGAAACGTTTTTGTGATAATTGTTGAGGCCATTGTTATCTATACAAAACTACTGCATATACAGTAATATCTTTGCTTTGCAAAATGTCTTCTTCTGGCACAAGTATTCGCATTAATTTTGTATGAATAAAATATAGGCAAATACAAATCTCAAAAAAGCTGCTAATGTACAATTTGTTGAACAAGAAGCCTTTAGTTGTTTTGACAAGAACGCACTGGCTGAATGAGGCTTTTAGTGAGCAAGAAAATTCAAATTTCCTGAATAAAAGTAGTATAATTCAGTTACTAAGAATCTTTGGTATTAAAATAAAACCTCAATGTCATTGGTGTTCTTGATTCTACCAATTTATAAGTGTTAGTTTTTACTGGTGTTTCCATAAAGTACACTTAAATAAATAACTGAAATGAGAGCGGGTACTCCCTCTCTTTTATAGTAAAAGAGAGGGAGAGAGAGACAGAACAATCAGGTAGTGAAACAGTAATTTGTCATGCCCTATGTTTGAGACCTACGCCACCCATGTGACTGTCTTAACTACATCCCTTACGTAAACAACATTACCGCAAATAGGCACACAGGAGGAAATGGAAGTCCTCTGGTCCAGATGATATCATTACACTGAGTGTTCACTGTCAATTAACATCATGTTTATAAAGAACCTTGTTATGCAACTCGACACATCTTGATTGTTGTTTTGATGTTGATGTGCATTCAGATAAGCTATCCGGGCTCGTCACTTTTGGTTTGCCAGCTACTGTGTGCAGGTTTAAAACATCTATTGTTCTATTGTTATATTATAATCAACACAAAACCAAGAATAAGTTCCACCTGTATTATAATACACTCAATATTTCTGACATTATCATTAATATGTTTACACAATAGTCAGGTCCGTTTATTGAATTAAATTGGCCAAGCAGCGTTTTAAGAGTTTACAAGTGTGCTGAGAGTGAGAAATGGAAAAGTGATTACAGAATGTTTTGAGTGGAGAGTGAAAATCACATAAACTATTCCAGACTGACTTTCGACAAGCACAAGCTTGATGGTTTTGCCTTATTTTGAAGCTATTTTTGTTTACAAAGAAGAAATATACCATCTAACTTTTTTTTTTTTTACCATAAAGTTAGTCAATATCTACTTCTTCATTAATGGTTGTACAAATCAATATCACACTCACAAACATGTTTTTCTGACTGTCAGCACATGTGAAGCATATTCATTTTAAAAGAGTTTTAATTTGACAGTCATAATATTTTTTTATAATTTAATAAGTCATAATTTATGTTTTACAGATTTAACAAAGGAAAATCTTCCCTAGAACCAAGTACTCCTTAGGGTAAGTGTAGCATGGTTGAAAATCACTGCACTAAGACATGCACGCACGCACACGCGTCAAGCATCGCAACATCCGCAGGTGAAAGAAATACTTCTTATTGTTTGCCAGATGCTCTTATTTCTGTTCTTTGTATCTAACAAACCAAGTGCTCAGACTGACAAACACAAAGCTAATATAGTTCAGACCTTGTCTTAGTGTATTAGCTCGTGGATGGTTAAAATAGCCGTTCCAAAGCCCACTTAGCGGCGCAGAAGTGACGCACTGAGTCTAATTGATTGGTGACTGTCTTCCGTGAAATACTGAATTAATACAAAACGGAACTCTTAGCACGGATTTACGAAAGGCGTACTTGAGGCTTCATACAGGCCAAATGAAGTCACATGCTGCTTCTTACTAAACATTTAGCGTCTTACCGTAGAAATACATGACAATCTCTCAAACAACACGTATAACGTTAGACCCAAATTACAGGCAGTAAGCTCCCTATCTAGTCAGCATCAATTCAAGCGCGCTTTCGATGGCCAAAAACGCTATCTAGGTAGACAGCTCTCTAGATGTAGGGAACAAGCAACTGTTATGAAGCAGAGCAGCACTCACATCTCTGAATTTGTCCCATCTCCCGGTCAACCATTTGTCGTCCAAAAAATTGCCGTTGTCGTTGCGGGCAGAAGCTCCGGCGATCAGCAGCGCGCACACACCGACCAGCACAAGCATCTGCATCGAGATAGAGAGGAAATCAACACCCTGATAAACACAGCGACATAAAATGCCGAATAACCGTTACAATATTCCCTTATGCGTCACCTTCAAGAGGAGAATGTAAGCGCTGTCATTGACTGAAGAGCTCCGTGCGAAGGCTCAACTGATCTTCACCAACCTCTCTCTCTCTCTCTCTCTCTCTCTCTCTCTCTCTCTCTCTCTCTCTCTCTCCAGATAAAGCGTATGCTAGAGAAGGCGGACGTGGGCGCGTGCGCTGTCTTTCCATTTAACATCGAGTCTAATTATTTAGACTCTTTAAAATACACTTTACACTTTACAATAATAATGTCATTTATTAACATTAGTTAACTAACATGAACAAACAGTGAACAATAGCTTTATTACACTATTTATTAATATTTGTTAATGTTAGTTAATAAAAACGCTTAGGAAAATTAACCATGGTTTTATTGTAGTAAAAGTGTAGTAATCATCTCTTTTTGGCACATTGTTTACCATTTGTATAACCATAGTTTTACTACGAATAGGCCTACCATGCAACTATAGTTAGTGTAGCAAGACCATTGGTTAAAATGGTTTAACTATAGTAACCATGTTTTTTTTTTTTTTTGGTTTCATTTTTAGTAAAACCATGGTAAATTTTCACACACACAGTTCACAGTGCATCAACTAATGTCAACAAACACATCTTGTGATGTTAATAATGCTTTAGTAAATGCTGCCTGAAGTTAACATGAACTAAGATTAGTAGATGCTGTATTCTTAGTTCATGTTAACTAACTAATGTTAACTCATAAACCTTATTGCAAAGTGTTACCATTTTTTATTTTTATGGGTTATACATAGCCTACATCTGAATGAGAACTATTACAAATGTAAATGATGAAATAAATATAAATGTTCAACTTAAGTCAACGTATTAAACTACAAATGTGCCTAAACATCTTACTAAAAAAAAGGTCAACAAATCAAACTCTTTACAGTGCATTAACTAATGTTAACAAACACAACTTGTCATTTTAATAGTGCTGTCAAATGATTAATTGCATCCAAAATAAGTTTTTGTTTACATAATATATGTTTGTGCATTTATTATATAAATGTTATTATAGTAATATAGTTATATTTATATTTATATAACCAGTACACACACACACACACACACACACACACACACACACACACACACACACACACACACATAAACAAAACCTTTTATTTTGTTGTGAATAATTATGATGAATTGTTTGACAGCACTAGATTTTAATAATGCATTAGTAAATGCTGAATTTAGGAGATATAAGAAATTAAGATATTTCATTTTTGAAGTCAGTTCCTACATATACTGTATATAAACACATACCTTAGATAAAAGTCTTACAAAAATGGCTATTGACCTTAAATATATTGGCAGTGACAAAAAACATACAGTTCATTTAACATCTTTTTTTGTGATCTTGGATATTTTGCATTATTTGGTCTTATATAGCAGCTTATGAATTAAAAGGGGGCCAATTCTTAAAATTAAATCTTCGGAACATACATGAAGATTTTTTATTTTAATTAAATCTGAGAGCTTTCTGACCCTGCATAGACAGCAATGCAACTGACATGTTCAAGGCCCAGAAAGGTAGTAAGGACATCAACAAAATAGTCCATGTGTCATCAGTGGTTCAACCTTAATTTTATGAAGCTATAAAAGAATACCTTTTGTGTGCAAAAAATAAATAAATAACTTTATCCAACAACAATGCGTGTTGGATAAAGAAAGAAAAGAAATTGTTGAATTAAGTCATAAAGTTATTTTAGGTCATTATTATTTTAGTTTATTTATTTATTTATTTTTTTATTTTTTTTGCACACAAAAAGCTTTGTAGCTTCATAAAATTAAGGTTGAACCACTGATGTCACACTATTTTAATGATGTCCGAACAACCTTTCTGGACCTTGAATGTGTCGGTTGGATTGCTTATTATACAGGGTCAGAAAGCTCTCAGATTTCATCAAAAATATCTTACTTTGTATTCCAAAGATGAACTAAAATTATATGGGTTTGGAACGACATGAGGGCGAGTAATTAATAAGAGATTTTATTTTTTTTGGCTTGAGTCACAATTGAGCTCAAAGTTCATAAATTATACCCCAACAACAAACAGTAGCAGGGATCACATGAAAAAAAAAAAGTCAATTTGGATGAAAGTGCCTGCAAGATACATAATGTTATATACTTTTTTTTTTTAAAGTCACTAATACCATTTGCCATTGTTTTTATGCTCTCACACCTTTGGATGCTCATCCTGAGGTATATTAGCTCCATGTTATACTCAGATCCACCCCTGGCATTTTTCACCCACACCTGTGCCCTGTCTGCCATCACAGAGTCTCACTCAGCAGTTGCTAAAACCAAATTCTTACTTACTCTGTCTGTTTTTGGAGCGACATGTTAAAAGCTTGCTTCACATTTTCTTTAGCTTTAATCCCTTAGCATTTCTTACTGGATTTTTTTTTATATAGAAGAAATAGAAATTAGTCCTTACTACTAATATAACTTTTTGTGGTTAAGATTGCAAATTAATAAGAAGCATGTTGATTTATCTGTCAGTGTTTTTAAAATTTCAGTAAATAACACAAAGTTTATTTTATATCGTTTATTATTGTCACTGTTGTTTTAGTCATAATTTTTTAAAATCCTTTTCTTTTTTTCCTCTTAATTTTATTTTATTTTTTTCTGTACAGCAGCTCTGGAAAAATACAAATCAAAATTGTCAAAATCAAAACTTTCGATCGATCTAAAATGTATTTATTTTTACCCTTGATTAGTATCAAGTTAAAACTCCTTTTATGGATCCTAAATCAATCTAAAAAAGGTTAAAACACTTATACAGACATTCACACAGCATACAGTCTTACATTTTCATAAATCAGCATAGTTTTAGAATTAAAAAGAAAGGTTCTTTATTGGCACTGATGGTTCCATCAAGAACCCTGAACATCCATGGAACCTTTCAAATGAAGTAAAGGTTCTTTATAGTCAAAACAGGCTCTTTAGATTTTTAAAATGTCCTTCAAAATGTTATTTAAATAACTGTTCACCGGAAGGTTCTTTGGGGAACCAAAAATGGTTCTTCTATGGCATCACTGAAAAAACTCTCTTTTGGAACCTTCATTTTTAAGAATTTACAATAAGCCTTGACTTAACATACATTCACACTCGTCAAACACAGTCTCTCCTCAGTTTCAGTGCTTAGGCCTGTTTCACACATACAACGTCTGTCGTGTGACCAACATTTCATCACCCATATTAACAGGTTACAGCATTCCCACTGAGTGGCGTTGCGCCTTAGAAGCCTCCCTGGTGTGCCACTGAACATAGCTTCTTGCCTAACTTATCTATTTATTAACAAAAACTTTGCAATATAGGCTTTTATGAAGAAACCAAATAATAGACCAAACTACTTGCCCACTGTATGAAAGAAAAAAAAAAAAAAAACACTGCTTTTAGATGCAAGCTGTTTTTTAAACTTCATATTGAGGTTGGGTTTTGTGTACAGTTCAGTAATTGTCATTTGGATGTAAAAGTGATTTTGAAGTTATTTCAGTAAATCTGTAATAACTATAAATGAAAAAAAAAAAATAGGAAATAGAATTTATGACAAATTCATAGGACTATAAACAGAAATAGTAACCATGTTAAATTACATTACATTACATTACATTACATTTACATTTACATTTACATTACATTACAGTAGTGCATGTTAAATTACATTACATTTCACTTACCACATAAACAGAGTTAAGAAGACTGACGACGATGGCAATTGATTTGCGGATCCTGAGCACCACTGACAACTATAAAATGTGTAACTGACATTCTAGTAGACACAAAGCTTGTGTGATCACGAAATCTCAAAAGTGAAAGTAAAAACTGATTGTGCATTCAGAAGACATTTTAATGGCCAGCATGTTAATAGTGGCTCCCTGATGCCCACAAATTATATATAGTATAATTACCCAACGATATAACTGCGAGAGAAAGTATTGAAATATATATTTCCTCCCATCTCGTATTTATTCTGTTTCAGGCCTGGTTCTACTGGGGTGCTAGACTAAATCAATAGCACCCTCAGTTAAATTTGTAATAATTGCAGATTTAGCAAACAGTGTGCGTTATGGTTTGCGCTCTGGAGGTATCTGTTTCAACGTGTTTTTGCTGCGTTGAGCAATGTAGCAATCACAGAAATATCTCTTGATTTCTTGAATCACAGGCGTTTAAGTTATAAGAAAACGTTATTGTGTTCAGCACGAATCATCTCATTATAAAAAAGTAGACGTGATGTAAATAAGAGAGATACGAACTTCACTGATTATAATGTATCCTCATGTGACCGCGATGAATAAGATGAGTGACAGCTTTTTAGAGATTATAAACGGACGCTATATACATACATACATACATACACACTGTATGTGTATATATATATATATATATATATATATATATATATATATACACAGTGGGTACAGAAAGTATTCAGACCACCTTAATTTTTTCACTCTTTGTTATATTGCGTCCTGTCCCTGCATCTGAAAAACACCCCCACAGAATGATGCTGCCACCACCATGCTTCACTGTTGGGACTGTATTGGACAGGTGATGAGCAGTGCCTGGTTTTCTCCACACATACCGCTTAGAATTAAGGCCAAAAAGTTCTATCTTGGTCTCATCAGACCAGAGAATCTTATTTCTCACCATCTTGGAGTCCTCCATGCGGGCTTTCATGTGGCTTGCACTGAGGAGAGGCCTCCGTCGGGCCACTCTGCCATAAAGCCCCGACTGGTGGAGGGCTGCAGTGATGGTTGACTTTCTACAACTTTCTCCCATCTACCGACTGCATCTCTGGAGCTCAGCCACAGTGATCTTTGGGTTCTTCTTTACCTCTCTCACCAAGGCTCTTCTCCCCCGATAGCTCAGTTTGGCCGGACGGCCAGCTCTAGGAAGGGTTCTGGTCGTCCCAAACGTCTTCCATTTAAGGATTATGGAGGCCACTGTGCTCTTAGGAACCTGAAGTGCAGCAGAAATTTTTTTGTAACCTTGGCCAGATCTGTGCCTTGCCACAATTCTGTCTCTGAGCTCTTCAGGCAGTTCCTTTGACCTCATGATTCTCATTTGCTCTGACATGCACTGTGAGCTGTAAGGTCTTATATAGACAGGTGTGTGGCTTTCCTAATCAAGTCCAGTCAGTATAATAAAACACAGCTGGACTCAAATGAAGGTGTAGAATCATCTCAAGGATGATCAGAAGAAATGGACAGCACCTGAGTTAAATATATGAGTGTCACAGCAAAGGGTCTGACGACCATGTGATATTTCAGTTTTTCTTTTTTAATAAATCTGCAAAAATGTCAACAATTCTGTGTTTTTCTGTTACTCAATATGGGGTGCTGTGTGTACATTAATGAGGAAAAAAAATGAACTTAAATGATTTTAGCAAATGGCTGCAATATAACAAAGAGTGAAAAATTTAAGGGGGTCTGAATACTTTCCGTACCCACTGTGTGTGTATATATATACACACTACCGGTCAAAAGTTTGGACACACCTTCTCATTTAATGGTTTTTAAAGAAGTCTCTTATGCTCATCAAGGCTGCATTTATTTGATCAAAAATACAGAAAAAAAAGTAATATTGCAAAATGTTATTACAATATAAAATAATGTTTTTTTATTTTAATATACTTTACAATATATTAATATTATATTATTCCTTTGATGCAAAGCTGAATTTTCATCAGTTGTTACTCCAGTCTTATGTGGTCCTTCAGAAATCATTCTAATATGCTGATTTATTAATAGAATTATCAATGTTGGAAACAGTTGTGCTGTCAAATATATATATATTTTTTGCTACCTGTGATTCTTTTTTTCAGGATTCTTTGAATAACAAGTTAAAAAGAACAGCATTTATTTAAAATAGAAATCTTTTCTCACAGTGTAAATCTAGGCTATCACTTTTTAATAATTTAACACATCCTTGGTGAATAAAAATATTAATTTCTTTCAAAAAAAGAAAGAATTAAATTTTACTGACCCCAAACTTTTGAACAGTGGTGTATATTGTTTAAAAAACCTTTCTATTTTAAATAAATGCTGTTCTTTTTTCATTTCAGGATCAAAAAAATCACGAAAAAAAAAAAAGAAATTAATTTATTAAATTTAATTACAGATATAAATTAACTTTCAATGTATAGAAAAACATTGATTTACATCATACATTTTTCTTGACCTGCGACCTCCATTGTATGAACAAATAAACTGAGAAATTTCTCTAAATATAATATTTTATGTTATACAGAGGAAAGAAATGCAGCAAATTTTCTATATTCTTAGAATCTGTTATCAGGGCCTGAGTTGAGTTTATTGGGCTAGTAAAAATGAATTAGTAATAGTGGACAAAGAAAGTACTCCAGCTTGTAAGAAATTAAGGCACATCTAACTAAGACCAATAAAATATTTAAAGCAGTAAAAATGGTCTAAGAGCTAGTGGGTCACCTAAATCCATGAGGGAGAATGATGTGGGACTAGCTTTTAATGTTTGACCAAACTATTTTTCTTAGAGAAGGAAAAACAAAGGCCATGTATAGCACCCTCTGCTGTTTAAAAGCCAAGTCCAAAACTACATAATGACTTGGCATGTTTTTTGAGTGACAGAGGTATAATAGGACAATAATGCTTTGTATAATATTTCCGTGCCAACATATTTGCAGGAAAACATAATGTAATTGACAATAAAAACTAAATAATTATTAAAATGCATTGCTGATTTGCACAAACACACACACTCTGGACAAAAGACAAGTGTTCTGGTCACGTGTGTTCTGTATTATTTAAAGCATGATTAAAAATGCAGTACTGGGCTTGAGATGTAGCAAAGAGTGATTTCCTTCTTACGCACACACGCACACACGCACACATACACAAAACACCTCAGCTTTCACTCTCTCTTACCACCTATACACACGTGTATGCTGGCAGGTGGGAAAGGGAGGTACGTTTTCTCAAGTTTTTTTTGAGACGAGTTTTCAGGGGAAGTGACTTATTTCATATCAGTTTTTTTGCAGAATTTGACCTCTTTCGCTTGCCTTTGAAAATATGGGATTTAAAAAAAAAAACTTGTCAATGTATGCATACCTATATTTCCTTTAAAAAAGGATCTGAAAGTGTGAACAGATGGTTCAGCAGATGAATCAAAAGAGGAAGTCTGCAAACACACCTTACAAACAGGCCTGCAAAACTTATCTTTGCAGTACTTGCAGTGGTTTGCAATTTGTACAACGCATTATTAAAAGAATAGTTCACCCCAAAATGAAAATTTGCTATAAATGTACGCACCTTCACCCCTCCAAGATGTAAATCTTACATCTTCAACATGATTTTGCAGAAATGTAGTATTACATCACTTGCTCACCAATGGATTGCAGTGAGGATGCCATCAAATGTGACTGCAAATAACTGATAAATGTATCACAATGATTTACAAGTAGTCCACAAGAATCCAGTTCATTAATTAATATCTTGTAAGTGATATCCTTCATTAAGGCATTTTAAATTTTAACCGTTGCTTCTGGATAAAACATGACACAATAATCCATTATAATGCTTCCTCCAGTGAAATAGTCCATTCCGTTGACCTCTCATATCAAAACTATCATTTTGCATTTAGTATTAGTATTTATTAAGAATCATTTTGGACTGTTTGGTGTTTTAAATAGTGCTGATCTGTGCACATTTCTGATTCCTGATTTCGATATCTTTCACTGGAGAAAGCAATATTAAAAAAACATCATAATTTGTTTATAACCAAAAAAAAGTCTTTTATTAGCTGTTCTGACAGTACCTATTCACTGCAGAGGACTGATTAGAGAGCAAGTGAGGTAATATTACATTTCTTCAAATCTGTTCTGATGAAGAAACAAATTCATTTACACTATCAGTCAAAAGTATTTGTTTTTAATGAGTTTTTAATGTTTTTTAAAGAAGTCTCTTCTGCTTACCAAGCCTGCATTTATTTGACCCATAGTACAGCAAAAACTGTAAAATTTTGAAATATTTTTACTATTTAAAATAACTGTTTCCATTTTTAATAAATTTAAAAATGTATTCCTGTGATTTTATAGCTGAATTTTTAGCATCATTACTCCACTCACACAATCGTTCAGAAATATTTTGATTTGCTGTTTAAAAAAAGCTTAAATCCAAACTTTTGGATGATATAGTGTATAATGTTACTAAATCTTTTTATTTCAGATAAATGCTGATCTTTGGATCTTTCTATTCATCAAAGATTGCATTGTAATAACATTCAACCACTTGTTGTGTGAAAAGTTTCCACAAATAACATTCACTTGTACTGTGTGAAAAGTGGAGAGTGTCATTGTATGTTCTTTTCAAATTTAGCTTGTAGAGAGTCTGGGTGTGATCTATGTTGTCTAATTTACATCTGTGGGCGAAGAAATAACATTTACAGTGATGGCAAAATCCCTCTTTTCAGTTTATATACTTTCAGAGCGTCGTTAATTAAAAGGCATTTTTGTTTTGGCATTTCTGCAGCCAGCAGCTAGTTGTTGTTATGGCAACTATTTACAAGCTAATTTGTTTTAACAATTTCAGTAATAATGTTTTAGAATGAAAGTATCAGCAACTTGCAATGACAAAGAAACAGCTTCCTTCTTACTATCAGCCTTCTGAGAATTACAAACGTCATCAGAGACAGTAGCTAGAAGGACATTGAGGATTTTATCCAACAACTAAACTGGGACATATTAACATTTTAATTGACAGGACACAGGGACACACCTCCTGGGACTGGGACATATGAATATATTGAACTATATTGCTATCTACTACTGTATATTAGCATTTCATATACACACGTTGTAAAATACACATAGAAACACACAGTATAAAATGGTAACCAAAAAATGGTGACATCTAAATCAACTGATTTTATTCAAGTCAAAAATATTATTTTATAGGGATGTAACGGTATTGTCAATATCATGGTATCGCCATAGGAATCTCAATATCATCGTGGTCACATGACAATATGAAACGATAGATCTTTAAGGCAAGTGTAGTTTTTAAAATATATTTGAACTTCTAATTTTAACAAAAAAGGTCTTTAAAGTTGTGTTTTGGGCCATTATGCTTTGTCAGATTATCTGTCAAAAGAACTAAAAAGCTTTTGTTAAGCATGTTTTCACAGAAGCTGGAGTTTTCCGTCAAAATAAAAGATTAAAAGTGCAGAATGAATTGCTCACAGCTAGCGGTTTAAATGGGTAACATTACTGCAGTCCAAATTCAAAACATCTCTTTCAAGTGTAGAAATTAGGAAAGAAGTATTGCAATTTCCCTATAGTGTAAAGCAAAAATAATATACCTATGAAATATTATAATTTTCATTTATTTTAAAATGCAGTTGTTTTACAATATATGGCAATTACTGTCATAGGAAACACAATTGTTATTACTATTATTATTATTATTATATTTTCATTTGTTTGGATTCCTAAAACACCAGTGTGAATGTAATTTAGACTGAAGCAGTATACCACAAATAAAAACATGGGTTGGAACTCTTTATTTTGAACACTCAGAGTGCATTAGATAGAATCATTTAACTTTAAAATGTACACAATTTTCATTTTTTTTCCCAAGTCTTCATTAGTCTTTCTTTAATTATTTCACTATATATATATAGTATTGTGGACTTATCTTACATATAATATTGAGATATTTTACATCACAGAATCAACCTAAATACATTATCTTATAACCAGCAAAACCTGTTTTATAAGTTAAATCCCATCATTATTTACTTACACTCGTATCAAGTTACCTTTATTTATATAGCGCTTTATACAACACTGATTGTGTCGAAGCAGCTTTACAGTGTTAAATAGATAGGAAAAAGGTGTGTTGATAATGCAAGAGGACAATAGTAAACATCAGCATAATAGTGAAAGCTAACACCACGTTTCCCGATGATAATCTCCCAGCGGCAACATGTAAAGCGTGAAAAGCAACAGTCCTAGTATGAGCCTTGTGATACGCCATACTGCATTTGTAATCGATATGATTACCTATTCATTCACTGCTACAAATTTATGACGGTCAGATAAGTATGATTTGAACCATGCCAATGTAATTCCATTAATGCCAACATAATTTTCTAGACTATTCAAATAAATGTTGTAGTTGATAGCGTTGAACACAGCGCTAAGATCCAGTAACACTAATAGAGAGATACAACCAGGATTAGATGATAAGAGCAGGTTATTTGTAACTCTGATGAGAGCAGTTTCAGTGCTATGATATGGTCTAAATCCTGACTGGAAATTTTTCTCTAAGAAGAAACATAGTTGTGAGGATACTACCTTTTCTAGTATTTTTTTTTTTTTTTTTACAGAAAAGGGAGATTTGAGATCAATCTGTAATTAACTAATTCATTGCTAGTTTTACTTGACCTTAGTGCTGCGTTTGACACTATAGACCATGATAGAAAGTTAACAGAGTGTGTTAAAAATGTAAAAGACTGGATGACCAATAATTTTCTCCTATTAAATTCAGATAAGACAGAGATATTACTTATCGGACCAAAAATTAATACACAAAATCTCTTGGATTACAATTTGCAACTAGATGGATGTACTACTGCTTCCTCTACAGTCAAAAGTCTGGGTGTTATATTAGACAGCAACTTGTCTTTTGAAAATCATATTTCCCATGTTACAAAAACAGCATTCTTCCATCTTAGAAACATTGCCAAGCTGCGAAACATGTTACCTGTTTCTGATGCAGAAAAGTTAGTTCATGCATTTATGACCTCTAGGCTGGACTATTGTAATGCATTGCTAGGTGGTTGTCCTGCATCTTCAATAAACAAGCTGCAGTTAGTCCAAAATGCAGCTGCTAGAGTCCTTACCAGGTCAAGAAAATATGACCATATTACCCCAATTTTAAAGTCTCTGCACTGGCTTCCTATTAGGTTCCGTATCAACTATAAAATACTACTTCTTACCTATAAGGCCCTAAATGGTTCAGCTCCTGCGTACCTAACTAGTCTTCTACCTCTCTACAATCAATCACGCTCCCTAAGGTCGCAAAACTCAGGACTCTTGGTAGTACCTAGAATAGCAAAGTCCACTAAAGGAGGTAGAGCTTTTTCACATTTGGCTCCCAAACTCTGGAATAGCCTTCCTGATAATGTTCGGGGTTCAGACACACTCTCTCTGTTTAAATCTAGATTAAAGACACATCTTTTTAGCCAAGCATTCACATAACGCATCTCATAATCTTTTACTGCTGTTATATCTGATCAATTGCACATTATGAATCCTTAGCTTTGGTTGAACAAATCCTTTTGCTTGGTTTGAACAGCAGCTACGCTAATTATGTTCCTATTGTTCTCTGTTTCTGCCACGGGATTGACATCCCGTGGTAACTAGGAATAACACAAGCTACAGTCTGGATCAGGAGCACCGAAGAAGAGATGATGATGCCAACCCCTTGGAGGACTTTAGATGATATCAGCCCTGAAACACCATACATCACTACCGAATTTTACTACAGTGATTTGATTGCAACATATAATCATTAATGTTAACATTATACAAATTGTACAAACTTTAATTATTGTACAAATTCTAATTTAACAAACGTTATTGTACAAACTTTAATTTAACAAACTTTAATTATTGTACAAACTTTTAATTTGCTGTTAAGCTGCTTTGAAACGATTTGTTTCGTGAAAAGCGCTATACAAATAAACTTGACTTGACTTGACTTGACTAATTCTCCAGGATGAAGTTGTTTTTTTAATGAGAGGCTTATTACCAGCCAGTTTGAAGGTTTTCAGGGCATATATTAGTGACGATGACGAGTTAGAATCTGTGAAGAAATTCTGCGACTTCTGGAAACATATCTTTTAGTAGCTTAGATGGTACAGGGTCTAACATACATCATTCCAGGTGTTTTTTTTTCTTTCTACAAAACAGAAAAAGGAGGATTTAATGGATTAGGATTTTTTCCATACAGTCTGAAATCATTCATGATGCTCCTTATGAAAATATATGTAGCGCTTTAAATGTCTCAGGTTGGAGCGTCAAACCTGCATCATAGGTGTCATACTTCATTTCTAGTGGTGTCAATCGATTGAAAAACAAATGACTAATTAATCGCACATTTTTCCTGAAATAATCACGATTAATCCTACCTGACATTAAAGTTTTTAATTATACTTTTATACTGCAATAATTTCACATTCATGCTTTAAATTAATGTAGAAACAGCATAAAGAATGTATGTTTTTAATATTTGTTTAATGACATTTTTTTTTATGAAGACAAGTATCACTGATTCCAAAAGATGTCTCTATGATTTTTTTTTATATTTCACCATTGAATATAACCATTCAACATTACTTGATTGAGATACTGAGAGCTATCTCTTTAACATTTATTAGACTAAATTACTTCTAACTTCAAACAAGGGTCATCTTCACATAAATCCATTATAATAAATGTCATATAGGCTAGTTGTGCCCTTCATCAAGAAAATATAAATTAGGCCTATATAAAAATAAAGCCTAAAACTATAGAAAGTTGTTAATTTCCTCTTTTGTTCTTTGATTAACAGACACCACAGCAGATATTTTGGCTCCTTGCTTTAAAAGCTGCTTAAGTTGCTGCGGTTCTGACACTGCTTTATGCGACTCATAAATAATAACACTTACAAGCACTGTTTTAAGGCAGATTTAGCCTAATTGCCTTTCTTTGTAAATTGATGTCTAAACTGACGACATAACTACAACATTGCACACTTGCAGTTTCATTTTTGTTTGAATATGATACAGCGCTTTAATAAAAGTCTATATTAATATGAAAAAAAATCGCCTGCGTTAACGCACTAATTTTGACACCACTATTCATTTCATGTCACTTGAGAGCAGTGTTAATTTCGTTGACGAATAATTTTCGTCATCATTTTCGTCAACGACATTTTTTCCACAGACGAAAACGAAACGATATAGCCTAACGAACTAAAATTATTTTTGAATGACAAAAATCTACTGGCATTTTCGTCAACAAATAAAAACGAGACGAAAATGTTAGAGAGGGATTCAGAAAAATCTGTTGCAGTAGGTTAGATGCGTACAAACCGGCGGGACACAAGCTAATACACTTGCTGCCCATCTTATAAAACGTTCAAAAATGCCAATATGTAGGAGAAGTGCAGACATATGGATATATTTGACGACGCAAGAGAGAACTCAATTCGGTCTTGTTTTCTGAGCGCAGTCACCGAACCATAAGCTACACACAGAAAGCAGGTGTCACACTCTTTCGCGTTGCATGAACTGAGAAATACACACAAAATGATCTCGAGTTGTCCGTTTTGACGAGTAGTCACGTAAACACAGCCGATTACGTCTTAAATTAACGTAAACAGTAGAGAGAAAGTGTATCAGTATTGCATTTATTGCATTCGTGCCTTCGGTTTTAAAGGGTTAGAAGCCACATTTAGTTGTCCGAGTCACTGATGTTAATCAAGCAACAAAAAACAAAAACACACACAAAAAAAAAACAAAAAAAAAAACAGAAAACTCACTGCTCTTGACTGAATCCACCTAGGTAGCCCTAGAGATAAATCTAAATTCATTTATATAAATCAATATGTCTGTTGAAAGAATGAAGAATATGGTAAACAAGTTACTATTAAGAATGCATAATTAGCCTATTGGTATTTCATTAAAAAAGATGTTCTTTATGAGAAGTGGTTTTATTTAATTTTAATATTAAGGCATGTTGTGTATCACCGCAGTTTAATTGTGTGTTTATCATGATAAAACCTTAATATCAACCTATATAATGAGTTTGGAAATTTTAGAGAAATGCTTAATAACTAAACCCATAATGTAACTAAACCCATAAAATTTTAGCCGACTAAATTTACTGTAGATTTAGTCGACCAAAATCTTATGATATTTAGTTGACTAAAATATGACTAAAACTAAATGGCATTTTAGTCAATACACTATGACTAAAACTAAATCAAAATTAACACTGCTTGATAGCTGCATACAGTAATGATTTGCATGAATTTCTGAAACAACCTGAGGGTCAGCAACATCAAAGTTGTGTTTAATTCTTATGAAATGCATGAACTGCTAAAAATGTTATAGTTGCATTGGGGAAAGCTGTCTAGTAAATGCACAAATACAATGTAAGTGAGAGTGAAATAATTGCATAATCATTCCTTTAAAATGAGAAAGAAAGAAAAATACGAGAGGATACGGAGGCAAACCAGAATAAGAGACTTGCAGATAAAATGAGACAGACAAAAGAAAATGGAGCGCATGTGTATAGCCACCAGGCTCAACAGAAAGATTGAAGGCCTGAAGAGAAAGGCATGATGGGCTATCTCAACGCAGAGGGCTTTTTACGCATGACAAGTTTGTCCTTGTGCACCTGCCCACAGAGAGGAATAGAAAGTAAATGAATAAATCTTTAATTAAATCGAGTTTTCAGTGGACATGTTGTGCCTTGGGCACAAATTTGTTTTACGTAAAGTAAAAAGATTTCACACTTACAGGTTACAAGTGAATGTGTGTGTATGTGTGTGTAATCATGCACAAATGGCAAAATGGTTCCATTAAAAGCAATCAAAAAACAAATACGTGTGTACACGGAAACAGGAAGGCGAGAGGTCAGATTAATGAGAGTAAAAGCACAGGACGCCTATGTGTGTTCCTGTGTCCCTCATTGTGTAAACCACATGAAAGGAAAAGAGAATCTTTTAGCAACTTTGCACTTTACTTAACAAGTTATTATCAACACTCATTGTTCTCTAAATGTGTGTGTGTGTGTGTGTGTGTGTGTATGGTTGTTCTCACGCAAAAGAGATTATGGTCACTCCGTGCAGACCTGATATTTTTAGCAGTTTCTTAATGTGAGGCCTAAGAAATGTATTTAAAAAGCATTAAGTAACAGGACGGCAAATGTAGTGTATAATAAGCTACCACTTAGCAAGCATTTGCTCATTTGAGATCAAAGTTCAGTTTGTAATTGTCGCAAAATACACTACTATTCAGAGTTTGGGGTTAGTAAGATTTTTTTTATTTTTTAAAAAGTAATACTTTAGAAAGCAAGGGTGCATTAAAGTGATGGAGACATTTATAAATACATGCAAATAAGTGCTTTGAACTTTCTGTAAAGAATCATGAGAAAATGTATCACAGTTTCCTGAAAAGAAAGGAAAAAAATGAATGAATAAAATATTAGAGAATATAGTCAACAAGAGAACATAATAGTTGAATTTCTAAAAATGACCCTGTTCAAAAGTGTACATGCACTGATTCTTAATACTGTTGTTACTTAAATTACCCGCAGTTGTTTTTTGTTTTTTTTGTTTAGTGCTATCTGTTTATGAGTCCCTTGTTTGTCTTGTTGTTTATGAGTCTTTTGTTTGTCCTGGACAATTAACCTGCCCACTGTTCTTCAGAAAAAATATTTTAGGTCCCACAAATTCTATTTTTTTCCCAGCTTTTTTTGTGCATTTGAACCCTTTCCAACAATGACTATATGATTTTGAGATCCATCTTTTCACACTGAGGACAACTGAGAGACTCGCATGCAACTATTATAGAAGGTTAAAATGCTCCCTGATGCTCCAGAAGGAAAAGTGATGCATTAAGCTGAAGCATCAGTGAGTGTCTGAACCTTAGTTGCGAGTTGAGTTCCTCAGTTGTCCTCAGAGTGAAAAACATCTCAAAATCATTCAGTCAATGTTGGAAAAGGTTAAAACACACACACACACACACACACACACACACACACACATGTTGTATTTCCATGTTTTATGGGGACATTCCATAGGCGTAATAATTTTTATACTGTAAAAAACATTTTCTATCGCCCTACACCTACCCTACACCTAAACCTAGCCCTCACAGGAGACTGTGCATACTTTTATGTCTCACAAATGTCCCCACAAGGTAAAAATGTACTAGTTTTACTATCCCTGTGGGGACATTTGGTCCCCACAACGTGATAAATACCAAGTGCACGCACACACACACACACACACACACACTTAGAATTTGTGGGACCTAAAGGATTTTTCCCACAAGCAGATATATAAAAATGACAACAACAACAACAACTGTGGTTCATTCAGGTATCAACAAAGTAGGCCTATTAAGAACCAAGCGCATGATTTTGAAAAGGGTCATTTTTATAAATTAAACTAATATTTTCTCTTGTAGAATATATGTAAAAGTTTTTTATTTTTTTTTATGTGAAATATCTTATTCAGGTCAGTACTAAATAAAAAATTGCATGTATTTTGTATGATCCCTCTTATTTGCAGATTCTGCAAGGTGTGTGTAAACTTTTGACCTCAACTATATATAAAGTAGTAGCACGACTGTTTTGATGCTGATATTAATATGAATAATATGTTGATAAAAATACGAACACCAAATGAGCATATTAGAACGATTTTTGAAGGATCATGTGACATTGAATACTGGAGTGCTGAAAAGTCAGCTTTACCATGACATGAAATCACATTAAAATGAAAAAAAAAAAAAAAAAAAATAAATAAATAAAATAAAATAAAAGCACAGTTATTCAGATGAAACACTAAATACTAAACATTTAATCCAACAGTGAAATACTCAGCTTGGACAATGACGCTGCTTACTCATCTTGGATATGTATATGTCTCCCTCTGCTGGTTTGCATTGGACAATACAGCGCAGTGCAGTTTTCAAATTTACCTCTGGATGACAGCATTGTATAGCAGCCATAAACCTCACTTAGCTTAATGAGCTTGACATATATTATCAATACAAAGCTGGATACATATATACTCTTCAAATAGTACACCTTTTTCACTTTATGTCTGAGCTCAGTGAAAACAGACCCTCTTAGTCTTATTATTTATGTAGGAGCTGTAACTAGTGGAAGGACATTCAAGTCTCGCACTTTCCAAATGCAATTTTAAAACATTCAGATACCCTCAATTGCCTTGGCTTCACTGGACAATTCTTGTATTAGACTGAGATTCTCAGTAACTGACAACACCAGAATTGTCTAACAAAAATTGTCTAATTTTTCTGGTGCTTTTTGTAGATTTATTTTCTTATTTTTATTGGTTGTAAAGTTATTTTTTAAATCAGTTTTGAAGAATTCAAAATAATGGTTTTAAAGTGGTTTTAAAAGTTCCCTTGGTAGTGTTTAAGTCACATACGCTACCAGTCAAAAGTAAGATTTTTAATGTTTTTTAAAGAAGTCTCTTCTGCTTTTTATTTGATCCAAAGTACAGTAAAAACTTTAAAAATATACATTTGTATTATTATTTAAAATAACTGTTTTCTATTTGAATATATTTTAAAATGTAATTTATTCTTGTGATTTCAAAGCAGCATCATTACTCTATCACATGTTCCTTCAGAAATCATTCTAATATTCTGATTTGCTGCACAAAGTCATTTATTATTACATTGAAAACAGCTTAGACTTTTTTCAGATTTCTTTGATAAATAAAATGTTCAGATGAACAGCAGTTATCTGAAATAAAATATCTGTAAAATTATAAATGTCTTTATCTTTTGATCAATTTAAAGTAAAATGTAAACTGTAATAAAATGTATACTGAATCAAAGCTTTTAAATGGTATAGTGTACATTGTTACAAAACTTTTTATTTTAGATAAATGATGATCTTTAAATCTGTTTATTCATCAAAGAAGTAAAAAAAGTACTCAACTGTTTTAAATATTGATAATAATAATAAAAAATGTTTTTTGAGCAGCAAATCAGCATATTAGAATGATTTTTGAAGGATTATGTGACATCGAAGACTGGAGTAAATTTTAAATATTACAAATATTTTAAAATTTGACTGTTTTGCTGTACTTTGGGGGCTTGGTGAGCAAAAGAGACTTCTTTAAAAAACAAAAATCTAAAAATTGTACTGTTCACAAACTTTTGACTGGTAGTGTATTAATATTTCATATGTAAATATATATGATGCTGCAGGGCATATAACTAAAAATGGTTTGACTTCATAATGAAGTAACCAATAAAATGTCAAAATAAAGAGCAGATCTCATAAAACTTTCAAATGCTCTTGTTTGTAATGTAAGAACACTTGATTATGAGATGTTGTGTAGGCTAGAATGAGTAAAATGACATGATTAGTGATTCATATAAGTCTAGAATTAAGTTCTCTGTATCTTCACTTCACTTACATACAGCTAATAGAGTAATAGTCTGCTAACAGTTGTCAAGCAACATCAAAAGTGAAGTCAAAGTGTGCATCTTGATAGCAAATCTGAAATCACGGGTTTGGTGTTTATCCAACAACAGTGGTGAGGTGAGCAAGCACCGATGATCCTTAGATTGTGTGCATATGTTTTTCTAAATATATGTTTACCCTAAAAATATACACATTGTTAAGAGGATATCAGTTGAGTTGTCCATGAGTATGTGAGAGTCTGATGTGTGAAATGAATACAGGAATAGTAGGTTGATTCTGCTCATTTGTCTCTGCGTCAGTGTGTCCTCCTTTCCCTTTCTTGGGAGAGAACCCTGCTTATGAGAGAGTCTGCTTGTGGGTAAACAGTAACAGTATTTATGAATAGTGACTGAAAAAACTGCTGACAGAAAAAAAAAAGTAGAAAACTGAGCAATAATATAACAAGTGACTTTTTGAGAGTGCGGATATTTAGTATAATAGCACTTGGATGTTTAGCATTTTACATCACTCCACTTTGCAGTGGTGACTTGTTTTATCTATATTGTCAACTACTAAGATATTAGTAACTAATTTGAATATTATAGGAAACTGTTATTGCCAGTGATATATTAAAGGAAAAGAAAAAAATCCTGATAATTTACTCATCCCCATGTCATCCAAGATGTTCATGTCTTTATTTCTTCAGTGGAAAAATGAAGGTTTTTTGAGGAAAACATTTCAGGATTTTTCTCCATATAGCAGACTTCAATGGTGGCCAACAGGTTGAAGGTCCAGCTTCAAAGGACTCTACATGATCCCAGCTGAGGAATAAGTTTCTTATCTAGCGTAACGATTGGTCAAAAAAATAAAAATAAAAATGTTACCACAAATGCTCATGTTTAACCACAAAAGCTGCTTTGGAAAAATGTCTATTGTGAAAACAACCACTTGACCAATCATTATCAAGCATTCCATAAATCATGCTGTTGCTGATTTAAGGTGTATTTATGTCAGGTCATAATTACTGTAAATATCTGATGCCAATACTACTGATGCCAAATATTTTTAATTAATAATTTTAATAGTCAAAACCACAATAAAGTCACAGTCATTATGCAAATACTTTATAAATATACTTTAGTTATTAATTAATAAAGTTGATCTATCTTATTTAGATAATAGTTATCCAACTGTATTGTATTTTTTTTTTCTTTTGTTGCACTTTACAATAAGGTTCATTAGTTAACATTACTTAACTTAAAAATAAAGGTGCTTCACGATGCCATAGAAGAACCATTTTTGTCTAAATGGTTCCATAAAGAACCTTTAACATCTGAAGAACCTTTCTGTTTCACAAAAAGTTCTTTGTGGCAAAAGAAAGTTCTTCAGAAAATAAAAAGGTATAAAGAAATGGCTCTTTGTGGAACCAAAATTGGTTCTTCTATGGCATCGCTGTGAAGAACCTTTTAAAGCACCTTTATTTTTAAGAGTGTACTTTAGTTAACATTGACCAAGTATGAACAATAATTCTACATCATTTATTATTCTTAGTTAATGGTAATTTCAGCATTTACTAATACATTATTAATATAAAAAGTTGTTTGTTAAAAGAACACTCCACTTTTTAAAAAAAAAAAAATAGGCTCGTTTTCCAACTCCCCTAGAGTTAAACAGATGAGTTTTACCATTTTTGAATCCATTCAGCCGATCTCTGGGTCTGTCGGTAGCACTGTTAGCATAGCTTAGAATAAATCACTGAATCTGATTAGACCATTAGCATCTTGTGTAAAAATGACCAAATATTTTCAATATTTTTCCTATTTAAACCTTGACTCTTCTGTAGTTACACTGTGTATTAAGACTGACAGAAAATGAAAAGTTGCAATTTTCCAGGCTGATATGGATAGGAACTATACTCTTATTCTGGTATAATAATCAGGAAACTTTGCTGCCGTACCATGGGCGCAGCAGGTGCAATGATATTACACAGCGCCTGAAAATAGTCCCTGTGCATTAACTAACATTAGTTAATGCACTGTGAACTAACAATGAACAACTGTTTTTTTTATTAATTATCTGTTACTTAATATATGAACTAATATTAACATTAAAATTAACCTCATTTTAAAGTGTTACCACATCAGTTATAGGAGTCATTAGACAGAAATACTATGAGATAAGTACTTCACTAAGTTTGCCGCCAATTTGTGTTTTTCCACATGACATTACAGCAGTTGGGGCCCGCAGAAAGTTTACAAGTTATGATTGCAAGCTTTACGAGGACATGCTTCCTACAAGGGAAATCTCCTAATTATGGTAATTGTGCCATTGCACCAAAAATTAACTAGCAGCGGAGATAAATTTATCTCCTCCTTTGTTTTACATTCTCTGGACCTCAAACTAGACTTTGTACAAGGCTGCTTCTAAATGTGATAACAGGGAAACGTTATCCTCCGTGGTGGCTGTGAATGATTAAGCAGCTTGTGTAAAGCACTCTCTCTCTCTTTGTTTCTCTCTCAGTTTTTTTTTTTTTTGTCCTCATCATTTAATTCTTACATTAACCAAAGTTAATATATTTTATACCGTTTTGTTTATTTGCATTTTTTTAATACACTAATATAATCATATTTTCCCTCTCTACGTTTTTCTTCTTCCTGCACTACACTGTACTCTGCCAGCCACCCCTCCTCTCTCTATCTCTCAGTATCAGTTGGTGATTAAGTATTGATATCAGTCTCAAGTGTCTCATATGATACCAGCCAAGCGACAGTACACACACACACACACACACACACACACACACACACACACGCACACACACAATACTGCCCTAAAATTACAAGTAAATTTAGAATTGTGATTAAATGACAGATAGTAAATTCTGAGTAAAGATTCTGAGTCAGATCTTTGTTTGATTTGGCCACAAGCATGAGAGTACAGGTAGAATTGTGTAGATTAACATTATACTTACTGTTATTTGTAAAAGTGATCAATAAATAATTCTGTGTATGCTATAAGTATGCTGAAGTAAGTTGCCTTCAAGTTCACACAGGTGCTCTAGCAAAGTCACTACGAGTCACATTAACTATTAGATATGTTGCGCAACATGGATGGTGTGACTCATTCTGCTCACTACTTCCCTTTAAGCCTTTAAATGAATAAAAATAAGTTTTAAAAAGGTGACATCAGTTTTATTAAAGTTTGGTGCCACCAGGTTTGTTGTTGTTGTTGTTGAAATAATTTAATACATTTATTCAGCAATGCATTATATTAATCAAACATGTTGTTACAGAAAATGTATTTCAAATAAATGCTGTTTACTTTATCAAATAATCCTAAAACGTACATAGATTTCCACAAACATATTATAAAGCCCAACTTTTTCCAACACTGATAATACGAAATTAGATAATAAGAATGCATACTGAGCACCAAATAAGGACTGTTAAAGCACTGTTTCTCAAAGATCATGCGATACTGAAGATCAGTGTTGGGGGTAACGCAGGTTATGTAATCGGATTACTTTTTTCAAGTAACTAGTAAAATAATGCATTACTTTTTAATTTACAAGAGTTACTTTTTCAAATAAGTAATGCCTGTTTTTTTTTTTTTTCACACATGCAAAACAGATTCAGTATTTTTCTTAAAATTAATAAAAACAGTGAAATGCAACTCAGAATATGACACAAACCTGCAATAATTAAATAGTATCAAAATATCCTTTACAAATACAATTATCCTTTATGTATTTAATCCCATTTTATTAACCAGTGTCTTGGCTGCTGACCTTCGATGATCCAATTCAACCACACTTACGAGCAAAAAATTACTCAAGATGAACTAACATTTGTTGTTCACTTTCAAAATAAAAATTTACAGATATACTCACCCCCTTGTCATCCAAGATGTTCATGTCTTTCTTTCTTCAGTCATAAAGAAATTTGTTTTTGTTTTTTTTTTTGAAGAAAACATTTCAGTGTTTCTCTCCATATAATGGACTTCTATGGTGCCCCCCAGTTTGAACTTCCAAAATGCAGTTTAAATCCAGCTTCAAAGGGCTCTAAATGATCCCAGAACTTTAAAATCATCCTACAACTTTGTTTTACCTTTTCGTAAAGGGCGTTTGATCATCTTTGTAAACACTGAGTTGGTATTTCTGCAGCAATGTAGGATGATTTTGAAGTCCGGGAAGAAAACAAGATGGGAGTTTGTCGATATACCCTAACTGTATTGACCCGGATCACACAGACTACCCATGCGCATCGCAAAGACGAGACGAGATGAGCATTTGAGGTTAAAAAGCATATAAATTGTCAATTTGTTTTGAAAATGACCAATCATTTTGCTAGATAAGACCCTTCTTCCTCTGCTGGGATCGTATAGAGCCCTTTGAAGCTGCATTTAAACTGCATTATGAAAGTTCACACTTGGGGGCACCATACCTATCCATTATATGGAGAGAAATCCTGAAATGTTTTCCTCAAAAAACACAATTTCTTTACGACTGACGAAAGAAGACATGAACATCTTGGATGACAAGGGAGTGAGTACATCATGTGTACATTTTTGTTCTGAAAGTGAACTAATCCTTTAAGAGTGTTGAACTTTTTTCTCATGTGTTCTACTGTATAGATGTAAATTTACTTTTCCTTCAGGCTTTTGGTGTGTTCGTTTGCCAAAAATATAACTTTTTATATTAAAAACAAACAAGTAAGCCCTGCCCAGATTTAAAAAGTAACGCAAAAGTAATGTAACACATTACTTTCCATAAAAAGTAACTAAGTAACATAATTAGTTACTTTTTTAGGGATTAACACAATATTGTAATGCATTACTTGTAAAAGTAACTTTCCCCAACACTGCTGTAGACTAAACTATGGCTGCTGAATATTTAGGTTTAACATTTTAAAATATATTATTTTAAATTGTAATAATATTTTACAGTATATCAAACAAATGCAACCTTATTGAGTAAAAGAGACTTAAGTTACGATCATGTTCCATGAAGATATTTTGTTCATTTCCTACTGTGTGTGTATATATATATATATATACAGGTCCTTCTCAAAAAATTAGCATATTGTGATAAAGTTCATTATTTTCTGTAATGTACTGATAAACATTAGACTTTCATATATTTTAGATTCATTACACACAACTCGAAGTAGTTCAAGCCTTTTATTGTTTTAATATTGATGATTTTGGCATACAGCTCATGAAAACCCAAAATTCCTATCTCAAAAAATTAGCATATCATGAAAAGGTTCTCTAAACGAGCTATTAACCTAATCATCTGAATCAACTAATTAACTCTAATCCTGCAAAAGATTCCTGAGGCTTTTAAAAACTCCCAGCCTGGTTCATTACTCAAAACCGCAATCATGGGTAAGACTGCCGACCTGACTGCTGTCCAGAAGGCCATCATTGACACCCTCAAGCAAGAGGTCTGTGGGATGGAAAAAGTGTGGCAGAAAACGCTGCACAACGAGAAGAGGTGACCGGACCCTGAGGAAGATTGTGGAGAAGGACCGATTCCAGACCTTGGGGGACCTGCGGAAGCAGTGGAATGAGTCTGGAGTAGAAACATCCAGAGCCACCGTGTACAGGCGTGTGCAGGAAATGGGCTACAGGTGCCGCATTCCCCAGGTCAAGCCACTTTTGAACCAGAAACAGCGGCAGAAGCGCCTGACCTGGGCTACAGAGAAGCAGCACTGGACTGTTGCTCAGTGGTCCAAATTTTGCATGTCATTCGGAAATCAAGGTGCCAGAGACTGGGGAGAGGGAAATGCCAAAATGCCTGAAGTCCAGTGTCAAGTACCCACAGTCAGCGATGGTCTGGGGTGCCATGTCAGCTGCTGGTGTTGGTCCACTGTGTTTTATCAAGGGCAGGGTCAATGCAGCTAGCTATCAGGAGATTTTGGAGCACTTCATGCTTCCATCTGCTGAAAAGCTTTATGGAGATGAAGATTTCATTTTTCAGCACGACCTGGCACCTGCTCACAGTGCCAAAACCACTGGTAAATGGTTTACTGACCATGGTATTACTGTGCTCAATTGGCCTGCCAACTCTCCTGACCTGAACCCCATAGAGAATCTGTGGGATATTGTGAAGAGAAAGTTGAGAGACGCAAGACCCAACACTCTGGATGAGCTTAAGGCCGCTATCGAAGCATCCTGGGCCTCCATAACACCTCAGCAGTGCCACAGGCTGATTGCCTCCATGCCACGCCGCATCGAAGCAGTCATTTCTGCAAAAGGATTCCCGACCAAGTATTGAGTGCATAACTGAACATAATTATTTGAAGGTTGACTTTTTTTGTATTAAAAACACTTTTCTTTTATTGGTCGGATGAAATATGCTAATTTTTTGAGATAGGAATTTTGGGTTTTCATGAGCTGTATGCCAAAATCATCAATATTAAAACAATAAAAGGCTTGAACTACTTCGAGTTGTGTGTAATGAATCTAAAATATATGAAAGTCTAATGTTTATCAGTACATTACAGAAAATAATGAACTTTATCACAATATGCTAATTTTTTGAGAAGGACCTGTATAAAACGGTTAGTTCCATTCCTGGATTCTGATTGGTCAGCAGCTGTGTTTTATTCACGATACAGCACGGCTATGACCGTTCCACCCAATGGTTCTTAGTATCACTGCGCAGCACCCTTAGCAACCACCCTTAGCAACATAAATATATATTAGTTCTTATTAGAAAGCAATAAGAGCTAACAGGCTAAAATGTTTCAAGTAAATTTTGATTTATATGACGTTAGATGAGTGGTTTCATTAACAATTTGGAAATACACACCGATTTCTGCTAAGGACAGCACCATTAAACTGTCTGACGCGCTTAATCCAACACACCTGAAGTACTCGTAAACAAAGTCTGGTTTGATGTGCAGTTACACACGGACTTATAGAAAAAGAGGGGAACCGAGAACTCATGCCAGACTCATTCAACATTTTAACCGAAGAAAATGGTCTCAAGTATGGCACAATGAGCTTTAACTTGTTTATCAGGCGGCTTTGCGTATATCCACTTCTAATACCCTCCGATGTGCATCATTCAGTGTCCTGCATTAGCCAAAATCATGACTGTCTTTGAAATATGTTTGATGATTGCGGCTGATGCGCCCGCGCCCGCTCTGTGTCCCGCATCTGGGATGCTGCTGTTCACACGCGAGAGCACGCCAGGGAAGGCGAGCGAGTGGAAAACGTACTAATTATTATTGATTACGGATTTAAATCATTTTATAATAACGAAAACAATACCTTAAACCAGAGGTGGGCAAACTACGGCCAGCCAGGCGTTTTCATCCGGCCCGTGAGGCAATTGGAATAAACTGGCTAATTTGATGCAATATCAGTAAAGTCCAATAGATGTCGCATTTAGTGTGGTATATAGCGGCTTTCGCTTTTTACGCTTCGTTAAACATAAGCGCCTAGTCATTCTTGACTGCATCCAAACCGCACAGCTCAGATACAAAATAAAAAGTCAAAATATACACCCTGTGTAAAACTGGCACATCTGTAAAATGTTGCTGTTTTTAAAAATGTGAAAGTGTTCATTTGTTGGACAAGTGCAAAACAGATTGGCGACGAATATGAAAGGCAAGTGAGTTTGCATTGCACATTTACCAGCAACGTTCAGTTTCTCTTTTAAATATTTAGGCTGGGCGTTTATAATAAATGTTTATAGTGAACGCCACTATAATTTGTGCTTGTTTTTTTACTTACAGTGTCAGTCAAATGTTTTTGAATTGTTCCTAGCCTGTTTGTATTTGAGTTCCATGAAATGACGCATATAAGAACATTCGGTTGCAGTTAGAGACTATTTTTTACAGCGGAAGGCTTAATGATTTTCCTTAATGAAAACATGAATACATGTTTTTAATATTTGCATTGTGTGGTAACCGTTTTATAAAAGCAATAAGGTACTCGAGGCCGTGCTGTATCGTGAATAAATCACGGCTGAAGGGCGTTGTTAGGCACGACGCGAAGCCCTTCAGCCGTGATTTATTCACGATACAGCACGGCCTCGAGTACCTTATTGCTTACATAAAACTTCATTTTTGATTAGTAATATGCATTGCTAGGTACTTAATTTGGACAACTTTAAATGAGATTTTTTCAAAATTAATATAAATAAATAAATATATATATATACTACCATTCAAAAGTTTGGGGTCAGTAAGACTTGCAATTTTTTTTAATGAAGTCAAGCTGCATTTATTTTATCAAAAATACAGAAAATAAACTCTAATATTACAAAATGTTATTACAATAGAAAATAATGGTTTTTATTTTCATATACTTTAAAATATAATTTATTCCTGTGATGCAATGCTGATTTTTCATCAGCTGTTACTCAGTTTCCCAGGCTTAAGTGTCACATGATCTCTCAGAAATCATTCTGATATTCTGAATTATTAGTAAAATTATCAGTTTTGGAAACAGTTGTGCCGCCAATGTTTTTTTTTTTTCTTTCAAGAACATTTATTCAAACTATAAATCTTTTCTAGCAATGTAAATCTATTATGTCACTTTGTATTAATGTAACAATTTATTCATTTCTTTCAAAAAAAAAAAAAAAAAAAAAGAATTTTGAACGGTAGTGTATATATATAATATACATATATAATTTTTTTTTTTTGCACCCTTAGATTCCAGATTTTCAAATAGTTGTATCTCGGCCGGTTACTGTCCTATCCTAACAAACAATACGTCAATGTATTATTATTCAGCTATATATAGAGAGAGAGATTGTTCAAATTATTTAAATTATAAATACCAAATACAAAAGTATGTGTTTTTAGTAGTGGTGTCAATCGATTAAAATAAAATAACTAATTAATCTCACATTTTACCTGAAATTAATCGCGATTAATCGTGATTAATTCTACCTGACATTAAAGTTTTTAATGATACTTTTATATTGCAATAATTTCACTTTAATGCTTCAAATTAATGTAGAAACAACATAAAGAACATATATTTTTAATATTTGTTTAACGCCATCTTGTTTTAGGACTGAAGGCAAGTATCACTGATGGATTTTTCCCCCCTAATACTTAACCATTGAATATATATATATATATATATATATATATATAATCATTCAACATTACAGTATCATTAAGAGCTATCACTTAACATTTATTAGACTTTTAAAAAAACAACTAATAATAATAATTTATTTTTTATTTTTTAAAAACTTGAAACAATCTTCATACAAACCCATTATAATAAATGTCATATAGGGTTAGTAGCTACCTATGCCCTTCAGCAAGACAATATAGCCTAAATTATATCAAATTCTAAATTATATAAAGATAAAACTTAGTTTTTAATTTCCTCTTTTTAATTTTGTTCCTTAATTAACAGACATCACAGCAACTGGTTATAAGGATATTTTGGCTGCTGTTACTATAAAAGTATAAATGTCGCTGCTGAACTTGATCTGACACTGCTTTGACCTATAAATAATAAATTCTTACACGCACAGTTTTAAGGCAGCTTTAATCTTTTTTTTTTTTTTTTTTTTGTGAATTCATGTTTTACGTGAAGATATAACTACGACTTTGCATGCTCGCAGTTTCATTTGGGTTTAATAAGCCTAATACAGCGCGCGTCGGCACATTTGCGCGTGAACAGGACAATTAAATTCGTTTTTACCGACCGTTTTTACAGGCCTGACAGCATCTCATCTGACCGCAGTTCACTGACGTTTTACTTAAGCTCCTCGTCACCGGTACCGCTTCCGCGGTCGTCTGAAGTAAAGTTGGAGCGCGCATCTGAAAAGTCTCCTGTTTGATGTGTTCGTAAAGACGATCTGCGCATTATATAAAAGCATTTCATAAGCAGGTGTGAGTGGGGTGGCCCCGCCCATGCATTAATTGCGTTAAATATTTTGAACGAGTTAAAATGAAAAAAATTAATCACCTGCGTTAACGCGCTCATTTTGACACCACTAGTTTTTAGTCTTCTAACAACTCATAACAAAAGTCTGAAGAATTGTGCCTTTTTATTCCACGTTAAAGAAATTATTTATCAGAACAGATTTGAAGAAGCTTACTATTACATTACTTCCTCCCCAATAGATTCTCTGTATGGATGGATGGATGCTCTGAATGGGTGCCATTCATATACTAAATTTCAATGCTAAATGAGTATAAAAAAAATATATAATGCATGGAGAAGTATAAGGTTGAGAGTCCTTTCTTCCTCCCAGATAAGATAACAACATTCAATACAGGAGTGAAGAAAGAAAAGGGAAGCCAAATATGTAAATTGAATAATGGTGCTATTTATACTAACAAACAGGCCATGCAAAACAGGTGAGCATAATGAAACATGGGTGAATTCTAACTTGCATAATGTCAATGCTACAGTATGCCAGAAAAAAATGATTTTTAATATATGAAAACTTCTGGCTCATGCACAGGAGCTGTGATATATGACACCTTTTATTCTTAACTAAAATTATGATATGAATCACATCATATCACCAAACAAGGTGTAAACAAATGTGCTAAAAATTACAGCTCTAAACTCTGTAAATGCTGGGTTATTTATTTATTTTTCAACTCAGATGCTGGGTTCAGCCTGTTGCGTCATTTTATTGGGTTGTTTTTAACCTTATTTTTGTCTTATATTTTTGTCCATGGGTGTTCTTGGTTAATAATAAATGTTTATCTTTTGATTATTGCTGTTGCCTCTACAATTCTGAGTGTGATGTTTAATTTCCAGCCCATTTAAGCCAGAAATATAATAATATATATATATATATATATATATATATATATATACATATATGTATATATAACAACAATAAGTTGACTTAAAAAAACAACAACCCAGTATGTTGGGTAAAAACATTTAACCCAACCAGCTAGGTCAAAATAACCCAGCATTTGTTCTGTCCAAAATTTGCTGGATTGCCAAATAACCCAAGTTGGCTAGGATAGAACTAAGATGCAAAATAGCCTTTTGGCAAGATATAGATGATAAATCCTGAAATGATAGGTAGATGTATATACACATATATGAAATATTGGCTTGTGTTAAACAAATTATTTAAAATTCTAAATTCTCATTCTAAATCTTAAATACCATTTTTTACCTGGTAGTCATGGCACCACAATTCTGTCTTGTCGTCACTCATTCTTTCTCTCTGTCTGTATATCAGACTGGTTTTATACCATTTCTCTCTTTCTTACTCTTTTATTCTTAGGCAGTGTTTAAAAAGAGAATAAGAAATTTTGAAGTTGAAGAAATTTGTGTTTGTACAGATCCTGAAAAAGAATGGTTAAGACTTGTAACCATTCTTTTTCTGGATCTGTACAAACACATATTTCTTCAACTTTGAAAATTTCTTCTTCTCTTTTTAAACATTGCCTAGGGTTACAGCCAGGGATTATCGTTGGACGCACAAATAGAGATTACATTTACAACACTTTGCTTTCTAGGTGTTGGCAAGACAATCCCAGGAAACCCTGAGCAACTTTGGGTGTAATTGTCTGTAAAAGACTGTTTCTAGTAGTTATATTGCAACCAAGGAGTTCCAAGTAGTTATATTGCCTATAATAACATTTGGTAAATCTTGTAAAGTCATAATCTAAAGCCATAAGAACGACACATAACACACTACCCATATATACACAAAAAAAAAAGCAAATATTGTATAATCTTATTATTGCCTACTATATGTACCTGACTGATCTCGTTAATCTAACTGGCAAAAAGAGTGCAAACACACACACACACACACACACACACACACACACACACACACACACACACAAAAAGTAGGGCACAAAGGGTTTGGGCCAATTAATGATGACTCTGAGTAATGGCATGCAAGGTACTAGTTTAGATAAAAGAGACAGAAACAAACGGTTAGGATTTTGCTGGTTAGCATTAGCCAGTTAGCCCTGGCTGACAGATGCGATTCTATAACTTCTCCATTCAGACGTAGCCAAGTATGATGAAATTGTGTCATCTCATGACATCATGACAATTGCCACTGAATTGTTGAATGGACATGCTAATGGTCTTTGATGTTAAAGATTTCCTCGAACCTATCAAATACCACACCCTCTATTAGGTACAAGAGAACACCGGAAATTTCAGTCAGCACTGATTTTACAGGTCAGAGAACTTCATTCGGAGTTTAAAGCTTAATCATCAAGGTGTATTAATAAGCTGTGACAGGGAATTTCTGAATCAGCGAGTAGCTATTTTAGTTCATTTACAGTAGTCAGTACAGCATTACGGCAGTACAGTTGTCCTAAAACTTAAACAACTTCAAATGACGACTATTTACAGATGTTGAGGTTGTTTCCTGATGTTTTTGTATGTATATAAATGTAAATAAAATTATTTTAATTAATGTATAACTATATTATTTTTATCATTAAAGACAACTTCACATTAGCTATTCAACAGCACTTGCCTTGAAATAACAAATGGTGCTATCTGACAACTACAGCTCACTGCAGTGTCTACAGAGGCACTGAACACATAATTAGGAGCAGCGCTGCTGGGCTCAACTGTCACCACAGCTGAGTCCTTTAGTTTTCCAGGAATCATTATTTCTCAGAAGCTCAAATGGGAAGGTGATGTTGTCCTCATGGCTTAAAAAGGCATAACCAAAGTTGTACTCCCTGTGAGATCTCAAGAAGTTCATCATCGAATGTTTCTTGACCCAATCCATAACTGTATGGTGTAGGTCAGTCACGGCATTCGACTCTAGCACACTGTACACTTATCTAAGAAAATCATTGGCTACAGTCTGTGAATTTTAACCAAGGTTCAGCAATCGTGCAGTCAAGATCATCAGCAACCCCTCATATAGCCATATTCTTCATCTGGTGCTCATTTTAAATACCTGGGGCACTTTAGTTTATCATTTCAGTGACTATATTGACCCTTGAATACATGTCTAAAGGGTTGGGGTTCTAAACTGTATAACAGCCACAGAAGCACTGCACAGAAACATGAGCTGCACCAAATGAAGAGAATCATCAATGATTCAAACACAATCCTCATGTTCTATTTCTCTCTCTCTCTCTCACACTCACTCACACACACACACACACACACACACAAACACAGGCACATAAACACAAAGGTGTCATTGTCTTGTGCCCATGTTCATTTAAGTACTATGAAGTTTTGGCGGAAAAGTTTTGTTTATTTTAAAACTTCACTATTGTGCTTTTGAAAAGTTGATTAAGAGACTACATTTGCTTATGAACTAGTGATATTTAACTTTTAGTAAGTATTGTGAACGGCATCCTAATGTTACAACAGAGGAATCTTCGAAATGATTTAGGCCTATTTTTCGAACTATAAACTATTACGCACTCCACAGGTATATTAGCCTATTGTTATGATTATTGTTTAATTGACGTTAAAGGTGGAATGATGTTATTATCTTGAGAAGTTGTGTCAATAATCTCCGTGAGTCTTTATCATCATATTTATAGCACAGCTCTGCCTAAATAGAAGCGCCATGATGACGCACCTCGAATGCAAATATACCTGTGTAGAAAGAGCAAACGACGCACCTGACCCTTCCCAGGGGATTTGAGGGAAGGCCGAAGTCTGTCTTTTGTTCTAACGTTTACACTGCTATGGCTCGACCACTCCCTGCAGTGACTGTGAATTGAGGTTTCGCATATCCCGCCCTCACTGGAGTTCTGATACACAACGCCCCATCTCTTAGCCATTGGGAAAACCACCTCGCCTGTTGTGGCAAACGGGCAGTTTTAACCGGTCAACGCCATTTGTGGATTTATGTAAAAGTGTCAGAAGCTCAGGAGAGCGAGGGGACGTGAATTTCACAGACATTCGGACACCGATATACCGGGTTCACCTGTACAGGTAAGCGGCGAAGGGCGGTGTTTGTTTAGAAACAGGTGTTACGCGCAACATTCAGTTGGGTGCGGAAAAATTGGACTTCTCTATTTACAGGTAGACTACACTTAGGTGTGTCCTTTGGATTCTGGTTTATTTTGCGGAGATGAAAAATGCTTGCACTGCTGCATGTGACGTTTTTAAGTCTTGGTGTTCAATCGAGTTTTATATAATACATGGTATAATCGAGTTACATAATGTTTTTTAAATTGTTCACTGAAGACCGAGGAACCAGTGAGCGTTTGGGACGTGATCTAAAGATTTACCTGCTCACTTTTACCGGCCTCATTCATCAATATTTAACCGGCGAGCGATAGTTTAGCAGGGGGCATCTCGCAGTAAGACTGACATTCAATTCCCGTTCAACATCCAAATGAACAGATAAAGTCAGTTCTGATCTATGTTTTCATAATTTTGTTTTTGGATAAGAGGTTCATAATTTATGGTTTCTGACTGACATGGCCTGTGACCACTTTGATGTATTGTACTGAATGAGATTCACATAAACATCTTTTTACCAAAATGAAGAAAATGTATAAAAAACAACAACAAAAACGGCTGCATACATGGGTCTGTTACAAATAAGGATGTCCAAGTTGCAAGTTGCTAACAAATATTTTAAGTGTCTAATTTTGAATGTATATATATATATCTTTTTTTTTTTTGTAACCAGTAAAAAGTTTCAATATAAAACATTTGTTGGAAGTTTGTATTGTTTTTAGATTTAAATAGAGTTTTCTTAGTGTTGCTGCTTTGGACTTGAACAAAATGGTCCTTTTCATTAAAATGTATTTAAAAAAAAATGATTGACCTTGGCAACACATTCATGAGAGTTTAAAAGGGTCCCCTGTTTAATGGCTTTCTTGTCACATGACAACAAAATGGCTACCTGCGTGCATGGTTATGCTACACTGATTATTCATACAGTTTTTATTAATAATATTAAAACTGTATTTAATATAAAACCAATAAAAATAAAAGATTATGCCAAACTACTTATGCCAACATTTAACTTAATGAATCCAGGCCAGAAAAATAAGCATTCAACCTGAACGAATGCAAGTGTGATAATATTGCTAATATCAATATAATATGTGAATTACATCCTTCAGTCCCCACTTCAGTGCTGGGTGAGTGTCCCATTTAATGTAATGCAAACAAACGTGTAAATAAGAAAATAAAAGAACAGCTTAACACATAAACTTATCATACAACTTATCTTATTCATTTTTCCCTATCTCATCAAGCATTATGATTTAGAGGGCATTTTGTTTACTGTATGTGTACAGCGGGGGAAGGGAAGATCCTGTTAGGCCAGTTTAAAGTCTGTTCCTCCATGAGTGTCTGTTGTTTGGACTCCACCTTACAGTCTGCTGTCATGTTTCCTGTGTGTGTGTGTGTGTGTGTGTGTGTTGTAAAATTCTACTGAAAAGTAATATGATTCATCAGAAAAGGTGTGATTGCAGAAGTCTAATGTACCTGGGTTTTTAATGATTTTGTATGTAATTTAGTTTTGGACAGAGATAATTCCTTAGCTCTTTGTGTGAGAGATTATTTTCATACACAGTAGTCCTATCTGTTTTCCATGACATTAGGATTAGTACTATTAGATATGATCAGCTGTTTTGTCCTCTTGTGAATAGAGGACACCTTTTCCTTGAAAAGGATGTGGCCTAGTGGGTTTTGCATTTCTTTGCATATTGAAAGTCCATTCGAACTCGCCGACCACACGCAAAGCATCCATTAGCCAATCGCTTATTCTCACAAACGTCATTCTTTCCAGGTATGTAGTGTCTTCAGTGGGGGTCTTAGGTGGGGGTTTGTTCATTAACCTCTGAACTGAGTTAATAGCATGGCCTTTCCACACTGTAAAGGTCCTAGAATGAGGTTGTATCTGACCAACTGTAGTACTTCATTTGTGTGGCCATAGTGAATCATTACAGATTTAGATCAAGTTCATTTGTTTCCTAATTTAGCAGAAAAAGACCTGTGACGGTCAGTTCACCACTGTTGATTTTATGCATCACGTACCTCTTGTTCAGCCTTAAAGAATCAAAATTAAAACAACTGATGAATATAAAAAGCTTTTTTATTGACAGGGAAATCCCCAGTTTTGTTAGTTAAACTCAAATACCCCTAACACACATTTGCTCTGATCACACCATGTGAGTCATTTGGATTTGTTCTTAGATTGCCTAGGTATTCATTATCTTTTATCAGGTTCCATAAGACCATATGGAACGTGTGTTACTGTGACTTCAAGTCTTAAAGGCATGTAAAAGGCCATGCTGAACATCAGGTTATGTCGTCTTATGTAGATAACCTTTCCCTGACTCCTAGAAAGTTCCTGGTTAAGCTAAAGTCTGACACATGCACTACTTAAATGTAAAATTCAGTTTCTCTTAAAAAAGTTAGTTTCTGATTAATGAATACATACATAAAGAGATGAAAATAGTGTTAAATCACAAATAGGTGTTAACCTACATAGCAAGCAAATTCATATTAGTCTAACCTTTTAGCTACGACTTCAAAATATGGGTGTTTGTTCAGTTGACCCTTCAGGTGATCTGAAAAAAATCATAATTCCGAATCCTCTATTTTGTCTGACAAACAAATCAGACAGGAGAATAGATTAACTTTTGGTTAATAGTGGACTTGAACAGTTTTGTGTATTGAAGTCTTTCTGCAGTTAAATTTTGATATTCATTCATGTTTATTTTGTACTTTAAGTAAATAAGAAAAGTCAGTCAGTTCATGTGTCAATTGATCTAATTAAAGAGCCACAAAATGGTATTTATTGTTAATAAAAAAAAAAAGTAAACATTTTAAAGCTAAGACATTGTTATTAAGGAAAAATGAAATGAGACTGATTGTTCAATAAACTGGTTAAACTAATAAACCAAATCTTTTAAACCGATGACCTTATATAATCACTTTTTTAAATTCCAATATTAACTTTTTTTTGACCATTTAGATCATAAAAACTATAATAACAACACTATTAATCAGTATTTGTATTTTACAAACAAGTATTTGTAACAAATTTATATATAATGTTTTTATTGTTGTAGTCTAATGATCATATCATTTATTATTGTCAAAACTTATAAAATAAGTTTAGAAAAGTATGGAAAATAATCTGTAAATTTAATCAAGAGAATATATTTTTTCATCAGGGAGGCTAAGCAGCACGATATCGTTTTTATCGTTCATCTCAACGTTTTCCATGTGTTTAATAGCAAATGATTCGCCTTTCTGATGGCCAGGAAACCTGAACCAACCATTAGTAACACAAGCTATGACGTTGCTAGGGCACAGCTTGACTCTGGCGGGGTTGCCATGGCAACCGTCAACAGTCTGGTATAAAAATGTTGTAATAGTGATAGCCCACCTGAAACCGAGAGACCCAAATGGTGGAAGGGTCACGTTAGAAACAACAGCCGTCATTTAAAAGCAAGAAAAACTGGAAATTTACCTCAACAGCTGGTTTATATGGCCTGGAAAAAATACCTTCTTAAGTCTCCTTGTTCTGAAGCTTCACTGTGTCTGAATACCACTAAACACCTGTTTGTTATTTACAGATAGGGGTTTCATAGATGTATTTCATCACACTTGACATGTTTTAGTATTTTTAGGACAGTTATTGAGGGAGCTTTTTTAAAATCTCAAACACAGCAGCAACATTCATAGCTTCCACTACTGACAGGGACATTGGCTTTTGTTTTTAGAGAGGGTTCGCCCATGCACCATTGTTATTTTAGTTATCTGAGGAATGAGAAATGTGGTAAACCTCATTTGGATGAATGCCCAAATGAAGATACAATTGTTTGTAAGGATCCAATTTATAAACGCAGACTACTCAGGCACCTGAGACAACGTGGAGACTGCATCATTTCTGAACAGACCTATGCCTTTTTGTTTTGTTATATGCATCTTTCTTTCTCCCCTTACAGTGGCAAACACCAGTTTATTGGCTCCCCAGGCTCATAACTTGCTGTAGGTTATGTTCTTTAGTTAAAGTGTGAGACTAAAGAGAGGTTTAAAAATGACAGATGAGCACACCAAAGCCTAGGGGGTTGTTTAAAAGGTGTTATTAATGTCTAATGCTGTTAAGGCATGCAGATGCTTCCTGAGCACCAGGGCTAAATCGGCCATTTTAATTAATTTATTATATTTTTAAGACACTAACTAACCATGACTGTTTAATTAACATGTAATTAGAGTAGTCTTATGACTTACAAGCATGAAATGTTAAAAAAGAGATTTAATGATTTAAACTTCAGTAGCTTAAACAGTGTTAGATTTGGTAAGTTTGAATCATTTCCATGAATCAGTTCAGACTGTTTCCTCAGAGATTAATTAGTCATCATTTGAAAATGTACGTTGTAGTATGAAATTTTTAATTAAACTTTTTTCCCTCGCTGAATTGGTTTAATACAGTGATACAGTAATACTGTAAAATATTACAATTTAAAATAACTAATTGTAATAATTCATCTATTCCTGTGATGGCAAAGTTACATTTTCAGCAGACCTTTGGTGTCTTTGGAGTACCTTCAAAAATAATTTTAATATGTGGAAGTTTCGAAGAACAGTGTTTATATGAAATAGAAGGTTTTGTAAAGAAGTAAAAATATAAAACTGTCACTTTTGATCTATTTAATGCATCCTTACTTAATAAAATTTTAATTTAACAGCATCAACAACAAAATCATACATCATATGAACAGTAAGGTTTGTAATGTTTTTTTAAAGAATTCTCTTCTGCTCACCAAGCCTGCATTTATTTGATCCATAATACAGCAAAAGCAGTAATATTGTGAAATATTTATACTGTTTAAAGTAACTGCTTTCTATTTGAATATATTTTAAAATGTAATTTATTCCTGTGATCAATGCTACATTTTCAGCATCATTACTTCAGTCTTCAGTGTCACATGATCTTTCAAAAATCATTCAAATATGCTGATTTGCTGTTCAAGAAACATTTAAAACAGTTAAATTATTATATTATATATATACTATAGTATATTTTTAAGATTCTTTGATGAATATAAAGATCCAAAGATCAGTGTTTGTGTGAAATGTGAAAGTTTTGTAATATTATACACTATATCATTCAAAATCTTTTTTTGGGGGGAAAGAAAGTATAGAAATGAATACTTTTATTTAGCAAGGATGCTTTAATCAAAAGTGATGATAAAGACATTTATAATGCACAAGATTTCTATTTCAAATAAATGCTGTCCTTCTGAACTTTCTATTCATCAAAGAAACCTGAAAAATGTATACTCTGCTGTTTTCAACAAAATAATAATAATAGATGTTTTTTCTTCAAGCAGTAAATCAGAAAAATATTAGAAAAAGGTCTGAAGGATCATGTGACTTGAGTAATGATGCTTAAAACTAAGTTTTGAAATCACAGGAATAAATTACATTTTAAAATTTATTTAAATAGAAAACAGTTATTTTAAATAGTAAAAAATATTTTTGCTGTACTTTGGATCAAATAAATGCAGGTTTGGTGAGCAGAAGAGACTTTAAAAAGCATTTAGAATCTTAAACTTTTGACTGGTAGTGTACAACTGTACATATAAATGAAAATTCTGAAATATAATACTTCCTTGTATTTAATAGTTTGAAAAGTGTGGGGAAACCTGTAACCTGTCGTAATAGGAACTAACAAATAGGAACTGTGTCCAGTGTAAACAACCCATAAACATTTCAGTATAGTTGGGAGGACGATGAAGCTATTTTGTGTGAAATGTGTGTGTAAAGGTGAAGTGACTTGAATGTGTGTCTAAGTGTGTGTTTGCAGAATGCGCAGTGAACTTTGCTCATTATATTAGAGGAAACAGTTTCATAGGCCCACACATACAACCTCAGTCATGACGCACATTTTCTCAGACACACAGAGAACACAATGTGCGTCTGTGTGTCTTTGGCCAGCAGGTTAAATCAGTCACTGATTCTAAATGCTATCTCTTTGTATTTGGGTTCAAATGCGTTTTAACTACAACCAAAATGAATGATTTAGACTTAGAACATTTGCACTTTTATGACTAGGCAAAGGCTTTGTTATGAAGCTGAGATTCAGGTGAATGGTCAGGGCTCATAAAATTTACAAATACGTTTTACAATCATTAACAATAGCAGTTAATAAAAAACGTTTTTCCAGCACTTCAGCTTTAGCTCATGCAGCAGTACTTAAAGAAATAGTTCACCCAAAAATGATTTACTCACCCTCAAGCCATCCTAGGCGTATAAGACTTTCTTTTTTCAGATGAATACAATCACAATTATATTTAAAAATGTCCTGGCTCTTCCAAGTTTTATAATGGCAGCGAAAAGGGGTCGAGATTTTGAAGACTAAAAATTGCATCCATATATTATAAAAAGTACTCATGGCTCCAGGGAGTTAATAAAGATCTTCTGAAGCGAAACGCATTTGTGTGAAAAAAATATCCATATTTAAAACTTTATGAGGTGTAGCGTACACCTCTGGTGAGAAAATGCTTTTTTACAGCAAAGGAAAACCATGTGAAAAAAATGAATTGTTTTGGCTATACTCAACATTTTATTAGTCTTAAAAATCCTTGTTTCGTACTTTTAATTTGTGACCAGTGTTTTATTTTCTCTCTCCATTGCGCTTCCGCTGGAATGCGTACAACAGTTATGGGAAGCTGGAGATTATGATTTAAAAAGTTTTCAATTTGAATATTTTTCTTAGACAAACGCATCAGTTCACTTTGAATGGCCTTTATTAACCCCCTGGAGCCATGTGAAGTACTTTTTATGAATGGACGAAGCACTTTATGTGCTTTAAAATCTCAACACCCATTCATTGCCATATAAAGCTTGGAAGAGGCAGGACATTTTTTATGTAACTCCAGTTGTATTTGTCTGAAAGAAGAAAGTCATATACAGTACACCAAGGATGGCTTAAAGGGTTACTCCACCACAAAATGAAAATTGTCATTAATCACTTACCCCCATGTCATTCCAAACCCGTAAAAGGTTAGATCGTCTTCGGAACACAATTTAAGATATTTTGGATGAACTCCGGTAGGTTTTAGACTGTCCCATTGACTGCCAAGTACATTACACTGTCAAGGCCCAGAAACATATGAAATACATTGTCAAAGTAGTCCATCTGCCAACAGTGGTTCAACCATAATTTTACGAAGCCAAGAGAATACTTTTTGTATGCAAAGAAAACAAAAATGACAACTTTAGTCAACAATTCTTCTCCTCTATGTCACCGTAGTGCCATATCCACTGGACGTAAACAACGTACGCTGTTCTGTGTCAGCCACAACACACAGATACGTTTTCTACATGTATTATTCGAATGAAAACAGCGCATCCTTGTGTTGTGGCTGGTACAGAACAGCGTACGTTGTTTACGTCCAGTGGATACTTTCCAAAATGGGCAACAGTGACAGTCAATGGGACAGTCAAAAAGCTATTGGATTTCATTCAAAATATCTTAAATTGTGTTCCGAAGACGATCGAACCTTTTACGGGTGAAGTGATTAATGACAAAATTTTTGGGTGAACTATCCCTTTAAGGGTGAGTAAATCATGGGGCAATTGACATTTTTGGGTGAACTATCCCTTTAATATTCAATGATATCAGATGTATCCAATGTTGCTAATTTAAGCAATTCATTATGTAAATAATCTTTTGGACATTCTGAGGCTAAGTTCTCAAACTAACACTACTAACAGGCCTTAGTTATGCTTTTATGGAAGTTAAAATGCTGAAACAAAAGTATTGATTTGTGTAGTTGCTCAGTACAAGGGTCAGTGATAGACGTATCACTGATCATTTGTTGTCTTTTCTTTTGCAGAGATGAAGGCTTTTTTCCTGCTTGCCACATTGCTGTGGTGTTTAACAACGAGTTTCTCATGGGCAGCTAAGATCGTGGTAGTTCCTCCAATTATGTTTGAGAGCCACCTGTATATTTTTAAAACCCTGGCCTCAGCTCTTCACGCCGAGGGCCACGATACAGTCTTCCTGGTCTCCGAAGGTCGCGAGATCCCGGCTTCCAACCATTATCGTCTCCAGCGCTACCCTGGAATCTTTAACAGCACCTCAGCCGACGACTTCCTCCAATCAAAAGTTCACAACATTTTCTCAGGGCGTCTCACAGCACTGGAGCTTTTCGACATCCTGGACCATTATTCTCAAAACTGTGATGCCGTTGTTGGGAGTGCTTCTGTCATGGAGCAGCTAAAACGTGAAAAGTTTGACCTCCTGCTCGTTGATCCCAATGAAATGTGTGGATTTGTCATAGCTCACATTCTGGGTGTCCAGTACGCAGTGTTCAGCACGGGACTGTGGTACCCTGCGGAAGTTGGGGCGCCAGCACCCCTATCTTATGTTCCAGAATTTAACTCTCTACTAACGGACCGTATGTCATTGTTCCAACGGGTAGCTAACACAGCAGTGTACCTGGTTTCCAGATTTGGTGTCCAGTTCCTGGTTCTACCCAAGTATGATCGCATCATGAGGAAATACAACATCCAGCCGTCTGTGTCCATGCATGATCTAGTTCAGAACAGTCGACTCTGGATGCTGTGTACTGACATGGCGCTCGAGTTCCCACGACCCACACTGCCACATGTTGTGTATGTAGGTGGCATCCTCACCAAACCCCCCAGCCCCTTGCCACAGGTAAGAAACAAGTCTTATAATATTTAAACAATCTCTACATATCGTTTTACTGTTTTTTTTTTTTTTTGTGGCATCACCACAAATGCTCCTGTGCAAAACGAACTATTATCACAAAGCTAAATTCAGCTGCTTATTCATTAGTTACTTATTAATGCATGAACTTCTCCATTAAATTGAGTCATTCTTCTGCCACCTGTAAAGGTGTGATAAATGTGACAAAAGGGTTTAATGCAGTTTCCAATGATGTAAGAAAATGAGCTCATTTTGAACAGTTTTATTGTGCTAGTCTTTTTTATGGACACTTGTACTTTATACTTTTTTTAGTTTGGACACACCCTGTCATTTAATGTTTTTAAAGAAGCTTCTTATGCTTATCAAGGCTTTTTTCACTTGAACAAAAATACAGAAAAAAATGTAATATTGTGAAATATTATTACAATGTAAATCAATGTTTTTCTGTATTAATATACATTAAAAGTTCATTTATATCTGTATTTAAAGTTGAATTTCCAGAATCATTACTCCAGTCTTCAGTGTCACATGATTCTTCAAATATCATTCTAATATGCTGATCTATTATCACTGCTGGAAACAGTTGCGCTGCTTAATATTTTTTTTTGAACCTGTGATACGTTTTTAGGATTTTTTGATCAATAAATGTTTAAAAAAGAACAGCATTTATTTAAAATAGAGAAGTTTTCTTACAATATGCACTACAGTTTGGGGTCAGTACATTTTTATTTTTTATTTTTTTTGAAAGAAATTAATACTTTTACTCACCAAGGATGTGTTAAATGAATAAAAAGTGATAGCATAGATTTACATTGTTAGAAAAGATTTATATTTTGAATAAATGCTGTTCTTTTTAACTTGAATCCTGAAAAAAAAAAATCACAGGTTGCAAAAAAAATTTGGCAGCATAACTGTTTCCAACATTGATAATTCTAATAATAAATCAGCATATTAGAATGATTTCTGAAGGATCACGTGACACTTGAGACTGGAGTAACAGCTTATGAAAATTCAGCTTTACATGACAGGAATAAATTATATTGCAAAGTATATTACAATAAAAACTATTATTTTATATTGTAATAACATTTTGCAATATTACTGTTTTTTCTGTATTTTTGATCAAATAAATGCAGCCTTAATGAGCATAAGAGACTTCTTTAAAAAACATTAAACGAGAGAGTGTGTCCAAACTTTTGACTGGTAGTATATATATATATATATATATTAATTACAGTTAACATAAAGTTGAATGAGCCAGTCAGTTCAAGTTGGCCTTTTTCTGCCCTCTTCACGGTTGCACAAAAAGATACTGACATCATACGCAGTTTAATGGTCTAACAAAACCCAAACTTTCAAAACTTGGGCTTACCATATGGGACAACACACACTGAGCCACCTATTGCTTGATAAGGCCAAGTTGTTTTGCCGTTTCTACATAGAGTGTGTTAAAGCTAACATAAGTGCTTCGTATTAGGGACAATGGCAAACTAAATCTAAATATAGAACAGTTTTACTGTACCAATCTTTTTTTATGAACACTTGAGTTTTGCATATGGGCCAATGCACACAAAGCCGGCTATTGTGCAATCAGCTCATTTTGTAGTGATGTTTCCTGGCCACCATTAGTTAAAGTTAACATTCAGGCTTTATACTGGAGACAGTGGTCTAATGAAATCCACATTTTTAATTTGATGGTATCATTCTTTTTTATGGATACTTGAACTATTAGCCCAAATGTTAGCTTTAGCCCACCATGTGGCTGAGAAATGAGGTTGGCTTGAGAAAACCACCTTACTGAAATGCAGTTTAAACTACTTCTTCTTCTTCTTCTTCTTCTGAGAAACTCAGCCCAGATCTTCAGACTGTTATGACTTAGTGTGCTCTTTTCTAACTGATCGGACTTACAGTTTTCATAAACTGAAGATTAAAAATGATTTAAATTGACATCTGACATTTTCTAATAGGGTCATTCCATGTCAACTGAACCAGAGGTCCCCGGCTCAAATTTTAGATATTGCTAATATTTTTTTCTGAAGAAAGATAAACATGTATAGTTATGAAAGCCAAAATATTAAATGTCATGGATGAGTATTTACCAAGTAATCCACTATTCTGTAGAAGGGGTCAAAATTTCCACTTTCATTTTCACTTCAAATTCAGAGAAAAATTTCAGTGGGGTACAACAAATGACTTCAAAAAGATCATAATGTCATAATGTTATCTGTAGGTCTGTTAGTAAAATCAGTTGACTTTAGCTATCTTTGATGCAATCCAAAGTTTACATGGCTGTAGATCAAGAAGTATTAAAGATATCTTAATGCCCTTTTAGATATTGGGAAACTTAGATATCAGAAACCATTTGGCATTTTAATTTTAAAGGCCATGTATGGTTCAGTACCAGAGATATTGGAGTTTCAGTATGGCTCCAGGAGTAAAACGTTAAAAACCAAATGTGGGTTAGATTGCAAAAATATGATGATACTTTTCTTTTGAAGAAGAATGTCTGAAGAACAAATAATGTTGAAACTAGAGATGTATCTTGTTTCCTTCTGTCAAGACAACTGCACTGAACACTGAGTGCCGTAAATATTCTTTTTCCAAAGTTTGCGTGACTATAACTCAAGAAGTTTAACTGTCACCGTCCCGTCACCGGGATGCCTATGTTTACTTCACCATATTTTAAATAAATCCTAATCTAATCATGACAAACTATATATCGTTGGAAATAGGGCTGCCCCCTAATATTCGACTAAGCGTTAGTTGACCAGAAAAGGCTTGGTCGACCAAAATTTTATTAGTCGTTTAGTCGCAGAAATAAATAAATAAATAAATCTCACGGAGAGATCGTTAATGGCTATAGTCTGTGTGGTAATAGTTATACAGTATACATTGGGCAGTACACCCAACATTCTCTTATCATTCATCAACCTCAAATATGGCTTATTATCTGAAACGTAAGTAGTAGCAACTTTACATGTAATGTTGTACAATGTTAAGTGCGTATCTGTATTTGCGTTTATCAGACAGTTAGTATCCACTCACCGCTGAAAACGCCGGACTTTTTGTTCAGTCCTGAGTTCTGCAAGCTATTTAATCCTGTCATTATAACAAAGCCTTTAGACGCGCCTGTAGAATGCACGTTACCGCGGAGAGTTTCACGCAACCGTTAAAACCAAACCGAAAGCAAGACTCGCGCACGCATTCAAAAGAGAGAATTTTCAGAGAGCGACTATCCCACTGCGCGCAAATTAGGCTATATATTAATAAGTTTGAAAACCACTGACCTAGAGAAATGTGGGCTGTCTGTGTGTAAGCTGAACAGACATGCGCTTAGGCAGGACAGATGGATGCGCCGTGCGGTAATTTGCTCTTAGAATAGCTTACTCCATCATTTTTGGGCATACAGGTAAAAGTAAAACATCTTTCGTACCTGTAAAGATGTGTATTCTTGTACACTCACAATAAAAACGAAACATTGCGCTTTTGTAAAATAATGAAAGCAAAACAGGATGTGCTTTCGGTCGTCTCTTTTCTGTGAACTTGAGCGTGAAACTCAGTGTATATCTTTGGCTTTCAGACATTAAAATAGATCTATAGAGTAAAATTTCTACTTTCTCAGATTATGTATGCCTACATATGAAACATTCAGGCGCATCACAACTGCGGAGATGACGAGTCGCCGACTTCATCTCTTGTTTATCAAAATATTAATGCAGTCTACTTATTGTTTTTCCCTGACACATTTATAATCATAACTTCTGCGGTGCGCTGTGGCAAGCTTTATGCCTGCTTGAGTGCTTATTAGGATATCTAGGCAATTAAAGGCTCATTATAATGATTGAAATGTTTTATTAATAAACGTACGATTAGTCGACTAATGCTTAAAATGAACGACTACTAGTCGACCAGAAAAATCCTTAGTCGAGGGCAGCCCTAAAAGGTCTAAGACTCCTAAATTGATATTTTACCACTGTGTTGTGTTACAAATTATGTAGGAAAAATAATAGATTAATTTATGACAAGAGTGCACCTCAAAAAATGTACTTCATAACAGGAGTTCAGACCTTTTTCACAAAAAGACTTTCTTTGTTGCCTTTTTTTCTATCACGCTTTAGAAATCATAAGAAATTATATATCACCTGAAGACTTAAAATTTCAAAATTCATCCTTTGGAAACCATTTTAAAATCAGACATTGCATTATCATGGAAATTGTACATAAAAATCATATTACAAAATGTTTTTGTTCATTAATTATAAAAAATTACATTTGGATAGTGCATTTTCATGTCTATGTTCACAATAGGGAGTGACAGTTAAAGGGTTAAAAGATATGATTTTAGATTCTAGTTGTTAATCATTTTTTCTTTTGAAATCCTAATTTTCAAGGCCTTATATAGCTTAGTGTCAGAGATATGGGAATCTCAATGTGAGGTTTCATGTCCAGATTGTTGAATATTCATTTTCAGTGGTTGAAAACCAAATGTTGGTCACTTTGCATACAGCTGATACTTATTTTACTTAAAGAACAAATCTGAAGAAGAAATGTCTGAAGAAGAAATATTGTTGAAATTAGAGTTGTATCTTTAATATTTTGGCTTCAATTACTATACATGTTTGTCTGTCTTCAGAAAAAAATACTAGCAAAACCAAAAAATTGAGCTGGGGAAGTTTTTGAAATTTGGTTGATTTGACACAAAATGACCCAATAGACTGACCTCAAACTGAAAACATTCAAACTTCTAGCTTATAAAACCCTTTCAAACTTTCTGGTCTGGCTTCTTTAAGCCAACTTCAAAGTAATCTTTAAAAACACAAATATTTTCATTACACTGTCAAATGTAATCTTTAGCAAATATAATAACATCCATTTTCATACTGCACATTATAATTTGATTCCTCAGTTTAGCATTTCAAATGAATGATTTCAGTGTTTTATTTTTCAACTTACTACAGAATTTTATTTATCAGCTTGTAATTATCGTCTTTTTTTTGCCTACTAGTTCACATTCTGAATGGAAAGCTAATGAACTGTATATCTGGATCAGTTTAAACAACAAAACATGTCTTTGTCTTCTTCACAATCCACCGTTGTGACTACATTTACAATTTCTATTCCAAAGTTCTCTTGTTCTTTCAGTAAATGCATTGTGTGCACATGCAGTGCTTTTGACGCTTGCATTCATGAATGGCAAGAAAATGACATCATGTTCTGAAATGGGGATCGACTGATGCAGGAACCTCATTTTTATTTAAAGATTTACAGGAATGCCAAATATCTCCAGCCTCGCACAAAATGCCACAACCCACTCTCTCAAACGGGACCTAGGTTCACTTTCCAGTTTAAATATCAGGATTAGGCCGGATGTGGTGAAAACAAACCAGAAGCTTTATAAACATCATAAAATCTAGTGTATTTAAGTCATTATTATCTCTGATCAATAAAATCTGCTCAATAATATGAAGTCTTGCGGGCATTATGCTCACAAAGGCTGTTCTTATCAATGCAGTGATTGCGCGGAGCTGTCCATTGAATAGGAGTGGGGGTTCTGAACCTAAGCTTGCACTTTTGGAATACCAAGCGCCCAAATGGCCTCATTGTATGCTGTGGAGCCATAATGCAAATAGTGTGTTTGTCAGTGCAGGGTGTGTGAGTGTGTGTTTATGTGTGTAAATGTGCCCATTGTCGGGTGTGTATGAAGGACACTGAGACCAGTGTGAGGAGCGGACAGTCAGTGCCAGGCCAATGCAGGCTGTTCAGCTGCAGCTGGACCCCCTTAACCAGCAAAAAAGCAGGTCTTAACAAAAAAACCTACTCATTCTGAAGCTATGCTAACTGCTAACACAAAAAGCTTTCACTAAGTCTCATTAATACCATATTTTTTATGCTACAGTGCTAACAATGCACATTCTGCTTACTATAATACACTTGAGTTGTTTAGCATTGCTAATATTGTAATAGGCAACAGTCATGCTTTAATGGATGCTAAATGTTAACACAAAGCCTTACTCATTTTAGATTTGTATCTAGCATTTTTTGAATATGTAAACAATGTTGTAATATAATAATCAACAAACATTGGAACCAACAATTAAAAACCAACTAAATGGTTAAATGGCATGCTCATGTTTTTGGTAAAGCTGTATTACTCATAATAATTTAAGACTAATATTTGAGCAGTAAATCTGTTTTTGTTGTGGGAATACTTTTCTAGGTGGATGAATTTCTGGTTATGTGTTACCAATGTTATAGATAGTAACACCATGTCCCCTTTTTCACATATTGTGTGAAAATTACTGAAAATTACAACATTAGAAATTAGGTCCACAAAGTTGATTGAATACATCTGTACACAATTTCAGTAAATATTTACAATAGTCATATGTTATATTTGAATTTTTCGGCTATAATAATAAAACTCTTTGTGTATTTATTGCTGTGTACAGTATGTGAATAAAAAAAAATCTGTAGTCTTCCATGTGTGGTTCAAGCTTTTAGTTGGTTCAATTAGTTAAACCAAGGTTAAACCAAAAATCATCATCATATTATTATACCTGAATAAGCAAGGTGAATAAACATTCATCAAATTTTAGCTAGATAAAGTTGTATATAGACATGTTACATGTGATGAAAGAGCACATTTTCACACTCACATGGTCTCGCCTCAATGTAGAATTAACTGAAACCAAATGACAAAATATCTTTGGCTCACACAACTGTCCCAGAGCCATCTAGTTCAATTTTCCACTTTGGAGTTTAATATTAGCCATGCAGTATCTCCTTTTAGTCTTAACTTTGTGTTAAGGTTCTCCTTTAGGTGTCTTATTAAAGCTAAGGCTACCTTTTAATACTAAATCCTATCAAGAGCAGTGAGTTTTTTTTTTTTTTTTTTTTGTCTTGTTGATGTTGTTTGGTTAATATTCTGTGATTTTTGAATGTGTACATTAACTTTATGTGTACAGTATGCAATATAAATTCTCTTGGTAATGCTTTTGGATTTACCTCAGCATTGGTTTATTAAACCAATTATTAAAGTGATTTTGTGCTTTATATGCCCCAGATTGCTCTTCGCTGAGATTTTGTCCAGTTTACACGGCTTAAAAAAGACTCTGACATTTGTACATCCTTTTTATTTCATTTTCAATTGTGGTGGCATTTCAGTTACCACTCAAAAATACCATTTCTCTGTGGTTGACATAATAGGTAAAACAGGTTTTGAGAAATCCTAATCATGATTTTTTCAGGTTGAGGGATTTTTAAACATGCAGTCTGTTTCTGTCAAAGGTAAAGTAGCTTGAGAATATGTCCACTCCTTTTAGATTTATGATTGTTATTATATATTTTAGATTATGAACCAAATGTTTTCACTTGTTTAAAAATCGAAAGTTCAAAGTTGTGAGTAATGTCCCTTTAAGTCTTGAACAAACTATGTTGCAATGTGCTTGTAAACACCAATAATAAGTTGCATTCAGCCATTTCATTGCATGCTTACGACAGAATAGCCTCATAAAACAAATGTTTATTATTGTGTCGTTAACAAACCATTTAATTTAGATGCTACCACATCTAAAATGAAACACATGCAATTCTTTGATCTGGGTTTTGATTTCCATATAAAGTTGAATTGCTTTGTCTTGAGAATATAATCTAGATTGTTGAACTCTGTATTTGATTTGCGTGTGCACAGGAGTTTGAAACCTGGGTGAAGGATACAGATGAACATGGTTTCGTAGTGGTGTCATTTGGGGCAGGAGTGAAGTATCTGTCAGATGACATTGCTCAGAAACTTGCAGGAGCCTTGAGCCGTCTTCCGCAGAGAGTCATCTGGAGGTATTGCCATTCATTTTTTCTTTCATGTGATCAGTGAATCATTTTGCCAACAGAACAAATCTGTGTCTCTTTATTATAGTTTTTTTTTTCTCTATCATATAGTATCCATTGGCAACCGACCTGTGGTGGCAGGTCACTGATAAGTTTATGGCTACAACTAACTATTTTGTTTTCCATTTCCAAACCAGTAAAGCCTCATTCAAAATTATCTGGTGGTTTCGTTAGACTTTCCAATGGTTTCTGAATGCAAAACTTTATGAATTCATTTTGGACTAAAGCATTGTATAGATTCACCTGTTATTTACTTAGAGTTTTGCCAGTAATTATGATAAATCTCAGTATGTTTGTTTTAAATCCCGCTAAATCTTCATCCTTTGTTGGCAGTGGAGGGATATTTGATATCTCCACAAGTCACGATCCACTTAAAATCGTAAAAAGACAAGACAAGAGAATGTCTATTGTGATAATTTTTTTTTTTAGTTTATTTTTTTGGGTGATAATTCATCCAAAAAGGAAAATTTCATTAATTACTGTCATTAATTGAGTCATTCCAGCTGGAATCATCAAATGGTCCCCACCTGACCCCCTCAGATTTGTCTGAAAAAAATCTATGTGATGGGTAATATGCCCAATAGATCATATACAAAATTTCAGATCTCTACTGTGCATACTTTTTCATGTAAAAAAAAGTTTGTTTTTACTCCGTTTTGGCATCACAGTCTGAGTGACCATGTTCAGACTGAAATATCTCCAGAACTAGTTGTGCCAGGTCCATGAAATCTTCTGGGCTAAGAGTCTTAGTCCAGAACTGCATGAATTACAACTCACAGCATTGTTACTGAATTTACACCTGAATGCTGGCCCTCTACTTTTCTTTGAAACTATTACTTTAAGGGTTCTCAGATGTCCATAGAAACCTCAATTTCCCTATGTATAAGCATCAAACTTGGTAAATGGTCTGATATGTACCATGTCTTTCACATCCTTTGACATCAGACAATAGAGTCTTATGGATGTTGAGATATTAAGGTCCAAAAATTGAAAAAAACTCATTTACACCAATGTTCAGAGCAATATTTCCCATGAATGACACCAGGTGTGAACATGAAACTTTTTTTTTTGCCAAAAGCATGTTCTTATTGATAAAATATCCAAAAATTGGGATGGGGTTTTGCCTCATTTTTCTGTAATAATTTTTAAAAAAATCATTGTTGTGTGACATTCACAACTACTCTAGTACCAGCTATTTTGAACTCAAATGCCTAAATTAATGCTATAATGCAGCATTCCATTGTGCTCGGGACTGTGATGCCAAAACGGGGTAAAAACAAACTTTTTTACAGTTTTTTTGGGAAAAAAGTACGCACAGTAGAGATCTGAAATTTTGTATATGATCTATTGGGCATATTACCCATCACATGGATTTTTTTCTGACAAATCTGAGGAGGTCAGGTGGGGAACTTTTCCAAAATTTGATGATTCCAGCTGGAATGACCCAATTACTCATCCTCGTATCATTCCAAACCTGTAACACCTTCGTTCATCTTCAGAACACAAATGAAGATATTTTTGATAAAATCAGATAGCTTTCTGACCCTGCATAGACAGCAACACAACTACTAAGTTCAGGGCCCAGAAAGGTTCTAAGGACATTGATAAAATAGTCGACTTGACATCAGTGATCAACCTTAATGTTGTAAAGCTTTGACTATGTGAATAAACACCAAAGACTGACATGGAAAAGAAGAAATTGTTGAATAACGACATTATTTTGGGTTTTTTTGCACACAAAAAGTATTCTCATAGCTTCATAAAATTAAGTTTGAACCACAGATGTCACATGGATTATTTTATGTCCTTCTTACCTTTTTGGGCCTTGAATGTGGTAGTTGCATTGCTGTTTATCAAAGCTCTCAGATTAAATAAAATTTGTGGTCCAAAGATGAACGAAGGTCTTGTGGGTTAGGAGCAACGTGATGGTGACAGAATTTTCATTTTTGGGTGAACTAACCCTTTAATACGATATAAAATAAAGCAAATATGTTTAATTCTATAGGTGTCATTCACCCAAAACTGAAAAGTCTGTCAATATTTACTTTACTCTCATGTCATAAAACTGTTTGACTTTTTTTATATGTGGAACACAAAGACAGACATTGTAAAGAATTGTATTTTTACCATATAAATTAATTACAATGAATTGGAACTACTGAACAAAAAACTAGTGCATACAATGCAACTTGTGCGCCAAGTCATCTGAAGCCATATTATAGCTTTGTGTGAGAAATAGATAAAATGTAAACATGGAACTACTAATGGTAATCATGGTAATTTTTAACCTTTTAAGCTTAAAAGCCTTAGTCCCCATAAGGGATTAATTGTATGGAAAAGAGCAATCACAGTGAAGAAATACTAACCCAGATGAGGGTTAGTAAATAATGGCGAATTTTTCATTTTTAAGTGAATTATTTACTTTAAATGCTTATATTAAATTGTCTTTTATATGAAGCAGATTTGAAAGTTTTAAATTAGTTTCTTTATGTCTACATTTATCATTCTTTCATGTTTGTCTTTTCCTAAGTTAACCTGCATGCTTATAAATAGCAGCACCTGTTGTTGTCATAGGCAGTCATATTGTCATGACTCCCGTAGTCATGCCATGTAATCTCAGTTGCGTTCTTGCATTCATGCAAATGTGCCATGGCAAGACTTTACTAATGAGGACACTGTTGGGAGTGAAAATGCCAAGGGAACACACACACATAAATATACTATACAGATACACTCCAGTCAGCTGCAACAATACAACAATATACCACTCTTGGTACATATTTAGACATGAAGTCATGAACATATGGCCTCAACTCTTTCCCTCTCACACTGTGTATAGATTATAGTAATGGTAATTAGAGTCACTGACTGCTGTCAGGTTTCTTAGTAACTGTAGAATGTTTGGTTGGCACATACTAGCCTTTAGGCTCTGTGTGTTTGTTCTTTACTAAATCTCAAGCCAGACTTCAAGACAAAGGCTTTATATGATCTCAAGAATGCTTTTTGTATTGTTAGTTTAATTAGTTATTTTGCAGATGTCAAAAGACTTGAGTATTTATTTCTTAAAACCAATATGAAGTCACAAGCTAAAGTAACATTTCTTATTATCAATTATTAATGTTAAAGGAATTGTATAGTTTTTCTACCAAAAATTAAAATATTGTCATCATTTACTCATTTACCCTCATATAGTTTTAAACCTGTATTTTCTTGAGTTTCTTACTTATAGTTGAAGTCTAAAGCTTACATACACCTTGCAGAATCTGCGAAATGTCAATTATTTGACCAAAATAAGAAGGATCATACAAAATGCATGTTATTTTTATTAAGCACTGACCTCAATAAGATGAAATACATTTACATGAAAGACATTTACATATTGTCCACAAGAGAAAATAATAGTTGAATTTATAAAAATCACCCCGTTCGACAGTTTACATACACTTGATTCTTAATACTGTGTTGTTACCTGAATGATCCACAGCTGTGTTTTTTGTGTTTAGTGATAGTTGTTCATGAGTCCCTTGTTTGTCCTGAACAGTTAAACTGCCAGCTGTTTTTCAGGAAAATTCTTCACGTTCCACAAATTCTTTGTTGTTTCAGCCTTTTTGTGTATTCATACGCTCACTGATGCTCCAGAAAATTATGCATTCAGAGGAAGGAGTGTAAACTTTTTAAAAGAATGAAGATAACATTGAAGATTACAAGATGTACAATTTTCTTATTTTGCCTAAATATCATATTTTTATTCATATAGCACTGTCCTTCAGAAGCTACAGAAGATACTTACATGTTTCCCCCAAAACAAAATAAGTTACATTTACCCTGATCTTCAAATTCAAACGTTTTCACCCCCTAACTTTTAACGCATTGTGCTTCTTTCTGGAGCATCAGTGAGCATTTGAACCTTCTGTAATAGTTGCATATGAGTCCCTCAGTTGTCCTCAGTGTGAAAAGATGGATCTTATAATCATACAATCATTGTTGGAAAGGGTTCAAATACAAAAAATGCTGAAAAACCACAGAATTTGTGAGAACTAAAGGATTTTTTAGTGCAGGCAGTTTTACTGTTCAGGACAAACAAGGGACTCATAAGCAACCATCAATGAAAAAAACCCCAGCTGTGGATCATTCAGGTAACAACACAGTATTACGAATCAAGTGTATGTAAACTTTTAAACAGTGTCATTTTTACAAATTCAACTACTGTTTTCTCTTGCGGACTATATGTAAATGTCTTTTATGTGAAATATCTTATTCAGGTCAGTACTAAATAAAAAAATAACATGCATTTTGTATGATCCCTCTTATTCTGGTAAAATAATTAACATTTTGCAGATTCTGCAAGGTTTGTGTAAACTTTTGACTTCAACTGTATGTGGAACATCATAGAATATATTATGAAGAACCCAACAGTTTTTGGTCCCCATTAATTTCCATAGTAGGGAAAGAAATATTATGGAAGTCAACAGGACCATCAACTGTTTGATTACCAGCAATCTTCAAAATCTTTTGTGTTCAACATAAGAAAGAAACTCTTACAAGTTTAGAATGACATGAGGGTGAGTAAATGATGACAAAATTTTCATTTTTGCATGAACTATTCAGTTGTGCTGCATAATTATTATTATTTTTTTTCAGAATTCTTGAATTCTTAATAAATATATATATTTTTTGGAGCAATATAAATGTTTTTATTTCACTTTAAATCAATTTCATGTGTTGTTGCTGAATAACAATAATAATTCCTAACAGTGGTGTGTGTTCTTGATGTTTTTGTATTGATTTATCAATGCACATTCTAAAGACAAATTGTATGTCCTCATAATCTGAAAATTATTGTCTTTCTGCTGATGTGGTCAGCAATGCTGACCAATAGCATTTTACAGCTTTTCAGGCATTGTTTTAGACTACTGTTGTAGGTAAAGCAGCCTTTCCATAATGTTGCCAGTAGTTACCACAGCAATTTACTTCAACATCCAGGTTCCATCTGACATTTTGTTTTTTGAATATTCTGTTTCATTTGAAAATCCATCACTTTACATAGTCAAATGGGTTATGAATCGAGTTTCGTGTTGCCTTCCGTGCAAAAGTCAATGGTTGTAGCTCTTCATGTTTCATCAAACTTCATCTAATATGTAGTATAACTATCATGTTTATATGTAAAATATGGCATGCATTACTGCAAAAAAGTGAAAAAAAGAAAAGCCTTTATACACTTTACAAGGTAGAAGGAATTCATCTGGTTTTGTTTTGGTGCTGGCTGATTGTATGTCATCTTTTAATTTGCCTTCTAAATGTAAGCGTTGGTATTAATCTAATTTATGCATGCAAAATATTTGGTCTCTGTCTCTCTCATATTTTTTTTTGTCTCTAATGCGCCAAAGTATACCGCACTCCCCTGATCTCTCTCGTATCTGTGACACTTTGAATAACTAACAAATTCTTCATTCTTGTCAGCTAATGATTGTCTCATCCACAATGTTTGAAGAGCTTGTAGAATGGGATGCCTGTATCTCAATGAGCTTAATCTCTCTGCAGGTTCTCTGGAGTTCCTCCCACCAATCTGGGCAACAATACTAAACTAGTGGACTGGATGCCACAGAATGACCTGTTGGGTAAGTAAATACTACACACTAAATACCACAGAGAATTCTTCTTATAGAATTGTTTTCTTTTTATAAAAAGACCTATTATATATTTTTACTGGAAAACTGATTAACTTGATTTTTTTTTTGGCAGTGTGTGTGAGGGAGAGAAAGCTCATCCTCCTCATTGCACTTTTCTGCACTTCTTAGGATAATGTCTCTGTTGTACTAGAGGACACAAAGCCTGTACATGTTTGTTTGTGTGAATGAGTTTCTGTTTCATTGTGCACCATGGGCTTGAGGTCACAGAGGGCCTTTCTGTCCCCATCATTCTTTCTTTTCTCTCTTTCTCTCGCTGTCTTTGCTGTCTGCCACACTTCCTGTTCTCTGATAAGCTAGTCGATGCCTTCTGTGCTTTGATCTTAAATCAGTTGCTCATCCAACCAAAGATAATGACAAGAAAAAAAGACTGATACACAAAGTCAGTAGACAGGATGGGCCCGAGGCATTTCTTCTCTTAAAACAAACACTTACTTGTCTAAAATTCAGCTGGATTGAACATCAAGATCAGTGACCCATGGTCAACACCATAAAAAAAAAAAAGAGTTTAATTTCCATTTTTAATCAAAGTGCAAAATGAACTTACACACACTGTATGCAGCTTTATGCTCCTGCCTCATGTCAGTACCTGCGAGGGAGTGATACAGTACACACCCCACCCTATCCGTGAGAAACCTCGGACAAATTTACAAAGACATGCAAATGTCCCTTTGATTTTACTATGTGTTTTTAAATGTATTTTTAAAGAGATATAAGGTACTAGATGAGCTAATGTACAACTAGTGACAAGGTCAATAAAACTCTTTGTTCACTGTGACGGATTCAGAGGAATAACTTGTGAGCATGTACAGGGAGGGATGAGCGTAGAGGTCAAAAGTGGCTCATGTTCACACAAGAGCAGCTGAATGAACTCTTATTTTTATTAGAAATATAGTGCTTTTATAAGGCACTTATCACTATTGTCTGAATACAAAATACAGAATTAATCTTTGTTGACTCATCTCACCTCCACTTGCTTATCAATGAAAGGTGTGCCTTTATTTTTCTAAGCAATCAGAGCTGCTGATGATAAACTGAAGGAGGGACCCAATTCATATCTAGGAGCGAGATTATCATAGGGGTGGACTCATTTTGAGCTGGTAAACACCCAGAGCAAAATAGCAACTGCATAGCAACGTATAAAAACATTTAGAATAACTACATATAATTGTTAAAGATAACCCTGGGTATTAAGACTTGGCTTAATATAACGTAAATGATGAAATGGCTGCAGTCTGTGATTGTGTAGCTTTTTGAGAGAAGCGATGCAAGTCTTCACTGTTTTCATAGCCATAAAATGATGAAAAATGAATGGGAAGATGCCTGTGGACGAATAAAACTTCCTAAAGTCTTAGTTCTCTCCACTTTCTGATGCTTTGAGGCTTTTGGAAGGCCGCAGCTACTGAAAGAGCTTACGAATGGCAGAGACAAGAAATGCTGGATGCCATCCTGGCAGGATGCAAACATGCCGACGCTTGTCATAATACTACAGTCATGTTGAGTTTCTCAACATGGATTTTACCCAATATCCGGGTTGAAAGCCTCCTTGTGGTGAAAAATCAATGGTACAGCATTTGGTTTAAGACTACGCTTCTTATATATATAAACTCTTTTAGTAGCTGTGGTCTTGTAAATGCCTCAAAGGCATCAGAGCTAAAGTGGAGAGCATGCGGGTCTTTAGTAAGTTTTATTCATCCACAGGCATCTTACCATTCTTTTCTCCGCTTCTTATCGCTAGGAAATCAGTGAAGACTGTTGCCTTTCGGCTGTAAATTACATCCAAAGGCTGAACAATATGGCATCGTATCAGTATTTTATTTTTTTGTGTTGCGGTAAAAATAGCAAGAGGTAGCTCCAGTAGCTCACTGAGTTCAATCATTTGATGTAATCAAAATAATGTCACCCCATAGTCCAAAATACAGTTGAGGTCAAAAGTTTACATACGCCTTGCAGAATCTGCTAAATGTTAATTATTTTACCCAAATAAGAGGGATCATACCAAATGCATGTTATTTTTTTTATTTAATACTGACCTGAATAAGATACTTAACATTACAGACATTCACATATAGTCCACAAAGAAAATAATAGTTACATTTATAACAAATGACCCCGTTCAAAAGTTTACATATGCTTGATTCGTAATACTGTGTTGTTACCTGAATGATCCACAGCTGTTTTTTTTTTTTTTTTTGTTTTGTTTTTGTTTTGTTTTTTAGGGATAGTTGTTCATAAGTTCCTATTTTGTCCTGAACTGTTAACCTGTCCTCTTCCTTCAGGTCCCACAAATCTTTGGGTTTTCAGCATTTTTGTGTATTTGAACCCTTTCCAGCAATGACTGTATGATTTTGAGATCCATCTTTTCACACTGAGGACAACTGAGGGACTGAAAAGATGCATCTCAAAATCAGTCATTGTTGGAAAGGGTTCAAATGATGAAAAAATACCAAAGAATTTGTGGGACCTGAAAGATTTTTCTGAAGAAACCTTGTTCAGGACAAACAAGAAACTCATGAACAACTACTACTAAACAGAAAAAAAAACAGCCATGGATCATTCAGGTAACAACAGAGTATTGTGATCTTTTGAATGGGGTAATCTTGATAAAAATTATTATTTTCTTTTATGTAAAATATCTTATTCAGGTCAGTACTAAATAAAAATAACATGAATTTAGTATGAGCTCTCTTATTTTGGTAAAATAACATTTTGCAGTTTCTGCAAGTTGTTATGCACACTTTTGACCTCAACTGTATGTATAAAACGATGTGATTTTTTTAAATAACCTAAATTTTTCATGGGTTTTCTACTACATATCCAGGCCATCCATCCAGTAACCCTGTTATTACAACAGTCTCACTCAAAATACCACAGTTAAATGATGATAACTGTGGAGAAACTCTGGTAAATGTTCAGCGATTCATGGTATTTGTTCGGAAATTTTTCAGTAATGGTTGTCTTGTCCTCTCACGCTGTATCTGTTGTCATCCACAGGCCACACAAACACACGGGCCTTCTTGAGCCACGGGGGCTTAAACAGCATCTATGAGGCCATGTATCACGGTGTCCCCGTGGTGGGTGTGCCATTGTTTGGAGATCACTATGACACCATGACGCGAGTTCAGGCCAAAGGCATGGGCGTAATGCTTGAGTGGAAAAGGATGAGTGAAGAAGACCTTTATAACGCTATGGTTAATGTCATTACAGACAAAAGGTAATTCAGATGTGTATACAATACCTGTATAAAATGAAAAGTGCATTGTAAAAACAAACAAACAAAAAACACACACACACACACACACACACACACACACACACACACACACACACACAAATCTGCACTCATTATAAAATGTCTGTTAAAAAATAGGTAATACAAATCCGAACCCTCACACACAGAGCCGGGTTAATGTTTAATGACTGTGGAATTGGGGTTACTCAAGTTTAATGATAAACAAGACCTGTTGAAAACCCTGCAATGGTGTCAATATTTGCAGACCCTTAGTGTTTTAACAAATCCAGTGGAGCTAAAGATCAGTGTAGCCTAAAAAGGTTTTATTCTACAGGCTTAGCATTTGGTTCACCCCAAAATAAACATTCTGTCATCCTTTACCTACCTTCATGTTGTTCAAAACCTGAATGCCTTTCTTATTGTGTGGAACACAAAAATAGATATTTAGCAGAATGTCCAAGCTGTTTTCCCATACAATGGTAGACTGAAGCCCATTAATGTTCACTATAAAAATGCTGGGTTAAATATGGACAAACCCAGCAACTGGGTTGTTTTGACCCAGCCGTTGGGTTCAATGTTTACCACAGACTTCTGCGTAGTTTACTTTAACCCAGCTATTCTTTAAAAATTACTATATGTCTGGCTTAAAGTGAACCCAAAAAAGGTTGGAAATTAAAAATCAGACACAAGCCATTTAAAAAAAATGTTTATTATGTAATTATTATTTAATCAACATATCCATTAATATTAATTTATTGAACATATAAATAAATGTTAATTTCCAAACTATTCTGAGTTTATATTAAGAAAGAAACAGAAAATTTTAAACAATAGCTAAGTTAACTAAAACTACCATGATGGTTAGATTAAACATTTAACCCAACCGCTGGGTCAAATCAACCCAATCGCTGGGTTTGTCCATATTTCTTGTTGTATTTTACCCAGCATTTTTTAAGGTGAATGTTAATGGTCTTCCATCCACCATTGTATAGAAAAAAAAACTGCTTGGACATTCTGCTAAATATCTTCTTTTTTTTCTATGCAAAAATAAACCCATTCAGGTTTGGAATAACATGAAGGTAGGTAATAGATGACAGAATGTTAATTTTGGGGTAAAATGAACTTCAACATTAGCCTGTAGAATAAAACCTTTTAACCCAGTATCTTTGGACTGTTGTATTACCAAAAAAAAGTATCAAAATGAATATCAGATCTGTCTTTAACCCTTTAACTGCCATTAACTATTCAAGAAGGCTGTTAATGGCAGTTAAAGGGTTAAGTTAATTTTCATGAAACTATGGTACAGTGCCATCTTGTGGCCTTTATATCAAGATGAACATCCTGTTGGTAAAGTGCATGTGCTGTATCGGATGTTCTGAAACCTCTCCATCTCTCTTTTTATGAAGGTATCGTGAGAGAGCACAGTTGCTGTCTCAGATTCATAAAGATCAGCCTGGTCATCCAGTGAGTCGGGCAGTTTATTGGATAAACTATCTACTCCGTCACCGTGGTGCCGATCACCTCCGCTCTGCTGTTTATGAGATCCCCACCTACCAGTACTTCTTATTGGATGTGGCTGTGGTGTTAGGAGTGTGCCTGCTTCTACTCGGCTACTTGCTATACCGAATAGCCAAGTGCATCCAATCACGACTGGGGCGCGGTTCATCTGAAGCGGAGAAGGTGAACGGACACTGTCATAATGGAATTCCTAATGGCAAGCACAAAAGAAACGGCCATGTTAGAAGTATGGATAAGAAACTAAAGTAAAACACTAGGTGAAATCAACACTAACGCTTCACTAAAGAGAGGAATTAACTACTCTTCACTCAAAGCAGGGCCTCCAGGAAATAAATACATGGGTCAATAAAGAATCAAACCAACCGTTATAACAACAAAACTGTAAGTGGGAAGCCAAAGTAAGGAAGGAAGAAACCAGAAAACATAAACGGAAAGCTCCTGAGGACGTTTTTTTCCCCCTGGTGAATGGAGTTAATGTTCAGCTGTGGTCCTGAATGTTGAGTTTATCCTTGTGGAAAAAGCACAGTTAAGAAATTGTTTTTAACAAGAAGCTATCGTGCTATGGGGCATCAGGTTTTACTACATCCAAATACAATAGAGATCTATCTATTTATATAAATTTCATACTTTTTTTGTGCACAGAGCACAGTTGTGCACTGAATTTAATTTATGTTCTATATTTATGTTTCACGCACTCCGTCCCTACTTTGTTGTCATTTCTTCAGGAATATTAACTCTCGGACGTTAGTAACGCTAGCAATCTAGCATATTTGCTAGTGTTTGTGTTGCCAGCCTTGCCTTAAATCTTTTAACATTCTTTTCATTTTGCTAACATACATCCGCATTCCTTGTAGACATAAATCCGCACTAGCTAATGGTAAATGCTAGAGATTTTGTTGGGGATAGTCAAACTTGAATAATTTTGGAACGCTAGTATACTGGTATACTAACAGTCTTAGAGCATCTTTGCCACTTGTCCGTTGTTTTTTTGTTTTGTTGTTCTCAGCTAATTTAATTTAATGAATTAGTGTCATTTTGCTTCAGATAAGGTGGAACATCCATTCACACAATCCTCATGTTGGTAGATTGTGTTGCTTCGTGGATGCTTAGGTTTTAAAGTTTGAAGTTAACTTCTTTCTCATCTTTACTCAGTGCTTTATTTTATTAAGCAAATCGTGCTTAGGAGAAACTTTTTTTAATGGGGGGAGGTGGGGGGATACAGTAGTTTTTATGTGTGAGTGCCTGTGTGTGTCGAAACGTCCCAAACAAACTACTTTTTATTAGAACGTGTATCTGACGAGTGTTGTTATCAAAGTAAAAGACTGCTGACATGTTCCCACAAATCAGTAGGCCTAGAGTGACCTGGAGGAATTTGGTACTGTAAAAACATTTTCCATGGTGCTCTACTGGTTCTTTTAACCTTCAGCCATTTTCATCAGTGGAAGGTGATATTTCGGTAACATGTCAATCTAACATTTAGTTGTGTAACTTTTCACCAGGTGGCACTGAACAGACCTTCTGTAAATTATTTGTGCGTTCAAGTGCATTCTCAGCCTCAGAGGTTTTATTTAAAAAAAATGCCACTGGACAACCTGTTATAAAATCACATGCTGGTTTTACAACTCAATGTCAGACTGAACTGTTGCCAGTAATACTGTCTTAGTGTGATTGTTTTAAATGTACCACAATATTGTTCATATTTCCCAGATCACTAAACAGTCAAGTCACCTTAAATGACTTACATGAAGATTCACTGACGTAACAATTTAAAACTGTTTTTACCACGAGGTTTAAAGCATTTCTTCAGCCAAGCACTGTTTTAGACTGTCCATACTTGAAAATACACTGGCTGCAATATGGCTGCAAATGCATCAGAGCTATGACTGGTAAAACAGTGACGCACACTCACACACTTTGAACATTATAATTGTTTTTTTCTAGTTGTTTGTTTTGTATGATTTTCAGTATTAATAGTAGATGGTTAACAACAGAGGAAAAAGCTGCAGATAGGCTCTAACCTAAAAGGCTGTGTGTGTGTGTGAGTGGTTATAGATTGTGATTTCTTATATGTGAAATGTGTATGCGTGTACATTTGAATGGGGATGCTTGAGCCTACTTGTGTCCAGCTTTGGCTTTATATACTGATAATTTAAAACCAATGCTCCAGCTCACTTACAGTACATCGATGCCTTTCTTTGTCTCTCATAGTCTGTTTCCTGAAAAAGTCCTTGTAGAAGTAGTTGTTAAAGGCTGCTTGAAGGAGTTTAGTCTTATTTTTTTAGTTTTTTTTTTTTTTTCATAATGATTTAATGTGTGTCTGTGTTATGTAAATAAAAGACAAACAAAAATACTAATGGTAAATAAACATTAAATATTTTGTTTGCTTACTCCTGTCGTCTGATGATTCTCTCTCGATTGCAATGTAAAAGAATAAGGAAATTCAGTGAGCTAGTCTGAAACTTACAGAGCACATGCTTGGCGTCTCACTTGTGTACTCAAGTTACACTGTCCCGAAGTGGTTTGTCTCGGTTTTTCCCATGACCTCATTGATAGATGTCTAAATGATAATGCTTACTCAACAAAATGTGTATTTGGTGTACATGTATATCAGGTTGACATGGTTTGCTAACTCACTATTGTTATCCTGTGAAAATGGTGAAGAGCTTTGAATACAATTAACAATTTACAATAAAAAAAAACAGCAGGGTACTTTAGTTTTCTTAGTCAATAGATGGCTGCGGGGGGAGATGAGGGAGTGTAAAACTACACGCCGGTAGGTCCACAGGTATCAGGTGCTGTCCTTATGTTTTCAGCACTGTCACATTAGATGGGTGTGTATCCTTAACATTTGTGTGTGTGTTGATTAAGAGATAAACTGACACTTTACCCCATCTTTCTCTTAATTGTTCACTGACAGTTTAGCATATGATAAATTAGCAAGTGTGTTTGTGTATGAAGACTGTTAAGTGTTTAATTAGACTGTTTTTCTGATTTCACAATTAGACAACCCAGACTCATTGAAAAAAAATGCAATGTTTCTGCAAATTAACATTACGCTGCTTCTTGCATGTTTTGCTTCTAAAGTGAAATATTCAGTGAGTTTATGAACGTGAATCTGACAGTTTTATTATGATGGTTGGTGTACTTAAAGGAATAGTTAACCCAAAACTGAAAATTTCCCCATGATTTACTTACCCTCAAGCCATCCTAGGTGTATATGACTTTCTCCTTCCAGACGAACACAGTCGGAATTGTTTTAAAATGTATCCTGGCTCCTTCAAGCTTTATAATGGTTGTGGATAGTGGCTGTTATTTTGAAGCTCCAAAAAGCACATAAATCTGTTGTAAAACTAACCCATACACCTCCGGGGGGTTAAAACATGTATTCTGAAGTGGATCCATGGGTTTTTATAACAAAAATATTTATATTTTTAAAATTATAACCTCAAATCACTGACTTCCAGCAACAGCCGTATGTGTTGACGAGAGAGTTGAGTTCCCGGTGTAACGTTACTGCGGTTCAAACAAATAAGGCTGTGCAAAAAACTCAAGCTCTTCTTCTCTTATAATAAAGCAAGCTGGATCTCGACTAACGCGAACTGCCATACGCCGTTGCCGAAAGTCAATGATTTGAGTTTATAATTTAAAAAATATGAATATTTTGGTTATAAAATGCCATGGATCCGCTTCAGAAGACCTGTGTCAACCCCTCCGCAGGCATATGGGTTAGTTTTACGATGAATATATGCACTTTTTGGAGCTTCAAAATAACAGCCAATATCCACCACCATTAAAAAGCTTGGAAGAGCCAGGATCAATTTTAAAACAACTCCGACTGTCTTTGTCTGAAAGGAGAAAGTCATATACACCTAGGATGGCTTGAGGGTAAGTAAATCATGGGGAAAGCATAAAAATCATGGGGAATTTTTATGTGTTTTGATTAAAATATCCAAAAACCACTAGAAAAATGTTATATATTTAGTTGACTTGATCCCAAATGTATTGTTTCCATAATTTTTAAATCTAGAGAAATTGAACTAGTTCAGTGGTTCTCAATCCTGGTCCTGGGGACCCCCTGCTCTGCACATTTTGCATGTTTCCTTTATTTAACACACCTGATTTAGATCATCAGCTCATTAGTTCAGTTCATTGATCTCTCTACTAATGAGCTGATGATCTAAATCAGGTGTGTTAAATAAAGGAAACATGCAAAATGTGCAGAGCAGGGGGTCCCCAGGACCAGGATTAAGAACCACTGAACTAGTTAACTAGCTGGCCTGTGGCATCCTATAGGTCTACCCATGACTTCCGGGTGTATTTTTTAGGAAACATGGAAACACCAAAGATGGTTCAGTATGTTATGCGTTTTATTAGACAGGTGACAAACGCAGAGTAGCATTATAAAAGAACTTTCAACACACTCATACATATCTAGTATGATAAACCAGTGCTGTTTTACCCCACATTCACAGGAAAGAGTGGAAGTGGTCGACTGTGGCATAATAAAAGCTCCACTATTTTGAGCTGTGTGTTGCACTTGTCTCTCATTAGTTTCATACTACAGTGACGTTACTAAGTCTTTTTTATAAGCTAGCTCATCTATGAACATGATTTCTGCCCGAGTCCCGTCGGATTGCATCGGCTGTGGAGATGTGAAGACAACAACTCCCATGATTCCACACTCAATCACAGAGTCATCAAACTATGCCTTTGTTTCTTTGTTTGTTTTGAATAAGTGCCCTCTAGTGGCAAAAATTACATAATGTGCCTTTAACCCTAGACTAAACATAATCAAAAAAGTGATTAGTGTTCACAAGATTTGTGAAAAGCACTCCAAATTGCAAGCGCAATGCTGTACCAGGTAACTCACCAAGCTTACCACATTAGAAAAGCCGTATAGAGGGTTTGCACTTACGTCACGATTTGGTCACAACTTTTACTTTTACAACAGTTATTAACTTTTGGCAGTCTATAGTAGGGTAGACCAGGTACAGTTGGTACAGGGGTACAGTTGAGACACCTTAAATATCTTCCGTGCGCAACAAGTCTGATCTGTGATATTTGCTTTGCATATGCGTATTATCAAATTTCCCATGACCTAAGAGGGTGCTAATACACATGTGTGAAGCAAATATCACAGACTTGTTGCGTTGTACCAACTGTACCTGGTCTGCCCTACTACAAATATTTTTCCTGGTCCGACCGATTAGTACAGCCCAAAACATGACAATAATTGACCATTTTAAGCAGCAGTAATAAGCTAAATATGCAAGTTTGATTCGGTTCAATGGCATTGTTTAAGTTCCATGCTGCCAAAATGGCCGATTGATGACGGGTCGTGAAAACACTCCATAAGGAGCTGATGATGTGATGCAAATGTCAAAATGTATTAGTTTACAAATCATGCACTATGGTAAAAGTGTTTTAAAATCATAACGTAATATTGTGCAAGGAACCAAGCAAAAATGCAAAAAAGAATAACCTGTTTCTGTAATCATAATCTGTGTAAAGAGAACTAAAAGTGGTGTTGTTCGTGTTTCACTACCACTAGAGTTCATTTCAGCTGGAAACTGTAGTGAATCATATGTATAGGTATGTTTTCTGAGTTTTGCAAAACTGTATAGTAGATAGAGGCCACTTTTCCCCTCAATGAGCCTTGGTTGCAATTAGAAGAGAGTGCTTTTGGGAACATGAAGAGTGAGTCGAAGGTCCAGGTGTGATGCTCTTAACTCCTTTGAATGTTTACTCTCTCTGCAATCCTTGAGTCCTCAGTGTGTTCAGAGAATTGATATGTACTTCATGGCGGCAAACTTTAATCAATTTCCAGGTCAGAGGCTGAAAGAGGAGCAAGAAAACAAGCATCAGTTAGAGTTCTGGGAAGCACTCGTTCTTCTTCATTCAGAAAGGTGCCATGATTTGAGCCTGACAGGCTAATGAGGCCTCAACCCCTTAAACTAACCTGATCAGCCTGTCAGGCACAAAGTGGGGCACCTTGCATGCTTTTGAGCCAATTACCCTAGCTGTAAATGTCATGACTTTAGAACCAAGGGGAAATGATGTCATGACAACGCTGCCTGGCTGGTGGCGTCACAGGGAGCATGTGGTTTCAGGTACTTCCCTACTGACCATGACAAGTCTAAAAGGCAGCAGACAGGGAAAAAGATCAGACCACAGTATGTGTGGTCACAAACACACAGATCAGGCATAACATTATGACTACCATCCTAATATTGTTACTAGACCCCTGAAAGTGTGCTGTGGTATCTAGCACCAAGATGTTAGCAGCAGATCCCTTAAGTCCTGTAAATTGTGAGGTGGGGCCTCCATAGATCTGACTTGTTTGTTCAGCACATTACACAGATGCTCGATTAGATTGAAATCTGTGGAATTTGGAGGCCAAGTCAACACCTCAAACTTGTTGTTGTGCTCCTCAAACCATTCCTGAACCGTTTTTGCTTTGTGGCAGGGCGCATTATCCTGATGAAAGAGGCCACAGCCACCAGGGAATATTGTTTCCATGAAAGGGTGTACATGGTCTGCAACAATGCTTAGGTAGGTGGTACGTGTCAAGTAACATCCACATAGATGGCAAGACCCAATTTTTTCCAGTAGAACATTGCCAAAAGCATCACACTGCCTCCGCTGATATGCCGCCTTCTCATAGTGCATCCTGGTGCCATGTGTTCCCCAGGTAAGTGACACACCCAGCCATCCACGTGATGTAAAAGAAAACATAATTCATCAGACAATGCCACCTTCTTCTGTTGCAGCCTTTGCTCCCCATGTGCATCAATGTGCCTTGGCCCTGTAACCGGTTTACTACTGTTCGTTCCTTGGCCCCCTTTTGATAGATACTGACCACTGCAGAGTAGGAACACCCAACAAGAGCTGCAGTTTTGGAGATGTTCTGGACCAGTCATCTATACTTCACAATTTGGCCTTTGTCAAACTCACTCAAATCCTTATACTTGCCCATTTTCCTGCTTCTAACACATCAACTTTAAGGAGAAATTATTTACTTACTGCTTAATACAGTCATGGCCAAAAATATCAGCACCCTTGCAGTTCTGTCAGAAAATGCAACCTTTCTCTCAGAAAATTGTTGCAGTTGCAAATGTTTTGGTACCTACATTTCTTCTTCTTCTTCTTTTTTTTTTTTTTTGCATTGGAACAACAGAGAAAAAAGTCAAATCTGATACAATTCCACACAGAACCCAAAAAATGCACTGGACAAAATGATTGGCATTTGGTAGCACTCCCTTTAGAAAACAACTGAAATCAATCGCGATTTGAAGCATACCTTCTCCCAACTGCTGTTTTGAGATCTCTCCACAGGTGTTCTACAGGATTCAGAGCTGAACTCATTGCTGGCTGTTTCAGAACTCTCCAGTGCCAGAAGCAGCAAAGCAACTCCAAAACATCTTTGAACCTCCACCATGTTTGACTGTAGGGTCTGTGTTCTTTTCTTTGAAGGCCTCATTTCTTTTTCTGTAAACAGTGTCATGATGTCGTTTACCCAAAAGTTCTACTTTTGTCTCATCTGTCCACAGTACGTTCTCCCAGAATGACTGTGGTTTTGTCACATAAGTTTTGGCAAGCTCCAGTCTTGCTTTTTTATGCTTTTGTGTCAGCAGTGATGTCCTACCATAGTGTTCCTTTTCATTCAGATACTGCTAGCTGACACTGTTATACCCTGTGTCTGCAGATCAGCTTGAATTTGTTAATTGTGTTCTTTATCCACCATTTGAACAATCCTTCGTTGTAATTTTTCATTCATTTTGCTCTTCCGTCCACGTCCGGGGGTTAGCTACAGTGTCATGGGCTGTAAACCTCTTGATAATATTGTGCACAGTGTAGACAGGAACATTAAGATCTCTGGAGATGGACTTGTAGCCTTGAGATTGTCCATGTTTTTACACTGTTTTTTTTTCTCTCAAATCCACAGAAAGCTCTTTACACTTCTTTCTTTTCTCCATGCTCAGTGTTACACACAACACAAAGGTTGAGTCAACTTTTCTCCATTTTAACTGGTTGCAAGTGTGATTACTATATTGCCCACAATATAGGAGCTTCACATGCTTGAAAAGCATTTATTTCTTACAATTTTGACAAAGTGACAATAATTTTGTCTAGTCCATTTTTGAGTTATGTGTGAAATTTTATCAAGTTTGACTTTTCTGTTTTTTTTTTTTGTGTGTGTGTGTTGTTCCAGTGCAAACAAAAACAATAAGCATGTGAATACCAAAACATTTGCAATTGGTACAATTTTCTGAGAAAAGTGATGCATTTTCTGAACTGCAAGGGTGCCGTGTTGAAGAGATAATCAGTGTTATTAAGTTCACCTGTCAGTGGCCATAATGTTATGCCTGATTGGTGTATTTCTACCTAGCCTAGCCAACCAAACTTTAAGACCCCTTGATCATAACAAAAGAGAATGTTAGAAGAGAGTGAGAGACTTTTTTCAGATACTTAGATGAAAGATAAGATGAAAATGAGAACTGTTGTAGCCTACTAAAAATACTAAAACTGAATAAATAAATAAATAAATAAATATAAAAATAATAATAATTTTATATATATAGTAAACAGGAAATTAACCTCAGAAACTTCATATTGTGGAATGAACAAAACCATTTGTTGTAGACTTATAGTTTCTGTAAAAAAAAAAACTAAAAGAAAAAAGAAAGAAAAGCACACATTAATTTTATTTTTGAATGCCACATAAAAAATATCCCTACTATCTGTATGTTCTGGAAAGCACGGAGGTCTATAACAAAGAAAAACAATTTATTAGTGTTCTCATTCATCTTGATTATAGTTATTTGGCTGGCAGGACCCCACCAGAGCTGAAAATGCAGGAGAGCTGCACAAAATGGTGCCATGGCTGGCTGATGGCACCACAAGAATGTGCACAGCCTCAAAGTCCTTCATTAGTAACTATTCTGAACTGTGATGTCAAGCAGCAAACAGGTAGGCCTACTGTAAAAATATGCCAACCTTGTGCTTTTACAGTACAAGCTAAAATCAAATTAAAATGTAGTGAGATTGCTTTGAGCTGCTTTGTATATTTGGCAAAACATCACAAATAGTCAGAATAAGTGACCACTTTTGAATGGCAACCAGATGCAGCCAGATGATGTAATTAAAATCCATCAGCAGGGACTAATGGGGCCATGCTAACCAGCCAATCCTTGACCCTTTGCTGTAAATAGTAAAAAAAAAAAAAAAAATTTTTAATGGGTCAGAAAGTCTGTCCAAGAGGATGTGCTCTATCTTGATCTTGTATATGTTTAGATTACCTGACCTGGGTTTTTCTTGGGATTATGGTTGCAAAATAATGAAATTGAACAAAACAGCTGGCATAGATTACAGCTCCTTCACTCTCAGAAAAAAAGCTTCTGCTGTGTCAGTAAAGGGTAGGCCCTACTAATATATTTTGGCAATAATATGTAGGCTACATTTTATACTTTTTTGATAATAATACGTACCTTTAAGGAACTAATATGCACCCTTTATCAGAGTGACAGCTTTGTAACATTTCTTTTTCTGAGTGTTTAATACGATTTGATTGGATTAAAAAAAATATATATATATATAATTTTTTTTGAAGTGTCCGGTAAATTTCTACATGAGCATCCAGGGTCCTAAATGATGCAGTATTTCTTTGAAAACAGCAGGTGGCACTGTTGATTTATAAATGTAGGCAATTTTAACTAGGCCTACATGTTGCTTCCAATATTAAATAAAACTTACCCGCATAAGACAGCGATCAGTAAAATGAAACCCGACGCTGGTATTTCCTGTTTCATTTTTGGTTCTCTGTTCTCCATTCATTAACTCTCATAACTGCATCTCATGTCCTTGCTGATGAGTTAGTGAACAACAGCTTTTTCTGATGTAAACTACTGCAATATTGAGAATTAGTGTGTGTGGGGAGGAAAAATAATATTACTCCTTTAATATTGCTGTGTATTTAGATGACACTTTATTTCAGCTGATTTCAGCAGGCATTTTGCTGTAATCATCTAAAAGCATCTGCTAGCAGACACCTCACCTTGTGATTAGAACAGTGTTAAAAAAGACTCAAGGTTGGGTCAAATACAGGAGGGGGAAGAGCTGCTGATAAAATGAGCAACACTCACACTCACAGATTTGCTCTCACTATCAATTATACACCATATAATTTTCGTTCACTCAGATAATAGTAGCAAAGACATTACACTAATGAAAAGTAGTCGTCAGTTGTAACACTCCCAAGTTTGTTAATTCGATAGTGGGTGAGGTCATCTGAGGAATAGACATCTATTGTTTTTATAATGAGCTAATTATATTTTATACCCCCTAACCCTAAGGCCAAAGACGTGGTTATGAAAATAAACATTTTTGGACGCGTTCTAAAAGACGCACCGCTGCAATCCCACGTCAGTTTAAACGTAGCGGTAAAACATCAAGGGGGCGATTGAGTTGTAATGATTGACATTAAACCGGATGCGTTTCGATTGAAACTTTCGCAAGTACGCAAACGCACTGTCATTGCGTTCGTCCGGCGGTAACAAATATCAAGGGGTGATCGAGTTTAGTCAAATGACTCTTACGTTAAATCGGATGTGTCAGCGTTCAGGTAAGTTGCTAAACACACTGTTAACTAACTTGCTCATCAAAGTATATATACATTTTATGCTATTTACCGTTACAGCACTGCTTGTGGTATCGCTAAGAATGCAAGTAATGTTACTTAATTGTGAACTGCGATGAAGCACGTTTTCTACATAGGCCTAAAGACATTATGCATTCCAGCAGAAAACATAACACAGAAGGACCTTAAACAACAGAATTATTTTGTGAATAATAAACCCTGAATTTAACACTTATTTATACACCGTAGGCTCCTGAAATTAAATGTTTTACTAACAAATCGTGAAACTGGCGATACACGGATATAAACAACGGGATTTCACGGTTAAACCACTACTTAAATTAATTAATGGTATCTAAACAACGAAAAAAAATGTCAAGTCAGTGAATTGACCTTTGCACCTGAACTTTAAAGGGGACTCAACCTTTTTTTTTTTTGGTGGTATACTGTCTCATCCAAACAAATTAGAATATAATAATAATAATAATAATAACAACAACAATTTTATATTATTGTTATTCCTATGACAGTAATAGCCATATATTGCAAAACAATTGCACTATAAAATAAACAAAAAGTGAATATTTCATAGGTATATTATTTTTGCTTTACAATTCAGCAGGGAAAGTACAATACTTACCTCATTTCTACACTTGAAAGAAATATTTTGAATTTGGATTGCATTAGCGTTACTCATTTAAATTAATTAATGGTATCTAAACAACGAAAAAAAAATGTGTGGAAACTGCTAAATCATATAGAGGATTTAGTAAGCAGGAAAGGGATCAGTTTTGACAAACTAATGTTAATAGGTGGTAAAGATACATATGAGCAGTATTAAGATATTAGAATAATATTTAATATTTAATATTATTATTTAACCTACTGGACAGGAATGATAAGAACAAATGTGAATGTTGTGAATATTCTTGCCCTGGAAATCCTGGTTCAGTTTGACTAACCACAAGCACCTTTTGTTCCTCAGACAGTTTTTTTGTACAGCCTATTGTACTCCAAATATTTTTCCTGTTCTGACCGATTAGTACAGTCCAAAACATGATGACAGTTGACCATTTTCAGCAGCATTAATCAGCAAAATATGCAAGTCGATTCAGTGGCATTGTTTACATTGACGTTGTTTTCAGTGCCTCCAATATGGCCAATTGATGACGTGCCGTAAAAACACTCTATTTCATACATTTTGAAGGGATTGAAATACAGCATGTAAAAATAAAACTTGCAAAATCTTTTATTATATATGCATTACAGACTCACTTTTCATTCACTGATCTCTATACACTGGAAAAATAGTGTAGGATTTATCAATTTTCCCTTAGAAATTGTTTGTAAATTATAAAATAATTATTAGATTATTATTATTAATAATTACTAAGAAACAGAAAATAACTCTGAATTACACATTAAGTTTTTAAGTGGAAAACTTAAATAGTTGTCTTGTAAAACATACTCCAATAGTATTGTACAACTTTGAAAAATCATTTTTACAGTGTAAATTACATATAAAGGATATCATCAATATTGTATGTTTCAATGTTTCAAAATGACACTTGTAACGTCACGATTCGGCAACTTGTATGTATCATCTAGAATTCAGATATTTCCACTCAGAAATATGACTCAGTCATTCATGTGCTCAGAACTCTAATTAAAAATCCACTTGAAGGGCACATAACACTCATACAAACTGTTCTGCATTTGAATTATTTAACATGTTAATTAAGATTTTAGTTTTATCATCCTTGTGTGGACATTTGTGCGAAATCACAACTTCTGTATATAAATACATAGAATTTACCTAAACAAACCCACAAAGATTGTGACAACTGAGTCATAGTCAAGTCAAAGTCAAGTGTGTGTGTGTGAGAGTGTTCGTGATTTATATTTACAGGTTGTGTGTAGATTGAAGATTAAATTCTTCATTTCCAGCAGTAGTCGTCTTAGTGAGATTTAGCACCGAAAACAGCTTAGACATGACATGCACGTACACACACACACACACACACACACACACACACACACACACTCAGGAATCATCTCTGGGAGGTTTAACGCTGAAATGAGCTGGAACTACACCAGGCGACACAGACACACACACACTTACACACACAAAAGAGAGCTGGAAGAGAACCAGTGGACATGGTCAGCCAACTGTTGTCCTGGCTCTGATTATACCAGCCTCAATTCTGCAGGCTTTTCTGTCCCTTTCCTGTCATCTCATGCAGGGTATGGTGACCTCATCAAGACAAATCGTTTATTTGGGGTGCGGATATTTCAACACAATGACAAAGATGGAGGGAGAGGAGAAAAAGGACAGGATACTGTTCAGTAAAATTGGAGTCCGGGGCAAAACATTGGTGCGAACACACACACAAAACAAACAATGCTATACAGCAAAAGGATTTACTCCTAAACCCTCTTGGGCACTATTGTTAGTGTAGCACATTTGGTGAATAGTGGTAGCCTACAACTGTTGTGTTAAAATTCATAGGAATGTTCTAGTTTCAATACAAGTTTGACGGCATCTGTGATGTAGGCTTTTATAAACAGTTCGTAAAAACAAGCCAAAATTGTGTTTAATGGGAATTAATGTTATTGTAGTTCTGTTAAAGTACTTATATTAATTCCTCTGTATTTTTTCAAGTCTCATTTTTACGAAACTATATCAGTTCTTAAATGCCAACCAATTACTCTAGCCTGTTTTCACTTAATGAAAAAAAACATTGTGGCACACCTCCAATCCAATAAATCGCAATAAGCTTTGTGCTTTCTTACTTTTGATCTGAAACACAGTCTTCGATTTCAAATTCTGTCCATTTCATTACAATATTTAAACAATAAATGCCATTTTGGTGCTGTTTAAAGAAACACTCCACCAAGGAGTAAGAAGATATTTGAATTATTTATGAATAAACTATTATATTCTGAGTCAGTGTCACAAAGATCCTGACTCGCAATCTCCTCTGACGCGCCTTTGGAGAGAAATGCATCTTTACGGATTGCATAATGAAAGAGTTTGTGTGTTCGATTTATTTTGTTAAGTTATAAATGAAAGCTTTCTATATGCATTAATCATGTCTGTAAGGCATGTATTTGCGAGGTTTTTTGTTTTGATGGAAAATTTTAAATTGTTTCCACTGGAAAAAATGCAAGTGATCGTGCTGGCGCCTCCATGTCCTACAAAGCAGCTTTAGCTTCCACTCTTCGCACAAACGATTGAATATGAACTTTATAGCGCACATTTATCGAGGTATAACGTTTAAACCAACGTTGTTTTATACTTGAACTGTTAGATTTTATTTTAGTCAAGTCGTGATGATTTGAGAAGGCAAATTGATCAAACTGACTAGCCGCGTTCCTTTAAAAAAACTAAAACTTATATTTAAAGAACAAAAAAAAAATCCTCCCAACAATCTTCCAAATTAACTTAATAAAAAAACGAAATGAAATATAAGCCTAATCACTTTGCCATTACATACAAAACTGAACTATTTTAATAGCTAACAATAGCTAAACCTTCACTTTACTTGTCCTTGTTTTATTCTGTCTCTGAACGCATACACAGAACCGCGCAAATTATCTTTCGTGTTTTAAAAACACGACACCAAATAAACATTAATAAATCAAGCACGTCTTATTTTATGCAAGTCAAGTTGCATGATTTTTTTACTGATTTGCATGTGAAATTGGGCTTTTATGGAGGAGCCCCCTTTGGAGAAGTGCACCAAAGGGGGCTAATCATTTTATCTCGATTATTGTATTTTCATAATCGGTTGAAGCCGAAATCGAAATCGAATTTAAAATTAAATTTCGATTAATTGCACAGCCCTAGTTCCTATCCATATCAGCTTGGAAAATCACAACTTTTCATTTTCTGTCAGTCTTTGTACATGATGTAACTACAGAAGAGCCGAGTTTTTAATAGGAAAAATCTCGAAAATCTTTGGTCATTTTTTGAATGAGATGCTAATGGTCTAATGCTGATTTAGCATTTTATGCTAAAATGCTATGCTAAAAGTGCTAACAGCAGACCCGGAGATCGGCTGGATAGTTTCAAAAATGGTAAAATGGAAAAATGAGCCAATTTTCAAAAAAAAAAAAAAAATGGAGTGTTTCTATAATGTGGAGTGAAGGATCTCTGTAGAAGTTTCAGCAGTTTCAGCACAAACTAACTTGTACTTGTACATAAACTTGTTACTCAGCTAGAAGAATGAACTCTAGAGAGGAGCATTTTGCTAAATATATGCACCATATAACATATTCATTATGCTTTTTACTGTTCTTTAATATTTAATTTCAGTATGAATAAGTCTGTCGTTTTTATAACAGCCACCATTTAAATGTTTATATTTCAAAAAATGAATTGGATTAGAAATATAACATTTTATGTAATTGTAGCTTTTTATTATAAAAGCTTAATTGAGTGTAATTTAAGCTTTTGTAAACAAATCAGTTAATTTTAAGCTTCAATATTATAGTAATGTAGTACCAACTGACTCTCAGGTATATTTCACAGCATTAGTTGAGAGACATTTTTTCCTTGAGAAAATTTAGCATGTACTGTATCTGATATATATATACAAAATAAGTGATTTTGAATCGGGTCACAAGCTTGTGAATTAGAATTGAATCGAATCATGAAATTTGTTTCAAAACCCAGCTCTAGTAGTGTGTGTGTGTGTGTGTGTGTGTAAATTACAGGGCTTACAGGGCTTTCACCTAGTCATAACTATAGTTGAAAGTAGAATGCTTAAAAAATGTATTTAAAATATAAAAATTTTGTAACAATATTAAAGTCAATTTTAGATTTAGGGATTGGGTAGGAGGTTTTTATGTGACTAAATTTGTACATTTTGAATGAAATATTTTATCTTCTTCAACTTCAAGTAAAAAGGGTGCAGGTAAACCTATAAAATTATGCTGAAGTGTGTATTAAATGTCTGTGTCACTTTCAGGTGGTCTCATAAGACTAGATTTGTGAGTCATTCTGTCTGTGCTGACCACAGGCCATTCTGATGGGCTGATGATAAAGTCTGGAGGTGTCTGGAGAGGAAAGGTGACTGCTGAATATGACCCCTCTCTCTTATTCCTCCTCTCTCTCTCTCTGTCTCTCTCTCTGTCTTGCTCTCCTTTAGTAGTTGGCACGAGGGAGGTTTGATTTTATCACACCACCTCTATCAACCCTTGCTTTGGGCTCTCAGCTGAAAGGTTCAGATGTTATCTCTGCCATCTCTATGTCTCCTCCAACCCATCTCCTGACCTCCATCAGCCTAACAGCGTCCCTTGTCTACTTTCTGTCTCTTATCTCGAAAAGAAATTAAGTTTTTAGATTGGCTTACGAATGATTTTAACTGACGCCTTATTTACATGGATTGTGGGTGTTGATATAAGGCTAGTCAAGACCTTTGACTTAATGGCATAACGTCTGGTCCCCACTGCAGCTTATCTACCTTTTTCTTCAGCACGGAAGTAAGCCTATGGCTGAGACTTCTGGTTCATTGTCTGATATAGGGAAATAACGAGAAGAATAACAACGTGCAGTAAATGGTAAAACTTTGTACTACAAACCACTGTGGTCAAAATTATATAATATATTAAAATACTATGGTAAGACACACCAATTTGCAATATCAAGCAGGAAAACTAGCTGTTTTGTACAGCTAAAAATAGCTGGATTGGATGAGAGAAGAAGCCAGTTGTATAAAATTTACAAATGACCATGCCCATTTTTGCAGGAAGAAAAAAGTGGATATTGACCAAGAAATGCCTATTTAAACGGGAAGAGACTATGTGACTGGCACGTCAACCAACCAGTTGACTGTGTCCTGCTGACGTGAAAAGAAATAGAAAGTCGACGAGTAGAGGCTTGGTCGACCAAACTTTTATTAATCCATAATTTTTGCTCATAGAAAAGTAATACATCTTTTGAATCTGTTATTATAGAAGACTGTTTATTTGTAGTCTCTCAAAATAACAATGAAGCATTGTGCTTTTGTAAAATAATGAAAGCAAACAGAATGCACTTTCTGTGAACTTGAATGCAAAACTCAGTGTATACTTGACTTACAGACATGAAAAATATATCTATAGAGAGAGAGAGAAATGCCTACTTTCAAATGAACCAATTCAAATGAAAAACAAATATATAATTCAGATGAAACATACAGGTGCATCCACTACTGTGGATGTCGCCATCTTAGTGTCGCCATCTTCATCTCTTAAGCCAAAAGCAAAGAAAGCGCTAGTTTATCAGCAAATTATTAAAACATTAATGCAGTCTCCTTGTTTTTTTCCTTATACATTTATAATTATTATATCTGCTGGGGTGCTGTGGCAAGCATTATGCGTGCGCTTGAGTGCTTATTAGGCTATGTAGGCAATTAAAGGTTCATTATTATGATTTGTATGGTTTATTAATAAACCTGCGACTAATACTTAAAATGAATACTTAATCTTTAGTCAAGAGTAGCCCTAATAGAAAGATTTGTTTCTTCTGTGCTTTCACTATTTCTAATATCCCTCCCCATTCTAAGTTTACTTTATGTTTGAAACTTGATATTCTTGCTGCATTCCTCATTTGGATAAATGTGTCTGCTAAAAATTTTTTTACAGTCACATTTTACTTTAAGGCGTTATCATTTCCCTGCAATAGATTGTCATAATTACAGATTGGCATGGGATTTTTTAACATTTAATTTAATTTCAGAAAAATGGTTGAAAATATGTTGGTTACTTAGGATAACAGTGTGTGCTTAATGAAATGTAAATGTAATCACTCTTTTGTCATTTTATCCTAATAATAGGATAATAATTGTTTGCATTTTTATTTAATTTCAGAAAGTTGTTGAAAATATGCTGGTTTTCTTCCCCTTTATTATGTTACTGACTTAGTCAGATCTTTAATGTGACAAACCTGCCAAAAAGATTTGAAAGTCATAGTGGTGGATGGATGAACATATGAGAAGTGATCAGTTTAAACGTCAAGCTGTATTTTACTCCCTTTGATGTGTCTTCATTGCCAACTTTCTCAAATGTCAGCATACTCAACATGAATCATCATTCTTTTTATCCCTACACTTGTTCCCTTTCCCTCCCTTCCTCTGTCTTTGCCTGTTTGTCTTTTGTCTTGTAAGACGTTGTGACGCAGCTCTCTGATTTGTGCCTGACATGCTCCCTTTATCTGTCTATTTTTTTAATTTTCAGTAATTCAAATCAGTATTATCTCTCCAGTTCCTACACTGTCTTCTCTCATCTCATATAGTCACGTCTCATCTCCTCTAATCAGCGTTTTTGTTGCTTTGAAAAAGACGAGGAATTTTCTCACCCCTGACGATAGTCTAACTCGTCTTCTCCATCACTGTCGGTGAGTTTCAACATTGAGCCAGGATTTGATAGATGTTTTTCCTCCAACCTTTTCTGTGACGCTGTTTAAACCCTGCTTTGGGAGCCTACCCTCATTTGTCACCAAGTGTGAGATGTCCTTTTAAAGTATATTGGACTGAGGACAGATTCATGCTGTCATAATCCTAGTCCTCCACTCGAAGACAAACCTAATTTCTGAGATGATACCAGGCAGCCATTTTTTAGAACACAACATATCCGTAAGCGAAAAGTAACACATTCCATAACTTTGTTCCTAAGATCAGAACAAAGGATAAGAGGAAATGGTTTCAAATTAACCTTGAACAACCTTGTGATACTCTTATTCAGTTTCGCTAAATTGTGTCTTTAACTTGAGAGCACTCTAAGTGGGTTGTGAGCACATCCCTCAGGCTTTAGTTTCAGTATGCTAATTTAACATGGGTCTATAGACCTGTGTTTGTCCTGAATCTGACTTTGTAAGGTTGATTTTTTTTTTTAAACCTTCTGATGTTTCTCTTTTGAAAATTCAAAGTCAGAACTGCAGAAGTTCATTTAAAGGGATGGTAGTACTATTCTGAAGCATGCCTCATCATTTAAAAGGATAGTTCGTCCAAAAATTTTAATTATGTCATTCATTACTCACCCACATGTTGTTCCAAAAACGTAAGACCTTGGGTCATCTTTGGAACAGAAATTAAGATATTTTTGATGAAATGTGAGAGCTTTCTGTCCCTACGTAGACAGCAACAAAACTACCACATTCAAGGCCTTTTATTTTTTTAACCTAAATGCTAGGTTCAGTCTGTTGGGTTTTTTATTGGGTTGCCAAATAACACAAATAACATTGTGTTGTTTTTAACCCGCCATGTTTTAGAGTGAAGAAAGGTAGTAAAGACATTGTTAAATAAGTCCATGTGACATCAATTGTTCAACCTCGAGAATACTTTTTGTGGTTGAAAAAAGTTGTTATTGTTGTCCTTACCTTTCTAGGCCTTAAGCATGGTAGTTGCATTGCTGTCTATGCAGGCTCAGAATGCTCTTGAATTTTTTATTTTAGTTTGCGTTCTGAAGATGATTGAAGGTCTTATGGGTTTGGAATGACTAGAGGATGAGTAATCAATGACAGAATTTTAATTTTTATTCATCTCTTTAACACAGCATGGGCGTTTTCACCAAAGAGTAAGTGTAAACGACCGTTCACACCAAGAGCGATAACTATATTAGCGTCCACACCAGAAGACGTTATCTTCTGTTTATTCTAAGCGCATACATCTAACACTTTAAATTTTTGAGCTCATGAAGGCAGGATTGATTCTGATTGGTTGTCAATGTTTTCATCATTCAGTAGCTGGGAAAAAAGTGATCCCAGTGATATTGTTTCTTTGTGCTTTCATCGTTGTAGCTGTGGTGTGGACTCTTCTCTTCTTTAATACTGAGAACGATTTTTAGAGCTATATCTTTATTGTTATATTTATAGTTATCGTCCTTGGTGTGAATGGGCCTTTAAGCGCTCATTTTTCTTAAATAATATCAATTAAGAGGAGGCAGTGCCTCTACGTTTGCTGTGATTGGCTAATTTGTCAATGTGACAACAACCGACTATCATGTTCACAGCTGCTTTGCCTGAATAAGTCAACTTGATGGAAACGGAAAGAATAACTAAAAATAAACAGCTCACCCACTTAGGCATTATCACTTTTGGTCTCATCTGAATGGAAATGACTTGAAATGAAGATCTATGAGCAACTTTTTTTTACCAAGCACTAAGCTCTTTTAAATTAAAGGTGTACCTTGTGCCTGCCGCCATCATTTACATTACGTTTCACATTTATTAATTTAACAGTTGCTTTTATCCAAAGCGAATTACAAATGAGGAACACTGCAAGCAATTTATCATTACAGCCAAGAATATTTGCTGTGCACAATGCCAAGTTTCAAGTATTAGCTAGATTAGTATACAAACTAGAGCAGATGCAGAAAAGAAAAAGAAAGAGAACAAGATTTCTCTCTGTGTGTGTGTGTTACTAAAAGAATTGCTTTTGTTAGTGTTTTGCAAAAGAGACTGCTTCTTGCTGTGTTTACCAAGTACGTCTTAACTGACAGTCTGAAAAGATGACTTTTAATAATAATAGCTTGTTACTATAACAATGTAGTACACATTGCAGAGCCTGCATGTTAATTATTTTACCAAAATAAGAGGGATCATACAAAATGCATGTTATTTTTTTATTTAGTACTGACCTAAATAATATATTTCACATAAAAGATGTTTACATATAGTCCACAAAAGAAAATAATAGTTTAATTTATAAAAACGAAAGTTTACATACGCTTGATTCTTAATACTGTGTTGTTTAGTGATAGTTCATAAGTTCCTTGTTTGTCCAGAACAGTTTATCTGCCAACTGTTCTTCAGAAAAATCCTTGAGGTCCCACAAATTCTTTTTTTCTGCATTTTTGTGTATTTAAACCCTTTCCAACAACGACTGTATGCTTTTGAGATCCATCTTTTTACACTGAGGACAACTGAGATTCCGCAAGGAAACTTTTGACTTCAACTTTAGAAGCTGGTTTTGGTTTCAAAAAGTGCAGTTTGCAGTTGCTGTCGATTGCAGTGTCAAACTTGTATAGACTCTAAGTACAGCTCTTGGTTGATGCATTGTTATTTATTTCAATATGTATGTTTGTTTTTGAGCACCTCATTTGCCTAACCGTTTCTCTCTGACTGATTGACAGTTGTGTTTCCAAACAGGTCACATCATCAGAAGTGTCACAGTCAATTTCGTCCCCTATCAGTTCACCTCGAGTGAAGAGACAATGGAACCATGGGTAATGGTTCCAGAACTGGAAAGCAATATTATAGAATATTACAAATTCACTTTAGAATGTGTTTGACTGATTCTTTCATTCTGTCATTTGCATCATAATGGCAGAGCCACTGGTCATGCATGGTTCCTTGCTCTAATAGGGGACAATTTTGCCAGAATGGGCATGAGGTATTCTGGCAACAATTACTGCCTCACTTCATACCGATGAATATAAATGAAATTGCAGCGTGGCAGAAATTTAGTATTGATGCAACCCCCCGTTGATATTAGAGAATGGTTTTCAGTGGGTTTGACCTTTGGCCATGAGGATTCCCATGTGCATACTTGGTGAAATTAGGAAAAGGAAAACAGTTGCTGTAGGTGGGGCCTAAAGATTTTAATGTCATACATTTTTTAAAGTAAAATGTATGTTACACAACATTATCTCTATTCAGAGGCATCATGCAGCTATTATTTTTTTTATATATTCATTCATTTATTTATTTTTGGAAGGAGTGCCAGTTCTAGTCTTGGTTCACTTGGTATCCTAGTCGAAAAGGCATGACCAAAGATGAACTTACAAGATGAAGATATCTAGTGCTATGGTGCAAGGGGACTTGAGTCATCATACATATTCGTAATATGTAGAAAAAAAAGAACTTTGACATTTTGAGAAAAAAACAAAACAATGGATAAATGTTTCATGTGGTAACATCTAAATTAATTAAACAACAACATTATTTAACATCATTCAATCAACCTACATTAGGTTGAATATAAAAAAATATATTCTTACAGTAACAATTCTAGTTTATTTTTTTATTTTTTTATTTATTTTTTTATTTTTTTTTAGATTTCTAGTGTAAACAGATAATGTAAAATTAGCATTCCAGGGGCTAAATATTGCGTTATTGGGGTCGCTTCAACCCGCAGGCATGAAAATCAACCCACGGCAACAGTGGTAAAGTAGCCCAATTCCACAAGAAAACCACAGACTTGGCAACAAGAACAATACGACCAGGGTTGCCAGGTTTTTACAACAAATACTGTCCAATTGCCTCTCAAAACTAGCCCAAAATTAGCCCAATCACGTTCCGGGGGGTCAATATTGCGTTAGTGGGGTCACTTCAACCCACGGCAACATTTAAAAAAAGTAGCCCAATTCCACAGGAAAACTATGGACTTGGCAACACTTATGCAGCGCGAATCATCTTTCACTGAGTACCTTTCACAACTATCTTGATAATTTTGTGTATGAAAAATCTTTGAAGTGACTCCCATGAGCGCAGAATTGTGACGAGTATTAACCTAGAGCAGGGGTCGGCAACCCCGCGGCTCTTTCATCCTTCTGCAGTGGCTCTCTGTAGCTTGGGTATACTAAGACTTTTAATAAAGCATAAACTCTTCCTCTGCACTTCTTTTCGGGCAAGTGTGTTCGAATAGTGCCAGGAAAACCCTAATATGGACAAAGGCATCCGCTATCGCTGTAGCTAAGCTGAATAACAAGTATAAACCTTTAACTGATGAAACGTGAAGACAATAAACGACTGCAACAATATATGGTTTATGTGTGTTTTTCAAGTCGTCTCCAGGTAATGATTAAAGTATATGAATGATACAGAGGTAATTGACAGCATTAATTACAGAAGGCTACAGAAGCTATAAAATATATTTTATATATAATTATCTGTCATTGTCCAGTAGTTTATTTAATTTCTTAGCCAATAAAAGTAAGAGATTTTATTAGTTTTTATTATTATTATTATTATTTTTTTTTGTCAGACATACATAAATATTCTAATTATTATTGTTATATTACATTTGACATTTCTGTCCCCCACACTTCTGAAATGATTGCTAATCCCCTGCCCTGTAACATAACCGAATATAAAACTTTAGCTATATGCCGTGTTTATCTTTATTTGGAGATCAAATATTTTGCGGCTCCACATGAATTTTCTTCGGCGAGAAAGGGGCCAAAATGGCTCTTTGGACGTTAAAGGTTACAGACCCCTGATCTAGAGTGACGAAAAGTCACATGAATTCCGATATGACTGTTTACAAAACATCTGACCTGTATTGAATTTAGTACTGTACCACATATGAAAGTGGCACAAATTGGAATTGAAAAGATCAGATTCCATGCATTTTGTGCTGGTCACACTGTCATGAGAAGCAAAACTGAGCAAAAAAAAAAAAATCTGATTTGGGCCTCATTTGCCTGCAGAACATTGCCTAAATTGTAAAAAAAAAAAAAAAGAGAGAGAGAGAAATTAAACAATGCCACTTTACCTAGACGGGCCTATAATATTATGAAAACATGCAGTCTGCGCTGAAACCTGCAGTAATTTAACCCACTTTAACTCTGAAGACACACTTCCCAAACTTGTCGGCACTCTTCGCTGACAGCCGTTCCCAGAGAGTGAGAGCAAGCAGAAGGAACAGAAAGAATGAGACAGATAGAAATTGTGCAATGTGGGGAAAAATGCAGCAAGGGAACCATAAGAGATGCACAACTTGCTTTCAAGTGCTTAGCCTATCACATCCCCTAGCTGCGGATGACATGTCAATCATATTCATAAAGAGCAATGCAAGTATGACTGCAGAGGTAGTACATTTATAGTACATATAAATGTTTGATATGTAGATGCAGTGTCTGACATTACAGCAGATTACTGAAATATTAAAAACAAAAAATGTATTATTAAATCAGCAGCACAAGATAAAAATGCAGTTTACCTGGCATTCACTAAAACAGTATAATATTATAAATGTGAAAAACTGTTCCTATTATTTTCATTAAATCGCAGTTGAGGTGGTCTAAGAAAAGGTCTCTGAGCAAAGAGACTCTCAGATGGTTCAAATCAACCTGCTTAAATGAAAAGTAAAGACAAGAAAGGAAATAGGGTGACACATTAAAAGAATAAAATCTCTCTTTTAAGCTTACCTCAGATAACTTCTGATCTACTGGCTCACTGGTGTTTATATTTGTCATAAAACCGTGATTGCATTTGTTGTGCGCCGGGCACACAGTAAGCAATAATATTTACAGCCCTCTGTAGTCTATTAAAGGAACAGCCTTGGAGGATAAGGGCACGCAAGCAATCAATAACCCGGATAAGGCTGAGATCCGATTGGCTGTAAAACAGACTAAACAAAACATTAAACAAGAAGACAAATAAGCCGCATATGAGATATATAAAGTTCTTGCCTGGTGTTAAGGCAATGCTGTAAAAACCTAACAATGTGCTGTACAGTGTATTACATCACAGAGTCATTAGATTTACCTGTATTTTTAGTCTTGTTTGCCAGTAAACACATCTAAACAGCTTCAAATAAGAAAAAAGAGTAAATACTTTAACAAACAAAATTGAATTTTAAAACTTCTTTTCTCAGAATATAATAATTTAAGTAAAAACTGGAGTTTATTTACCCCAATGGCAAATGTTGCTTTATAATCTTGTTTTAAGCATAAATGTACTAAGAATTAGCACAGTTTATTCTGAAAACAAGAAAACATTTGTTAGTGTTTTTTTCTATTTTTTGTTCTTTTATGGATAATGTCTTTTTTATATATTAAATGCCTTATTTAAATATTAAATAAAAAGTCACAATATTGTCTAATGTGTATAGAGTATAGAGCAGGGGTGGGCAAACTCAGGGGCCCACATCAAGTTCTCCATATTAAGTGAGGGGCAGCATAATATGTTTATGGCAAATGAAGCTTTAATTTTTTTTTTAATTCTAAATGACCACTCACTTACTTCTGTACTGTATGTATACTTGTACATAAATGGCCATTCAATTCTTGTACCATCTTTTTTTTAATGAGCACTTTATGACACACAGAGGAGTTGCATTATTCTAGAAGTATATTGATGTATAAGACACATTTTATCAGTTCATTCAGAAATAAATGTAAAGTAAACTAATACTGGAGAAATGTATTTAGTGCCATATATGGTCCACATGCAAATAGTACGGTGAAGTGGCATACACACACACTGAGACAGCCAATCCTAAAGTGTTTCCTCTACATTCCCAGTGTCCCCACATGATTTTCTTAGACTGTAGGTGCACACTGGTTCCTCTACTTCAGGGGGTATAAATGCTCCCCTTAAGAAAATTTTGTACATTTCAAATTTAAATGCAAAAATCTGGTGCATTTTGAGAGTGGAATCGAGTGACTAGACCAAATGAAGAATTATGTGCTATTGTAAACAATTTTGTGCTCTAGTAGTAATTTATTTATTGGTTGCATAGATGTGAATGTGATGGTAGGGCACAACTTTCACTACATACAGTCTTATAAAAGCTACAAATGCTATTATGTCAAACACAGGGAGTGACTTTTGTTGTTTGATTATCATTAACTCTGAAATTTAATTCAAGAGACAAGATGAAACACAAGTCCACAAGAACGAGACAAGGTCAAGATTTTTACACATTTTTAAAAATTCTCAATGACAAAATACATGCCTGCATGGTCTGCATGTGCATTTTGAATAGTTTGAACTTGTCTTGTAGGCTCTCTCAATTTTCAAAGTGCAAATAGAGACTATAGACAACACAACCTATTATAGCCTACATACTAATAACAGCCTAGATATGTTATGTAGCCTAATTTGCACGCATTGGGGAATTGCTTTTGAATGTGCGTGCGCGTTTTACTTTCGGTTTCGTTTTAACGACCGTACAAAACTCTCGGCGGTGATGAGCGTGCATTCTACAATACAAGATATTAATTTAACAAAATGGAGGGGACACAAACAGGATTTTGAAAAGTGAGGGGAATTTAGAATTTTACATTCTCTAGGCTCTATCACACAGTGAGTTGTTGCACTGCCTCATGTTTGTAAATTATCATAAATTACAGTACCCGTGAGCAGGAAGATAACACTGGCATTTCTCCTACTGGAAAGTCTACAGATCCTTTTAAGCATTTTTAAAACAAGTAACTTATTTACAATTGTGGCAGTTTTTTTTTGGCAAAATATTGTTATATTTTAAAATATAATTGCAAAATATAAACTCGAAATTGTTATAGGCTGAATTGTGAAAAAAAGTTTAAATTGTAAGTGTGTATCAGGCAATTCTGAGGAAAAAGTTCTGAATAAAAGTTGCACTTTTCTTCTTCTTTTTTTTTTTTTTTTTTTTCAGTGGTGAAATGGGCTTCCCAACTTTACCGGTCACCCAGAAATAAAATGTTTGTCTTGCAATATCACACATGGATCTTATGGACTGGTTATGTAAAACTTTCATTGTGTATTTCCAAGTTCCAGTTCCCATTTATTGTTACTTAATTTTTTTACTACACAAAAAAATTCAGCACAAACAAAAAGAAGTTCACATGTAGCTCGTCTACGCCACGTGCAAAAATCTGCTGTGAATCATGAGTTGAATTTACGTTTCAAATGTGATGTCCCACTTAACTAATTGTGTCATCTGGTTATTTTACATAATCAGAAGTCATCAATGATGAAAGTCGGGAGCATCTGTCTCTGTTATAATGAATGACCAGTAACCATGCCTGAGATCACATTCTGTTTGGTTAGAGGTCTTCAAAAGCTCTGTCTCTAGACAGATTTTTTTTATTTTTTTTATTTTTGGTCAGGCATCTAGTACAGCTCTTGGGTTGTTGCTGCTAAAGCCCACTGATGGGCTGCTCATGTGGTTGTCATGTTTGAGGGTCAGTGAGTGTCAATGATTTTTTGCAGCAGCCTGTCCACCAAACAGATGGCACTCAAATGTGCGTGTTCAAGTGCTACTTCTGTGTGTGTGTGTGTTTAGTAGCCTGTCTGGATATCTGATAGACAGAGGCACTGCACTCCACAAACACTGATATTAAACTATTGATCCATCTGTCACATCAGGTCATAAATAATGTGTGTGTGTGTGTGTGTGTGTGCTGGGACTCTGGTGAAAAGTCAGCGGTTTGTTCCAGGGTGTATATGTGTGTGTGAAATTAATGTGTGTTCTTGGAGGTGAAGGCTAAGACAGGAGCCGCATTGATCGGAGGAGAGGGGAGGCTCCAAGGAAAAGATGGCTGCGGCTGCTGGAACCTTGTCACAGTGAGACACACACACACACACACACACACACACACACACACACACACACACACACACACACACACACACACACACACACACACATACACACACACAGCTTAATCTCTTTATGGACAAAACAACTATACATACTCACACACACACACACACCTAAACTCTAATACAAAGACAAACACAAACCAGTGCTTTCAAAAACAAAGAGTACAAATCGAAAACAAACAAAACAAGAAATCCTGCCATAACCCTTGGTTGAACAAATGCGCTCACGGAAACCTGTTTATCTTCTATAAACAACAGTCGTGTCCTCCCTGTATAAACCGCAAACAAAGAATGTCCTCCGTGGCCACTATGTAAGACATGGTCATACAGAAAAAATGTTGACAAGGAAATAAAGAGAAATATGTAACACAGATGCAACCACACACACACTGTATCTCATTAAGCTGATATTTGAAGCTGATAATATCAGGACTTATTTTTATTCATTACATTTTTACAAATAAAATACAATACATTTGTTTTTAAAATTATAATGCTATTGGTTATTGGTCATAAATCAAATGTAAAATAGGAGAATGGGATGTCCTACAACGGCGTTTTAGTTTCACGTAAAAAAAAAAAAAAAATCTAAGATTACAAGACTAAAGTCAAAATATTTCAAGAATAAAGTCAAAATTCTGAGAATAAAGTCAAAATGTTTAGAAAAAATATTCTCATAATTTCTTTATTCTCATAATTGTAATTTATTCTCAAAGTATTTGTACAATATTTGAGAATAAAGTCAAAATTCTGAGAATATTCTCAAATATTGTACAAATATTTTGAGAATAAAGGACAAATATTTTAAGAAAAAAGTTACAAATTATGAGAATAAAGTAAAAGTGTTTCGAGAGTTAAGGTGAAGTGCAAGTCGTAGCAATTACGATATTAAAGGTTTAATATTTTGGGAGGATATTCTAGCCTATTGCACATACAAATGATCTGGATTGGGAGCACAGAGAGATATTCCAAAGTCTGAGCTTTCAAAATCTGTCAATTTTATAGTGAAATACGAACAATATTTATATTACAATAATGTATTTTTCACGCTCTTTAATGTGGCATGACAAATCACTGTATTCGCCTCAGTTTCAGCAGCATGTGAATGTCATTTTTCGGATAGGCCTTTTTCACAAGAATCGGAAACCACATGATGCAGGGTAAATATAGTTCCGCTAGCGGTCTGCGGACATTACGTTGTATGCTCTCAAATTTCCTTTTCTGTTTTCCAAGTTGCTGTTATATTGTCACAAATCAGGCCTCTGTGGCTCCCTCCACTCACCACTAGAGGGAGCCGTCATTGGAACTCAGAACTCTATCACAAACTCCATAACCCCTTTCCTGGCTGATCACCTGCACAGGTGTCGGCCATTTCCCCTCAGTACCCACACACTATAAAAGCCACTCTCATGTTCAGTTCATTGTGAAGTCTTATATTGCCGTGGCTACAATTCTGAGCGTTTTTCCCGTGTTTTATTTCCTGTTTTCACTCAGTCTGTTATATTTTTTTATCGATTGCTCGCTGCCTGCCTTTTGGACCTTGCCTGTTTCCCGGATTTACTCTGTTTATTGCTTGCTGCCCGCCCCAACCTTCTGCCTGTTTATTGATTACAATTCTGTCTTGCCTACATTGTGTTTGTTTCCTGTTGATGATCCACCGCATGTCTGACCTGCCTCATGAATTAACAAAGCTGCAAATTGATCCCTTTGCCTATGACCCTTCATTACATATATAATCTACAAAGAAATTTATTTGTAGCTTATATGGCCACTTAGATCGGAATCAAATTTACTGGCAGGTAGTGTTATTTCACCAGCTGTCCTAATATAGGCTCATTCAACAATTCCCCTGCTCGTTTTAATATATGACAAGCATTTATTTACAGTGGGGAAAACACACAGGGAATAAGTATTGAACACACTTTATTTAATACTTTGTAGAAAAGCTTTTGTTGGTGATTACAGCTTCTAGACGCCTCTTGTATGGAGAGACCAGTCGTCTGCATTGCTCAGGAGTGATTCTGGCCCATTCTTCCACACAAATGGTCTTTAAATCTTGAAGGTTCCTTGGGCCTCTTTTATGAACTTTGATCTTCAGTTCTCCATAGATTTTCTATGGGATTTAGGTCGGGTGATTGACTGGGCCATTCAAGCAACTTGATTTTCTTTCTTAGAAACCACTTCATTGTTTCCTTGGCCTTGTGTTTGGGATCATTCAGCTTTCTGGTAGATGGCAGCAGATTTTTATCCAGAATGTCCCGGTACATTTCTCCATTCATCCTGCCTTCAATAATATGAAGTCTGCCAGTACCCCTTGCTGAAAAGCAGCCCCAAACCATGATGCTTCCACCCCCAAAATTAACTGTTGGTATGGTGTTCTTGGGGTGGTGGGCAGTGCCATTTCTTCTCCAAACATGGTGTGTAGAATGACTGCCAAAGAGTTCAATTTTGCTTTCATCTGACCATACTATAGTCTCCCAATAATCCACAGGCTTCTCCAAATGCTGTTTCGCAAACTTTAACCGAGCCTCAACATGCTTTTCGTTCGGCAACGGAGTCTTGCGTGGTGAGCGTGCATGGATGCCATGGAGATTCAGTGCATTGCTTATAGTTTTCTTTGAAACAACAGTACCTGCTTATGCAAGGTCTTCCTGAAGTTCTGCCCGAGTGGTTCTTGGCTCTTGGAGAACTCTCCTGATTATTCTTTGGACTCCTCGGACAGGGATCTTACGTGGAGCACCTGATCGTGGCCGGTTTATGATGAACTGATGCTCTTTCCATTTCCGGATAATGGCCCCCACAGAGCTCACAGGAACATTCAGCATTCTGGAAATGCACCTATAACCATTCCCATCAAAATGCTTTTCAACGATAAGATTACGAAGATCTTGAGAAAGTTCTTTGCTTTTACCCATCATGAAGTCTTTCCTGTGTGCCTCCTGGGTAATGAGAAGCCTTTATAGGCCATCAATTAGGACTAAAGCAGCTGATATCAATTAGTACTGATAGGGGGCAGGGTTTCTCTCTCAATACTTATTCCCTGTGTCATTTCACTTTATTTATTATGACTCAACTTGTATACTTACATGTTCTGATTTCTTTGTATGAATTCAATATTTGGCTTGATGGCTACATCTGGTGGAAATTTTGTCAATAGCCCACTTTAGAAATCCCCTTACTGAAAAAAATGCTGATGTGTCAAATACTTATTTTCTCCGCTGTATATACGTAATTTATGTAAAAACTAAACTCCTGCTTAACTAAACCTGCTTTTACTATAATAAAACAATGGTTAATTTTCATAAGGGAAGATGGTAACAAAAGGAGAAAATGTGAGTGAACGAGATGAGAGATGACAGAAGTGCTGTTTATGATCAATATATCCAGAAAGATTTAATGAGATTTAATTCTTGCTAAGACATTGATGCCCGAGCGGGTGCTCGTTAGACTCTGCTATCACTGTTACCTGAAAAAACTTTTACTCTGCGTGCAGCCACACCGGAAGCCAAAGAACCCGGAAGTGTGAAAAAGGCTAATTACACTGAGACATTTGTTTAATTAAACTTGGCAACCTTTAGAACATGTTTTTAATTAAATACTTGTGAGGATTGAAAGATTGGACGCCACAGACGTTTTTGTGGAGTAGGTGGTGGAATGTTCAAAGAAAACAGTGTAATTTAAGCAAATGAATGTCTCATTATAATCAAAAAGATGACTGATTCACATGAATACAGCGATCTGTCCTGCCACATTAAAGAGCATGAAAAACATACACATTTTTTACACGTGGCACTAAAATGCCGTCGTAATTCGTCACATCACATTTTCCCTTCGCCACATCTTCAATGAAAGGAATAGTTCACCCAAAAATGAAAATTCTGTCATTAATTTCTCACCCCCATGTCATTCTAAACCCATAAGCAAACCCGCAAAGAAAACAAAAATAACATTTTATTTAACAATCTCTTCTGTGTCAGTCTGTGACACACAGTCATGAGAGTACTGCAGCATACATGACGCTCACATTCAAACATAAACAGTATTTGACAGAGGGTATATTAGAAACCTAATAATTCAATGATGTGATAAAATGATAAAAAATAATATATTCGTACTCTTCATACTCACTCAGGTACATTTTTGTTTAGATATTCTGTCTTTAATATTGTATTTTTACACATTACCCATAGCAAGTAATATTAATTTATCTGTATTTTTCACACTTCTCTGTGTAACTAAAGCAGTGGAAGCAAGCCAACCTGTGAATAAGAATTTACAAGAAGAAACTGTGTATGACTGAAAGATTGCCGTTTTGCCTACTGTTCAGCCAGAAGAGAACATGACTGAAGTCTGCCAATAGTGCGTCTGCCTTGAGAACTAATGCTTGTTATTAAATGTTTCTCTCCTCTGACAACTTTGCTTCTCTGTAAGGCAGAATGAGTTTTGAGATTGGAAACGGTGCAGTGTTTGGCTCTGTCGAAATCCTGGATTTGGATAATTTTGTGCACGACGATGCAGGATTGGCGCAATAACATTGTGTTTTGGGATTATGTTGGTATTGGGATTTCTTCCTTATAGGATTTGCCAACATCTGTTCCAGTGTTCCCACTTAAATTTACGAAAACAGCAGCCTGCGAATCAAAGAGACCTGCCGCCATTGTGTTTGAGTGTATGTGTGTTTGTATTTAACAAAGAAAAAGCGACAAGTGTGTATATGAGAGGGAATAGTGTGTATGTGTTTACAACAGTATGAAATAGAGATTGCGTGTGTGTGTGTGTGTGTGTGTGTGTGTGTGTGCACAAACACCCTCCCCTGAACCATGGGGAAAAATGGGTGGATTAACCTAAATGGAAATTCTCTGTTCTGTGTGGCTCTCAAGGCTCTGGCGGCGTACAGGGGCCCTTATCTAAAGCAGGTTTTAGAGGGAGTAGATTCTTTTATTAGGGCCTTATTTCTGTCTCGCTATCGTTATTCCACAAATTCATACGTCAGAACAGGTCTATTCAACCCTCTGTGTCTCGTGGGGCACAGGGATGACAGCAACACTCTGAGAGAGCCTCAGGAGTGGATTATTATTTTACAGAGTATTGTACAGGCTGTGGGAGCTTTTTTAAAGATGCTCAACTGGGAGTAAAGTGGTCATGCTTGGAAGTTTAGACCCAATTTAAATTAGCTTTAATGGAAAGAAGTTTCTGTGGCTCTGTGTGTGTAGTGTTGTTATTGGTTCTCATTGATGTGTGTGCATGAGTCTTTGTTTTCTCTTTAAAACCGCTGAAGGTAATAATTGCCTTTTCTGTTTTAACCTAATGATTTGTAATAAATGTGGACTGAGGTTTACATGAAATAGTGATTATTCATAGCACTTTTGTAGATCAGTTTGTTCAAGATCTATTAATCTGTGCAGAAATACATAAACACATACACATAAAATACCTGCATGTAATTACATCTGTAATTAATTTCTGTAATTATACTGTTGACCTTGACCATCTTAACCCTTAAACTTACCCATACCACCAAACCTGTCCCTAACATAACATGGATCCCACCTCGATAGCAGAAAAAGTGTTTTTCAATACATTATGAACACAATAAGTACATTGTACTTTTTTTTAAATAGTAAGTACATAGTAGTTAAGGTCACATAAGATAAATTGGTACCAATTTGTCTAATTACTTCTTTAGATGGAAAAAAAAATCATTGAAATTTTTGAGTCATTATTAATATTTGAAAATATTTTGCTGGCCAAGAAAGTCAAGTAATGCAATCAGCATGTGAAAGACTAAATAGAAAAACATGTAAAAATAGAAAAACATGTAAAATACAGTTGAGGTCAAAAGTTTGCATACAACTCGCAGAATCTGCAAAATGTTGTTCATGAGTGCCTTATTTGTCTTCAGAAAAGTCCTTCAGGTTCTTTTTTTTTTTTTTTTTTTTAGCATTTTTAGTATTTTTGGGGGCGGGCATTTTTGTGTATTTTAACCCTTTCCAACAATGACTGTATGATTTTTGAGATCCATCTTTTCACACTGAGGACAACTGAGGGACTCATATGCAACTATTACAGAAGGTCCAACACGCTTATTGATGCATTAATCAATGCATTAAGATTTGGGGGTGAAAACTTTTTGAATTTAAAGATCAGGGTAAATTTAACTTATTTTGTCTTTGAGAAAGATGTAAGTATCTTCTGTAGCTTTGGAAGGGCAGAACTAACTGAAAATACTATAATATTTAGGCAAAGTAAGAAAAATGTACACATCTTCATTCTGTTCAAAAGTTTACACCCCTGGCTCTTAATGCATTGTTTTTCCTTCTGGAGCATCAGTGAGCATTTGAGTTCCTAAGTTATCCTCAGTTTTGAAAAGATGGATCACAAAATCATACAGTGATTGTTGGAAAGGGTCCAAATACACAAAAAATGCTTAAAAAACAATGAATTTGTGGGACCTGAAGGATTTTTCTGAAGAACAGTGGGCAGTTTAACTGTTCAGGACAAACAAGGGACTCATGAACAACTATCGCTAAAAAAAAAAAAAAATCAGATAACAACACCGTATTGAAAATCAAGTGTATGTAAACTTTTGAACGGAATCATTTTTATAAATTAAACTATTATTTTCTTATTTGGACTATATGTAAATGTTTTTATGTGAAATTTCTCATTTAGGTCAGGACTAAATAAAAAATAACATGCATTTTCATGATCCCTCTTATTTTGGTAAAGTAATTCACCTTTTTGCAGATTCGTGAAAGTGTATGTAAACTTTTGACCTTAACTGTATGTGAGAAAAGGACAAGCAGTTTTAAGAATTATGGACGAATAAGATTTGTGTACTATGTGTATAGTAATTACTTGATGTTATACCACTTGATGTTATGACCTTTAAGAGGAATTTTATTGAAACTTTTCTTAAAAATGTTATAATGTTTTTCAAAACAATATGAAACATGAAATTTCCCTTGCCAGATGTTTTTTTATTATTATTATTATTATTATTTTTCTTTTATTAACACTTTGTCATTCACCTTAAAACCAAAATTAAGATTTAATATGATGTGTTTTTGGATAATATACTGTACAGAATTAGTGTTTTTCATATCCAACTAAATTTTTTTTAATTTTTTTTTGGTTTAAGAATGGTCTAATATATTTTAGAATGTTGCGTGGGAAAAAAACAAAAACGCCACAATTATAAGGATGTTTGCATATTTTTACTGAAATATAAGACAAAAATACTCTAAATTTCTTCCTGTGTAAGAAGTCAGTGCCTTTCCAGCCCTTGCTGAGATTCTGTAAGCACCAGCTAAACATCCGCTGTCCAAATTAATGGCACCCCAGCCAGACTAAATAAAGACTCATTGATATTATAGCTCACACAGCCAAATGAATCCATAGATGTCACAACAGAGCCGAGGTGTCATTAGCTACGCTGCTAACAACAACGGCAGTGCCTAGAGAATATTAATAAATCACCACTAGCTAATAATCTAGGAAAATGTGTTATGATTTGCTGCAAACATCCACTTGTGTTCAAGATTGTGATATTCAACAATGGTACAAATGGAAAATTCTAGCACTCCTACACTCTTAGAAAGAGACTTTTTTTTTCAAAATATGTACCATTTTGTCACTAATATGTACACTTTAGGTAATAATATGTACTTTAAGGTACTAATATTCACCTTCTAAGGGTAAATATAGGACAAAAATTGACAGAGAGGACTGTAACATTTATAGGCCCTAATTACATACCTTTTATCTGGATGCTTTTTAGAGCTAATATATGCTGCAATAATGGTGCGATTTTCTGCATGGCTACCAGAGTCACTGTCAGTGTTGTCGGTTAACGGAGAGTCAGGCCATTAATGCGGCAAGATGCGGAGGTTAAATACACTCATCTATTCACCTGCCGTCACCAGTTCTGTTCCGCTTTGACGAGCAGCGGTGCAAATAATTAGCCGGAGCACGGCACAGAGCTTGCGCTAAATTAATTCTCTAAACAAACAATAGCAAAGCAGACACCTCCCACCCACAGGGAGAAATGAATACTAATCTTGAAGTGTCTGTGTGTCAGAGAGAGTGCCTGTGAGTGTATATGCTTAACCTGTAGGGTTGTGTGTGTGTGTGTCTGTGTAAGAGAGAGAGAGAGAGAGAGAGCAAAAAACTTTTGTTCTGTGATGTTAAGTCTCTCACTATGAATCCACATTTAGCCCAAACATAAAACACACACACACACACACACACACACACATACACACATGCACACTCTGTGCCCTGTTCCTCTCATTAGCCACCTTTGACACAGCAGGAAACAAAACAAAATGATTATTACCAGTTATTACCAGAAGACAGATTAAATCTAGCTAAATCCTTGCATTTGAATTACTCACCCCCATGTCATTCTAAACCCATAAGACCTTCATCTTCAGAACACAAATTAGGATATTTTTTGAGAAATTCAAGATATTTTTTGAGAAATTTGAGAGCTTTCTGACCCTGCATGGACACCAACACAATTGACATGTTCAAGGCCTAGAAAGGTAGCAAGAACATTGTTAAATAGTCCATGTGATATCAGTGGTTCAACCATAATTTTATGAAGCTATGAGAATATTTTAACTCTGAGGTCATACTAAAACTTTGTGTGATGAACAGACTAAAATTTGATAATCTTCTTCATTCCGCTGTTAACCGTTATGACCGGATCACTTCATGGTCATTACCCCCCTTCACACAGCAATCCCGGTAAATTGCCGGAAAATTACCAGTACGACTTTACCAGTAAATACAGAAATATGCTGTTCACACAGGCAAAGGTGTTCTGGCTTTTTAACGGTAAGAGACCATTCACACAACAGCACCAACCTGCCGGTAAATTCCGTGATGTCAGCAGAAACGCTTTAGTTTCACTATCTGTCCAATTTGACAACAAAGTATAGTGATGATTGAAGGGGATGATCAAACAGAAAACGTGTTTTACTCTTATAAACGCGAGACACGCATTATAGTATCCAACGGCAGAGCAGCGCTGATGAATGAGAACACAACACTTGAAACAGCTGCGAGATGAGGCACAGTGGTAAAGATATCCATCAAGTGCATATTTACATTAAGTTACAGTTACAGTAAGTTAATGCAGAAGTCCAGGGCCCGTATTTACAAAAACATTTTATCTTAACACTAAGAGTTCTCCAAAATAGCAGTAAAACTTTTTAACTAAGATTTTTTATTATTATTATTAAAACCTATCAACAAAGCTGTGAGACAAACTTTTACTAAGGAACAGAGAGAAGTCTTGAGCTAAGAGTAAGGGCGGGGTTGACCTCGTTGCTATGGATGATGTCAGCATGCTAACTATGCACACAGTGATTGGCTCATAGGGGAGGAGTCTGTCAGAGATTTGTTCATAGAAATATTGTAGAGGGCTATATTATTTAGCCATATTCAAATAAAGTTGTTTTTTATTATTAAATTTTCCACATTCAAATAAACATTTTGAAAAGCAGGCAAGTGTATGTTCAGCTGATTGTCAGCCTTTTACATGAGTGCTTCTCATAAACAATTAGCTGATATGCATATAAACAGCCTTTTTATTAACAGAATAGAATAATCATAGCTGATAGTAAGATATGCAAACGTAAATGAAAAACAAACTGGATGCAAGAACAGCTGTTGCTTCTTGCCCAACTTGTTAGTGAAAACAAGGATATAATCAAATGAATATAATATAATCAAATAATAAATATAATCAAATCAAAGTTGGGATAACCTCCAAAACCAAAAAAAGTTGTGTGGGAAAACGTGTGCAGAGTTTTTCTAAAAAGTTTTAGTTCCGAGGCGTAAGTTATGAGCTACTTTTAGCCTTAATATGTTTTGTGAAAATGGACCCCGATTTTTAATTAATGGTACATTAATTTCAGTCTGTTCACAATAATATAGCTCAATATACCATTTTATACAACAGTTCTTTCTGGTCCTCGAATCTGATTGGCTAATAAGAGTGTGAGTCCAACAGCCATTTCACCATTTGTAATTGTATCACTCCACTTTGTAGTATTATTTTTATTTTCAACAACAGCTTGACGCAGCTAAAAAATGCAATGAGCAGCGGTGTCGTCAAAAATTACCCTTAACAGATGAAAGAATATTAACGCTACAACAAAGATACCACTTTCTTCAGCAGACATCTAAACTAATGTTTTATTGTAAATATGAGATTGATCTGAAGAATGAATGCTGTACCAGATTGCGGTAATCACACTTGCTCAGACCATCTCTCTTTCATAATACTCTACTACACTGTCAGAAAAAATGTGCAAAATTCGTACCTTTAAGGGTACAATGGGTTGTCACTGGGGCAGTACCCCCTAGGGTACCACCACTGTACCCTTTAACATGGGTATGTATTGGTACCCCTGCAGTTAGTACCTTTAAAGGGCCAATTTGTACCTTTTGTGGCTAAATTGTACCTTTTATATGCACTTTTAAAACAGATCTGTTAAAAATAACACAACCTTTGTTATATTTAACACATCTGTGTGTCTAGTTAAGGACAACACATTTTGTATTATTCTTAACACAGGCAGTGTGTTCAAATATTTAACACATTAATGTGTAAAAAAAAATCACGCAATCACCTGATCTGATGTTAACAAGCAGAATCACCAATGAAGTTGGGCTCTTGATTCTTGAATTTTTAATTACATTTTATTTGGCTGCTATAACAGCTATACTTTTGCAAAGAGCAAAAGTCATTCAGTGGTGACCTGAATAACTGGGTTAGGTTTTCTTAGTTGATTACATAAACACTGTTGTACATAAACACTGTGGACTGTGGATCTGACACTTCCAGTATAATCACAGATGTTTTTAAAATTTATTTTGGTTGAAAATGTTAAAAAGTCTGTCAATTAGACATCACACAGACATCAAGAACCAGCGTGATATTCACAACAATGGTAACCATCAAAAAAGCATGTTGTAGCCAATCAAAACTCATCCATGGCTCCCATCATGCATTGCAGCATGAACAAATTATGCTATTTGTTACAGTTTTTGAGATTCATGTCCTTATTCTTGATGCTTATGTGTGCCTAAAATAAATGCTTTTTTCAAGTTTTGGTCCTAGAACAGCTTGTAAGAAATCCTTCCAAAAATAATAGAAAATACAGATATTTTTCACTGTGGAATTACAAGGCCAGGGTAATCATTAGAGAAAATATAACTAGACTCTAAATGAGTTCAGTCAGTGATTCTGGATGAATAATGATTACGTTAAAACATAATCATCAGCACCTGATGACTTTTGCTCTTTGCAAAAATAAAATGTAATATTAAAAATTCAAGAATCAAGAGCCCAACTGAAGTACACACATATCGCTATAATGGTGACTTAAATATGTTTTTCTTCTTTTGTGATTCTGCTTGTTAACATCAGATCAGGTGATTGCATAATTTTTTTTTTACACATTAATGTGTTAAATATTTGAACACACTGCCTGAGTGGGTACTGCCCCAGTGACAAGCCATTGTACCCTTAAAGGTACAAATTTTGCACATTTTTTTCTGACAGTGCAGAAATGGTTTTAACCCTCAAAATGATGTTAAGATCACATTTATTAAACAAAAAACTATACTTAACACATAGACAGTACACCAATCAACATCAAACACATTCTCTTTTATATAAAACAATGTTAGATCATCTTTTTTACCCAAAAGTGTAACACAAACAGAGCTTTTAATTATCAATCAAATAACACAAATTTTTAATTTTATAATTTTATAAATTGTTATAATTTTTGTTTTTTCTAATCTCTTGCAATAGATTTGCTTTATGTCTAAAAGTTATCTTGATATTTAAGACATCAACATCAAAATTTGTCTCAATCAGTGAAGATATGGACTGTTATGAACTTTTTTGTGTCAGATTCATTTTGAGTGATTATTGGACATGGCTTAGGTAAAATAAAAAAAAGTAAAAAGTTATCATGCAATTGGAATCACATGCTTTTGGTCACAGGAGTAATTGTACCTTTGTTTTGGTATTAAATGGTACAAACATGCACCCTTTGACAGCTAGAAACATATTTGTACATTTATCATCCTTAAATGGTACATATCAACACCCTAAGGTTCATATATGACCCAATGAGGGTACAACTAATGGAGTTGTACCCTAAGTGCTTAAAATGTACCCCAATCGTACCCTTTTTTCTGAGAGTGTACACATAATACAGTGAGCTTTCAATGCAGTAATACAATAAGCTTTCTATGAAGAAACTTAACGTTCCTTAGTTACTGGTTCTAAAGTGACGTTTGGAATTAGTAATGGAGGTTTGGGTTCTGCTGTTAAACAGTCAAACTTAGATTTGAATCTGTGGCAAAAGGAAGTAGTTCAAGACAAAAGAGCGTTTTTAAAGACACTCCGTTGTTGTATCTTATGCATTTACACACTTGTGCCATTGAACTGTTGTATAAAAACAATATCACACTTGTAGACATGAGCTATGGCTGTATATCAGCACAGTGTGATTAGCTGCGGCCTTGTGCCTATGTCAATCACACTCATGCTGAGATACAGCCATATCTCACGTCTACTCTTTATGAAAATTCCATAGTTCTTGTTTTTGTCATTTTTCCTTATTTAGTTCCATTAAAAGGGTTATAAGAGGGTGAGTAAACTTTTTTTTGGTCACATAAGAACATACAGTGCTGTATATATTTCTACAACACTGAGTATCTGTTTGCATTGTTTAATTTAACAGATGACAAGGGAAAGGAGAGGCTGGGAAAAAAAAGCAGAAGTCAGATGTACCAGCAACCTGGGTCTGGTGTCACTCTCACACAGAGGAAATGCAAGGGTGTCAACTTATTACCAGGTGCTAGACAGAGATCATGAGAGAATGTGCCTGCACGACAGAGAGGGAGGAGAACGGATCAAAAAAGAGGTTTGAAAAAATCATGTTTATTTCGTTGAATGTTTCCTTAAATTTCAAGTTAAATCATTTATAATTCATACCGTGCCAATCTGTGTTCATATATTTTTCAAACTCCAGTGCTTTCCAGGATGTCCATCATATTTTGGCTGAGTGTTAGATATTTCTTGAGGAGTTTTAACTTATTGAGTCTCTTTACCACATCAAAGAGCTCCTTTAATACAAATGGCCCTACAGTGTTGCCATGGGCAACGTTCTATGCTGCTGCTGCTTTGCTGTGGAATGTGCATCAAAAATCTGTAATGAATTAGAACTAACACTCAGAAACAATCTAGCAAATAGTGTTATAAATGGTGTGACATTTAGTGCCATCTTAATCATTTAGTATGCAAAAAAAAAAACTATATACATTTCTTTTTTTTTTTCTTGTATGCTGATCATGACCTGGTTGAGCAAAATGCTTTCAGGAGTTTGAAGAGAATGAGACAGCAAGGGCAGCTTAATTTTTGACACAATGACATTTGCCAACATTTGGTTTCCAAGAAAGGTGTTGCAAGCTGGAGACTAAATTAAGAAATCAGAGATAAATAGCATGAAGTCTGAATCATACCTCTCCTCTGCAGTACTAGAGATATGAATACGTGTTCAAAATCTTCATGTAATATATGTAGTTTGTATGTCACATATTTTGAAGGCTTGAGATTGCATACCACAGATTACTTTTTAAGATAGAGACAGATGGAAAACAAATTGTAGGGAAATTAATATCCTTTCTTGTTTTTAATGGAAATTATTTGGTCTATTTGAGTCTATTATAGTATATTACAGCATTTAAGGGGCCAAGCACAACAGAGGCAAAATGAGGAGCTTAGCATGGCATGACGCATCAAACCAACTGCAACAATGAGTAATTAAAGCCATTTTAGATGATTTTGGTCCAAATGGCTGAAAAATCAACTACTAGTAATATGATTTTATGGTTACTCACATTTGACCAGTAGGTGGTATCAAATTGATGTGGTGTGTTCTGTGTGATGTGACAATGGCACACACATGCCTCAATTACTTTTTGTCAGTACAGTCTGAAGATGATCTAACTTGATTTTGGTGAAAATCAGATCAGCGGTCAAGGAGGAGTTGAAAAAGTATGTTTTCAAAATAAAACAAAATGGTGGACAGGAAGTTCAATTGATATCTATGTTGTATCTATGTTGTTGGCATGACCCAAGGAATATTTTTATTACAAAGAGTTTTATTACAAAAAGCTAATGCAGTCAAAAGTTATTAGCCATTGCTGAGATAAAGCCTTACATCTATTTTTGCATGCTTTTTGTCATATTCAAGCACATGTTATTTGAGATCTGTTTGACTGATCAACTTCCATCTATCAAATATCAAATTCCATAACTTTTTGCCAGCATGGTCTGAAGATGATCTGAGCCAATTTAGGTGAAAAACAGACTTATCGTCAAGGACAAGTTCGAAAAAGTAGTTTTTTCAAAATGAAAATTTTTTTATTGTGGTGTTCAACTCGGCATGAGCCAAGGATGCAGAGGAGATGCAAAATGTTCAAAAGTTATTAGCATAAACATGAGTGAAAATTTGGGCAAGTGGTGGGGCTAGAGAGTTTGAGTTAGAGACTCCAAACTTGCTTTGGTTAATGTTGAGACTGTTCTCTATCAGTGTGCCAAATTTCATAACTTTCCCGCAAGCTACTTTCTATGGGCTTCCATAGATTGGAGCGGAAAAAAGCAGCAGCAGCAGCCGAAGAAGAAGAAGAAGAACAATTGGAGCGCCAACTGATACAACCAGGTTAATAAATTATAAATATATACCACAGTTTAATGTACATATATGCAATCAACCTTGTGTGTGTATGTATGTATATATATATATAAATACATACATACAGTTGAAGACTTATTAGCCCCCCTGTGAAATTTTACATTTTTTAGAATATTTTCCAAGTGATGTTTAACAGAGCAAGAGAATGTTTTCACATTATTTCATATTATTATTAAAGTCTGATTTCTTATAGTTGCTTGAATAAAATAATTAAAAAATAAATAAATAAAAAATACTGCTAGGGTCAATATTATTAGCCCCCTTAAGAAATTATTAGTTTGATTAGCTATAGAACAAACCACTGTTGTCCAGAGACTTGCCACATTAACCTAATTTGCCTGAATAACCTAATTAACCTAGTTAAGCCTTTAAATTGCTCTTTAAGCTGAGGATTATTATCTTGTGAAACAACTAGTAAAATAATATGCACTGACATCATGGCAAAGACAAAAGAAAATAGTTTGTACTATTTTTGTACTATTGTAGAAAGAATTGTTAATGCTCATAAAGATGGCAAAGGATACACACGTTTATCAAAGCATTTTCAAGTGTCAAGAACTGCAGTGAGATGCATTATCAAGAAGTTTAAAGAGACCAACACAGTGGAGAACAAGACGGGCAGAGGCAGGAAGTGAAAGATTTCAAAAACTTTGGAAAGAAAACTAGTGAGAGAGGTTTCTAAAGACCCAAGAACAACTGCCAAGACAGTAGTGAATGACCTAGCCAAGTCTGGAATTGATGTCTCAACAAAGACGGTCACTATAGAGCCCTGGACAGGAATGAACTGCAAGGTTACCGACTCCACTTCTTAAGAAAAGACACCTCCAAGCTAGAATGAAGTTTGCTAAGGACAACCTGGGGGAATGTGATGCATACTGGAAATGTGTCCTTTGGTCAGAAGAGACAAAACTAGAGCTTTTTGGCCATAGAGATGTTGCCTATGTTTGGAGAAAGAAGGGTGAGGCATTCAACCCCAAGAACATCGTTCCCACAGTGAAACATGGTGGTGGGAGTATAATGCTGTGGGGATGTTTCAGTGAGTTTGGAACTGGGAATCTCGTCAGGGTTGAAGAAAACATGAAAAAGAAAGACTCTAAGAAGATTCTGAAAGACAACCTCAGACAGTCGGCAAGAAAACTTGGTTTGGGTCGACATTTTGTCTTCCGGCATGATAACGACCCAAAGCATACCTCACTTCTGGTGAAGAAATACCTCCAAATGAGCAAAGTGAGTGTACTTGACTGGCCTGCACAAAGCCCAGATTTAAATCCAAAATAAAATCTGTGGGGCACACTAAAGTCCATAGTTTGTGCCAGAAGACCAACAAGACCATCTGGAGGAGCTTGAGAGGTTTGCTAAGGAAGAACGGGCTGTCATTCCTCAGGATACATGCTTGAAACTTGTTGAGAACTACAGCAAACGACTAAAAGCTGTTATCAAGCAAAAGGGATACACTATTGACTATTAACATCAGAGGGCTAGTCATTTTGACCAGTAGACTTTTTAAAATTCTTGGATATACATTTATTTCTATTTGTACTATAAACCCTAAAATCTTCCTGAATAAAGTATTATGTTTAAAAATGCTGTGTTGATAAAATCATCTTTCTGTTAAACAACACTTGGGAGTTATTTGAAAAATAATGAAATGTTTTATAAGGGGCTAATAATTTTGTCTTCAACTGTAAGATGTAAAATGTTGATGCTGCTAGCAAGGGTTGGCCGTTATATTATCTGAAATATAATTTTACACCAGTCATTTTCATCACAGAATGTTTTGATCACAATGCATCTAAGATGTAATGTAATGACACTGTAATGGATTAAACGTTCATGGCTTTCATAAAAATAAGAAAATTCTCTTGTGATACATGTTTGTCCACTGTTGGATATTGTTTAGAGTCAAATTAAATCATGTGAAAACGGTTTTAATTTTCTGTTTTCTTTTTTTCTATTTTCAACAGGGCCAGTAGTTTATGAAACACATAATATTTATTATTATTATTATTGCAAACAAATATTTTACAATAATGGTGTCTAGTTGAACTTTCTAACCACAGGGATCTTTCAAAATCATATACTGTCCAGCTGCTGCTGTATTAAAATTGAAATGTCTTTAATAATACTGATAAATTGTTACAAAGTGTATACTGTTACAGCATATGCAGTCAGTTGATTTTATATTTAAGTGTTATTTCTACACTCTCAGAAAAAAGAGTTTTCTGTCACTGGGGCAGTATCTCCTCAGAAGCTAAACATTTGTACCTAAAAAGTCCATATTGGTATCTTAAAGGTACATATTATTACCTAAAGTGTACATATTAGTATCTAAAAGGTACAAAAGTGTTGTTATTTTGAAGCTCCAAAAAGAGCATATATCCGTCATAAAACTCATCCATATGCCTCTGGGGGGTTAACACATGTCTTCTGGAGCAGATTCATGGGTTTTTGTAAGAAATATATATATATTTTTTCAAAATTATAGAGTCAAATCACTGACTTTGGGCAACGGCGTATGCTTGTTCGCAGGAGAGTCAAGATTCTTCGCTGACCTCTGGCTCGACGTATGACCTAAGCCGCATTTGTAGTCTAAGCTCAGGTGAGAATAAACGAACGAGGATAGAGCAATACTAAATGCAGGTAACAAAGTGTTTTGCACAGCCTTATTTGTTTGAACCGGAGTAACGTTAGACTGACCAGGATCTTGACTCTTTTGCGAACACGCAGATCATCTGAATCTTTCTCTGACCAGGCTATTATCTTTGTCCAATTTCGTTATCGGTCACTGTCCAATGAGTGTACAGATCACTTATTGATATGTCCTTCCCAGTACTTTTCCGCAGTTTTCATAATGCTTGCTTTCATTGTAGAAACCACCTGCCAGACTGTTTTTCAGAAGATAACCACTTTCCGGGTACCCAAGGTTGCAAAGACATTTTAAGATTTTAATGAGCTGTCAGGATTCTAATGAGTTGTACACACATTATCTAGTTCCGTCACTATCTCATCATGTGGCAACTCCCATCTCCGGTCACATAGGCCATGAGGCCTTCATAGTCAATAAGTTTGGCCTTGAGGCCTTTCAAATGCACCTGGCTCTCACAATGAGACAAACTAACTTTCACAAACATGCAAAGTATCTTCTTTAGTTGTTTTCTGCAAGATTAATAAAATATTTAATCAGTACCAGATATGGTGTCATGAAATAGTTTAATGCAACTGAATTTGTATTTAAAGTGATCACAATTTAATAAAACAAAACAAAACAAAACAAAAACAAAACATAAATTACTAATCATAACTAGGGCTGTCACTAATGATTATTTTTGTAATCAAGTAATCTGTCGATTATTTTGACAATTCATTGAGTATTTGGATAATTAATACAGATTTTTTTTTGTAGTAATGAAAAAAGACAGAGAAGTAGTTCAGATAAAGTATCAAAAGCAAGTAATCTATGGTTTTGCTGAACAAAACTGTTAAAATACATACTGTAGCTATTATAAACAATAGAAGCATTATAACAGAGTTATGCAGATTATGCAGAGGGCACTAACAATGACAATTGTTTTTACACTTTACTGCGCAATCTAATCCGTGTTAATACTGACTCAAAATTTCATTTAAAAGGCCACTTAATATTTTTAATATTTTCCCATTTCTTTATGATAGAAAAGTCTCAGCCACTGTAATTTCTTGAATATGTGGACATCAAAATGTGTAAACTGAGAGTGAGGTTTTAACTTTTAATTAGAAATCGAGATCCACCTATGTGTGTTGATACCCCTATGTTTGCGTAGGTTTCTAAATTATTTACCTTACAAATCTTATGAAATAGTGCACGTTGTGTTCCCAGATGAACATTATAATAAACCCAAACTCACAACAACATGCAGAGATGGAGTTTGAGATGCTCTACACATGTAAATGATAACAGTTTGTGTAGCCTCATTTACTGTGAATGGAGCCGCTCTGAGACGCACATACATAACCAACACGCATGTAATTAAAGCGCATATATTAAACCTGCATCGCATATATTTATTTAATTTATTTAATTGAATCATAGCGTTTGTAAATTCTTAACAGTTCTTTAATTCTTATGCTTTATTAGGATTTTTAAATGGGTTTAATATGTGGATGCGCCGCTTCCGGTATTTTGCCAATTACGCGACACGGGCAAAATGCAATCGAGGATAACTCTAATACAATCGAGAAATCATTACAGCCCTAATCATAATGGTTTAATTTCCACATTTATTCAAACAGCAAATAAATTATGGAGAAAGCGACTAAAAAACATTCCCATTGTTTACAAGGATTAGTTTAATTTCAGAACAAAAATGTACAGATAATGTACTCACCCCTTTGTCATTCAAAATGTTCATGTGTTTCTTTCTTTAGTCGTTAAGAAATTGTTTTTTGAAGAAAATATTTCAGGATTTCTCACCACATAATAGACTTCTATGGTGCCCCCGAGTTTGAACTTCCAAAATGCAGTTTAAATCCAGCTTCTCATTTTCGTCTTCAACTTCAAAATCGCCCTACAATGCTGTTTTATCTTTTCTTTTGTAAAGGACGATTGATCTTCTTTGTATGTTCACTTTGTAAACACTGGGTTGGTACTTCTGCAGCGATGTAGGGCGATTTTGAAGTTGAGGAAGAAAGTGATATGGGAATTTTTCGACATACCGTAAATGTATTGGCCCGGATCACACAGACTACAAACGTGCATCGCGAAGACGCGACAAGACGAGCATTTGCAGTTAAAATGTATATAAATTGTTCATTTGTTTTGAAAATAACCGATCGCTTCGCTAGATAAGACTCTTCTTCCTTGGCTGGGATCGTTTAGAGTCATTTGAAGCTGCATGTAAACAGCATTTTGGAAGTTCAAACTCGGGGGCACCATAGAAGTCTGTTATATGGAGAAAAATCCTGAAATGTTTTCCTCAAAAAACATAATTTCTTTACGACTGAAGAAAGAAAGACATGAACATCTTGGATGACAAGGAGGTGAGTACATTATCTGTACATTTTTGTTCTGAAAGTGAACTAATCCTTTAAGGAATATTATCACTGGCTTCAGTCTAGCCAGAGTTTGAACATTTTAAACACCTGTTATAATCAATTTATCTGTCTATAGACTGTGTAATAAATAAATCTCTGACATACATCTGCACATTACTTACGATGAGAGAATTTGCGAGTTTCAGTCAGAATTCATTCAGCGAGCATGCGCACTGAGCAAAGCTACAGGGTTTCAGTAATGACTCATCTAAATACCTCTGATTGGCCATTGTATTCCTAAGCTCAGCAGAATCGTGATTAGTTATAATGTGCAATGCTGTATTGTATATTTAGATGGAATAACAGCTTATGGAGTAATCCCAGTGTGCTTGACATTTTGGAGGATGGTTCAGTGTCATGATGAAGGACTTCACCATTCTGCCTATATTTTGACCGTAGTCTACCATTCTGCCTATATTTTTACATAGTCTGAAAATAGAATATATTAAAGGGATAGTTCACACAAAAAAGAAAATTCTGTCATTAATTACTCACCCTCATGTCTCTCCAAACCTAAAAGACTGGACACAAATCAAGCTTCCTAAAATCGGCTTCGTCAATTTACGGTTGAGTCATTGACTGTTTTACGAATGTCCTTACTACGTTTCTGGGCCTGGGAACATTTAGGTTACGTTGAGGTCTATGGAGGGTCAGAAAACTCTTGGATTTCATCAAAAATATCTTAATTTGTGTTCTGAAGATGAACAAAGTATCTTACAGGTTAGAAATGACATGAGGGTGAGTAATTAATTACAGAATTTTCATTTTTGGGTTAACTGTCCCGTTTAGTGCTTCATGATAAACAGGTTTGTGTGAGGGAATCTATCTAGCTGTGTCTCATATGTATGACAGAATATACGCGTATCTACAATGCTGTATAATTCAATAGCTTATTTGATTTTAAATAGTTTATTTAGTAGTTTAGTAGATCATTCTGCACAAACATGTTAACCTTCAAAACTAAAAGAAAAATAGAAATTAGATTTACCTCATACATTTCTAAAGTGTGTATGTCAGCACTTTTTGTATTTTCCATCAGGGATGTCAAATAGTTGAAGAGGACTGCAAAATAGCTACAAGGTAAAACATAAAGTCCTCCTTTTTATCTTGGTTGAGATGGACCTGCAGGCTCTTTGTTGATCTTTAGTATTGTTTCCCGAAATAATTTTTATACCAGTATATTTACACTGCAATCTGTACTCCATCGCTTTCTCTTTTTAGGGAAGTGCAGCAGTGCCTAAGCATCTCACGAAGCATCTCTTCTCTGGGGATTTCGACTATTTCAAAATATCAGTTTGTTCCAGCACCTTTTTTGTTCCTGCTATTTCATTACACATTCCACTTGTGTTCTAGGCCTAAATGGAAAGCAAAAACACAAACCTAAAATCATTATTATTGAATTATTCCACCCAAAATGATTATATTCCATCACCTCTCTCTCTCTGTCTTTTCTTCCCCCGAGATGAAAACACTTATGCCGCAAAAAGTTTGTTTTGCAGTTTTAATGGCTAATGCACAAATTCAATCAGAAGTAAAATGATGTCATAAATCGATTGCCCCGACTCTCTATATATTTTGCAGATTACACAGAAGGCCAGATTGAATCAGCCTATTGCATGCTTTTAATAAGCATAACATCCATATGAATCTAAATTTGAACATCAGGGAAAAAAAGCTTGCAGTGAGACCGGGGAGTATGAAGTCGGGCAAGACAGATTATCTGAAATGAAATGAAGGGAGGGAGAGAGGGAGGGAGAATGAAAGGGGAGCGAGTGAGGGCTAACCGGGTGAGTGTTGCAGGGCACTGTACGGCACAGAAGTATGAAATATAGATTTCTAATCATTTTGAAGGCTGAGGTAAAATGAGTGGGTGGAAAATGCCTAATTTGGAAAATAAGTTTGCATTAAAGGAGAAGTTCTGGAGTGACAGCCGAGCCCTTTGCTCAATGCATTGGGAGTTTTAAAAACATTTTCAAGCATGAAATATTTAAACCTGAGTAAATTTACCTTGTCATTGATTTTCCGGACTGTTCTTTCCTCTGAGCTTGAGGTTCAGGCTTCCTGGCAGTTGGAATCGTAAATTGTAAAAAGCTGCACATTCCACCATCTTCATATGTCTAGTCTTTCCTCTATTGACAAGCTGCCAAACATGGCCGCCAAGACTGATGCAGTGTCACCTTGTAAGCAAATCACCTGCGCCACAGATGTCACTCCTGTTAAATGGGGTTATTTTTTGTGTGTATGTGCGTTGGGAAGGATGTCATACAGCATTTTTTTTTATGTTCTCAAATCAAACTTGCTTTCTCTCTGCTGTGAAAATCAGATGTGGTGTATTTGGGGCTGAAGGAGGCTTGTTAAAACATTGCGGGTTCCTCTTGTGTTCATTTAAAATCGCTCTGTTTGGAACACTCTCTCCCACTTTGCTGGAAATGTGGGCAAAAGACAGGTTGTCAAAACATCTCAGATTCACGTCATTTGAGTCGGAATTTGCCTGCTGATGCGTTGCCCAATTTAACTGTCAGCATTAGGTCACACCCTAAAGGTCGAAACAACACGTAGTATAGCCATCAGAAAATATCAGATTCTAAATCTGAGCGGTTCAGCTTTATAGGACGATCGTAAGTGCTTAAGAGCTAACATAGTTAAATAATTTATACATTACACTCTTAAAATAAAGGTGCTTTAAAAGGTTCTTCACAGCGATGCAATAGAAGAACCATTCTTGGTTCCACAAAGAACCAATCAGTTAAAAGTTTCTTTAAAGAACCATTTCTTACCTTTTTATAATCTGAGGAACCTTTTTTTTTTTGCCACAAAGAACCTTTTGTGAAACAGAAATATTCTTTTAGATGTTAAAGTTCTTTCTGGAACCATTTAGATAAAAAAAGGTTCTTCTATGGCATCTTTATTTTTAAGAGTGTATGTAGGTGTAGGTGTAATGTGCATTTCTATGCCCTACTTGATCAGCCATGTTGGAGAAAATTTAACTAAAAGTAGGAGAAAACAATATATCTGTTATTGGTATTAAAGATTTTATGTTTTAATTGTATTTATTTATATATTTTTGTTGTGATGCCTAAATTTACTTTGTAGCATAAAACAACTTATTTGGTTTTTAATTTTTAGTTTTGTGGTTTATTTTACTATGTTTGAAATTGGTCGAATATTGGCTCTATATTTCTATAACTATACAAACATTAAAATGAAATATGTAATAAAAATATAATTATATTACATAAATACTGTAGAATTTTAATATCAGTATTAATTAGTATTATTATTTAGGTCTTTGAGCAGTAATTTTGCACACACAAAGTACAGCAAAAGATCCAAAGTACAGCAAAAAAAAACATTTTTCTATTGGAATGTATTTCAGATGTAATTTATTCCTGTGATTTCGAAGACTGTTTTATTCCAGTCACATTATCCTTCAGAAATCATTGTAATATTCTGATTTGCTGCTTAGAAAACATTTATTATAATTATTATTGTTATTGTAATGTTGAAAACAGCTGAGTATACATTTTTTCAGGTTTCTTTGATGAATATAAATTTCAGAAAACCAGCATTTGTCTGAAATCGAAATCTTTTGTGACGTTATAAATGTCTTTATTATCACTTTTGATCAAATTACAAAAGTGTACTCAACTGTCTTAAATATTGATAAAAAATAATAATAAGTGTTTCTTGTACAGAAAATCAGCATCTTAATGATTTTTGAAGGATGATCTAAAGACTGGAGTAATGATGCTGAAAATTTAGCTTTGATCACAAGAATAAATTACATCTTAAAATATATTTAAATAGAATTGAGTTTAATTTAAATAGTAAAATATTTCACAATATTACTGCTTTTGCTGTATTTTGAATCAAACAAATGCAGGCTTGGTGAACAAAGTAGAATTAAAAAAAAAAAAAACATTTAAAAACTTTTGACTGGTAGTGTATATTTATTAGCTATTGTCATTTCAGAACATTTAGTGAGAATTAAGGAATATTGACAATGAAGAAATAATGACAGAAGTTTATCTTTTTTATGAAATGCTAATGTTTAATGCTTTTTTATTCCTAAAGCAGTGTTTTTTTTTTTTTTTTTTTTTTTAAAGCATTAATGCTACAAACAACATTTTTATTATTGTGCATTCAGCTGGAATAACAGTTTACAGGTTGATCTCATGGTGCTTGAGACTTTGGAGGACAGTTCAGTGTCATGATGATGCACTCTACCAATCTGCCTATATTTTTCCATAACGTCATCTGAAAACAGAAATAGGTTCGTATGAGGGAATCTATCTAGATGTGTCTATCTGTATGAGAGAAGGCTGCAAATTCACAGATACTACATGAGAGAGGCATAGAGCTGGAAAGAGAATTGTGTTTAGATAGGAAAGTCAAGGCACAGTCGATACAGATATCTTAACCTTTAAGGTGCTGAAGCAAACTTAATCTAAGACCTCCTTTGTACACACACACACACACACACACACACACACAGTTTTTCTTATCTTATGCTAGCATAGCTGACTTGTACATGTTAAACAGAGAAAGTCTGAGAGGGGGAAAAAATGTGGTATAGTGTGTAATGGGTAGCCTGACATCTTAAATAAAATGTGTGTGCATGTATGTGAGACAGAGGCTTAAAGTAAAATGGGGAGGAGACAGGTAGAAAGGTTTATGAAGCTCGCCATTGCTTAGGAGAAGTGTGTCTTAACAGAAATACAATGGGGCTGACTTTAAGACATCAAATTCAGTAAGGCTGCTCCACAAGTCATTAGGTTCGAATCTAGATCTTAAAAAAAAAATCATGCAGGTTTTTAACAACATGAAGATACATAGATGCGACTCGATATAACTGAATTGTATCTACAATAATTATGCAGTTCATTTTCAAGAACTCAAGAAAAACCTATTAAATTATTACATATTGTAAAAATATATAAGAAAAACTTTAATTTGAAATATAGTGATTAGAGGGAAATAATAATAAAAAAAATACTTGGAATAGACTACGAAAATTACCATTGTTCTTTAGTGACTGCAAATTACTCAAGGGCATCACAAACAGCATCCATTCAAAACCAAAGTAATGAAACTATTTAAAATTTAATTTGCATTTAATAATCTGCATTTAATAATCTGCATTTAAAATCCCTATGTTCATCGACTATTATGATTTCCATCTTAAAATATTTGATGAGATAAGATAAGTTTAGTATTTTTATCTAATATATTAACATATAGATGATGATGCAGGACATGAAAATAATGTTACACAGCAATAACCCGTTTATCCAACCTTTAATCAGTGATCTGAAATTGATTTTCTGCCAGAAAGTAAACATGCTTGATTGCATCACACAAAATCCAAAAAGCATTTACAGAATAGAAACTGATGCTATGGACTCTCATCTTCTCATGAATAAAGATGAGGTGAAGTTAAACTGATTATAAAATATAATGTTTCAGATCATATTTAATTTAGGATTATTCATTCATTTAAGTTAATATAACCTCTGTGTGCTAAATAATTGTTGTTACACACTCTACTAGCAGGTATTTTATAGGAAGCATTATGTAGTTAGTGCATCATTAGGTACAGAGTTCACCACTGATTTAAGGTCAAGGTAATCAAGGAATTCCAACTAAACATTGGAAATGCCTTACGGTGGAGAAAAGTGGGCCCTTAAGAGCTGTTCTAACCAAACATCAGGTCACAAATCATTTTAACAGTCGCCCATGCATTTTGGTATTTGTCACTTAGCCAACTGTATCACACAAATGGATAATGAATAATGTTTCATTGCATTAGCATCTTGGTCAGGTCGATTCTTTCACTGAAGCTGAAAATGATTGCGGTTGCTAATGTGATTTGGCCTTGAGTTGCTGGAGGCCTGATTGATTTGTTAAACGGGTGTTATTTTACTCCCAGTGGAGTCTAAAGTTAAAATGTACATTTCTAGACATATTTTGAAAGAATATCCATTCTGTTTATTACTATTTTATCATTAATTTTAGTCAGTAAAATTATACAGTAGTAATAATTTTAGTTTTAGTAGTAAAACAGAATATTAGTAAATAAAATATAAATGTCCTAAATAAATGTATAATGTGTCGAACTGACAATTTCTGAACAAAGTAAAAATGTGACAATTATGTGTGAAATGTGTACACTACCATTTTAAAGGTATGGTTTGTATGGTTTTAATGTTTTTGAAAGAAGTCTCTTATGCTCAACAAGGTGTCAAGTTTAGTGTCCAATGAAGATGTAGGAGATGCAGAAAGGTTCCAAAACAGTAGTATATATCAAATAAAACAGACAGGTAAATCCACAGCAACAAAATGGTGTTTCTACACACAAGTACACCACAACAATACTGGACAAAAAAACTGAAGGGCTTAAGCCGTGTCCCAATTCGAAGGCTGCATCCTTCAACATACGTGAAGGTCAGATTAAGAGTTGTTAAATGGGATGGTCTAGCCTATGAATGATTGATTTTGTCGCCTAGCAACTGTGACAGCTAGTGTTGACGAGCGGCAGTGTTTGTACTGAACTTTCTTGGAAAAAGTTATACTCAACTCAAATTCAACAGTCTGAAAACTAAACAGGGTTCACAACCTGTCAAAGTATGCTCTCCTTGGTGCATTTATGTACATAATAGCAAGTGTAAACTATTTATAAAATCACATCTTATTAAGATGTTTACACAGCTTTAAAGCCCCAGTATTCCGACTTTTATGCCTTAATATAACGTAAATGATGACACTTACTGAAATATGTAGAAAACCCATGAAAGATTTCAACCTGGTCTCATGGCGAAAATGTACCTGTGGGAACGTTGTCACGAGATGTGAAATATGTACCAATAAGTACATATCACTGCAGTTTCCAATAGAAATGTCAACTGAGTGGCGCTAAAAGAGTGTTAGTTTTCAGTCCCCAGAACCAACGTGATCTGATGATATTTTGTATGTTTTTTAAGTAAAATGTGGTTCTACAAAACGTACATTTACTTACGTTTTTCCAGACACTAAAACGTACAATACTGACGTATTTACAGCATCTAAACGTACAAATGCATTTTAACGCACAATATTGACGTTTTGACGACGCCTAAGTTAATAACGAATGCTTATGGATATTGAAATCGCGGCATTAATTTCATCATTGTTTTTTTTAGTTGTCATACCAATGGCCTTATGTTTTCAACTGCATTATTAAATATTTAAGTTTAATCGTTTACTTAATAAGAAATTACAACATTTTATACTGTTCTGTGATATTTTTTTTTTCCTGCCAGCTAGTTTCCAAGAATAGGTCATAATGTTAAACAAGACTACACTTTAAACTCTTAAAATAACAAAAATGTCTGCAATCGTTTAACCATTCATGTAACATTGACTGTTTGGCTTGGTGGGACACAAAAGGTGTTTTCTCTGACATGCTTTGACTAACAATAGAACCATAAAATACACCAGCCATGCATCTTAATTACAATATTAAACAATTCTGTTTGTGAGCTGTAATCCAGATCTCCAGAATCCATATGATTGAGAGAAACAGACCCAAATTCAAGCCTTTATCCGGCGATCTTCATCTCCATCCCAAACAGTGAGTCCAGCAGCAACAGCCAGTGTTACCAACTTTTTTCACTGGAAAGTAGGTAAACCTTGCTTGAAAAGTAGCCAAATGTCGGTAGATGACGTCAGACGCTAATTAGCATATTCATTGCATCAATTCGTCAAATCGTCATGCCTCTCTGTGCTCACATACTACATTTTAATGCAGTCAAATTCTCAATAAAACGGTTTTCATTGATGTATTTCATAGATATATTGACATATTTTGCTGTTTCTGTTGTCAGACAATGGGGTGAATATGAAATAGTGACTGAAACACGGCCCATTAAGACTACATGATCAGCTCTCGAAGATATTAATCTAAACTAAAACCAGGATTCATAATCACGACATTATGAAATCAAATACACATACGATTAAGACAATGGCTGTGCTGTAATTTCAGCTATACTTGCCTGTAAAATAGAGTTAGAAGCAACAGAATATATATATATATATATATATATTATTATTATTTTTTTTTTTTATCTGAAAGTACTGTTCCCAGTCCTCTGCCGCTCACTGAACAGAGCAGATGCAGGTAGAGAGAGAAAGAGAGTGTGCGCTCTGCGCTGGGAAAGCATGACCTCGCGCTCATGCAGCAGTACCAGAGAGTCTCAGAAACAAAATAAAGCTTGTCCAAGAAGTCGCTAGATTTGTCGCTAGGCACTTTTTTTTTTAGAAAAAAGCCATTATTTTGATGACGTGAAATGGTTGCACACTTTTTATTGCAACTTGGAAAATAAAATAATGATACAATAAGTATGCTACTGAAAGAGCTTACAGGTGGCAATGGATAGAAGCATAGGCTTAAACCAAATGCTGATGTGAGCGGAGCGGAGTGGTACTGCATATTTAGCAAGAATTCACATATTTAGTTACTGTAGCTTGACAGAGATGGATCACTCAAATCAGAAAGAATGTGAAGGCTATGAAGGCAATGGACATGAGCGGTTATAGTTCTCATGGAATTTATTTGTTCCTTCTAGATACTGAATATTTTCAGGTGAAAGCATGATTTAAACAGGTATAACACGCAATCGCTCTTTCAATAATGCATTAAAGCAAATTTCGAATGAGCAGACATCTGTAAGAAATGCAGCAATCTGTAGGTAAAATAACTGACAAAAACGTACTGTTATTTTTATCACAAACAAAATTTGCCCTGCACAAAGCAGCAGTTACCTTTTAATGCTGAAAACCATGTTATTAGCTTGGTATGTGGTAGGAAAAAAAAAATGCACTCTAGTGTAAGCCACTTTGAAACTCTCCAGTTATTTTTTTCTTTTAAATATTTGTTATGAATAGAACTGTAATATTTTGAATATACTGAAACACTTTAGATGTGGAGTGGTGTTTCTGATATCAGTGAGCGATGAGTGGAGCAGGAGCAGGAATTACATTCTGCCAGGATGTCATCTACCATTTCTTGTCTCTGCTGCTTGTAAGCTCTTTCAGTAGTTGTAGTCTATTAAAATCCTCAAAAACATTGAACTAAAGTGGACAAAACTAAGTTGGGGGGTCTTTAGGAAGTTTTATTTGTCCACAGGCATCTTCCTATTTGTTTCGCCTCTTATCATTGCTAGGAAAGCAGTTAAGACATGTATCACTTCTCTTGTTGCCCTTTGACTTACAACCAAAAGCCGTACAATGTGGCATTTTACCAGTATTTCATTTTCTGAGTTGTGTATTCCAAGTTGTGTTGCTGTAAAAATAGCAACAAGTAGTGCCGGTAACTCACTGAGTGCAACCATTTCATGTTATCAAAATAATGGACCACAAAACCAGTCATAAGGGTACATTTTCTGAAATCATCTGAAAGCTTTCCACTGATGTATGCTAGGATAAGACAATATTTGGCCAAATGACAACTATTTGAAAATCTGGAATCTGTGGGTGCAAACAAATCAAAATATTGAGAAAATGGCCTTTAAAGTTGTCTAAATGAAGTTCTTAGAAAAGCATATTACTAATCAAAAATTAAGTTTTTATATATTTATGGTAGGAAATGTATAAAATAGCTTCATGGAACATGATCTTTACTTAATATCCTAATGATTTTTGGCATAAAAGAAAAATCCATCATTCTGACCCGTACAATGTATTTTTGCCTATTGCTACAAATATACTATATTAGGGGTGCTCTGATTGATCTGCTACCAATCACTATTGGCCGATAATCACTTTGGGATGTTTGATCGGCGGTCTCTAAAAAGGCCGGTCACATAAACTGATCTAAAGTCTCAGTCTCTGTCCGGAGTGGGTAAAACAATTATAATGCTGATGGTGAGGTACAATTCAAATTTGTTCATTAAATAACTTAAAAAGGTAATTTGAAAACCTTATATGGGCCGTAATTTCACAAACAACACGAGTACATGACCGTGCGCTCTTTCTCTTTCTCTCTCCAAGTGCGCAAATGGCTTCCAATCACCACATCGCGTCTGACTATAACGCTGCACAGTTGACACAGGAATTGTTGCTTGCACAATAGAGGCAGTGTCGCATCGTCGCTAAAGTTTATGAGTTGCTTTTGAATTATTTCCAGTGTTTAACCATTAACCGCACGCTCTCCTGAAGACTGGCCGCTCATGCACACTCAAAGCGCACACATAACGCCAGGTTCACATAACTCCATTTGCAGTGCGTATTTTTTCCCATGCTCATGTTAATGAATTAAAGCGTTCGAGCTGTACGATATTTGCCTTTTGCCATCAGCACGCAATGAATCTTGGGATAGCCTGGGCCATAATGGATCCATTAGTTGTATACTTTGTTGTCAGTAAATTATTAAAATTGATTTTCAGGACCCATTATTTCAGTGCTACATTTCCTTTAGTGTTATATGATTCTTCAGAAATCATTTTTATATGCTGATTTGGTGCTCGATAAACATTTCTTATTAATGGTGAAAATAGTTGCTGCTTAATATTTTAATGGAAGCAGAGATGCATGGAAAGAACAGCATTTAGTTGAAATAATCTTTTGTAACACTATAATACAGTCACTTTCAATCGATTTAATGGATTGTTGATTAATACATTTCATAAAAAAACAACAACAAAAAATCCCTGAACATTAATCTAAATTCATGTTTTAAAGACTGTAGATTAGGGCTGCACGATAACAGAAAAAATTATTATCACGATTATTTTGCTCAAAATTTTTATCACGATTAATAATAACGATTATTCCTTTGGTAATGAACTTTTATTCACTTGTGTATTCTTATTGCACATTACAGCCACAAATAAAGAAAAATAAACAAACCGAACATGTTTAGAATGGAGAGTTTTTCTTAGCTGTGGTAAATAAATAAAATTAAACTGCCTCTTTTACATCAACTTGTAATAAAATCAAAATTTTACAACATGTTACAGATTTTTGGTTAAGAACACAAGCCTGTCAACTTGATCAGGCTTTAGGGAAGACCGCAAGCAAGTAACTACATTTCCACCGGAACTAAAAGCCCTCTCTGAAGGAGAGCTTGTGGCTGGTATGCACAAGTATTTTTTTGCCACTTTTGAAAGCCTTGGGTAGATCTTTTCATGTTCTTTCCACCATTTTAATGGGTCCCCCTCACTATCCAGGTAGTTTGACTGCAAGTAAGATTCCAGCTCACAGGCTACACTGGATTCCTGGTTGTTAGGTGGCAAGGCTTGTTCAGCAGTTTTAAAGTAGCTTCCTAAAGTCATCTTTTTCTTTGGGGCACATCCAGCTTCAGCATCCTCCTCGCTGGTCTCTTGTGCTGTTTCTTGGGGTGGCATCTAAACACAGAAAAGGGCATTTAGAACAAATTTAACTAATTGTGACTCAAAACACTAATATAGATCTCAGTGCAGCTCATTTTTATTACCATCATTGCCAAAGTCTGCATCTCATCTTTGAGTCTGAATTGAATTGTTGTTTTGTTGTCCTCAGCCGTGTATCTCATCTTAAATCGTGGATCCACCATAGATGCCATGTCCAATAGAGCTTGGATGTCTGGGTCACTGTATTTTTCATTTAGGTACTCCAAAATTTTAGACTTGATTGCTCTTGACAGGTCAGTATCATCATCCTCAACTTTCAAGATTGATGCGTTGAAAAGATGAAGAACTGGCTTAACAAATGACACGCTGACGTACTTCTCGCCAGACAGTGCATCTGTAAAATTAACTAGAGGGTGCAAGGATTTGTTAATTGCCTCTAGTACATCCATGTCCTGCCATGTTGGGATAAGATGACGAGACTTCTTGTCAGAGGACAGGACATGTGCAATGGCCTTTTGCTGCTCGATGATTCTCTCTATCATGGCCTGACGTGATCCCCACCTTGTTGGACACTCTGTTTTCAGTGAGTGCTCTGGGAGTTTCATCTCCTTTTGTGCAGCTAAAAACTCTCTCTTACGCTTCCAGCTGTAAGAGAAGGAGCTCACCAACTTTTTACAGAGCCCCACAGCCCGGTCAATTCTTGGATCCTTCATAGCATTCTCTTCAGGAAATAAATATGATCAGAAAAAAACAGTAAGACACAGGAAGACTCTTGTTGTTTATGCAACTTTTGATCAGAAATAAAAAAGAAAAAAAAGTTTTTTATTTCACTAATTATATACACCTACATAAGACAATTATCAAACATTTATTAATAAATAATAAACACTCACTTATTCTAAACTCATCTGGGTTCACAAACATTAACATAATAGTATTTGACTAATCAAATATTTTTTTTACTTTTAAATGTATCTAATTTGATAGATTAGCAGAATAAAAATGGTCATTATTATACTGTAGACATATGACTCATTGTCATTATAATGTGTCATTATAATATGTCTAAAACAACAACAACAATTAATATTTTTAAATTGTCAAATTGTTTCAATATATCTGGGGAAAAAACATACAACTTACCGATGGCTAAATGAAGTCTGTGACCAAAGCAGTGTAGCCTCGGCCAGTTATTCACAGATGCTGCCCTAATCATATTAGCCGCGTTGTCCGTTGTGATGCACACAAGTCTTTCTTCCACCAAGCCCCAAGCGGACATCGCTTCTTTGAGGCCCTCTGCAATAAACTCCGCTGTATGGTCTTGTGGGAAAAACTAAGTTTGCAAAAGCTTGCTTTTCATCTCAAATTTGCTGTCAATAAAATGAACTGTCAAGCTCAAATACGGTTCCGCAGTTCTGCTTGACCATAAGTCGGTCGTGGCAGCAAAATACTCAAGGCTGAGAATTTCTCTTTCTATTTCTTTTCGGCATTTCGCATACAGCGAGGGCAGCGCAACGTTGGAAAAATGGTTGCGTGAGGGAATGCTGTATCTTTTATCAAGTGTTGTGATCATTTTTTTAAACCCCTCACTGCTCACGGTGCTTATTGGACACATATCCTTGGCTATATGGTACGTGATCGCCACTGTTATTTCCCGGTGTCTTTGCGAGCTAGGCAGATATGGTATTGCGTTGAACAATGTCCCTGATATTGTTGTCTGTGTTGTGGATGGCTGGGATTTTTTTGTTGTTGCTGTTTGTGCCTTCAGTCGTTGAAATTCTTGATAGTGTACTTTGTGGTGGCTTTTAAGGTGGTTGATGAGGTTTGTTGTGTTACCTTGGGACGTTTGGACGGAACAGGAGCAAAGTTTGCACAAGACTCGTACCTGATCAACATCACATTCCTCGAAACCGAAATAGTTCCAGACAACTGAGTATGACCCCTTTTTAGGAACTAACGATCGCACTTCTGTACCTTCCTCACGTTGCTCCGCCATCATATGTTTATTTTGACAGACTGTTATTGCTGCTATTGACTTCTACCGCTTCAGAAAGCGCGCTTGCAATCTAGACGCAGTAACGTCATAGTGACGCAGTCCAATCCGTAAACTCCGCTCATAAAAAACAGTTTTGTCTTTATACTGTAAAATCGCGACGATATTTATTAACTGATCGTGGGTCATAAATATCGTTATCATGATAAAAATACGATTAATCGTGCAGCCCTACTGTAGATATCCCTTCCGTGGCTGGTGTTAGCATACACTGTAAAAAAAACAATTTATTGAGTCAACTTAAAATAATTTGCTACCTTGGTGCCTTAAAATTTTAAGTTCAGTCAACTCGAAAAAAGTCAACTTCAAATGTTACATTTTACTAAGTGACTCAACAAATTGTGTTTTTTGTTTTTTACAATTCAAGTTCACCAGTGCTTTCATTTCAGTACCTGTGCAAATGTAAACAGCAATTTTATCTTTAGATTGTTGAATACTGATTAAGGTCAGATATAAAAGATGCGTTTAAGTAAGTGTATTAACCTGCTAGCAAAGTATTTCAGTTTAATGTTCAGCTCAAGCATTAAGCAGTGCAATCCCCAATACTATGATTGGATTACTTGAATGAATTTTTCTACATTTGTCATCTTGTAAACACTGTTATTGCATTATAAATATCATGCTGGTTTATTTATTTCTCAAAATAGTTTCATTGATAAGATTAAGACTGTAAATAAGCCTTATGACCTTCTTCTGTAGGATGACACACTCAGATTTTCCATTATTCCCTTCCTGGCTGTACCTGTCTGGCACATTTCTGGTAAAATAATGTCCCTTCAACCCAAAAACAACAACAGTTATTTCCACTTTCAATCTGTCATCAGCCTGCCATTGTCCCTGTTGACTATTTTTCACTCTCATTTCTTCAAATCAGGGATGAAAATAAAGAAATGAGCTAGAGGAGGGGCAGCTTGCGCAGATGCCGTTAAGTCATCATACTAACTCGGCCCTTACAATAACAGATCTCGCTGTGAGTAGTTAGCATTACAATCAACTCTGACTACTCACCCTCATGTCCTTTATTTTCCCACTTAATCATTCTCTTACTCATTCTTGTACGAATCCACTTGTATGCTCTTTATTTATCCCTCTCTCAGCTGCCCATTCACTTGTGCCTCAACCCCTCTCTTTGACCTTATCTTTCACTGATGACAGAATTGCACAAATCTTCCTCAAGTGGACCTTGTGAGGTTCCATAACTGTGCGTGATTGCGTGTAGAAGAACTGTCTTATAATAGTGTTTGTGTAGATTTTCTCAAGGCGTTCTTGTGGCGGACTTACAAGTGATGCTTTCATCTTTTTCTTACAGCCCTAATTTGAGTCCACAGTCCCACTTCAGCTCCCAAACACTTCTCTATGCAAAGGCTGTTGGCAAAGCATTGTGAGAATCAGAAGTAAGATTTTTTTTATTATTATACAGTAGGAATATTCAGTACAAGATAGAAAGAGATCATGGAATGGAAATTGTGATCTTTTTTCCTCCTGTGTTGTATATGTGTGAAACCGCTTTTTGATCAAGAAAAAAATAGGACGGGCATTGAGCTGTTTGGCTAATTGCTGAGAATATTTCATGTTAGTGACAGTTTGCTAGAGGGTAGAACTAAAGCATCAGAGAAGAGATGCTAGGTGTGTTCAACTTCATGTGACGCTGTTCAGATCAGCATCTCACTTGAATTAGTGCGTGTCAGTTAGAAATTTTATTCTGCTTGACAGATTCACAGATGACAATGGCCATGAGTGACAACGAAATGCTCACTAAATCTGTTTTTCATGTCATTTCATACTCATGCATCAAAATTTACACACTCCCAGAACAAACGTTTAGAGTGGCATGTGGAAATGAAAAATAAGCTATTTGCCTCATTAGAAGTAGTGTACCATGAGAGTAATTTTGAAACGTTTTGAGTGTTTTCACAATGAGTCATCAATCGTCCATATTGGCGGCACTGAACATAAACAACACCACTGATCTGAATGAAACTCGCATATTTCACTGATTATTGCTGCTGAAAATGGTCAATTATTGTCATGTTTTGGGCTGTATTAATCGGTCGGACCAGGAAAAATAATGGGAGTTCTATATAGATTGCCAAAAGTTATAACAAATCAAGAAGAAGAGTGCAAAAAAAAAAGTCTAAAGAACAAAAGGCATTTGTGGTTGGCCAAACTGAACCAGGGTTTCCAGGGCAAGAATCTTGACAACATTCATGTTTGTTCTTATCATTTCCAGTTAGGTAGGTGAAATATTAGGCTAATATCTTACTTAATACTGTTCGTACATATCTTTGCCACCTATTAACTTTGCGCCCTTTCCTGCTTACTAAGTCCTTCTCTATATGTGACCCGATCTGGCGAAATGAATCAGAAGACGCAACGTTCCATTTTGAGATATGGGCCGATAATGTGGAAAAACAATGACAAAATAGATTTTTCTTTTTTTTTTTTTTTTAGCTAATATCAAAGAACAGACATTCAAAAATAATCCCCCAAAGTTTCATAGTCCAGATCACTGAGTAAAGGTATTTAAATGACTATTAACTTAAATTGACTTAAAGTTTTACTAAATTCGCTGGAAATGAACATTGCTTTTCTCAACTCGTCTCACCACTTCTGAGCATTTCCCTAAATTCCCTGAAACATCAATATCTCTGCTTTCCAAATGTGGTTAAATATTGTATAAAACCAATCAAAAAGCTTAGAAATGTACACAAACAGTGACATAAATGCTGATCAAAACACACAGAGTCCCCGCATAACGCTACATTACGTGATTAAAATGCATTTAGAATAATCACAGAATACAAGATATAGGTACAGAAAATGTATATATTTATATAATTTAATTTAGTTAATATCACACGAAGAGTGTCGTTTTTTTCCTTCAAAAATCAGCATGACTACAAATGTGATATTGATTTTACAACAGTTAAAAAAACAAGAAGTTGATATTAAAAGACTTACTTTTTAGACAGCATATTTCCTGTTTTTGCTTAATCATTCCAAACACAGCCACAGCACTGTTTTGTGTCTCTGAGCAAAATGAATTGCGTTTAGTTTCTGAATGAATCAACCGTTTAAATGATCGGTTCAATCGCAATGACTCACTTATTAACAGCGACTTACTGACACCTACTGGCTATTAAGCTATTAAAAAATACATATACAAATATCTTTGGTCAAATTAAGCTGTAAAATAAATAGTTTATCCCTTTAAATGCAATGGATTTTTAAAGATATCAACAAAAAATAGGCAAAGCGATTTTCTCAGGTTTTCAATTGGAAAAAGAGAGCAGACAACCATAACTCAAATGGGTATATATTTAAAACCATTCAAGGTATGTATATCATTTAAAGTGTATGGTCTCCTCTTGATATCAAAATCTCAATTTTGAAATCTGGGTCATTGTAACTCATTTTGCTGGATCAGGTCACATATGATTTAGCAGCTTCCACATGTTTTTTCCATGGTTTAGACAACATAAGTTAGCAGAACAGAGTATTCAGTAGTACATTAACAGTGCAATCCATGCTGTTGTTTACATCCAAGTATCACCAATATGGCCATGCATCCAGGTAACTTAACATAAGTGCAAACTCTCTATAATATTGTTCATTTTTACCTCTATTGTACTGTAAGTACCTCACTGTATCCCAGATTTGGGGGGACAAGTTGGAATTGATTTTCGTCATAAACAACCTTATGGGCCTTATGCAACTTTATGCTCGATCCACAAATACTGTGGCTTAATCTTAAATTGTACTTGACCTGAAGTATGCCTATAAGTGTTGCTACAATTACAGTGTTGGAGAGTCTGTTTTTCACTTCTGTTTCTCTCAAACTGATTACACAGCAGATTTTGTTGTGATTATATAGAGAAGTGGAATTTGGGCAAAGCAATTGTACGGCTATCAGCACCGAACACACACACACACACACACACACACACACACACACACACACACACACACACACACACACACATATATACAACCCCAGACTGAGGAGGCAGGTCAGTTAAATTGGTTGGCAGCCACATTCCACTAACAGATGCAGTCTATTAGCACAGACTGTATTCACAAGGGAGAAAGAGAGGGAGAGAGAGAGAGGGCGCTGGGAAAATGAAAGACAAAAAAGTCAGCTTAATAATCACGCAGCAGGAGACGACAAAGGAAATTGCCTCTCAACTTCACACATACATAACTGGTTCTTACAAACAACACACTTTATATCATGGTGTGTCTGTATGAAGGAGATGCATGTGTGTGTGTGTGTGTGTGTGTGTGTTCTTGGCGGTTGGGATTAAATGAAGGTCTTTCTCCCCATGAATATGAATTGCTTCTTTGATGTTGCTAAACGCAACAGGGTTCAAATCATACAGCAAAATTTAGGTGACTTGTAGTTGTAACTATACTGACTCTGAGTGGCTTCTTATTTTATTAAAGTCAGTCAGTCAAATCGGATGCAGAGATTGAGATGATAGAGAGCCTTTCCCCTGAAAGGCCTACTTTGATGGATTGATTTCTGTCAAAAACGGTTTCTGTTTTAAATGCAGGAAATTCCATTTATTTTGTACCACTGTAGCTCGTGCTTAACAGTAAATAATGATAAATGCATGCATGTTATTCTGCAGACTGATTAAAATGGCATAGTGAGTGGGAATTTGTGTGTACATACTGTACACAACAAAGGAAAATCTACACCCTCTTTAGGGAGCTTGAGCCCCTACTTGCTTTCATCCCAGCCCCTCCAAAAATATATCACAGATGCAATTATTAATATGTGTGTCAGTCAACCATAATGACCTGCAGACCTTGTAATTTAAAACAAGAAATATTCCTCTGACCCTCAACATATTTTATTAAAATAAAGGACTGCGCCCCTTAAGGCTAAACTCCAATACATGCATTTTCTGTTAGACATATTAAGACAATGGTCACACTCCACTGAGACTGATAGCCCTAAACTTACAGCAAGAGTGTATCAAGAGTAAACATGCACTCACAAATTCACATAGTGGCACAGCCAGATAAGCAGACACTCACTGAAGCATGGAATATGTACACACACACACACACACTGCAACACCAACACAAACACACACTCTCTCCCAGCTCTGTCCGAGAGGCAAAGCATGGGGATGTGACAAAGCAGGTGTAAAATATATAACAGGATGCAAATCGCCCATAGGCTTCACAATGCAAGAGAACCCGTCCACAGCGTCATATTAATATCCCCAGTGCCAGCACTGGTGTTATGGTTAGCTATTGATTTTATTTTGTGCATCTATGAGATGCTACTATATTGTTATTTTTAATTTCAACCCTATATATATATATATATATATATATATATACACAACAGGTCTTACTGGTCCTTGAATCTGATTGGCTGAGTGTGATATTCTAGTGATATTGTTTCACTGCTTGTACCACTCCGCTTGTAGTATTTCTCACATCGAGTGTCATGGAGGACGCCCAAATCCACTGGATTTTTTTTATAAATAATACTGTTTTTGTATCACGGAATGTAGTTTCAAGAGTTTTGTATTCGAGACTGTACTTGTTTAGACTTCAAATATTATGTTTGTTAAAAGAACACTCCACTTTTTTTGAAAATAGGCTCATTTTCCAACTCCCCTGGAGTTAAACAGATGAGTTTTATCATTTTTGAATCCATTCAGCCGATTTCCGGGTCAGCCGTTAGCACTTTTAGCATAGCTTAGCATAAATCACTGAATCAGATTAGACCATTAGCATCTCGTTCAAAAATGACCAAAGATTTTCGATATTTTTCCTATTTAAAATTGACTCTTCTGTAGTTACATTGTGTACAAAGACCAACAGAAAATGAAAAGTTGTGATTTTCCAATCTGATATGGATAGGAACTATACTCGTAATAATCAAGGAACTTTGCTGCCATACCATGGGCGCAGCGGGCACAATGATATTATGCAGCGCCTGAATATAGTCCGATGTAACTACTTAAGAGTCAAGTTAGAGTCAATTCTAAGCTACAAATTATTATTGTTCAATAAATGATTTTTATATAAAATGTAGTAGTTAATAGTAGTATTTAGCATTGGGAAACTATGTGTGTAATGGTGATTTTAGTTTTTAGAGTTATTTTAGTTATTTATTGCCATTAGATGGTGACAAGAGACAAGGTTTTTATGAGTGAGTCAGCAGTAAAGCCTTTTATATTGAAAGAGACGGGAACAGGATTGTAATCAAGGATTAGTTTATTATTTTCACTTTCAGCATCAACTTGAGATGCAGCCAACAAATGCACTGAGCAGTGCTGTCATCGGAAATCACTTTTAACAGATGAAAGGATAGCGTGACAAAGATATCGCTTTGCTCAGCGGACATACAAACTAATGTTTTATTGTGAATATGAGACTGAGCTGAAGAATCAATACTGTATCAGATGCAGATGTGAAATTTTAGATGAGTCAGTGGCGCTAAAAGAGTGTTTTCACAAGAACAGATGAACGTACATATGGTACATTTTATGTGCTGTTGGTTTTGTACGTCACCGCAGCTCTAATGCACTGTGACGTTTTAAAATAACATACCATCTACACTACACCTAAACCTACCCAATAGTATGGCCAAAAGCAAATTTGACGTAAAAATGCAATCGCAAGCATGCCGTTTTAGCTTGTTTTTCGATCTCTCATCTTTCAGCTTTTTTATCATGTGTCATGTTTTTCACAGAATTCGTACCCAAGGATTCCACATCCTAAGTCCAATTCTGTTCCAGCTGTGCTACCAATAAGCTTATTCCGAAAAGCAAACCATATGGAGCTGTAATCATGACTGTGTACAAAAATGATGACAACTCTGCCTCTAGTGTTAATTTCTGTTGGAAACTGCAGTGATATGTACTTTTTGGTACGTATTTTGCATCTTGTGAGGTTCCCACAGTTACTTTTTCGTCATTAGATCAGGTAGGTTTAATGTGTCCCAATCATTGCTGAAAAATCTTACTGACCCCATATATGTATACATCACCATATGCCAGTGCTTCACCATATGCCAAGATCTACATGTGATTTCAACATCATTTTAATAATAATATCATCTCAGAATCAACCTTTTGTCATTGGACAGAATTACATTATAGGTTGGAACATTCTACAGTGCATCTGGACGAACAGGTTTTTAGGAAAACGCTGTGGTGTTTGTTTTTATTTAGTGCTGTGAGAGGAAAAGAAAAGCCCTGAGGGTCCTATTAACCCTGCTGTACCCTACCATTAGGTTTTAGATATTCAGCTATGGACTTAAGAACCCATAAATAATCAATAATCTAATCAAGCTGATACTGTTTTTGATATAGTTTTATGTAAGTAACCTGGAAAAAAATGCAAACAGTTTTCTAAAGTTTTGTCAGTAGCTATTTATTCACTAACTATAATAGCAATTATTGTAATTGCATTCATTGTTGAGTGTTGTCTTTGAAGTTATGCTACTAAGGGAGTGTGCTGTGTGTGTGTGTGTGTGTGTGTGTGTGTGTGTGTGTGTGTGTGTGTGTGTGTGTGTGAACAGGACACTCTCTTATCCTCCTGCTCATGTGAGATTGATTCCCATTTTATCTGTTCTCTTCACCATCTAATGCTATTCATAATTCTCTTTCATTTATTTAGCTGATATGAAAGCTGCTCTCATCTCAAGGACACACACACACACACACACACACACACACACATACATATATAGACATATTTAATAATTTCACATCTTATAATCTCTCTGAGAGGGTCTCCCCTAGTGAGCTTGATTATATTTGATTAGACCTTTTTTTATTTCTTTCAGATCTGCATGTTTCTCTAAGTGGTGTCCTGCTATGATCAGTGAAGTGGGGAAACTGCTGTCTTTCTGCCTTGTCAATACCTTGGGTGGCTCTGGGACTGACTGAAACATTTGTGTGCCACACACTCTTCCTAACACACGTGCTTTCACATGCCTCTAACACACCGCCTGTTTCATTACCACTGTGTACTGAATGAATCCCAACCATAATGCATAATAGAAAATGAATGATTAAATTTAGCAACTGTATGTGTAATTGTTTGTTCAAATAATTCTGTCACCCAGCTCAAATACTGTTCAAATATTTATTTCACACACACAATAAGTATGTCACCTCATACAATCTGAAAGTTGGTTTGCAGCCAGCAACAATAAACACATGCCTCTTGTTCTTTTTTACTGTGTGTACAAACATCCCACTCTATTACGGCCGAGCTGCCAAAATCTGGTCATTTATTTGGCCTCTATGTATGTATGCTGTCTTTAATGTATTCCTTAATGTATTACATTTGAAAAAGTCTTGTCTAATGTTCTGTGCTTAAACATCTGCTTTATCATTGCGGGGAGACCAGGGATGGTTGAAAGATTTTGATATTCTTTGTTGAATATCTCTAGTGGAACAAAAATTAAGAAAACATTCTCAGTACAGGGATGGCTGGCACAGATTGAGGGACTGGTTGGCACAGTCAGCGTTGAAAGGCTTTAGTTTAAAAAGAAAAGCAACAAATATAAAATAAACCAAACTAGCATAGCTCAAAAATATATTTGTCTTATATAACTAGAGGTGCACATAAGGTTTTCAGTCTGGTGCTCATGGGAGCACCTGAAGTTTTGGCTTGTGATCACATTGCACATAATGACTCATAAAACTATAAAAACTATAAATGTAACTATAAAAATAATAAGCTAAATAATAAAATGCTATAATACTATCATATTTTTAAATAAAAAAAATATATATATATTATTAGTGTTATTATTAAATTAGTAAAATGCAATTATTTTATAGTGCACTTAAAAATACATTTATTTTTTTACTTTTTAAATGAATTTCAATCATTTTTAAACCTAAAGTACACAAGCTTTTATTTTGGTGGGTTACTGGCTAGTAAGTACTGGAATTTATGCTGCCGAGTGTGTCAGTGAATGAATAAAATGTTTTGTGTTTTGTTCTGACACCAGATGTGCGTAGCCTAGTTTTATACTTCATTTCGAATGTAAATCTTATACAGTATTACAGTTAGTCTAAAACAGTGATGCTGCATTAACAGCTGTCAACCATGTCAGTATGCAAACGAGCATGAACTTATTTACCCAGCTATATAGTTATATTTTTTATTTTAGTGGTGCATGTGCACCTGTATATAACTGTTTATAAGATTAAAACAATACATTTCTAATATGTGGTTTATCTGAACCATTTTTATAATGGCTTTAATACTTGGTTTTAAAATAACTTACATAACCTTTGTCTAGTTATTTTTGTTACTATATTGAAAAAAAAAAAATGTTTGTGTCACTTACTTTCATAGCTACATGGTGAGTAGATCTATCATTTTGTTCAAAAGTCTAAAAACAATCACTACCGAAGACCATGTTATTCCATAACATTTAGTTTTTATATATGTGCCACTTTTCAAAACTGTGCTAGCTAACCATGTGCTAATTAGCATCTCTGAGCTATAGGTTCAAAAATATCTAAAATTGTCACTACTGAAACTGTCGAATGAATAGGAAATTATACAATTTTAATGAGAAAACATCACATAACAAGTCAGCGTTTTTATATCAAAAGTTTCACTGTACATTTTCACAATGCAAACATGTTATTTGTTTAATGTCAGGAATTCCCTCTGCTTATTAAAAATGTAAGATATAGTCACGTACATCAGATGAACATGATAAACATTGGACGTTCAACACGTTTATACAAATAACAAAGTGCTCATTCAGAAATCTGAATAAAGATTTATGCTTTATACCTTAATTCGCCTTGTACAGTTACTGTTCACAGTTTATTTAATAAATAGTGTTTTATTCGTACAGATGGCTAACTGCGTGTTTCAACAATAATTTCGTTAACAGTATTCATTTTGAAGCAAGTAATGGTTTGTTCGTTAAATTAATCATAATTCAACACATATACATAACATTTTACTCACATGGCAATGGTAATGTTAGTAAATCATTACAGAATTTGCGTGATCAAATATATGTTGCTCAGTCAAAAAATATGCACATCATAACTAACAATAAATAGCGCTGACTACATACAGGGACTTAAATACATGAATTATTTCAAAGATTTAATACAATGAGCAATATAGTAACAGAGGCTTGTATTGTAATATTTATTGTATATTCAAATCAATTTATTATACAATGTATTTTGTGTTGCATCAGTTACCTGTGTCTGCAAGTGCGCAGCTGACACACCCACCTAAACGATTTCAAAAGGTCACTTATCATGCCGGAAAACACCATAAACATTCCAGAGAACATCTTAAATAAAAAAAAATCATTTATATACACATATCCAAAAAAATAGTTGTGTGTGAATGATACGCTTCAAATCGGGTGATTTTAGGTCAGCGGTTTGCATGTGAGTCAATGGCGCTCTATGCCGGTAGGGAATAGTAAGATGGCGGATCGAACACTTCTGGTGGCTTCACTGCCTGACGACAGTTTAGAACGCAATGAGCAATCCAGTCATTATATATAGATCAGTGGTGTTATCCCATAAAATTGTTACTACCGTAACAGTCATGACCAAAACATGTCATTATTTTGGTATTGACAAAAGGGAACACATTTGGGCGAAATAAACATAATTTGAGTACAGTTATCCTTTTTTTTTTGTTTTGTATGTTTTAGTAGTGTTTTGGCATGCAAGTTAAAATTCTGTAAAGTGATGTGGTCGCTACCAAATGCATTACTGTCACTACCAAAAATGTGCAGTCACTACCAAAACATGGGATATTTTGTAAAAAATAAAGTACTGTTTTATCAACTTAAATTTTATGAGTTTGGTTGCATGATATATTCAGACTAATGAATTAACTTAGAAATCAGTATTATCAACTTTTTTTGCCTTTTACAAAGAAAAATTGCATTTAAAATCCAACATAGCGCATAAATTACCTGTGAAATATTGTTAAAAATGTAATTGTTATTGATTTACCTCTGAATTCAAAAAATAAATTAATTAAATTATATATATCCTGTATAATGGCCCATCGGCTAAATCTTACTGTATATAGTAGAATCAAAAATTGTCCACACTACAGGGTTTAGTGTTTTAAATGGGTTAAGAGAGCAAACATTCAAATATTCAATTTTTGTGATATAAGTTTTGTGACCATCCAATTATGAACCAGAAACAAACTGTAACCAACCAACCTTGGCCTGCCCTACTTTTTCTTCTCAGTTGAAATTTGATATTGTAGCACTAATACTATTTTTTCCTTTTGTTAATTTGCATTATTTTTCTCATTTTGGTATTAATCTTAGTTTAGCTTTTTTTCTGTGTGCATGTGTACTGCTTTGTGACTATGATTCAGACTATCATAACACCTGGTTGTTTACAAACAGACAGACAGGCACTCAAACACACACACACACACACACACACACACACGCACACACACATAATGAGACGGAACATAAAATATGCTGTATGATTGACATTTGTGGCAGATGTCAGGGCAGCTGATGTCACTGTGACTGCTGGCATTTACACAAACATACAAGAAGGTCTGAGAAACAGCAACATGGCAGATTTGGGATGTGTGTGCCTGTATATATTTACTTGTAAAAGTATACAAAAAACCTGCACCTGTACTTTGATGTGAAGTGTGAGTTTGAAATTCAAACCTGTCAGGTGGATTTGGTGTGTTTGAGAGTATGTTTATGGGAGTCAACAGAGGGCAGTGTTTCCTTATGCTGGTTTAGTCTACAAGAATAATTTTCAATTAGATCTCATTTGCAGCTCACTGCATCTTTTAAGATTATGTTTGTAACCATGTATCAGCTCAGTATTATCACATTATTCTCAGGTTCACATTAAGAGTCTCTATTCTTCAATACTTCTAAAATCTCTCTTCCTTCCACTTGTTTATTAAAGGCATATGATGAGGTCAGCCTGTTTTCTTAGGGGCATGAGTGCTTATTGATTGAAATCTTACACCCTTCATTTCTTCTGCATGTGTGTTGTGGTATATTGCTTTAGCCTCTTTAAAACCAGGAACAGATCTGCACAGATATTTTGCCTTTATTTGATTTATATATATTTTTTTTTTAAATCCTGCCTGTGCTCATATATAACTTGACTTTACTGTGGGTAGATGCTTAAAGTCAACGTATTCAGTCGCATAATATGCATAAAAGGACTTTGAAGAATCTGACCCACATCTGGTGAGCAATCTACAGAGCAATCAATAAATCAAGTTTATCATTTTAATTATTGCTTATTTAATAACTTACAGTATAATATGTTATTCTCTGACCAATTTGATCATTTATCTCTTTTAACTGGCTCGGTTAACCTGGGATGCCTGCTGGATATCTTTGTAATGACCCTATTTACTGAACACGGTCAGTTAGAGGACACTCAGCACACATACGCTTATAGAAAACGGCCTTTAGATGACTACAAGCAACCTGAAATTGGCCTGCCCTGAAATACAAGCTTTCACTTTCACTGTGTATCTCTTTATAAGGGTGGAAAAAGAAAAGCATCAGAGGGATTTAAAGAGGAAAAAGTGTTATTTCATTAGTACAACAAATAGAGACAGAAAGAGAGAGAGAGAGAGAACACTGCTGTGGTGTGCAAAGGTGAATCCGTCCTTGAAGATGAAGAGTGCGCAAACGGCCTTGAGAGATACGGTTGAAAAACAGCAGCTGATGGGCCTGATATATGTATGTGTGTGTTTATATGTGTGTGAGTATTGCATTAGACCAGATGTGTCTGTTGTTTCAAAGCGACACAATATGAGATACAGCACAAGTAAACATATTGCACATTCTGGCTGTGATGGAGAGTAGAAAAACTGCACAAATTACACATCTCCATCTGACATTCTCCATAGTCAACATGATAGCAAACACATTGATCCTACAAAGCATTGGAATTTGGTGGCATTGGTTGAGGCAGTGTGTGAATTAGCCTTTAATTGTTGTAATGAATCAGCCGACTCTATTTAATTACAGTATGTGTATTCATTTCAGCTACTGTAGGGCTGCTAAACTTCATGCTAATCTGGCTCAGGTTGCCTCTGAACTTTATGTTGCTGCATTCAACGGTAGGGTTTGTTTAACACTCCTTCCGAACTTCTAAAAATAGAGCTTTTTAGAAACTGAGCTGGAATCAATAGATTTGGGAGGAAGCTTCAGGGTGTTCTGGCATGTGTTGGTCTTGTTCAGATTTCAGATACTCAAACTCTAAGTCCCATGGAGTTCAACGGAAAGCAGATACGCCCACCACACTCGGCATGAAGTTCCAGACTGCCGTGAATAAGGTTGCTCTCTTTTGGAGTTTTAACATCATCACTATTTTTCCACGGTGGATCTTCATACAATCAAAACTGAAAATTCACATCCGTGAAAGCTTTTTTTTTTTTTTCTTTCAAATGCAAGTGTATCTCACAATTTAGATTTTTGAGTTTGTATCTCTCAATTATTTTTATCTCGCATTTCTGACTTTTTTTTCTTGCAGCTGTGAGTTTCTTCCAGTTCAGACATTTTTCCTCACAATTGAAAGTTTATCTCACAATTTGCAATTTTGAGCTTATATCTTGCAATTCCGACTTTTATTTTGCATTTGCAAATTTGTATATTGTGTAGGATATGGACCAATCAAACAATGGTTCATTAGATTTAACCAAATCAGTAGTTTATTGAATTAACAAAGAAGCAGACTTCCCCTTCACCCAACAGAACAGTGGGTGACACAAAGTCCCAGATATGCCTGATTACCATGGCGGCCAGGACGCGTCTGGCAGACCAAATGGGCTTTTATGATCTAAAAGAATGTGTGAAGATGCTCTCCCCCACCTTGACTGTCTCTAAAGCAATACTTTGTTCCACTGAAAGTGACTTATTTGTTAATTCTTAGACAAACCAACTGACACACATGCCCCCGTATATCAGTGTATGTATATTACGACTGTCCATGTCCTTTGCATTTCTTATTTTATAACTGTTTTATGCTTGTGTTATGATAGAATGCTATATGGTGTAGCCACATACAGTATATGCCATGTTTGGTCTCTTTCAACTCCTAGTTTGACTACCCAAAAGATGGTTTTTGTTATTTGTTGTTAGATGTGCAACATATTAGTGTTTTAAGAATCCTTAGCAGTATTTGCATCAACACCCAATCGAATCACCTATGCAAAATACTTTGGATCCAGACAAAGACCATTAACCTTCCCTCCAAAAATACAGGACACCATTGGCTCTCTGAACTTATAGAGGTGGGACCACCCTATAAGATAAAAGATTCACACCAGCCACACTTCGGGTGCATTCTTCGTGTGCATTCTTCCAGTGTGTTCTTCAGGACTCGAGCATGATCCGTCGGAGGTTCTTTTCAGAACCTAGAAGATGATGAGAAGAAGATGATGAGCTAAACTCTTCTGGAACTTCTAAGTCTGTGCCAGGCCGTGCGGCCTTGTCTTTCCATTCTCCAAGAATCATCAGATTTCGGCTGGGTCTCTCTCTCTCTCAGCCCTTTTGTTCTTCTTCACGTCACTGGGAGGAAACTCACAATCACCACAGAGTCAGGACATCTCGGAGGACACTCTTCAAACCGGAAGGAAGTGATCGCAAATCCAAAACCTTGAAACCATCAAGACCTTCATACGGGACTGCATTTGGACACGGGTCCACAACCAAGGCAATGCAAGTATCGTACATTTAACTAAACAAACAGAGGTTTAGTATAAGCTATAGACCCATTGAAAAATGGCACAGATGGTTTCACAGGTTAACTGACTCTTTCTATATCTTCATTTTCCTTGTTTTCTCTAATGCCTTCTCACTTGCCCTTCCCCCTGTATGAATGACTGTATGTTTGTTTGTTTAGATTAGTTATGTGTTAGTTCTTAGTTAATAAAATTCTTGTGCACAGATTACATGAGTTTCTGATTGTGCCTTGCAAAATATTAATGTCCCTTTACGATTTCTGATTCGAGCTACATGCTCTATGCGCTAGTATAAAAGAAAGTTATTTTCTGTGGCCAAGAAAATATTCTTTCTTTGAATACATGTGAAATTACCCTGAATGTTCGCTGGATGAACGGGTCAATTCATTGTAATGTAAATTCAGCTTTATCAAGATAATTCTATTGAATTATCCAAATATTATAATTAATTATAATGAGTTATGATTAATTAGTAATATTTCCCCTTGAGCTAATAAATGTACTACAATTGCAATTCTGATTTTTTTTCGCATTTGCGAGTTTATATCTCGTAATTTTGACTTTTATTCTTGCAATTGCGAGTTTATATCTCGCAATTCTGTCTTTTTTCTCGCAATTGCGAGTTTGTATCTCCGAATTCAGATTATTTTCATCGCAATTGCAAATTTATCTTGCAATTCTGACTTTTTTTCTCACAATTTTGAGTTTATATTGCAAGTTTATATCTCACAATTCTGACTTTTTTGCAATTGTCAGTTTATATCTAGCAATTATAACTCTTTTTCTCTCAATTTGCGAATTTATATCTTGCAGTTATGACTTTTTTTCTAATATTTGCAAGTTTATATCTCTCAATTCTGATTTTTTTCTCGCAATTATGAGTTAATATCTCGGAATTCTGACTTTTTCTCACAACTGGGAGTTTATATCTCACAATTTTGACATTGTTTTCTCACAATTGGGAATTTATATCTCAGCAAGAAAAAAAATCTAAATTACGAAATATAAACTCACATTTGTAAAAAACAAAAGTCAGAAATTGTGAGATATAGACTTGAATTTGCAAGAAAAAAGTATGAATTAGAGGGAAAAAACTTGCATTTGTGAGAAAAAAAGTCAGAATTGCGAGATATAAACTCCCATTTGCGTCAGAATTGTGAGATACAAACTTGCAATCGCAAGAAAAAAAGTAATAATTGCAAGATATAAATTCGCAATTGCAAGAAAAAAGGTCATAATTGCTAGATATAAACTCACAATTGCAAAAAAGTCAGAATTGCGAGATTTAAGATCACAATTGTGAGAAAAAAGTCAGAATTATGAGATTAACTTAATTGGGAGTTTATATCTTGCAATTCTGACCTTTTTTCTCAGAGTTGTGAGATATAAACTCACAGTTGCTTGTTGCTAAAGTAAGAATTGCAAGTTAAATATAGAATAATCTATATAAATATAGAAAAAATATATATATAAAAGTTTATATCTCACAACTCTAAGGAAAAAAGTCAGAACTGCAAGATGTAAACACCATTGTGAGAAAAAAAAAAAATCTGATTTCTGAGATAAAAAGTCGCAATTACCTTTTTATAAAAATGTTATCCAGTGGCTGAAAAAAACTTAGAATCCTTACATTCTTAATGAATAAAATGATTTAATTTAATTTAATTTAATTTAATTTAATTTAATTTAATTTAATTTAATTTAATTTAATTTAATTTTTTTTCAAATTTAAAATAAAATCGTATTGACCCCAAACATTTGAATAGTAGTGTATGTAACAGTATGTAATGCTTTCCACCAGGAGTGATTTATTGAGCTTTCAAGCTAAACATTTATCATCTGTTTTGTGGGCATCGAACCCACAATCATGGTGTTCCTAGTACCTAACTGAATAAGTAATACCCTATTGCAAATGCTTAGCAGCACCATATGGTTTGAAAACTCATAGAGGTGTATAATTTGTATATGCAGTAACATGCAGTAGTCAGTTATTTTATCGCTTAGCTCTCAGAGATGTTGTGATTGCATCTAAAAGAGATTTATGTGAGAGAGAAAGAGAGGGAACTCAGGTCAGAAAACAGACACTTGTCTGTTGTACCTGTAGTTATCTGTAATAGATTCATATTTTATTTTGTTGGTTATACTGAATATGAAAGGCTCTTAAATTCTAACAAAGGCCTAAGCCTGCTAAGGGTTTCAAAGACCTGAATCGATATCAAATTCTTTACACTGTCATGTTACATCCCAGGTTCAATATTGTCTTTATATGTGGTGTCTTTAAAACGCTCATTTTGAACTTTGTTGTCAGTTGTGTTGCATCTGTGAATTCCATTTTCTATTTCTTTCTGCTCATCTTGGAGTCTGCATACTGCTGCTTGCAGTTATATTTAGGGTTTAAAGTTTATTAAAATATGTATTTCTAGTTTCAACTGTTTACATGTGTTCCAAAGTCATAAAAGCAGCTTGTGCTTTATAATCTGGATGCGTCTAGGGTATGAGTATATATGAGTATAATATTGTCCCAATGTCATCTAGTTATCTATGTCTTTGTGCACTTTTATGATTCAGGAAAACATGATTAGGATTGTTTTATCATTGTATTCCTGTATATTTAATATGTATTTAGATTTATAAATATCTAGACCTTAATATCCACATAACTCATATCTAATAACTACATTAATATGCATTGTGCTCTTCATATTTAATTAAGCACTAATTGCAACCTGTTCATTTAGTCTTGTGTGAGTCTTGTGTTTTGTGTGAGTGCTTAATTTTGTATTTAGGTTCACTTAGTTAAAACACTGTGTATTTGAGTGTACAATTATTCAAGTTAACAAGTAATTATTTTTCTGTTTTGTGCCTTTGTGTTTGCAAGTGTGTCTCTAATCTTCCTCATGGTAATGTTTGTTTAAGACTCAGATCCTTCTCCTCATCTTTTCATAGCATCTGGCCACACAGCACTGTCGCTATAGCAACACTGGGAGCTGTAGTCCAAACGTGTTAGACATACACAGACATCACACCTTTCTAATCAAATTAATCAGCCTCAAATGTGTTGAAGGGAGAGAAGTTTTTGAACTAGGTCCAATTTAGCCATAAATCATACGCCTTCTTCCTCCATTTTTGTATACTCAATACAAACCCTGGAAATTTACAAGATAAACAAATAGGGTACAAGTAGTTCAATTACTGTAAAGGCTTTGTTTCATTTTTCACCTCTTCATTTGGCAGTAATATTAAAAAAGTTGAAAACATACAATTAAAAACAATGGAAATATGTTTCTGTCAAAATATGAAAGTCATAATTGTGAGATATAAAGTTTCGCAAGATGCAAGATTTAAAACAACATTTTCAGATCACTATGCAACATAAAGTCACAATGGCCACGTACACACTGCAAGTTTCAGGAGTGACAACCGTACTTAACTGCGGGAGTGAGTCCCGTAAATTATCGTTCCATGTGTGTTAATAACTCTTTTTGATGTGTTGAATGAATCGCCTTTACTGTGGAATAAAAATAGCCTATGCATGCACATTTACAACACTGTACTCTGTATTATATTACCCTTGAATCAGAATACAAAACTAAGGTGTTCCCAGAGGCCATTCAAACAGAACGCGTCTTTGAGTCTAAAAACTCAGAAATGGTTTAAAAAACTCAGTGCAGAACGCAAAATTTTCGAGACGTGCATTTGAAACGTGATGTCTGGGGCCGTTCACATGTTGCGTCTTTTGCGCGTTTGTTCGTTATTTCAAATGTAGAGACGTGGTATGCGCCCTCATAATGCAAGCGTGGTCATGGTTGCTTAGCAACGGCAGATGCCACGGCTTTGGAAAAAAATAGAAAGCGGTGCCGTTGCGTTTTCCACGTGTTTTTAGGCACGACCATAGGGCACGACGTGTGAACAGCCCCTAACCAGGTGTCATGTCAACTTGCTACTGTAAAACAGAAGCTCTCAATGCTTGGCCCGCCTCCGAGTTCTTCTGACGAGCAGCGCTAGTTGAAATCTTTTAACTTGACACTATGTCTTAAAAAGTTATATATACATTAGCAGCAAGACTCAAAACGAACAAAAAGATTCACATTTATTCTCTGCCAGAAGCCACTTTCGGAATGGTTTCCCTCGTAACATCTTTACACAAAATTTTTCGTCACTCCCATATGCTGTATTAGAAACAACCTTGCATTAGCATTAACTAGTTTTTGTATTCAGGTGTTGTAAGTGTACATGCACAGGCTATTTTTATTCCACAGTAAAGGCAATTCATTCAATACATCAAAAAGAGCTACATTAAGACCACGTCTGAACTTTCTGCCGCTACTGCTGTTCTTTCTTGTATACCTTGATTGACAGATGTCTCGTCCAGTCAGTGGTAAGTAGTCTATTCTCAAACCAATGGCGCTGTCTCAAACTATACCTACCTTTTCCGGTTTGTCCGATTTGTCGTTGTGTTTTCTGAAATGTTATTTTGTTTTTGGATTTATCATTGTGTTTTCTGACTTGTTATTTTGTTTCCGAATTTGTCATTGTGTTTTTTGACTTGTTATAATGTTTTCGGAATTGCTGTTGTGTTTTGTGAATTATTATTTTGTTTTTTAGATTTGTGTTCGTGTTTGTAATTTGTTATTTTGTTTTCAGAATTGTGATTTGTTTTGCACTTCTCGGCCACCGTACCGTACACACTGCATAGTAAATGCAGTTGTCACTACCTGTACTTTTCGGGAGTTAATGCGGTTGTGGAATGCGGATGTCACTCCTGTATTTTAGTGAATTATGTGTGTACAGAACTGATTAAGGAGTAAAAGGTGAACTGACAACTGAATTTAGCTGCAGTGTGTATGTGGCCAATTACAAGATTTAAAGTCAAAAGATAAAAAGCTACAAGTGAAATAGTACTGTAGATACTTCTACAACAGATCTTTCTAGTCCTCAACTCTGATTGGCTGAGAGAAGTGTGACATTCTAGTGATGTCGGAACTCCAACCGTTTCACTGTTTGTATCACTCCACTTGTGATATTTCGCACAGCAAGTATAATGGTGTTTTGTTTTTTTTTTAGGTGAGAATGTACTTGTTTAGACTGCGGTTTAAAGATGATTTGAAAATTTGCTATGATGTTTTCAGAAATGTGAGCATCAACGGCTGTTCATGAACCCACCAAGAGCCGCCTTACCTTGTCCAGTTCTTCTGGAATTTGGTTCTGATGTCTCTATAGTGGTTAAAAATTATATATAATTAGATTTGGTTAAATCTAATGGGCTGTCTTTGGTCTCTTTAATCTATTATTTGTTTCAGAGCAAATTGTTTTGGCTGAGGACAAAATCTCATCACATTATATTTTTTACAATTTTTATGCTGTATATCAGAGCGCTGCCTTTGTACTTTTCATTGAATTGCATAGCAACTTTTATGATGCCTGTTGTTGTTTATTAAATATTATTATAGTAATAATAGTATTTATTATTGGGAAACTGTGTATGTTCGTGATGGTGGTTTTAGTTACATTATTCTTCCATTAGATGGCGACAAGGCCTGAGTTTTGTGACTCAGCAGTAAAGATATTTATATTTAAAGAGACTGTTGTAAACAAGGAAGTTATTTTCAGCAACAACTTGTAAGATGCAGATAACAAACACACTGATCAGTGCTGTCATTGGAAATCACCCTTAACAGATGAATGGATAGTACGACAAAGATATTGCTTTTCTTTTGTAGCAATAGCCAAAAATACATTTTATGGGTCTGAATTATTGATTTTTATTTTATGCCAAAAATCATTAGAATATTAAGTAAAGATCATGTTCTATTAAAATATTTAGTAAATTTCCTACCGTAAATATATCAAAACTTAATTTTTGAAAGTAATATGCATAATATGCTAAGAACTTTGGCAACTTTAAAGGCGATTTTCTCAATATTTTTGTTGTATATCAGCCAAATATTGTCAGCCAAATACAGATCATACATCAATGGAAAGCTCATTTATTCAACTTTCAGATGATGTGTAAATCTCAATTTCGAAAAATTGACACTTATGACTGGTTTTGTGGTCCAGGGTCACATACAGTAATAAAATCTTTCAATGAAGCAACTCAACGTTTTCCTCGTTACTAGTTCTAAAGTCATGTTTTCGAATTAGTAACAGAGGCTTGGACTCAGCTGTTAAGGTCAACTTGAGATTTGAATCCATAGTGGAAGGAAATAGTTCTCACAAAAGAGGGTTTTTAAAGTCACTTCATTGTTGTTTCTTTATTACACACTCTACTCTGTGTCATCGAGCTGTTACCATAATGCCACACGAGTAGCCATGTGATTATGACTGTATATAGCAGGGGTGGGCAAACTTTTTGACTCGGGGGCCACATCAAGTTTTCCACATTAAGTGAGAGGCTGCATAATATGTTTATGACAAATGAAGCTTTGATTATTTTTTTTATTCTAAATTAACACTCACTTCTGTACTTTATGTATATGTGTACATGGCAGTTCTATTCTTGTAGCATCTTTCTTTTAATGAGCACTTTATGACTTTATGAGTTGATGTATAAGACACATTTTTATAATTTCATTCAGAAATAAATGTAAAATAAATGAAACATTTACAAATATTAGAAACATGTATTTATATTCCCCTCACTCTACAAAAAATCCCGTAAATTTATCAGTGTTCAGAACAGAAAAAGGAACGAAAATATTAGTAAAAACAAACACAAATTAAACATTTATTATAAAATACCCAGCCTAAATATTTAAATTAAAACTGGGTTGCAGGAAAATTTGTACGCAATTTGCGCTTGACCTTGATTGCTTTATAAACCGCCTTTCGCAGCACATTTCAGATGATAGAAAACACAATTTATGATCCAGAAAATACAGTACTGTATCCATTTTCATAACAATGTGAAGAAGAAGAAAGCATGTTTTTGCAAGATACAACAAGGTGTATTATAAGTTTGAATTATTTCCAGACTTTCCCCACAAAATTACAGTACTCGTGAGCAGGAAGATACACTGGCGTTTGTTTCTGGAAAGTCCACAGATCCTTTTAAGCATTTTTAAAACAAGTAACTTATTTACAGTTGTGCCAGTTTTGTAGGGTGTATATTGTGAGCTTTTATTTGTATTTGTTGTGTGGCTTGGACGCGGCGAGAAGACCCACTTCTGTAACATGCCTGATGGTGTAAAGCAGGGGTTATATACTGCAGTCTACATCGCAATCTATTGGATTTTACTGATATTGCATTAAATTATTCATTTTGAAACAACTGCCTCACGGACCGGATGAAAACGCCCGTAGTTTTCCCATCTCTGCAGATTCGTATCATTTTTAAAAATCCCTCGCGGGCCACCACAGGACTGATAGCGGGCCACAGATGGTCCGCAGGCCGTAGTTTGGACACCCCTGGTATATAGACCCAGCTGTGATTCGGTGATCGGCTGCAGGCCGACCTAAACATTTTCTTATCACCAAAAGCCAAAACATGCATGGCTTGCAAAATCGCTAGCCCGACATCCCGGGGCTATTGTGTTTTCAGTCAGGCTACCAAAATGTTTCACCACCCTGGCTATCTTAAAGTAGAGGGCTCCTGCAGGTCCTTAAATACTCATCAATTTAGTTGTATAAAATGTAAATAGTATAAGAAATAGTATAAGAAAAGTCTTAATTATAATTTTCAGTTGAGGACGGAAAGACAAGAATCGCAATAGGGCTGGATTGAACTTCAAAAGGCAATGATGTCACTAAGGTCAAGGCATTTTCATTTAATCGTATCTATAATGCCTGATAAAACAGTGTAAATGAGCGCGGTGCTGCTTTGTGTACAGCCGTTTCTGGGGAAACCATAATATTTCAGCACTCCTAAGCACCACCTTGTGGCAGAGAATGAATTTGCATTTCCAATAAATTTTTCAGCTGTTTATGGTCAGATTATTACAAATATCGACCCATGTTTTATGTAGCAAACACATACAGTTGTAAATGTGAAAGAAGTTAATGTGCCTTCTAAAAATCTAAACAATTAAGACAGTAATATGTATGTTTTAAATAAATTATATACTTGATTTATTCATTTCAGTGGTATAAAAGCTAAAATGCTGTTGTATAACATATTTGGTTTTTGTGAAAACCTGTATCTGAAATGTAAATCATAATTTCATGGCTTAATATGCTACCATACATTGTCGAACCCCACTCATATTGAGTTTTACTCGTGCAGCTCTTAAAAAGGGTCATAAATTGCCTTAAACTGATATTTAAAAATTCTGCAGATACCCTGTAAATAGTATAATAAAGAGTACCTGCCCGAAGGGCTACCAGAGATTTCGAAATTGTGCAAGCCTTGACATGTTATAATTTTCTCTACCCTTCGTTATTTTTTGACTCTATTGTTGCTTTCCTAATCCGGTCAACTACATAATGTCCAATCAGTGTATCTCTGATGAGCTGTGTGGAGTTCATTATTTGTTATAGACCTTTTAAGGATGTATTTTAATTATATTGTTGTCATTTTATGTCAGGCACTGAGCTGGGCAGCTATGGAAAGATATGTGCTGGACTCAGCAGGCTGTGATAAGTGTATCAGTAAGAGTTTATTGATTGGTGATGAGTAACGGAATGGGCACACCACAAGTGTCCTGATCAATGATCTCGTAATTCATTATATCAGCAAATTAACAAGAGATGAGTGTGGATTTCTACATCCTTAGAAGTGTAAAAATGAAGTAAAAGAATAGCATGCTGTTTTGGAACAACATGAGGGTGGGTAAGTAATGACATTTAATTTAAATAAACACTATATTTAAGTGTCGAAGGTTAAGACTGGAGGTTCATAATGACATCACTGGCCTGCCTGTTTCCATTCTCTGATATAGGGCACATAGTCATGCTCTCCTCTTTAGAGCTGCTCTCTGGAAGAATAGATTAATCCTCTGTAATTGGTTGTAAAATAAGCTGAAATTGTCCTGTGCCTCAGAGAGCAAGGCAAGAGATAGAGAGAATGAGCATAATATTTATCACAAGGGACTATTAGTTTACACACAAGAGCAGTTTAGTGTAATTAAACAATGATTTTTCTAGTCTTTTTAATGTCTCTTTTGTGTTTCCATTTCTTTTTCTCTCCCTCACTCCACTAAACCTTCTTCTCTCTTTTCTCTCTGTACTCCCTACTTGCCTCCCTCCTGCCTTGCTCACTCTGTCTTTTTCCCCTGTACCGCTATTAGAACAACACTAATTGAGAGATTTTCTCCATCTGCACTGAATCACAGATTTCATTATTCATTTCTTTTAATAATAAGTGCCGCTCGAGCCCCCCTGTGTTCCCCATTCATAAAGAATTTCTCAGTCGGGGGCTCATCTGAAGCAGCTCTGCCCACAGGTTTAAGTCATCTCACCATCTCCTCAGACGTTACCATGTCTCCAATATGTATCTACGTTTGCTTTTTAAAGTGCCATTATGCGGAAATGCTTGAAAGGTGAATTTTACGAACAATGCAGCTAATTTGGCACTGCATTCTGTGCAACTTGTGTTTCTGAAAACAAAGGTTTTTTCCCCCCGCCACCTGTGAAATTTTTCAAAGCTTAATGGCATGAGAGAATAGCCCACTGTTCCTTTCCAGAGCTGTGCTAATAAAAAAACAAAATATACTAATGATAATACAGCACATCAAACCAAGCCCATGGCAAGGACAAGGGTTGCTATGACACCAGAGATGAGCAAGAGGAATGTGTTGATCAAAAAAGTTTGAATGCTACTAGAACTTTGGTTTGACTCCAAATGCCAATTACAGAGAACGGGTATTTTTGACTTCGAGAACTGAGTGTTGTGTGAATTCTCCTGAGAGCATGACTACAGCATTAAAAGCCAGGCTTATTTCTGTTTCTTTCTAAGATGAAACTGGTAAACCTTGGTAAAACAACAGATTACCAAAGGCACATGATGCACATGTCTGAATACTGACATAGCTCAACCATATGGAGAGAAATGGACATAGCTTAAAAATACTATTAAAAATCTTTTTTTTTTTTTTTCCCCAGTCATTACTCATTCTGCATTGAACGTGGCCTTCGGCTATATTCCTGCATTTTTTAAATTCCTGAGCAGTATTTTTCTTCTCATATATACTGTATGTAACATGAGGCTGATAATTATGCATGCAATAAAGATTGCAAGGGCTGTCAGTTGATCAAAAAACTAAATTGATTTAATTGCATGTCTATTCACAAAATATCATAGCAGTATGACTGCAAAAAATAAACCTGCAAAATTCATCAAGTAATACATTATTAAAATTCCATCTAAAATAAAATTGGTAACACTTTAGTTTAGGGACCAATCCTCACTATTAACTAGCTGCTTATTATTAACATATTGGCTGTTTAATAGTAGTTATAAAGCACATATTAATGTCTTATTCTGCATTAGCATATTTTAGATTCTTTAACCCTACCCCATACCTAAATTTAACAACTAACTTTACTAATCTTACTATTAAACAGCAACAAATTAAGTGTTTATTGAGACAAAATTTATAATGAATAGTTAGTTAGTTAGCGAGAATTTGCAAAAAAAGCAAAAGTGTGACCATAAAATCTATTTTCTACCTGTATAATAATGACCACCATATTAATACAGGTGGTAAAAGAGAGTTCATCACATGTAGCCTTTCAACAAGCTGAGGTAAATGCTAAAATATATACATATATTAAAAAAAAGCTAAAATACTGAAATTATCAATAAATACCTTAACTATAAAACTCTTAAAGGGGTCATGACATGGATTTTTTTTAATTGTTTTAATATGTTCCTTGAGGTTTACTTTTATAATGTTAAAATGTACAAAAAAAGTGTTAAAAATTATTATTTTCAACACTCATTTTGAGCCTCTGTCTAAAACAACATGTTATAAGGCTTGTTAGTAATCGGCCACTGTTATGATTGGCTAATGTCACTGCATAGGAAACGCCCCCTCACTATTGCATGTAAGTGTTTTGACAACATGATCAAAAATAAAATGGTAATTTCCAGACAAATCATTATGACACCATTTACTTACAGTTTGTGATGCAGCTGCAGTCAGATCTAGTACTGCTTCATCTGTCAACAAATGTTTGTTTGTGAACTCTCCATGACCAGTGTTGGGGAAAGTTACTTTAAAGTAATGCACTGCAATATCGCGTTACTCCCAGAGCTGGGTAGTAACTGATTACATGTAATCTGGATTACGTAATCAGATTCCAAAAATGAAGTACTTGTAATCAGAGTAAATTACATTTGAAAGTACTCGTAATCAGAGTACAAGTACTTTTTCATGGATTACATGATTACATATTATTCACACAATAGCAATAAATTATTCATAATTCATTGATTTCCCCCTAATTTCTCTTTTTTATCTATTCAATTTTCATTTCTAAAACAGCCTGCCAATTACTGGTGAACACATTCCTTTTACCAGGTTTTTAACCATGTATTATTATGTCTTTGGGAGGCTTTTGTCTTCCCAACTCATTAAAAATTAGTTTTTATTTATGTTACATTTATATTATTTCTTATTTGCATGTCATGCAGGCATTCCAAAACTGTCATCTAAACCTTATATGCCAAATAAACAGGTGCATCTCAATACATTAGAATGTTGTGGAAAAGTTAATTTATTTTAGTAATTCAACTCAATTTGTGATGATTTTGGCTTACATTTAACAAATTACTGAAATAAATTAACTTTTCCATGACATTCTAATTTACTGAGATGCACCTGTATTTATTATAACTACCCCTAGTTTTTTTTTTTTTTTTTTTACCCCTGAGACCCCTGAAAAATAAGCTTTTTAATTGCTATTTGAGCATAAGAAACTACATTCATGGGGCTATTAATTTCAAATTGCTGATTTGACATGTAATTTAATTGTGTGTTCAGCAAGCAGGTTTTGAGATTTCAGGATTCACCCATTTATTAAGACTTGGTTGTGTATGAGCTACCCGGAGGCGTTGCAAATGTAGTGTACAGATGTAATGATTTATTTTAATTTCATTTTTTATGATGTAATTAATTGTTAGCTTTCATTAAACTCACAAACCCCCTGCAGTTCCTTTACGAACCCTAGTTTGGGAAACCTTGATGTAATATAGTGTTTATTGCACTTCATGTTGTAAATGACAAAGAATGGAACATGTTTTCTTACTCTTTGCATTTTTTACATCAATATGGTACAAGATAATCATCTATTTAAATCAATGTGATAAACAAGTTAAGTTAAAAGTAATCCAAAAGTAATCTGATTAGATTACCTAAAATATGTAATGTAATTGATTACACTACTGATTACAATTTTTGTCATGGACTCTGGAATCTGTAACTGATTACAATTTGTAAGTAATCTACCCAGCTCTGGTTACTCCCTAAAAAAGTAACTAATTACATTACTTAGTTACTTTTCATGGAAAGTAATGCGTTACATTACTTTTGCGTTACTAAATCTGGGCAGGGCTTGCATGTTTGTTTTAAATATAAAAAGTTTGATTTTTAGCAAATGTAAAAGCCTTTTCACATCAAAAAGTGAAATGAATAAGCTTAAGGCTAAAGGACAAGTAACAGTCTGTATGTCTGTACAGTACAACTGTAGGAGAAGGAAGTTCAACACTCTTCAATGAGAAAAATTAAGCACAAATGTTTGTTAATCTAAAGTAAGTTTTACAACAGTGTAAATTAGCTGTCCCCTCAAAATAACTGAACACACAGCCATTAATGTCTAAAACGCTGACCACAAAAGTGAGTACACCCCTAGGTGAAAAAGTCCAAATTGGGCCTAATTAGCCATTTTCTCTCCCCGGTGTCATGTGACTCGTTACAAGGTCTCAGGTGTGAATGGGGAGCAGGTGTGTTAAATTTGGTGTTATCGCTGTCACTCTCTCATACTGGTCACTGGAAGTTCAACATGGCACCTCATGGCAAAGAACTCTCTGAGGATCTGAAAAAAAGAATTGTTGCTCTACATAAAGATGGCATAGGCTATACGAAGATTGCCAAGACCCTGAAACTGAACTGCAGCACAGTGGCCAAGAACATACAGTGGTTTAACAGGACCGGTTCCAGTCAGAACAGGCCTTGCCATGGTCAGTCAAAGAAGTTGAGTGCACATGCTCAGCGTCATATTCAGAGGTTGTGTTTGGGAAATAGATGTATGAGTGCTGCCAGCATTGCTGTAGAGGTTGAAGGGGTGGGGGGTCAGCCTGTCAGTGCTCAGACAATACGCCGCACACTGCATCAAATTGGTCTGCATGGCTGTTGTCCCAGAAGGAAGCCTCTTCTAAAGATGATGCACAAGAAAGCCCACAAACAATTTTCTGAAGACAAGCAGACTAAGGGCATGGATTACTGGAACCATGCACATGTGGGGCGTCCTCAAACGGAAGGTGGAGGAGAGCAAGGTCTCTAACATCCACCAGCTCCATGAAGTCGTCATGGAGGACTGGAAGAGGACTCCAGTGGCAACCTGTGATAATGGTGGCCACACAAAATATTGATAATTTGGACATTTTCACTTAGGGGTGTACTCACTTTTGTGGCCAGCAGTTTAGACATTTAATGGCTGTTGAGTTTTTTTGAGAGGACAGCAAATTTACACTGTTATACAAGCTGTACACTTACATTGTAGCGAAGTGTCACTTCTAATAAAATATTTACAAAAATGTGACGGATGTATTCACTTCTGTGAGATACTGTAGATGTGTAAGAGCTGTTTGAACCAAACACGTCAAAGCAAACATTCTTTCACTTAATTTGTCCTTCTGACGTTTAGATAAGGTAGTGGTTGTCATTTCTATTTGTTTTTGATGCAAAATGACATTCGCATTTAGCGTGTCAGCCGCCAATTGGGCGGGCCTCAATGCCTTGCTCTGGAGGCAGTGTTTATGCAAACGACTGTGCCTGGGTGACGTCACCCTGGCACCTCGGATCTAAACAAGCTGTTTTTGGAGCTTTAATAAATAAATACTTTGTTCATAATGAGGGGGAGGTTTTAAGCTATGAAACTTGCAGGATGTTTTAACGGTACACATATCTCTTATATGCCAAAAGAACAAGGCAAATTTGATTTCTCATGTCATGACTCCTTTCGTTTTTGTTCTGATAAAGAACAAAGCTCTTAGGTTAAGTTATATATGACAAGTATAAGTATAAGTTATTCATGACAAGGTTTTCATTTTCAGGTGAACTATCCCTTTAAAGATTTCAAATTGATTTCAAATACAAATTTTCTAGGAGCCACCTGGCGTTGACTCAAAAACAGCAGATTACATGGCATCAGGAAAACTGGAATGTACAGCTGTGACATGACTGAGTGAGTGCACTAATCTGCTCTACACACATCCACTTCAAGAGATAGGGAGACTGACTGATTGATTACTTATTCATTCATTTATTGTAGACCACAAAAGAGACCAATCTTTTCCCACAAATGAAAAACAAGTGTTTTCAGTTAACTGTATTTCTTTTGTCTCTTATTTTTAAAGGATATGTGGGCCAATCTGAAGTCCACACAGAATATGGTGACCTCTCACAAGTGAACTTCTGTTTACTGCTGACTGAGTGGGCTTGTCAGCCCCACAAATTCAATTTGTGTTGGGACAACAAAGTTCTCCATTGTCATGACAAATGCTGACCGAAAGCTCCTCTCCTAAAAGGCAATGTGTGCTTGTGAACAGACACAGAGTCACTAAACTGTGAGAAAATAGATGACAGTAATGTGTTTACAAGAGGCACTACAAGAATGAAACAATAAAAACAGTAGCAGGTGATTTTAGGACCTGCTTGTGTCATAGGCACAGAATATAGTTAGATTAACAGTGAGCAATAACAGAAATATTGTGGCACTGCTCTCACAATAAGTTACAGTTTGGAAGAGCTGAGAATGTAATATTTACAAAACTGCCAAAACACACCGGCTGTTATCTCCAATGAAGCACTTTAGAAAAATCTGCACTGTCCTGTAATGTCATATTGTCTTGCTGTAACACGTTTTCAAAATGAGTGATTCTAATTCACAGTGGCAAGCTCCCACTGATACTGTTGCAAAAGATGAAAGACATGCAGAAATAAGTTGAACACTAAGAAGTTGATATAAGAACTCCATAAAGTAATTATTAACCTTAAGGAACATTTTTGTCATCATTTACTTGCCTGTTAACTTATGGTGAGGGATGTCGAAATGTTTTCAAGACAGCATAAAGGTCAATAAATGGCGACAGAATTTTTAGTTTTAGTAAACCATCATGTTATTATAACATTTCGTCTCAGTTAAGGTATATACAGTCATTATTGCATTCGACTCAAAGAAAATAGGCCAGCTATAAATCCGCAATGACAAAAGTACACCAGCTGCAGTACCGTTCCCTGCACAATCCCTCTGCATTAAACAGGGCATCTCTACACATCTTCTTCATGGCCACAGTGTGATTTGATTCTGAACTAATCTAGCTTTGTGTGCATGACTAAAAAGTATTGACTGGGTGGCAGTATGAAAGATCATCACGGTTTGTTTTATGGATAGTGTTATTTACTGTTCAGGAGTTTTCAATATACGTGTCAAATGGAAAATGTTAGCGTGACCTTATGGGCAAAGTGTGGCTAACATGGTAGAGTTGCACGTTGATGTGCCAAAGAAGGTCTCTAATTTCTAATATATGAAAAAGAAAATGAGATGGGAAGCAAGGGTGGAATGCGAAGAGAGAGCGAGAGCATAGCCATGATTAGTAGACTACATATGGAACATAATTATGACAGAGTATGATCCCCATGTGTACTGGTGTTCTCAGAATTAACACATATAAACATACAGGGTGCTGTAGCTTTTTCCCCCACACACATTAACACAGACACTTTGATATCATTGAATAAGTGTTAATTGTGTATGTCTATTATTAATCTCTTTCTCTCATCTGTAAGAGAGGGTATGTAAGCTTAATCATTAATTTGTAAATGTAGAGGAAAAGCAGCAGCATGTGTGACCATAATTCAGCTCTGATAATACTATGGCTCTCATAAAAGAGAAGATTAATAACAACAAGTTGTATGTAAAACCCTTTTTTAAATTCACAATACACTGATAAAATTCACATTGTCAGTGTGAATGTGTTAATTATACGCTTATGCTTTTCCCTAATATGGCATTATAATGGTTTTCTCTTTTAGTGTGATAAAGAAAGTAATAACGATAAATATAAAAGTGACAGCACAGGACTGTTGTAGGCTAGCAGTCAGATGTTCTTAGTTATCAGTAAAGGTTGAAGCAATTCTTAACTAATGATATGACATAAATATGAATATTTAGATGGAACTTAAATCACTTAAGGCCAGTGAAAAACAACAAAAAAGGAGTAAATAGAGGAATAAAGACAACATAGGCTCACTGGAAATACGTGCCTCTATAAACATTTCTGCAAAACTGATAAAATGTATGGAAGGCATTTTCTGCCAATTTTAAATAAATAAATTTAATTCTAAAAATGAAAATGAAAACCAGATTAACAATTTCATTATAAACAGATATACGCAAAATATGTGCCAAAATTGAAAATTAAATGAAATAATTTGATTTTCATTTTCATTTTCACTGTGACAATGCATTTTCCCTGACAAACTGAAAAATAAAATGCAGTTGGTCATTTGACATATAATTTTCACTGCAATCTCGAGGCAAAGCTGCCAATCTTAAATTGAAAAGGCAAACGTGAAAAAGAAAATACAAATCCAGGTTTTAAAAAGCATTTTATTAATGCTCACGCAATAATAGTGACACAATTCAAATTAAAATGTAAAGTTTATTCTTTCGTTTTATTATCTCCTTTATTTCACAGTGTTCATTTTCGTTTTCAATTTCAAAGTCAACTTGTATGCAAATGCTATGTTGATCAGGGGGCGGGGCTTATTGTTTGAGATATGTACCCAGTTCCCACAACAGTTAAGTAAAAAATATGAGATTATGCCAGACATAATAACGAGAAAGACTCTCATATTAATGACATAATAGCTCATAATAATGACTTCTCTTGTATCAGTGAGAACCTGTGAGAAAATATAATTCTCTGCCAGCAGGTGGCGCTTTCGCCATGAATATAGCCGGTTCCTCAGTAAGCGAAGAAAACAAAGAAGAGCGCCTGACTTTCAAACTTGCAGCGCTGATAGTTAATCAATTAAATTATATTCGAACTTTGAAATATGTTGAAATGATTACTCATATTGTGAGGTTTGGGCCATACAAATTACAGGAGTTTTACCAGAGGTGAATGTAGGAAACAAAAAATACGCTCAGTGGGATTTTTTATAGAAAGATTAAAAATACGGGAGAAATACAGGAAAATATTTAAACGGGATGATAGCGGGATAGAATGGAAAAAAATTGACAGGTTGACAGGTATGTATTAAGGTATGTATTAAGTCATTAATATGTGTAACGATAGCCCCAGAGACGAGACAGGAGGCGTGCGGATCCATATGCAGACTTTTATTAGGATAAATACTCATAGTAAAGCAGGCGAGGGGTCAGACAGGAGCGAGCGGGAACAACACAGGAAATCCGAGAATCGAGGGGGTCAAAGGGCGGGCAGCGAAGGATCGGGAAACCAGGAGACAATGGAAACAGGGACCAGGAAACTAGGACTAGGGAAAACGCTTAGAAATAACGGCCGGGGCAAGTTATGACTTCGCAAAGGTGGAACAGAAATGACGCTCTATTTATACAGGAAGTGACAGGGGATAAAGGTGAGAGGTGACGAACAGGGCATGAGAGAGGGGTTATGGGAAATGGAGTCTCTACAGAGTCTATACAAAAACACAGTGGAGAGGTGGCTCCCTCTAGAGGGGAAAAAAGGGAGCCACAACGGTACAGTTCGTGACAATATGAGAGCCTTGCTCATTATTATAACTTACAGAATCTTATATTTTTTACTTAACTGTTGTGGGAACTGGGTACATATCTCAAACAATAAGCCCCGCCCCCTGATCAACATAGCATTTGCATACAAGTTGACTTTGAAATTGAAAACGAAAATGAACACTGTGAAATAAAAGAGATAATAAAACGAAAGAATAAACTTTACATTTTAATTTGAATTGTGTCACTATTATTGCGTGAGCATTAATAAAATGCTTTTTAAAACCTGGATTTGTATTTTCTTTTTCACGTTTGCCTTTTCAATTTAAGATTGGCAGCTTTGCCTCGAGATTGCAGTGAAAATGATATGTCAAATGACCAACTGCATTTCATTTTTCAGTTTGTCAGGGAAAATGCATTGTCACAGTGAAAATGAAAATGAAAATCAAATTATTTCATTTAATTTTCAATTTTGGCACATATTTTGCGTATATCTGTTTATAATGAAATTGTTAATCTGGTTTTCATTTTTAGAATTAAATTTATTTATTTAAAATTGGCAGAAAATGCCTTCCATAAAAATGTACCTAAATGTACAAATCACTGCAGTTTCCAGTTGAAATGTACACTTGAGGCAGTAAAACTTTTAATTCTTTTCACACAACGATTTACAGCTACAGAGATTTGATTAATAAACCTAATTTTCACGCAATTACTTGCAGAATATTAAGTTATGACTTTTTGACGTCCTAAGCAATTTTAAAATTGATACTTTTGAACGTCGTCATTATACACTGAACAAAATTATAAACGCAACACTTTTGTTTTTGCCCCCGTTTTTCATGAGCTGAACTCAAAGATCTAAGACTTTTTCTAGGTACACAAAAGGCCTATTTCTCTCCTAAATCTGTTAGGGAGCACGTCTCCTTTGTCGAGATAATCCATCCACCTCACAGGTGTGGCATATCAAGATGCTGATTAGACAGCATGATTATTGCACACAATAAAGGCTGGCCACAATAAAAGGCCACTCTAAAATGTTCAGTTTTATCACACAGCACAATGCCACAGATGTTGCAAGTTTTGAGGGAGCTTGCATTCGGGCATGCTGACTGCAGGAATGCCTGTGAATTGAATGTTCATTTCTCTACCATAAGCCATCTCCAAAGACTTTTCAGAGAATTTGGCAGTACATCCAACCGGCCTCACAACCACAGACCACGTGTAACCACACCAGCCCAGGACCTCCACATCCAGCATCTTCACCTCCAAGATCGTCTGAGACCAGCCACCCGGACAGCTGCTGCAACAATCGGTTTGCAAAACCAAAGAATTTCTGCACAAACTGTCAGAAACCATTTTAGGGAAGTTCATCTGCATGCTCATCATCCTCATCGGGGTCTCAACCTGACTGCAGTTTGTCATCGTAACTGACTTGAGTGGGCAAATGCTCACATTCGATGGCGTCTGGCACTTTGGAGAGGTGTTCTCTTCAAGGATAAATCCTGGTTTTCACTGTACAGGGCAGATGGCAGACAGCATGTATGGCGTTGTGTTGGTTGTGTTGGTGGTTATGGTATGGGCTGGCGTATGTTATGGACAATGAACATTGCCATTTTGAATGCACAGAGATACCATGACGAGATCCTGAGGTCCCATTGTTGTGCCATTCTTCCACGCCCATCACCTCATGCAGCATGATAATGTTGCAAGGATCTGTACACAATTCCTGGAAGCAGAAAACATCCCAGTGCTTGCATTGCCAACATACTCACTGGACATGTCACCCATTGATCAGCGTATACGACAGCGTGTTCCAGTTCCTGCCAATATCCAGCAACTTCGCACAGCCATTGAAGAGGAGTGGACCAACATTCCACAAGCCACAATCAACAACCTGATCAACTCAATGCGAAGGAGATGTGTTGCACTGCATGAGGCAAATGGTGGTCACACCAGATACTGACTGGTTTTTCGGACCCCCTGGACCCCCCAATACAGTAAAACTGCACATTTTAGAGTGGCCTTTTATTGTGGCCAGCCTAAGGCACACCTGTACAATAATCATGCTGTCTAATCAGAATCTTGATATGACACACCTGTGAGGTAGATGGATTATCTCGGCAAAGGAGAAGTGCTCACTAACACAGATTTAGACAGTTTTATGAACAATATTTGAGAGAAATAGGCCTTTGTGTACATAGAAAAAGTCTTAGATCTTTGAGTTCAGCTCATGAAAAATGGAGGCAAAAACAAAAGTGTTGCATTTATAATTTGGTTCAGTGTATATACAGCTTCATATGCATGAGTCTTCTGATTTAGTAGGTTTGCTTTGTAGCTCATGCGATACAGTGTTACAGTTGAGTGATGAAGACCTCCAGTACGAACCCTGTAAAACTACGGTTCGACAAAACAGTTCAGTTGTGCACAAGGAAGTTAAAATAGCATGTCTGCATCAACAATTGCATTTTTATATCACTTTTGCATTTGTTATCACTAACTGGTAGGTTTAGGATTGGTTTTGGTGTAGGGGATTTTCCAACACAATAGAGCATTAACTTTTTAGCGACATTCCCGAGAAATTTAAATTTGAATACGTACCTCAAGCCCCGTAATAGAAATATAGCAATACGTGCCGGTACTACTGTAATACAAATGTGCCACAATCACATATTGAACGTGTGTTTTAGCGCCACTCTGTGGACATTTCACTTTGAAATTGCTGTAACACGTGCAGTAAGGTATGTAATTACAGTGTTGTAGTTGTTAATGTGTATAGAGGCCAGTGTTTTCATGAGCCTGGGTTATGTATAACTACCGCTGTCTTATGTCCTATACAGTGTATGTGCTGTACACAACAAACCATATGCCTTTATGACTGAGCCCAGTACAGTATGTATGTCAAGAAGAATAGGGGACCAAGCACTGAACCCTGGGGCACCCCGTGGTTAATATGTACATAGGATTGGGTCTGATTGTTGGAGAAAAAGCTTATAGAAGATGGAAGAGAATAGGGTCTAGAGAAAAGGTTGTAGGACAGTTGGAGAGAAGACTTCTGTGTCTGCAAAAAAAGAAAAGAGGAAAACAGAGGATTGCATGTGGGTGGTGTGGGTGTAGAAAACTCATTGATGGTGACCACCTTATCAGTGAAAAAGTCATAAGCAGTCAGAAAGGTGGTGGAAAGAGGGGGAGGAGGGCAGAGGAGAGAGGTGAATGTTGTCTGTGGGTGTCTGAAATGCTGCTGATCTTGTTGTGGTAGTAGGTGACATTGGCATCGGAAACACTAGAGGAGAAAGAGGAGAAAAGAGATTGATATTTGCTCAGGTCAGCCGGGTCTGTTGACTTGTGCCATTTCGTTAGCAGCCCTGAGCTTGGTCTTATGGCCATGAAGACTCTCAGAGAGCCAGATGCTGAAGGGTGTCACATATGTTTACCTAAAGATGAACAGAACCTGATTTCTATATTCAACAGCTTCAGTTGATTCAAAATTAGTTGCCATTGCATAAACAAACACTGGATCTAGGCTTCATAGGGCTATGCTCTTACCCTGCTTCTGGAGATCCACTGTCCTGCAGACTTTGGTTCCAAACCCACTCTATCACACCTGTCTGTAATTATCAAACAACCCTGAACACCTTGATTAGTTGGTTCTAGTGTGTTTGATTGGGGTTGAGCTGAAATCAGCAGTACGGTAGCTCTCCAGGACCAGGGTTGGAAACCCCTGCTCTAGTCCTTGAATGAACAATTTCTCCCATCAAACATTTTTCTCTACGGCAGCCAAAAAAGGAAATGTCATTATCTTGTTGCATAGACCTCTTTATAGCTTTACAGCACATATCATCCCATACTTTCTCACTAAATTGATCCAGAGCATTTTATCCCCTCTATTAACACAGCTTGGATTACAACGTTTCAAAGCTTCACACAGGCCAAGAAGAACTTGAGAATGCTCTTGTACTGTATATAAGATTGACCACAGGCATACACTTCTTTTAAGATTTTATCTGGGTCATTTCTATAATGTTTGCCTGATTTTAAACTTGATAAAACTGAAAATTACCTGATTTTTATATTTGTCTAACCTTGTAACTATAAAGAGTGCATTCACAACGCATGCCCCTCTCAGGCTAATAAAGTTCAAAATTCGCATAATACTGTGTTAAGCCTAAAAGTGTAATTAAAGAAAAGAAGCTGCATTGTTTATTTAAATTACACGCCTGTTTGGGGGTTTTACTGTATTAAAATGCAAGCTATAATATGCAGTATAAATAATTACAATGTACAATATTATTTTATCCTTTTAGAAATATAATATGAATATATTATACCAATAAAAGACTGTTGGTTTTAAGGACTGTTTTTAAATTCTAACCCCTCTACATTTAAACCATCCATATAAATTTGACCTGAATCCTTTAATTTGGTAAACTATCATTTAGTTACTCTCCATATCTATTTCTATATGAATAAGGGTATAAAATAACTCTCAATATTAATATGCATCCCAAATTTCAAAGAATAGAAAATATTTAGTATTTTTTTTATTCTGTCTTTCGGATGAAAATTTGTAGCTGACCTAGTATGGTAACATTTAATCCCTGTCAGGTCATTCATTTAAGATCAAACCATTAAGATGTGTGCAGTGTACCCAAATATGAAACAGGAAAGAATGTTTGTACCAATTTTATCTGGCTCCCTTAAAGCCATGTGGTTGCCCGCTAGTGTGTGTGCGTATGTGAGAGAGAGTTTTAAAGGTAATCTGTCTCTGTCCTTGTCTGGGATTTGAGCTGAAGATTAGGAAATATCAAGATGAAGATGTCAGAGACCCTAGGGGCAAGACAAGCCCCTTCACCTGCCAATAACACACACTCACACAGTCCTAGCATTACCACACACACATACTCCTGTGAAAATGGCTATCCACTTGGGTTTTGAGGGCTGCTTCGTCCTACACAGGCAGTCAAGGTGAAGTTGGAGGGGGGAAAAAACCCCAGCAAGATTTCCGAAGTCAACTGCTGACAGAAATGAATATGTAAAGCCGTCATACATTCACTCCTGTCTGTGAAACTGATGTTTATAAAAATGCACACAATATAAGCCTATAAATTACCACCATTTTTCTCCATTGCTGTTTGTCTCAACTTCAACAGCTTACCTTAAAGGCATAGTTCACCTAAAATAATAATGTAAATGATAAAAAATAGATAATTCATTATTCAGACATTAAAATAATGTAATGAATATCTGGTTGGGTGAATTTGATACAACCACTGTACGTCATGACTCACTTTAGTGCTAATTAAAGCACCCAAGCGTGTCAGCAAAAAAGTACATGCAGTTCGCTGACTATTTTCCAAGTGCTCTGACCCATTTCTTTGAAAAACCAACCTGAGTGCAACAGTCGGGTTCCAGAAGTAGAAATTCTATTCATTTTCTTCATAGGGAAACTGATTTTGAACAATAATTTATAAACCTTTAAAAGGAGACCTATTGTGTGCTGTGAGGTTGTTAATCGGGGGTATAAAATGTAGTTAAAGCTATCAGCCTGCATTATTTTAACTTACTTTTTTAATTGTGTTCAATAGTGTAATTCCAGATTATAAAAATACATTACCCATGAACCTGCAGAAAAAACTTCACCAATGAGGAAGATCAAACCACTCTGGTGTAATATGCTCTGGTGAAATATTGCCACACACTTGAAGATTTTAAAGGAGTAGTTTACTTCCAGAACAAAAATTTACAGATAATGTACTTACCCCCTTGTCATCCAGGATGTTCATGTCTTCCTTCAGTTGTAAAGAAATTATGTTTTTTGAGGAAAATATTTTAGGATTTCTCTTCCTCTAATGGACCTCTATGGTGCCCTAGAGTTAAAACTTCCAAAATGCAGTTTAAACTTAGCTTCAAAGGGCTCTGAACAATCCCATCCAAGGAAGAAGGGTCTTCTACAATTTATATAATTTTTAACCTCAAACACTCATCTTATCTAGCTCTGCATGAACTCTCTGTATTCCTGTTCATGACAGTATGAGAGGTATGTTGAAAAACTCTTTTTTTTGTAAAGGCCGATGGACCTTTACAAAATTCACTTTGTAAACACTGGGTTGGTACTTTCGACAGCGATGTAGGACAATTTTGAAGTTGGAGGAGAAAATTAGAGTTTTCGACATTAACTGTCATTAACCGGAATACACAGAATTCACACAGAGCAAGGTTAAAAAGTATATAAATTGTAAAAGATTTTTTTTTAGAAAATAACTGATCATTTCCCTATATAAGACCCTTCTTCCTCGGCTGGGATCGTTTAGAGCTCTTTAAAGCTGCATTTAAAGTGCATTTTGGAAGTTCAAACTCAGGGGCACCATAGAAATCTGTTGTATAGAGAGAAATCCTGAAATGTTTTCCTCAAAAAACATAATTTCTTTACGACTGAAGAAAGAAAGACATGAACATCTTGGATGACAAGGGGATGAGTACATCTATCTGTGAGTACATCTATCTGAGTATCTGTAACTTTTTGTTCTGTAAGTGAACTACTCCTTTAAGGCCGATTTTAAGCTTGATTTGCAGCCCCCAAAAGATTGGGGGTGTGGCCCAATTTGAGGCTTGTTGCAAACTAGTTTTTTTGTCCAAAAAATCCTCTATTGTTGGGTGTCATTATAATTAACTACTCCCAACTAGATGAAGCGTCCCCGAACGTGTTTGAACGTACAGTAGTATAGTTGCCTTGCAGTCTGATTTGTCTTTAGTATCAGATCTGCTGGATCAGTGAATGAATCCATGGCTGCCCCAAATCACTTGCTTTAAAGGCAAAAAAAAAGCAGCTTAGACATTTTGCTAATTATCCAAAGAAGATACAACAGCAGCAGTAGGCTGTCAGATAAGTGATTGGCAGATTGAGCAAGTCATTGAATAATTTAAACAACCTATTTGTTAAATACGCTGATTAATTCAGTAATGCTACTACTGTACATTGCTTTGAGACACAAAGCACAATGACTGACTGACTCTCTGTCCACACTAGCATTTTCAAACATTTTCCCAAAGTTTCTCGTCCACACTGAAATGTCAGAAAATGTTAAATTCGCTTTACTGTGGATGTGTAAACCCTCATAAAAAGCTCACTGAGATGATACAGATGGAACAGACATGATATCTTTTCACACAATTCTTTTAGCAGGATTGTTTTATTTAGGAAAATATCTCACCATTCACTACACATCCAGGTTGTGGGACAGCAATTGCAAGTACATTTTCTGTCATCTTTGCAGGACTGTAATATGAAGAGTGTACAAAGTAACATTACTTTAGCAACAGTGTAAAAGCAGCACATAACAGGCACAAAACTGGTGTAAACATTAGTACAATATGCGTCATTTGACTAAACATGCTGCATTGTTTTCAAAAGCCTATGTTTTCACAATCCACACTACAACATGAAAACAGCGGTTTCAAATTTGTCTACTTTTTCAGAGCGATTTCAAAAAGCTCAGTTTTCCTTGACAAAAAACGCCACCTCAGTGTGGACGGAAGGCCAGAATGGAGAGAAAAAGATGGGTTTTCAAATGAAAACATTAGTATGGACAAGGCCTAAGAGAGTCACTGAATCATTTACTCAACCAGTTTGTTAAATACACTGTGAGGTACACTGTGTGGTTTGATTCTGCACTGGCTTCCGTTGGAACTATTTTTATTTACGGAATAAAAATTGGCAAGTTCTTGTTTATTTAACTTTTAACTGTAAGCAGTCACATCACATTCGCAGTTGTGCTGTTGGCCTGATTTTCAACCAAAGATTGCCTGCGGCTAGATTTATTTTATTGTTGTTACCATTAGTGTCTTAGCTACTGAAACTCTCTCATGTAAGCATCCATTACAACCAGAAGGGAGGACACACTGTCCAGCAATAGGGACGATACATTATTCATTTTAGTGAGCTCCCAATCTCAGGTTTGGGTACACACATGGGAGTCTGTGTGTGGGTTGTTGAAACCCGAACTTGTTTGCCCTCTCCTCCACCCGCACTTACAAATGGAAAGTAAAAATAGATTGATTATCGTCTTCTTTTTGGTCTATTGATCGTTAGACACAGAAGTTGTAGTAAATACTCAGAACTACAATAACAGAACATGAGCCTGGACCCAAGAGACTAGCATGAGCGAAGAAGCTCTCTCAGCCAAGCACACCATTCAGTCATACAGAGCTAAGCGACGGTTCCTAATGCAGTAAATGCTTTCTTAAGTATGTTACTCTGTCCCCTCTTTCTATCTCTGTCTTACTTTAAAATGATGAGCCACATAAAAACATTTTTTCAGTGCTTCCCATGTGAAAATCTTATAAATGGCTTGGAATATGAGTGTCGTTACAGATTGCACGCTTGAGCATTTTATGTAGTGTTATTGTTGCAGTTGCTCATGCACATGTTTTAATGTGTCGGCTACATTGGTTTATGTCAGTGTTTATGTTTTATGAAGTGCTTCACTCTGATTTCACTATGTCAGATGCTACATCAAAGTCTAGTTCAGTTATAAAAATATTTCATGTTACTTTTTTATTCATACTGCAGCTTGGCTGTCATGTGGGCAGATAAATTATAGATGCAATGAATATCATAGTTATGGGATAGAAATGTCTAATCTGAGTATGAGTGGAATGAGGTCTGTCCATGAAGTTGCCATGGAGCGGTCAGATTAGCAGTATATAGGGCGGGATTGCAACATCTCCAGATCAGAGGAGTCAATAAATCACATAAAGTACACACACAAGCTCACACTTTGAAACATGTATTGTAAAATATATATAGGGGTGCTTAAGGGAAATGAGACACACGGTTGCATACGTATAAGCTTATACATTTGAATGAGCATGTATTTTCTTTATACAACAGCTGCTGAACTTCATTTGTGTGTGTGTCTGTGCACTCAGGTTGGTGAATTCAGCTGCAGAGATAATGTTATCATGTCCACCATATGTCTTAAGACATCAGCAAATTACAGCTGTGCATGCCTGGCCTATAGTCAACACCATAACAACAGCAGATGGCCAATCTCTGTTTTAGTGCACTCACACACACCGGCACACACACCTGCATTATAAAGAGCGCACTATCACAGGAATCTCTCAGATGCTGCCTTGAAAATGTTGATTAGTTTTGTCTTTGTTGTTTTTCTAGCTAAACATAATGATTTAAGACATGCTCCTTTGATTTAAATGCATGTAAATGTGTGTGAAACTGGTAAGGAACAGATTACAGTGTTAAAAGCACCAAAACATTAACCTCACAGTAGGTTCAAAAGACCTATACTCAATTATTGTTATCAGTCAAACTGATAAAGATATAGTTCTCCCAAAAATGAACTACTTGCCTTCATGATGTTTAAAATCGGTATGATTTTCTTTCTTCTGTGAAATACAAAATGTGTTTATTAATATATCAGAATGCCCCAGGTGTGAACTGGGTCTTTCAAGCTCTAAAATGTGTTTTTTTTTTTTGTGTGTATATATGTGTGTGTGTGTGTGTGTGTGTGTGTGTGCATATTTTCCAGAAGCATACATATATGTCCATAGACACATGAGATCAGAGAGAAAAAAGTAAATAAATAAAAACATAATATACATCTAGAAAATTTAAATAAGCAGAATTAAGGTTTAAAAAACTAATAAAATGATAAAAATGCACCATAAAAGCACTATATGGGCCTTTCTACAGAACTGGAGTTGGATACGTCTTGGAAAAAATTTAAATGGTCTTTTTCCACAAATTTTCCATGTTTGCAGATTGCATAATATCCAAGGTACACATTTCTAGTAACTGCACAGTTAATTCTCATATTGTATTTTCCGAAAGTTTTAAATATTTGAACTACTGAAACACAGTATCATTTAATTAAATAGTTGAATAAATAAGCTTTCCATTGATGTATGGTTTGTTATGATAGGACAATATTTAGCCTAGATACAACTATTTGAATATCTGAAATCTGAGGGAGCAAAAAAATACAAATATTGAGAAAATCGCCTTTAAAGTTGTCCAAATGAAGTTCTTAGCAATGCATATTACTAATAAAAAATTAGGTTTTGATATATTTACGGTAGGAAATTTACAAAATATCTTACTGGAACATGATCTTTACTTAATATCCTAATGATTTTTGGCATAAAAAAATCAGTAATTTTGACCCATACAGTGTATTTTTGGCTATTGCTACAACACCTAAAAACCACCATATGTTTCATTCGTGGCTGTTTCGGTATTGACAATTTTTGATTCTTTTAGATTAATTTTAGATACCTAGCTCGAAAGATGCTAATCAGCACATGGTTACCTAGCACAGTTATGAACAGCTGAAGACATATACAAACTAAATATTATGGAATAACTCCCAAAACAGTGTGTTTAAATTATAGAAAAATGGTGTTCTGTAATGACATTTTTTAAAGATTTTTCATACTTTTGAACATATTTACCTCAAAATGATGGGACCTATCTACTCAACATGTAGCTATGAAATATAGTAAGATATAGATATAAAATGATATAGTATTTTTAAAAACAACAGTGGAATAAAATGCAAAAATTATTTTAATATAATTTTCATAAGTAAAAATTTAGGAGTTAGGGTTCGGGACAGCCACCTCCCAATTGCAAGTACCCACTAAATGATGATTTTACTGATATTTTAAATATTATTGTGGGTTTCAGTAGATAATAAAAAGGATCCTCGTAAACATCTACACATCAAACAGCTTTTTAAATGCATTTTTGGTTGTGGGACAACAATTTGGACCAATTCTGTAGAATAGCCCAGTCATTTTCACACTTTGGCTTGCAAAATGTCAGTGATATGAAAAATGTCAATTCTCAGATTTAATTAAAAAGTTCAATGGTGAGCATAACTTATATTTATATATTTCTGATAGCATTCACTAGAAGTGTGCTTTTCAGCATGATGTGTTCTTTTAATGAAACATTTAAAAAATGCTCATGAACTTGAATCAGTCTTTCTGACTATTTCTTTACTGCTTGGAACTGTCAGTGCCATCAAGAATGAAGAAAATATATTCTGAGCTATACCTCACCGTCAAGTTTGCACATGGGTATCTTGCAATTTTGTCTCATTCTTCTCCCTAAATATTCTAAAGATTATAACTCTTTAGGTGTGTTCTAGCATGAAAAGTTTGTGTGCCATACTTCTGTCATTAATTTTCAACCTGTTCCTCACACAAAGCCATTGTAAGACTTCAGATTTTCTAGTGCATCAGTCTAATGGGCTACTTTTATGGTGTTTTTTTTTTTTTTTTACCTTGACAGTCCTAGATCTTATTCTCTTTCACTGTATGGAGAAGAGCAGCCTGGAGATTCTGCTAAATATTTTGTTAATGCTCAATCTGAAAAGAAAACAAATACAGATTTAGAATTAAATGAAGGTGTGTGTGGAACATATTAATTTTGACTCAGCAGAACAACCTCATTTTTTCACTAGTAACTAGAATACCTGTGAATTGAAGCTACTGTAATTTGTTAGGAAGTGTTGTTTTGTTCTTTTTTATAACCTGTGCACTCTGAGGACTGTATGCTGTGGTGTTAAATAAAATAAGCTCCCTCATAGCTCATGCTCTGAATTAATTTCACTTTTTAAGTGAGCTATTAGTCCTAATGACACTACAGTGTGTATTGCCAGCAACCTTTAAACCACATAAACACACAAAAAAATGAGCCTACAAGTCATTTTCTAGTAGCAACAATTAAAAAAGAGGGAGAGAAAAAGAGAGGGACAGAGCTTCAGTACAACACTGTACAGTGCTTGGTTAACTGTGTTTGAAAAAAAAAAAAAAGTTCCAGTAGTGATTTTATTTTTGGAATATAAGCAATTATTCACTATATATATGCAGACTCTTTACTGCACATATTGCTACCCTGAGAAATAGAGTGAATCATCAACCTTATGAGAGTTTGTAACCATCTATACTTTAAAACTTCAGCTATTCAGAACATGAATATGCCAACTGACTCACTCACTGGAAAGTATAGTGTAAGCTAGAGAGAAATGAGCTCAGTTTTGATACAACCGCTGAGTACAAGCACAAAGATATGGATGTATCTGCCCTCCTTACACTCACACACACTCACTCAGGCTGACAATGTGTTATCCATTAGCAGGGTTTCATATAGCAGGCCGATGGGTCTTCAGAGATCAGACTTGTCTAAAATAAGAGCACTTTTAGCAATCTCTAGAGCACACGGCAAGGACATCACTCAGTTTACCATCACACACACACAACTTCCTCTTAATACTTCACAGACGTACATGCAATGTAGATAAAATATTGTTACTTGTTAGTTTTTATTAAACATTTCCATCATTATGTGCATTAATGTGTGGCCAGAAATGACTTTGAACCATGTTTTTGGTTGGAGAAACATCACGCTTGCCAAGCTTTTCCCTGTGTTCGCACATTCTGCTCTTAATGCCTCAGTTTGTTCAAATGTCATGCCCTGAACTGAGGTCATTTTAGCACTATTTTATGACCATGTTCACCATTACTGAGGGGCTCGTCATGAACATGCTACATATGATCTATTCTCCCTGTTTCCATCAAAAGTATATTATGATGGCATTGAGGTAGCCATTTTGTTTTCTCAAGCCAGTAAATGTCGAAATATTTGGGGGTCAATCTTGGTGTATGTGGTGGCAGCGACTTTAGCCTGTTACATTTCATATCACGTTTATCAAAGGGCTGCAATGGATAACACCCCTAAATGAAACCAGCACAACAACAATCACAGTCTCTGTGTGTGTATTTTTGTAAGAACTGTAATTACTTTTGTGATATTTTCAGTCTTTCCATTAACTACATGAAAACCAAAGTGTGTGGTGTTACCTGTGTGTGAATGTGTATGTGTGTGTGTGCGTGTGTGTATGTGTGTGTGTGTGTGTGTGTTTCTGTGCATTATTCTACTAGAAGCCGTGGCAGTTGTGTATATAATGTGCATGTTAGCTTGTGTGACAGAGAGAAACGTGCAAAAAAAGAGAATAAGAATTTGAACTTCCCCATTTGCACCTTGTATTAAAGGAATAGTTCACCCAAAAATTTAAATTCTGTCATTAATCACTCACCCTCATGTTGTTCCAAACCTGTAAGACCTTTGTTCATCTCCGACAATTTAAGATATTTTTGATGAAATCTGAAAGCTTTCTGACCCTGCATAGACATATTTTATAAAACTAAAATAACAACATAGAAACCAGACACACAGTGCTTTGTTTACAAGCAGAATATGATGCACAATGTACAGTCAAAACAGTCTTTGTAAACATGTCTGAAGATAAAGAAAGCTCTAGAAAGAATTCATAAAAATATCTTCATTTGTGTTCTGAACAAAAGTATTACAGGTTTGGAACGACATGAGGATGAGTAATTAATGACAAAATTTTCATTTTCGGGTGAGCTATCCCTTTGAAAGGAATTTTGTCATCCCCTCCCCCTTTCTATTAAAGAAAATAGAATGTTTACTTTAGAGCTATGCATTTTGAGTGTATACTAATCATGATGGTGTCCAGAACACCAGCCAATCACTGCCTACTCGCTTATCAAACAATTTTTTTTTGTGCTAAAAGTGCATGTGTGTGCACAAGACTTCACTGAACATCTTTATCATCTTTATTGCAGCTTAACTAAAATAGCTATGATCATTTAGTTCAAACTGTCTTACTTATGACGATTAAAGGTAAGGTTTAAACCCAACAGCGACAGTATTACAATGTTTTGGAATGACATGTAGGGGCTCTCCACCAGAACTGTAAGGGTTTAACAGGTTCATTTAGCTCAAAGGGAGTCATTTGAGATTTTATAGGGAATTTGAACAGAATCACTGTTTAACAACTGATCACGAGTCGGTCAGCGATTCACGCCAAAAATATGCTTATTGATTTTGCTCAATCAGATTAGATGTAAGGGCGAACTCGTGAACCCTTGCATTGAGTTTCTCAATGAGGCTATTAAAATTTATATTAATTAATGCACCAGTTCAAAATCTGGATGGTACTTGCTGCAAGGTTGCTGATTGGTTGGAAGTTCGGTGTGATGTCGGCTGGAAGGTTATGCGGAGTTGTGAGCTGGTTGAAGTTCAGGTGGGCACAGACGTTTGGGTTACGGCTTGCAGCAAACTCAGAACACAAAACTCTCAATGGAATAAAAGAAAAGAAACTAAAGTAAAATATTAGACGGTGTTTACTTCATGGTTCGTTAGCAACAGGCATGCAAGCCAAAGCACGCTAGGTGAGCGCTCGTTGAACGCATGATGCCGTGGCCAAACACATGGCTAGAAGGAATGAAGAGGCACGAGAGACAAAGAGAGAAGGATTTGATGGTTTTGGGTGCTGGCGACATCCCAAATGGTGTATTGACCAATTTAACATTGTCTGGGTTTGGAGGGTTACTACGTCTCTCCTCCCAGTACATAAATCAACATGTTATCTTATCAGTCACATGGCCCGAGTTTTCCTGCTTCTCGCAGAGTATAACTTGGACGTGACTTCTATAACAAGAATATAGTATATTTTACAAAGGATTGATCGCTAGAAAAGTTCAAAGCATGAATTTTTAAACTCATACATACCAAACACAAATATAAACCCTTAAGCTATTTGTGACATTGGATGAGAAAACCAGTCTTAAGTCGCTGGGTTATATTTGTAGCAATAGCCAAAAATACATCGTATGGGTCAAAATCATTGATTTTTCTTTTATTCCAAAAATCTTTAGGATATTAAGTAAAGATCATGTTCCATGAAGATATTTTGTAAATGTTATACCATAAATATATCAAAACATAATTTTTGATTAGTAATATGCATTGCTAGGAACTTAATTTGGACAACTTTAAAGGTGATTTTCTCAAAATGTTTATTTTGTTTATCTCAGATTCCAGATATTCAAATAGTTGTATCTCGGCCAAATATTGTCCTGTTATAACAGACAATACATCAATGGAAAGCTTATTTACTCAACTTTCAGATTATTTATAAATCTCACTTTCGAAAAATTGACACTTATGACTGGTTTAGTGGTCCAGGGTCACATTTACTTAGTTATTAAAAGGAACAAACACAATAAATGATTAGGACTAGTAGACATATGTGTTTGTTACATGCATGAGTGAGTTAGGAAGTGGACTGATATTCATTTAGAAGTCCTTTTAAGCATTGTTTTGGTGCATATATATGAAAAAGACAGTCTGTGAGCAAAAGGGACATTTTCTGTGAACATGCGAGTACGTTCTCTGAAACCACAGGTCAAGAGGTTATTCTTGTCTCCTATGGGGGGAAGGCAGGAAGTCTTTATGTTCAGTGATGTTCATAGTGTGCTGTGTCTTTGACCATTAATCTAGGTTACTTGCCCCAGATCTTGCCCTTCAGGCGTTGAGATTATCAATAAACTTCTTTTTGTTTTAATGTCGCAAGCTGTTCAAAGCTCCTTACTTGGTTAGATTTGCTTCAGGCTGGTGCCAGGGTTTCCTCGACGGATTTAGGAGTTGTTTATCTGGGCCTTGTTGGAATTTGGGGGGGTTTCGACTCTAGAATGTTTTAACACTTCTAATCAAATTGTCTGAATTGTCTGATACCCTCTGATATCCAACAGACATGAGGGTGAGTAATTAACAGTGTTGGGCAGTAACGTGTTACTGTAACGCAGTTACTTTTGTCAGTAACTAATACTCTAACGCGTTACTTTTTAAATAAAGTAACTCAGTTACCTTTACAATATGGTGCGTTTGTCCGTTACTTTTTTAATTCATTCATTTTGGCTGAAGTGCTGCCTACCAGTGATGCGCGGGTTGGGTTTTTTCCAACCCGCGGCCCGCTTTTATGAAATTATTTGGCCGGTCCAGCCCGCCCCGCACCACTGTAACTATATTTACCACCCGCCCCGCACCCGCGATCATTAAATATACGTACTAGGCATTTTAATGTAAATAAAAACAGCCTTTATTTCAGCCTGAAAGTGCATGGAAGCATTGCCCTGTAAACTGGCAGCAACATGAATATGAACCATAAATAAGGTCATATTAATAACAAAATAACGATAAACATTTTCAACATTCACAAAGCAGCGTTTGTATTCTTCTAACAGGCTAAAAAATATATTTCAGATTTGTATAGGTCTACAGTTCAGGCGCGTAGCTACAAGTTCGACCTGAATCCGTCTTTTCCCCCTTCTCCCAGAATAGGGTATGCCTACTACTACTGTTTCAGCTATTAAAATAGTTACATTTTGTATGTAATGGCAAAGTGATTATATTTCGTTTCGTTTTTTCATTAAGTTAATTTAGAAAAACTTTTGGAACATTTTTGTGTTCGTTAAATATAAGTTTTTTTTTTTTTTTTAAAGTAAGGAACAGCAACCAGCGGAAGACTGTTCATAGTCTGATCAATTTGCCTTCTCAAATTCATCACGACTTGCATGAAATAAAATCTATAGATCTAAAACTGTTAAAGTAGCTATGAAACAATATTGGTTTAAACGTTAAACCTATAAATGTGCGCTAGGTGCATATGGTTTTTGGAGAGGGGAAGCTGAAACCGCTATGGAGTACATGGAGTCGCCAGCGCGATCTTTTGCATCTTTTTCAACGAATGCCTCACAAACATGATAAATATTTAAATATAAAGCTTTAAATTATTACTAAACGAAATAAAATAAATCGTGGGGAAAACTCTTTCTAGTTGAGTCCGAAAAAGAGATTGCGAGTCAGGGTTTTTGCGACACTATTTCAGAATACACTAGTTTATTAATGGATCATTTAAACATCTCCTTGTCACACTGAATGAGGGAAACGAACCCAAAAGCGAGCGAACCAGTTTATTAAAGCAAAGAAAGCCAAACAGATAGACGATGATCGCAGAAGTCCCAAAACATCAGCAGTAACAGCAATAATCCAACTCGAAAAGACAAGGAATCCTTTGAAGGGAATCAGCAACTCGCAGGGAGGAGAACACAGGAACAAACTGGAGAGATAGGAATACCACATGAGCGAAACAACGAACTGACAACAAACAATGCAACCACCGGCACTATAAGGCCTACGGAATGAGGATCAGGTGAATCCGTGCTGATGAGCCCCGGGTTGCCAGACAACACTGCAAAACACGGGTAAGACAAAACACCCATACACAGAACACACAGAATGAACCAGTGGACCCATGAACCGTGACACTCATAACTGTTTTCCTCAAACACATTCATTGTTAATTATTTTTGCCGGCGCTTTGTGGCAAGATGTTGTGTTGCGTCTTTCAGATGCGGTGTTGCCACCTTGCTCATGATTTTCCTATTGTTACATAATGCTTTCGATGACAAACGATTTACGCTCTGATTAAACGGTGGTGTGTATTCAGTACTTTCAGTTTCAGCTGGCCTGACTTAAATATAATAGAGTTTAAAAATTGCTTTGTATTTAAGTCAGTTTTGTGTTTGTATAGACCATAACGCACAAAAGGGCATTAACGGGAACATTAAAGAACGTTGTTTAAAAAAGTAACTAAAAAGTTACTTTTGACAGTAACTCGTTACTTTTTGGTGTAAGTAATTAACAAAGTAATTAAGTTACTTTTTGAGTGAAGTAGCTAGTAACTGTAACTAGTTACTATTTCTTAGTAACTAGCACAACACTGGTAATTAATGACAGAATTTTCATTTTGGGGTGAACTAACCCTAAAAATAATTAATGTTAAAAAAAATCAGATTATACAGATGATGAACTAAGAGAGGTGGACATTCTAAATCAGAACGCCATGCGTCAGTGGCACCACACGCATGCGTTGTGGTACTCTCATGAACATTTCTATGAAAGAAAATAGAATTTTTACTTTAGAGCAATGCATTTTGAGTGTATGCTGATCATGATGGTGTCCCGAACACCAGCCAACCACTGCCTACTCGCTTATCAAACCACTTTTGTGCTAAAAGTGCATGTGTGAACATTTTTATCTTGCATCATGCAGTGCATGCAGCTTGACTAAAATAGCTACAATCGTTTTGTTCAAACTGTCATACTTATGACGATTCAAATCTAAGGTTATTTAAAAGCACAGTGTCATCTTTCTGTACTTTTTTTAAAAGTTGCTCTTTAATAGGATAGACAAAAAATGAAAATTCCGTCGTTAATTACCCACATGCTGTTCTAAACCCGCAAGGCCTTCATTCATCTTCTGTATTTTTCATGAAATCAGAGAGCTTACTGACAGCAACGGTACTACCATGTTTTGGAACGACATGAAGGTGAGTAATTAATGTCAGTTTTCATTTTGGGGTGAACTGACCCTTTAACCCCTTAATTGTCACCCATTCCCCGAAGTGGGGCGCCTAAATTTACTTCACCATTTTACAAATAAATCCTAATCTAATTATGACAAACTATATATCGTTGGACTAAGACTCCCTATCACACTTAAATTATTTAATTTAATTATACATATACAGGTCCTTCTCAAAAAATTAGCATATTGTGATAAAGTTCATTATTTTCTGTAATGTACTGATAAACATTAGACTTTCATATATTTTAGATTCATTACACACAACTCGAAGTAGTTCAAGCCTTTTATTGTTTTAATATTGATGATTTTGGCATACAGCTCATGAAAACCCAAAATTCCTATCTCCAAAAATTAGCATATCATGAAAAGGTTCTCTAAACGAGCTATTAACCTAATCATCTGAATCAACTAATTAACTCTAAACACCTGCAAAAGATTCCTGAGGCTTTTAAAAACTCCCAGCCTGCTTCTTTACTCAAAACCGCAATCATGGGTAAGACTGCCGACCTGACTGATGTCCAGAAGGCCATCATTGACACCCTCAAGCAAGAGGTCTGTGGGAAGGAAAAAGTGTGGCAGAAAACGCTGCACAACGAGAGGGGGACCTGCGGAAGCAGTGGACTGAGTCTGGAGTAGAAACATCCAGAGCCACCGTGTACAGGCGTGTGCAGGAAATGGGCTACAGGTGCCGCATTCCCCAGGTCAAGCCACTTTTGAACCAGAAACAGCGGCAGAAGCGCCTGACCTGGGCTACAGAGAAGCAGCACTGGACTGTTGCTCAGTGGTCCAAAGTACTTTTTTCGGATGAAAGCAAATTTTGCATGTCATTCGGAAATCAAGGTGCCAGAGTCTGGAGGAAGACTGGGGAGAGGGAAATGCCAAAATGCCTGAAGTCCAGTGTCAAGTACCCACAGTCAGTGATGGTCTGGGGTGCCATGTCAGCTGCTGGTGTTGGTCCACTGTGTTTTATCAAGGGCAGGGTCAATGCAGCTAGCTATCAGGAGATTTTGGAGCACTTCATGCTTCCATCTGCTGAAAAGCTTTATGGAGATGAAGATTTCATTTTTCAGCACGACCTGGCACCTGCTCACAGTGCCAAAACCACTGGTAAATGGTTTACTGACTATGGTATTACTGTGCTCAATTGGCCTGCCAACTCTCCTGACCTGAACCCCATAGAGAATCTGTGGGATATTGTGAAGAGAAAGTTGAGAGACCCAAGACCCAACACTCTGGATGAGCTTAAGGCCGCTATCGAAGCATCCTGGGCCTCCATAACACCTCAGCAGTGCCACAGGCTGATTGCCTCCATGCCACGCCGCATTGAAGCAGTCATTTCTGCAAAAGGATTCCCGACCAAGTATTGAGTGCATAACTGAACATAATTATTTGAAGGTTGACTTTTTTTATTAAAAACACTTTTCTTTTATTGGTCGGATGAAATATGCTAATTTTTTGAGATAGGAATTTTGGGTTTTCATGAGCTGTATGCCAAAATCATCAATATTAAAACAATAAAAGGCTTGAACTACTTCGAGTTGTGTGTAATGAATCTAAAATATATGAAAGTCTAATGTTTATCAGTACATTACAGAAAATAATGAACTTTATCACAATATGCTAATTTTTTGAGAAGGACCTGTACTATTTAATTATACATTACTTCAAAACTTAAAATCTCAAAATTCATCCTTTGAAAAACATTTTAAAATCAGACATTGCATTACCATGGAAAATGTACATCAAAATTATATTACAAAATGTTTATGTTCATGAATTATATAAAAATAAATAAGCTTGAATACTGCATTTTCATGTCTGTGTTCAAAGATAGGAGTGACTGTTAAAAGGATTAAAATGTGCAGTAAGACTGATGTAGTGCATCATGTATGTAAGTAAACAATTAGAAACCAACCCCTTAAAATCCACATGTTAATGCCAGGTGTAAATTGAGACAAATAAATGAATTATTTCCAGAGTAGCAGGTAATGTAATGTCTTTTGACAGGGAAATGTGTGAGTGGATTGAGGAGTACTTAATAAGCACTACTATTTGTTATTTATGAGTCATTTTATGAATGCATATGTCACTTACAATGAAATAACATTTACTTGACTTATCTGTCAGGAAGTAGCAAGACTATTATAATTAAAGTTGCATGTGTATGTATTTTCTGCTATCTTAAAGAGATAGTTCACCCAAAAATGAATATTCTGTCATTAATTACTCAATCTCATGCCATTCCAAACCCATAAGGCCTTCGTTCATCTTCGGAAAACAAATTAAGATATATTTGATTAAACCGAGAGCTTTTTGACCCTGTATAGTCAGCAACACAACTGACACATTCAAGGCCCAGAAAGTTAGTAAGGACATCGATAAAATAGTCACTGTGAAATCAGATTGTACAGATGATGAACTGAGAGAGATGGACATTCTACATCAGAACGCCGGCTCCTGTGTCAGTAGCACCACACGCATGCGTTGTGGTACTCTCATGAACGTGCATCGAAGACTTACACGGAGAACAAATTGTTGAATAAAGTCGTTATTTTTGTTTTCTATGCACACAAAAAGTATTCTCATAGCTTCATAATATTACGGTTGAACCACTGATGTTGGACTATTTTAACAATGTCCTATACCTTTCTGGGCCTTGAATGTGTGTTACATTGCTGTATATAAGCAGGGTCAGAAAGCACCGAGATTTCATTAGAAATATCTTAATTTGTGTTTTGAAGATGGTCTTACTGGTTTGGAGCGACAAGAGGGTGAGTAATTAATGACATTTTTGGGTGAACTATCCCTTTTAAGAACCATAACCATCCCATCTACAACTGCTGCCCAGAATGCAACAATCTTCAAAGTGTGAGAATGCTGTGAATTGTAATGTTTAAAATATTTACAGTGGTGACTGTATTGCTATTTACTGTTTATCCACCTCAGTTTCACCCTGATGACATTTTTATTGTTGTTTTTGTCAGTGTGTGTGAATACAAGAGAGAACAAATATTTTTTTGACCTGGTTAGGCCTGTTAGTCATAATGCAACATAAATCATGTGCTTTTTGAGATATTCTGGTTTGTTTTTTAAAAAGAAAAATATATATATTTGTAACACTAAAGCTCTCTCCATGGCAAAATAACCCCAGTCAGTTTATTGCTGAGTACCTGTACTGCAAACACACACACACACACACACACACACACACACATACTTGTATATTGTTAAAGTTTCTCATTACTAAACAATTAAAGCATTTAGCATACAGCTAATGGGCATGTAAGGTCGAGTGTGAGATCTCAGTCACCGTAACAGCCACACACACACACACACACACACACACACACATTAGAAGACTGCAGCAATTAATGTGATATTTATGCCACAGGGCATTTAAGACTATGAATCATTTAGCTTCTGTCAGAACGAGTCAAGTCGCTATTAGTATAATTCTTAGCCTTATTAATGCAGTAATTGTTATTTGACAGCCATTCCCCATATTTTACTCACAGTGTCTTTACTCCCAATGTAAGGACATTAGTGCATTTGAGGGTAAATGCATCGTGAGTGAGTTCCAAAGTGCATTTATAGTAAGACGCCTAAGTACATTTATGCTATCTGAGAGTGCATTTAGACTAACGCTGCTCAGATTTGCAGTTCAGGGGTTAAGGCGCGTACAGTATGCGAAAGAGACATGAGTGTATTTGTAGAAAAGCATAAGTTCATTTAGACAGTGCCTTCAGTAACTTCAGTATGCTAATGCAGTGTCCAAGTGGGCCATTATCTGAGCATTTGAGCTCAGTGAAAAGGTCTGGGAGATGAATTCACTGCCAGTATGCTCTCAGGGTAAAACCACAATTTCTAAAAGAAGGGAAGAAAAGGGCTCGAAGCTGTCCTTTAAACTGGACGCTTTATATTTGTCTGAATTGCAAAGATGCTCCAGGCTGGAGCACACTTGATAAATGAGAATGAATTTTTATGAGAAGAAAGAATGTCAAAGCATATTTTAAATAAATAAATGAATAAATAAATAAATAGAGTTGGAATGCTTTTATCACTCCGAATCTCTCTCCCTCGTGCACATTCTTACACATCCACACACAAAAAAAATTAGTTATGGATTCAATTCCGGTGAACTAAATTATTTTCTTGTGAAGTCACATTTTGATAAAACAAACCGTTATAAACTGTAGTGCACACTTAACATATATTTTTTTAGTATAGTGGTTTGAAAATACATCTTCTATCACATGGAATCTCTGAAAGGTCTCATTCCTGAACCATGACTCTGATTTTGTGTTGTGATCACTGAAAAGAAACTGTAAAAAAAGAGAAGATATACACAATAGTGTGTCAATGAGAGTAGATGATTAGAAAGATTTGAGAACGAATCTTAAAATCTTAGAAAGCCTCCAGGATCAAAGATCCATTAAAACGAATTGGAGACAGAAAATACTATAAAATAATAAACACTTTAAAATACATTAAAAATAAAACACAGAGAGTCAATTTAAAAAGAAATGGGTTTAAAGGCCCTGATACAGCAAACAAAAGTAAAGAATGAAGTGGTGTGATGTAATTTTAAACAAAATCAGGCCAAAACGTTCATTTAGGGTTTGTTTCTGGAGTTCAAAACTTTTGAAAGCTTGCCAAAACAATCTTTCCTGAAAAGCTTCTGCTAGTCAGTTACTAATAATCGAGGTACTCGACTACTTTTTTTTACCGGCAAAAAAAAATAAATAAATAAATAAAAAAAATAAAAAATAAAAATAAACATGAAAAGGAACAGTGTTTGTTATTTATAGTTTGTTTTTAGCTTTAACATCTGGATCTTTGACATGCAATAATAGATCTGTACTCACATCACTTCACTCAAATGGTCCAAAATAGTTAATAATACAATAACACAAAATGTATATTCCCGCCATCATCCTCCTTACACATACTGTCTTTGGTCGCAGACTCACGGTCATGGATCGCTATTTTGCGTTAGGAAGGCCTGATCTTTGCCTTGATGGTGTTGCCGGCCAAAAAAGCAATTCTTTCACTCTCTGTACTGGTGGTAGGAACAACGACGCATGATTTAGCCAAATTCTGAATGCATTATATTTAGCCTAGAAAGCGGACAAATAATGCTCCCTTTATAATCACTAAAAAGCTGTCAATTTTAATTAATTGCAAGCTCACAAAAGTTCCATTAAAATCAGTGAAGCTCTCCACAATGCACAATTAATTTTTTATTCACATTGTGTGTACACTTTGTTATTCCAAGATGAGTGTGCAGAACTCAGCACTGAACAAACATAGTGTTTTTGGATTCCAACTTAAAGGTGCTATATGTATTTGTTTTTACTATACAAGTATGCAGTTGAGGTCAAATGTTTACAATGACCTTGCAGAATCTGCAAAATGTTAATTAGACCTATTTTACAAAATTAAGAGGGATCATACAAAATGCTGTTTATTTTTTTATTTAAGATATTTCACATAAAAGACATATACATATAGTTTACAAGACAAAATAATAGTTAAGTAAAAAAAAAACAAAAGTAGTGTAGGCTACATACAATTGATTCTTATTACTATGGTGTTACCTGAATGATCCACAGCTGTGTTTTTTTGTGTAGTGACAATTGTTCACGAGTCCCTTGTTTGTCCTAAACAGTTAAACTGTGCACTTTTCCTTCAGGTCCCACAAATTATTAGTTTTTTAGCATTTTTGTGTATTTGAACCCTTTTCAACAATGTCTGTATGATTTTGAGATCCATTTTTTCACACTGAGGACAACTGAGGATATGCAACTATTACAGAATGTTCAAACGCTCACTTATGCTTCAGAAGGAAACACGATGCATTAAGAGCTGGGGGGTAAAAACTTTTTGAATTTGAATATCAGGTTACATTTAACCTATTTTTCTACTGTAGCTTTTGAAAAAAAAAAAAAGATATTTGTATTTGTAATTATCTTATCTTCATTCTGTTCAAAAGTTTACACCCCTGGCTCTTAATGCATTGTTTTTCCTTCTGAAGCATCAGTGAGCATTTGAACCTTCTGTAATAGTTGCACATGAGTCCCTGTTGTGCTCAGTGTGAAAAGATGGATCTTTCTAATATTTTAGAAGGATCTTAATTCATCCCATGCATCTCATTCGTGTTGTGTCAGGAAATTGTGAAAACCGAGCCAGATATAGGAAGTGCGATAAAGGTCCATTAACAATATTAAGAATCAAGGCTAAACTTTTGAACAGGGTCATTTTTATAAATTCAACTATTTCTCTTGTAGACTATATGCAAACATCTTTCTGTTTTGTATTATCCCTCTTATTTTGTAAAATAATTAACATTTTGCAAATTCTACGAGGTGTATGTGAACTTTTGACCTCAACTGTAAAAATAATATAATATGTTAGCATGTTTCCTTAATATTTGCAAAGATCACATATGTGTTTCTCTGAAACAATCCTTTAGTCAATAAATATACTTTGACACACACAGTTGTGCTCAAAATTTTACATACCCCTTGCAGAATCTGCAAAATGTTAATTCTTTTAGCAAAATAAGAGGATCATACAAAATGCTTATTTTTTATTTAGTACTGACCTGAATAAGATATTTTACATAAAAGACATCTACATATAGCCTACCAGAGAAAACAATAGTTGAGTTTATAAAAATTACCCTGTTCAAAAGTTTACATACCCTTCATTCTTAATACTGTTTTGTTACCTGAATGATCCACAGCCGTGTTTTTTTGTTTAGTGATAGTTGTTCATGAGTCCCTTGTATGTCCTGAACAGTTAAACTGTCTGCTGTTCATCAGAAAAATCCTTCAGCTCCCACAAATTCTTTGGTTTTCCAGCATTTTTGTGTATTTGAACCCTTTCCAACAATGACTATATGATTTTGAGATCCATCTTTTCACACTGAGGACTGATGCTCCAGAAGGAAAAAACATGCATTAAGAGCCGGAGGGTAAAACTTTTGAAATTTGAAAATCATGGGATTTTTAACTAATTTAGTCTTTTTGGAAACATGCAAGTATCTTCATTAGCTTCTGAAGGGCAGTGCTAAATGAAAAATATGATATTTAGGCAAAATGAGCAAAATGTAAACATTTTCATTCTGTTCCCCCCCAAGAGGGGATCCAGAGGAATATTAAAACACGGATAAATCATTGCAACTTCATGTGCACTTAAGGTCTTACAGACTTAGGGCCGCCACATGTCCGTTAAATCCACAAGACCGTAGGGTGTCCCATTCGTCATTTTAGCATTCAGAAGTGTGCTCACAAGCGCCCCCCTTTGCGCCCTTGATATGCACTTTTGCTGAGCCCGTACTGAGGCATTACGTCATGAAATTATGAATTTCAGAGGAAGGCCGCAAGTGTTTAGGGTGCGATTTGGGACAGGGCAGAAATTTTTCATTTAGACTGCAGTACCCATTTCAACCGCTAACTGTCAATGTTACATACTGCACCTTTAAACGCCTCTGTTTGCCCACTATGTTTGACTTTGACGCTCTCCAGAACGCAAACACAAATATCTACTGGATTGCTTGCCAAATATGTATTACCAATGTCCTATTACAACAGCTTAAACTGAGATTTCACCTGTTTTCATTTTAGCGCCATCTTGCATTCCCATATAACCAGGCCTGGAGACTTGTGTTCATGACATGCCTTACAGTAAAAGGCACATTATGTATGTCCTCGCCACTAGAGGGTGCATATTCAAAACAAACAAAGAAGTTTGATGACCCTGTGATTGAGTGTAGAATCATGGGAGTTGATGTCTTCACCCTCACAGCTGATGAAATCCGATGGGACTCAGGCAGGAAATCATGTTCATGGATGAGTATTAAATACTTATTAAGGTCACTGTAGTATGAAGCAGGGTGGGGCTGAAAGTCGTGAAAGCAAAGCGAGGCTGCTGGTGCAATTGCTAATGAAGGACGAGCGTGACACAGAGCTTTTATTATACCACAGTCGACCGTTTCCGCTTCCGCTTTTTCCGGTCCGGTTTGTAGGAAAACGCAACACTGTTTTATCATTGTAGATCCATTTGAGTGTGTTAAAAGTTCTGTTATGCTACTCTGTGTGTTCATCTCCTGTCTAATAAAAATACATAGCATATTAGCAAGTGTGAAGTGTCAAGCAAGTGTCACAAGTGAGTAAGTGTCTTTGAAATTAGCAAGTGTCTTTGGAGTTTTCATGTTTTCTACTAAATTGTACCAGAAAATCAAGGCTGTATGGCATCATTGGCAGGCCATGCAATGACACAATCCGTTACACTAGTTAAAACTGGTTGTTTCTCTGGATTTTAACATTCTTGGAAATATTTGGGATAAAGTAAGTGCACAAGTCAGCAAAATATATAACACTGTTCTAGTGGTACATATTGCATAATTGTCTAATTGTACAATGTGCCATTGAAATAAATGTGGTAATAATATGATACAACTGAAGTGGAGTAGCAAATTGCAGAACTTGTGCAAACATATGCAAGTCGACATGATCAGATGCTTTCTTAGCTGCTGTCAGCCACTGTCATTTTGTGCCTTTTTTTTTTTAAGTGAGAGGAATGTGTGCAGCAAATATTGGCATGTCATTACCTGTCACAAAACATAACAATGTTTTCTAACAGTATGCTGCTGCAAACATTTTTTAACTTCTCTTCACCCCTAAGTTTAGAACAAAAAAGAACTATACGTAAATGTATCAAGGGATCCCAAAAATGAAAATTATGTCATTTAATTACTTAGCCTCATGTCGTTCCAAACCTGTAAGACCTTCGTTCATCATCAGAACACAAATTAAGATAATTTGAATGAAATCCAAGAGCTTTCTGAACTTGCATAGACAGCAAAGCAACTACCACGTTCAAGGCCCAGAAAGGCAGTAAGGACATTGTTAAAATAGTCTATGTGACATCAGTGGTTCAACCTCTTACATCTTAGTCTTCAACCCACATCAAGATGTTTATCTAGTCTTTCGGCAATGTTATGCGACGGTTAGGTTTTTGTAGTTGAATTGCCCTTTAATATTTCTCATTTATAGCTGTCAAATTACATGTTATTTTGTTCAAAAGTTTTGTCTGTGTGTGTGTGTGTGTGTGTGTGTGTGTGTGTGTGTGGTTGTCTCTTTTAACCTACACACTCTAAACTGGCTCATCTCTCCAAACTCTACCCTATTAGAGCAAAAATAATTAGAGGCATTTAGTGGGATCATGTTTAACTTTAACTGAATACCAAATTAGGATAATGTTCCCTCTTTCTCTCTGTACTGAACTACAGCAAGTGTTTTAATCAATAAGCGTGGGCAGGAAGATTTTCAATGTGTGTGTGTCTGAAACAGATTTAGTGAGTCATCCATGGGTCTCAGGTCCCCTTCTAATAGGCCTGTGTTAGTAGTTTGGTGTTAAAGGTGTTAAAGCAGTGAGTAATGGACACATACATACAAAAATGTCTCATCTGGTTACAGGTCCACAGTGCACTGGGAGCAGACAGAATCTAAATTTTGCACATTATAACAAATGAAGCTGACTACACTGGAAGAGTCTGTTGCTTCAGACAGCCCATTTCTATTTTTGACATGATGCAGAACTGTTCCAGGTACTTTATTTACCTCCACTTCCACTTGCAATGAATTTTATTTGCTAGATTATTCAAAAACTTCTAAGCATTACATCAAAGCTAGCTTGTGATGCGTTTCTGATCTCTGGAATAAAAATAAAATAAAATACATATAATTTATTAATATTATATAGACAGATGGATACAGAGTCTTGCATTTTTTCATTTTGTTATGATGCTGCCTTTTGTTAAACTACTTTAAATTCCTTTTTTCCATTTCAATCTACACTTCATACACCATAATGTTTGAATAAGCAACTTTATTCAAAAAATTTATAGACTAAATTAATTCAAAATAAAATGAAAAAAAATAAAAAATAAAAGGAAATAAGCACATTTGCCTGGCCCTGAGCTGGGCCAAAACAGGTTTTATTATTAGTACCAATTCTCAGCCTTAAGTAAGTCAATCCGGTTTCTGAGCTCTACATGCAGTTTTTTTTAACCTTAGGGTTTGGTTTTTGCTCTGATATGCATTTTCAACTGTTAGACCTTTCATTAAGACATGTGTGCCTTTCCAAGTCATACCCATTCAATTGAATTTGCCACAGGTAAACTTCACTCAAGTGTAGTAACATCTACAAGCATTATGAATGTTCCTGAGTTAAATTTCAACTGTCCCACATAAGGGTATGAATACTTATGCAATGGGATCATTTCAGTTTTTTATTTTTAAATATGCAAAGATGTTAAAAAACAGTTTTTTTTATTCTTTACCAAGTAATTTAAAGCAGTTTGACAAAAGGCAAAATGTGAAAACAATGAAGGGGTATTAATACTTTTGCAAGGCACTGTAGATGATATTAATTTTGCTAGTTTATCTCTACTGTTTGATACACATCATTTACTGCTGCAATAAATTTTAGCCTCAAACATACATTACCATATTCAGTTACTATAAATGATCTAGAGCATCATATCTAAACGGTAATGAATACTTGTCAAATTTAATCATAACTATGTGTGGCAACTTTTCACAAAAGTCACAAATGCATTTAAGAATACATAAAATGATAATTTCATTCTGCAGTTGTAGTAATACCAATATTTAGACATTTTTAAAGATGCCAGTTAAAGATTTTTTAACCATTTTTACTGTTGCTGAATGTGCAGTTTATTTGGCCATGTTAGTGAACATTTTGACATGACATTGCTTGTGTAGACAAGTAGGGGTTTGTGATATAGCAACTAAGTTGTCCAATGGGAAGGATTTCCTCTCTGTTCGGTTCTTCTAAATCCAGATGTATGATACAGCATACTGTTTAAAAATGCAAATGAACTGCTATAAGTTTCTTTGCAAAATCAATGTATATTATTTTCATCACATCTCCTCTACTATATCAGTTTAAACCCTGCAGCACTGAATGTCAGACACATAGATGGATGGAGAGAGGAAGAGATTGAGAGCAACAGAAAGAGAGAGAGAGGCATCTCCCTTCCCCAGAATTTATTCCGCAATTTATTTTTGTCACAGCTTTGCAAAATAAATCGTAATTCTTCAAGCGACTGGCAATTTTTTTCCCCCTGGAAGCTTTGATGGGTTGTTAAGGTGGGTTTGACTGAGGCAATAATTGCCTGTTTGTAGTGGCACAGTAGCATAGCACTCTGAAACGCGAGTGAATTCTGGCCTCACCGCTCCTCTCTAACCACACAAACCAAGCTGTGCCGGAACACAAAGGTTTACCCAGACATCTCCTACAGGACATTTTCTTCTAGGTGCAAAAGACAAAATGCAACACAAAATACTGCCATGCAAAGGCAAAATGCAGAAATTACACATTGAGTTGTGACTAGAATTGGGTCTCTTACACAAGTGGATTTCTAACTAGGGTCTGGGGCAGCCGGAGGTTTGTGGTGGGATTAAAAAAAAAAAAAAAGTATTGTTTGATTTTGGCATCACAAAAAGTTTAGACTATGATGTGTCCTGACAGATGAGTTTGATGAAGCTATGCAAAAATGTATAAAAAACTATGAAATGTATGCTACCCGTCTTTTTAAAGAAGTCTCAATATTTAAAACAGTTAAGTACATTTTTTTTTCATGATTCTTTGATAAATAGAAACCAAATTTATCCAAAATAAAAAGCATTTGTAACATTATACACTATACCATTCAAAAGCTTGGAGTCAGTATAATTTCTTATTTATTTATTTATTTTTAGATCTATTTTAGATAAATGCTGTTCTTCTGAACTTTTCAAAAGTAAAAGAAAAGAAAAAAAAATCTAAACATTTTCAGCGTAATATTAATTATAATAATAATTATAATATTTTTTTTTAAACAGAAAGTCAGAATATTAGAATTATTTCTAAAGGATCATATGACTGGAGTGCTGATGATAAAAAATTCAGCTTTGAAATCAGGAATAAATTACATTTTAAAATATATTCAAATAGAAATGTTATTTGAAATAGTAAAAATATTTCCAAAATGTACTGTTTTTGCTGTACTTTTGGTCAAATAAATGCAGGCTTGGTAAGCAGAAAAAACAGAAATGTTACTGTTAATAAACTTTTGACTGGTAGTGTAGCTATAAAGGACCTATATAAAAAAACATTTTCAGCTGGTAAAGTTACAGCGGAAGTTCGTCCATTGAGTTTGAATAAACCAGTCATATGATTGCCGCAATATGTCGCAATATGATTGGATATGACTGGTTATGTTCGGCTGTGATTGGTTCATTCGATAAATCCCGCCTCTTGTTTTTGTGTGTTCCACGTTCGCGAATAAGTCTGAATGAAGTGGGAAGACTAATTTTAAAAAGTAAGTAAACAGCTCACACACTTAGATATAACCACTTTGTAACAAAAATAAGACCTAAAATGACATTAACCATGATATGTGGGAGTTTTTAATGAGTATATATACAGTATGTGACCCGTTCTGGCAAAATGAGTTGGAAGTCGCAACATTCCATTTTAAGATACGGGCCGATAATGTGGAAAAACAATGTTTCAAAGAACAGACATTCAGAAATAATCTCCCAAAGTTTCGTAGTCCCGATAATTGAGTAAAGGTATTTAAATAACTATTAAATTTGACTTGAAGTTTTACTAAACTCGCTGGAAATGAACGTTGTTTTTCTCAACTCCTCTCCTCACTTCTGAGCATTTTCCTATATTCCGGGTATCCCTGAAATGTCACTATCTCTGCTCTCCAAATATGGTGTTAAATAAAATAAAAATAAAACCATATAAATAAAACCAATCAAAAAGCTTAGAAATGTACACAAACAGTGACATCAAAACATACCTACAGAGTGCCCACATAACGTTACATGATGAAATCTAGTAAATACGCATTTTGAGTGCATTCTTTCACTGCATGATTCAGTTTATTAGAATGCATTTAGAAAGATCACAGAATTAAAGATATAGGGGCAGAAAATGTATTTATTTATATCATTTTATTTAATTAAACAATATCACACGAAGAGTGCCACTTTTTCCTTCAAAATCAGCATGACTACAAATGTGATATTGATTTTATACAACAGTTCAAGAAACAAGAAGTTGATTTTAAAAGACGTTTATGTTTTAGACAGCATATTTTCTGTTTTTGCTTAATTTCGCCAACAAAAAGTATTCTAAGCACAGCCACAGCACTGTTTTGCGTCTCTGAGCAACATGAAGGTGTTTCGTTTCTGAATGAATCAATCTTTAAATTATTCAGTTCAATCACAATGACACAATGATTAACAGCAACTTACTGACACCTACTGGCGGTTTTAATTTCACATTCAAAGTATCTTTTCACTTTTAAAATAATTTTAAATATATATGCATTATCATGTGTAAACGAATCTAAATGCCACTTTATATGCAACTTCTGCAAAGATAAATTTTGTTGATACTGATTTAATTTGTTTAGTAACAGCCTAAATGTATTATTATTATAATATAAATGACAGATTAAATGTAAGAATTAGACTCAAAAGATGATGCACATTTTAGAAAAAATGGCTTATAAAGGTAAAAATGCCCATAAAAGGTAAAAATCAATGTAAACTTTTAGGAAAAGAATAATTTTATTACACACACACACACACCCTCTCTCTCTCTCTCAAGCAAAAATGTTGCAACTCTGTTCACAAGTGCCTATTCAAATAAATACTTTAAAATAATTTGAGCTTCAGCCTGGTTTAATAGCATTTATATATAAACAAATGTCTTTGGTCAAATTAAGCTGTAAAATAAATAGTTTATCCCTTTAAATGCAATGGATTTTGAAAAATATCAACAAAAAACGGGCAAAAAAACATTAAAAGTGATTTTCTCAGGTTTTCAATTGGAAAAAGAGAGCAGGCGACCATAACTCAAATGGGTATATCTTTAAAACCATTCAAGGTATGACTTTGACTGGGATATCATTTTAAAGCTTATGAAATTGGAAATTTTGAAATTTGGGTCACTGTGATTCATTTTGCTGGATCAGGTCACATATATAGTTTTCTTCTTCTTCTTCTTCTTCTTCTTCTTCTTCTTCAGATAGTGTAAGTAATGTTTATTTAACCAAAAAAAAAAAAAAATGTGACTGGGACATGAATTTAAATTTGAACACCACTGCACACAACCTTTGACATATGTCCAATTCAACTAGGTTTTTTTCTTTTCTTTTCTTTAATTCCTTGTTGTCTGTTTTGTCAGAACAAATCTGTGATCTTTAAAAACCCATGAGTCAAAGAATAATTCCTGAAGCCAAAGCATGTTTGCCTTTGGGGGTGTTTCAAAAGGAGAATACTTCTAATACTGGTAGGTAGTGAGAAAAAAATCAATAGCAATTCATATTTGTTGAAAATGTTAAACTCAGCATGAAACAGTTTATTTCTTATGAAAATACAACACACTTTTCGGTTTTGGTTCATTTTAAACTCTTCTCCACAGGTGATGATGTGAAATATCAGTCAGCAGTCTCTCTGCTTCTCAGTGTTTCTTATGAAATGTTATGTAGTTTGGTGTCCCAATGCTCCATCTCGCTGCACTCAGCAGATGAAACAGTGTGTATGTGGGTATCACCTTTCATGTTTCCCGCATTTTCCATTCACCTGTAAGCGAGACAGAGAGGCAAGAAGGGAAAAAAGATGACAGGAAGGTGCTGTATTTTTCAGTAGCTCAAAAAACGTTGCATGAAATGGGAGTCAGACAAGTCATCTTATCTCAGGATGACCAGCTTCCTGTCCACGTGTAAGTGTGTGTTAGACAATGTTTTAAAATCCGAACGTCTGTGTATCAGATGTTTCAGGAGTTGGCACACTCCCTTTCGCACACACACACAGTGGCACGCAGCGGTTTGGTATTGCAGTGGGCAGACAGGGAGAGGTTGATGATATCGATCTGACCTGATACTCTATACAGGAACTACAGTATTATTCATTACACACTCATGTACATAACATGATACCTGAGAGACAAAAAGACATTGATAGGCTGATAGACAGAGACACAAAGATAGGCAGGGGAGATACAGAGACAGAGTGAGAGACAGACAGAGACAGAAGAAATAAAAATGTTACAATCTTAAAACTGGAATAAAATTTATGTTAAAAAGTTATGGCAAATGGAGTAAATTCTGGCAAAATTAAACTTTTGTTTGACTTATCTCTTTAATTAGTCAAAGACTCTGACTTAGAGTGTATTAGATATAAAGCTGTAAATATAAAACTAAAGAAAATTTCCCCAAGAAATTAAAAGCATGTAGAACAAGTTTAGTATAAAATTAAGAAAACATATAGTTTTAGCCAATGATTTACTTTAGGGAGCAATTCTCACTGTTATCGTTCATCACTGCCACTCGTATTACTAGCATATTGGCTGTTTATTAGTGCTTATTAGTGTTCATATTAATGCTATGCTCTGACCATGACCATTTAGATCCCTTAAAGGGACAATATGCAACATTTTTTTAATAGAATAGTGTTATACAGTATGTTTTTTTGACTTGTGTACTTGCATTACTCCCAAATGTTTCCAAGAATGTTTAAATCCAGAGAAATAAGAATTTAAGTAATGTAACGGACTGTGTCATTGCGCCACCTGCCAATGATGTCAGGCACCTTCGAATATCAATGACGAATGCACAATGTATAACAGAACATTCAACACACTCAAATGTATCTAGTACGATAAAACAGTGGTGTTTTACGCACGACTGGAAGGAGCAAACCAGTTTACTGTGGCATAATACTACCTGTTTCATACTACAGTGATGTTAATAAAACTTTAGTATATTAGCTCATCCATGAACATGATTTCTTGCAGAATCCTGTCGTATTGCATTGGCTGTGGGGATGAAGACAACAACTCTCATGATTCCACACTAAATCACAGCATCATCAAACTACACCTGTTTCATTGTTTGTTTTGAATACGCACTCTCTAGCAGCGAAAATGGCATATTGTATCTTTAACCCTCTGGGTATGAGGGGTTTTGGGGCCCTGGAGAAGTTTTCACATGCCCTGACAATTCTGCTTTTTCCGTATCTTAAAAACATATTTGACAAAACATTTATGCATGGCTGAATTAAATGATCCCGTTAACTCACAGAAAACATGTACTGATGTAACTTTTGTAAGACATGTTTTGTGTTAGAAAGGCTGTATTCGAGGGAGTGACAATGGCCATGATTCACACCTGAGAGACAAAGGGCCCTCCTCTAATGGCCCATCACTGTGACTGTCAGATAAGAAAGAATGTGAGGAGAGTAAAATATATATGTAAGGAATAATTGACTACGGGGCATTGAATTCCTAGAAAATAATGCACACCCGCGGTAGTGGGGTCACAACGCACATAATTTTGCGTCAAAAACGTGGAAATAATCTGTTGTTTTTATCCTGTTGTTTACTGTATTGGTTTGGCCAGTGTTGTTGTGGGTTTTATTTATTTTGCAAAGGACCTTTGAAATAACTGAAATAGTGTGGCGAAGTGATATAGACATGTAATGCGATCAGGAGCTGCCTGGAACTACGTTCGCCATGTGTTTCCCTGAAAATAATGCACACTTTCAGAACGTTCGTCAGCCAATCAGATTCAAGCATTCAACAGCCCCGTAAAATAAATAAATTTATTCTATGGAATAATGCAGATGTAATTCCAAGTCAGTCTAATCACCGATCTATATTAATGTGCTGCTTTAATTGATGCACACTAACGCACGGAGAGAGAGAGAGAGGGAGAGAGAGAGAGAGGTCGGAGATCGCATTGCGCTGCGCACATACATAAATTTGTTGTCAGCACTTCCCCATGGTTCTTATTAATAAAATAGCCTAGATACTAGATCGCTACATTATATTCCTCAGCAATGAGGTGGTGAAAACGATGTTTTTTTTAATGAATTAGTTGTTTTTTTCTTTCTCTCGCCTTCTCTCTCTCTTTCTCGATAGATTGATAATTTATTGAAATAAATGCTATAATTTATTCAGATAAATGTGATCTTACTGCACTATTTCATCTCTGTGTCTGATTTAATGCTGGCAGAATGCTACAGATAATGTGCCTAACTGATTAAAATAACTGTCATTTTTACCCATTCAGTCAAATACTGCACTGCAAAGAGCAATACCAGTTTTAACTTGTCTATAAATGAGCAAATTACCATGGAATAAGCGGGATTATCAACAGTTTGCAGTGCATTAAAGGATTTTAAATGCACTTCGTGTCGGGTGGTTATTAGCCTCCATGTTGTGCATTTAAAATCCTTTAATGCTTTGCAAACCGTTGATTACCCTAAAAAAAAACAGCCCCATCATCAGTAGTCACTGAGCTTATTTTTGTCCCATCCATGTAGAACTCCTACCCCATTCCTATACTTAACAACTAACTATTAATAAGCAGCAAATTAGGAGTTTGAGGCAAATATTAATAGTTAGTTAACAGTGAGAATTGGTTCCCAAACTAAAATGTGACCTTGTTTTATTGTGAAAATGATATTAAGGGGTTCATCTAAAAATGAAAACTCTGTCATCATTTACTTACCCTCATGTGTTCCAAAACACATAAAACTTTTATCTTTGAAACACAAATGAAGATATTAATTAAGAAAATTAATATTCTCTCATCCTACTTGTCTGTCAGTTGAAAGTCCACACAACCAAAACGTTTATGCACTCAATAATATGCAAACTACAGAAGTACAACTGTGCTTTCTTTGATGTGCAATAATACACCTCATTAGTTCTTGCACATCAAGCATGCACTTTTATGGAAGCCAGTTTCCGCCACTGAATAGAGAATAAATATTTAGAGAATAAATTACTTTTTTTCTCGCAAATGCAAGTTTACAAACTTTTTTCTAATTGCGAGAACTGTGTAATACAAACTTGCAATTCAGATTTTTTTCTTAGAATTATGAGGTCAGAATTGTGATATAAACTCCAATTCTGACTTAATTCTCAAAATTTGTTTATATCTCACAATTCCTTTTATCTCAGAATAATGAATAATGAAAAAATAAACTTGCAGTTCTGAGAAACAAAGTTGCAATTCTGACTTTAACACGCAATTGCAATAAACTCGGAATTCTGAGAACATATCAGTCATTTTTCCACTCAAAATTGGACTTCACAACTCAACACGAGTTGTGAAGTTACGACACGAGTTACGACACGGAAAAGTCAAACCTGTGAGTTTATATCTCGTAATTTTGAACTCGCAATTGCGAGTTTATATCATTCAGTTCTGACTTTATAACTCACAATTGTGAGTTTATATATATTAAAAGTAAGACTTTTAAGTTTGTATCATGCAATTCTGAGAAAAAAAGTGGCAAAAACAGGCTTCCGTACATTTTTGAACTTCTGTTCACCATATTTAATGTGCTCTTTGTATGTGTTTTAATTAAATAAGATTCAGTTCTGACTTTATAACTCACAATGGCAAGTTTATATCTCACAATTCTTCGAAAAAAGTCGAAAAAATTACGAGTTTATATCTCATAATTTTGAACTCGCAATTGCGAGTTTATATCATTCAGTTCTGACTTTATAACTCGCAATTGTGAGTTTATATATATTAAAAGTAAGACCTTTAAGTTTGTATCATGCAATTCTGAGGGAAAAAAAGTGTCAGAAACGGGCTCCATTATTTGTTTTAGACTCATGATTAAACTTAGAAATAAATATTTATTTGTTTTCATTTATAGTGTGTTAGATCAAATGTAACATTGCAATGACTAGGCAATACAGTTTAAGCTTAATTGAACTGACATTGAATCAATAGGGTGAAAGAGATTGACAGAGACAGGGTGAAACAGAGACATGGAGACAGGGTGTTTGAGAGGACAGCAGCTGAAATAAAGCTGAGTCAGATTAGCTGATATATTTTCTGTATCTGATGGTTAATGAGACCTCGCTGGTTTGATATGTCTGCTGACTGAAGAGCACAAACCTGTCTCAGGCCTGAACCGTACTACAACCCCTACTTCAATGCCTCTTAAATTTGGAAAAGACTGCCTCAGCAAAACAGCAGGATGCAATGATATTTATAAACAGTGTTTAAGTGATCCAAATATGAGCAGAAATATTGAGAACCATGCAAAATAAAATATTAAGTGTCTTATTTGGATTATTTGATTCATAAAAATATGTGTTAAAGGAAAAGTCCACCTAAAAATTAAAATTCTTTCATAATTTACTTACCTTCATGTCATTCCAAGTTCCAGTTTTGGGGAATGTTACTTTTAAAAGTAATGCATTACAATATTGCGTTACTCCCTAAAAAAATAACTAATTACGCTACTTAGTTACTTTACTTTGCTAATGCGTTACATTACTTTTGCATTACTTTATAAATCTGGGCAGGGCTTGTTCATTTTTAATATAAAAAGATTTTTAACAAATGTAAAAGCCATTTTACACCAAAAAGTGAAATGAATAAGCTTAGACCTGAAGGAAAAGTAAATTCATGTCTGTACAGTGGAACTGTAGGAAAAGGATGTTCAACACTCTTCAGCAATGAGAAAAATGAAGCAAAAATGTTAATCTAAAGTAAGATTTGCTTATTAGTATGACTGAATTGGATCAACAAAGGTCAGCAGCAAAGACGTTGGTTAATAAAATGCGATTAAATACATACAGAAAACAAAAAGTAACTGGCGTTACTTTTTTGAAAATTTATATTTTTTTGTTAATGAAAAAGTAATGTGTTACTTTACTAGTACTTGAAAAAAGTAATCTGATTATGTAACTTGCATTAATTCTAATTCGTTACCCCCAACACTGATCATAATTAAGATAATTGTAATTAAAACTAGGAGTTTCTAGCTCTCCATTAAAAGTCCAGGTAACCGAAGAGATCATAAAGGCCTTTTAAATAAATAAAAGCCTAAATTAAAGCTGTTCATCATACAAAGTGACCAAATCTCTTCACAAGACAAGTAATAAATGGCTCAATTCTATGTATTTTCTAAGTTTTGGTTGCAGTGACTTTTAGTGAAGGGACAGAAACCTCTCAGCTTTCATTAAAATGTCTTTAGCTATGTTTGGAAGATTAACCAAAGTCTTTGAAATTGCATTTTTGTTTTTGAGTGCACTGTCACTTTAAGATGGTTGATTTTTGCTTTTGTGTGCCAGCAGGAAATATCAAATTTAGATTCCCACATTCCTTCTGAGAATAGTCTAGTGAGATTTTCATATCAACAAGGAGGCCTACAGCAGATGGTATGACCCAAACAGAGATCTGATCTAACCATAATCGAATTCATCCGAGATTGCATGGAGACAGAAGCATGTGAGACACTATAAATCCATAGAAAAGCTGTGGCAAGTTCCTCAAGATGCATGAAGTGCATTGATACTGAAAGTGCTTAAGTGTGCTTAAAGCACGCAAAAGAGCATCACTTTATATTCACCGTTATCTGTATTTTTACATGACTATGCCTGTTTTTGAGTAGCACTAAATAAAAAATTGTTGCATGTGCTATTGTGCTGAGCTATCCTTTTCCAATTTTAACAGCAACTGAGGTGCCGCTTCACCCTCACCTTCTCTATTATACTCTCAAAGCTGTTCTCAAATCAGTTTGATGAGATCTGGGAGAAGCTGCTGCCACACATGAGACCGAAATATCCTACGTCAGGCTTTTGTGTCTAGCACACATTGCAAATCTGTGGAGTTCACACACCGGGGAGCACATTGTGTCTATGATGCACTGTACCTGTCATATCAAACATGATGTTACAAATAAACCTAGCAACTTTGTTCATTTACCTCACTTTATTGCTTTTTTTTTTTATCCCTTTTTCTCTCTGTCACTCTATTGCGTGCATGTCTATTTGTGTCAGGAAAAGAGAGAGTGGTGGAGTTTGCAGTCAGCCTGTGGCAATTTTGTGAAACGCTGATCAAAGGAGACGGTCCAATCCTAAACATCCTCCGCATCTCACATGTCCTCCCTGCTTCAGCCACACACACACACACACACACATTACGTTATGAGGTAGGAGAGGCAAATGTAATTGGTATTAAGAGGTGGCAGATATCTTTTTGGAGATGACTCATGTATACAGCTAACAAAAGAACAAAAAGTGAATGAACAAAGCGGCAGATAATTCATTTTTTTTTGTTCCTTTAGTTCCTTTGTTACTCAAGTCATTTGAAGTGAAAGCACATACAGCTCTGGGAAAAATTAAGAGACCACTTCAATTTTTTCTTAAAGGGGACAGCGAATGCAAAATTAACTTTTGCATAGTGTTTACATATAAATTGTGTCTTAGCAATGTGTGGACACCACCACCCTACACTGATAAAAATCTTATTTTTATTTCCCACAAAAAAAAAAAAAACTAAACAGTCTCAATTATCAAGCTGTTTTGATTTTCTGAGCAGTATGATGTCATAATGCTTAGGCCCCGCCCACAACCACTGTTGGACTGTACTGTATTAGCATATTTCCTGCCTTCAGCTAGTTGTACGCTGTCTGCCATTTTCTCCATGCTCGAACAGCTGTAGCGACAACAATGTTCCTAGCTCAGTAGCTCATTGTTATTTAAAGAGACATGCTCCAAAATATCCACTCTGAACAGAGCTGTTTTTGACAAGGTAAAAAGGGTGTTGTTTTAAACGACCATTGAGGAATTTTAACCACAGTGTGTTGCAGACCTTTCATGAAGACCCTAAAGAATCATATCAACTTGTGAAAATGGGCATCCAATGTTACTTTTAAATCAGCATCTCTACATTTTTGGCAGCCATTCCATTCCAGTGTCTGCTGGAATGGATATCTTGACAAAATACATATCGTTGGAAATGTCTGAGTTATTTGATGATAAACATAATATTGAGAGATAAATAAATAGATTTGTGACAGAAATGCATAAAAAACTAACTCTATGGAGTTTGGGTGGCACACGGTGGCTATTTTTGGTATAACACCTAAACAAAATTGCATATGAACCAAAAATTTTTTATATCAACTTCAAATTTGGAACACAACTTGTGTAGACATATGGCTTTAATTGTATAGCAATTTTGTATTTTTAACTTTTTTTTATATACAGGTCCTTCTAAAAAAATTAGCATATTGTGATAAAGTTCATTATTTTCTGTAATGTACTGATAAACATTAGACTTTCATATATTTTAGATTCATTACACACAACTCGAAGTAGTTCAAGCCTTTTATTGTTTTAACATTGATGATTTTGGCATACAGCTCATGAAAACCCAAAATTCCTATCTCAAAAAATTAGCATATTTCATCCGACCAATAAAAGAAAAGTGTTTTTAATACAAAAAAAGTCAACCTTCAAATAATTATGTTCAGTTATGCACTCAATACTTGGTCGGGAATCCTTTTGCAGAAATGACTGCTTCAATGCGGCGTGGCATGGAGGCAATCAGCCTGTGGCACTGCTGAGGTGTTATGGAGGCCCAGGATGCTTCGATAGCGGCCTTAAGCTCATCCAGAGTGTTGGGTCTTGCGTCTCTCAACTTTCTCTTCACAATATCCCACAGATTCTCTATGGGGTTCAGGTCAGGAGAGTTGGCAGGCCAATTGAGCACAGTAATACCATGGTCAGTAAACCATTTACCAGTGGTTTTGGCACTGTGAGCAGGTGCCAGGTCGTGCTAAAAAATGAAATCTTCATCTCCATAAAGCTTTTCAGCAGATGGAAGCATGAAGTGCTCCAAAATCTCCTGATAGCTAGCTGCATTGACCCTGCCCTTGATAAAACACAGTGGACCAACACCAGCAGCTGACATGGCACCCCAGACCATCACTGACTGTGGGTACTTGACACTGGACTTCAGGCATTTTGGCATTTCCCTCTCCCCAGTCTTCCTGCAGACTCTGGCACCTTGATTTCCGAATGACATGCAAAATTTGCTTTCATCCGAAAAAAGTACTTTGGACCACTGAGCAACAGTCCAGTGCTGCTTCTCTGTAGCCCAGGTCAGGCGCTTCTGCCGCTGTTTCTGGTTCAAAAGTGGCTTGACCTGGGGAATGCGGCATCTGTAGCCCATTTCCTGCACACGCCTGTACACGGTGGCTCTGGATGTTTCTACTCCAGACTCAGTCCACTGCTTCCGCAGGTCCCCCAAGGTCTGGAATCGGTCCTTCTCCACAATCTTCCTCAGGGTCCGGTCACCTCTTCTCGTTGTGCAGCGTTTTCTGCCACACTTTTTCCTTCCCACAGACCTCTTGCTTGAGGGTGTCAATGATGGCCTTCTGGACAGCAGTCAGGTCGGCAGTCTTACCCATGATTGCGGTTTTGAGTAATGAACCAGGCTGGGAGTTTTTAAAAGCCTCAGGAATCTTTTGCAGGTGTTTAGAGTTAATTAGTTGATTCAGATGATTAGGTTAATAGCTCGTTTAGAGAACCTTTTCATGATATGCTAATTTTTTGAGATAGGAATTTTGGGTTTTCATGAGCTGTATGCCAAAATCATCAATATTAAAACAATAAAAGGCTTGAACTACTTTGAGTTGTGTGTAATGAATCTAAAATATATGAAAGTCTATGAAATATATGAATGTTTATCAGTACATTACAGAAAATAATGAACTTTATCACAATATGCTAATTTTTTGAGAAGGACCTGTATATATGTATTTTATATAAAATATAAGAAAAATAGTATAATACATTTTCTTTACTGTAATCTGTTAATTGTCTTCTTTAAAAAGACCAACCTCAAGTCTGTATTGAAAAGCGTTCATGAATTATAGTAATTTAAGTTTGGATAGTGCACTTTCTTGTGAATTTTCAAAAAATAGGGGTGGCAGTTAAGGGGTTAATGAAGTACTGATTATGTAATCACCTTAAGTAAATCTTATTTAATGTGGAAAACTATAAAAAGCACTGCTGTGGTCATCACTATCCTCTTGCGTAGGACCAGCTGGATGGTAAAAACAATGCCTGCAGTCCATCAAATGTAATTAGAATCAAATAATATCTTAACCATGCAAAAAAAAGTTTAAAAAGTAAAAGTTTGAGTAAGGAAAATATGGGTTCAGTTTTGGCTTTACCGGCAGAGGGATACAATGAGACAGTGGAACATAAGAACAAGGTCAAGCTTGAGACATTGGGAACAACAAATCTACAGATGTACAGAGGGCGAAAACAACTATCCACTGACCGGGATGACCACCAACAACAGCAGGATGACATGCAGTGACCTACAAAAAGAATGGCAAACGGCAGCTAAGGTGAAGTGCATTGTGAGGACGGTTCAAAACAAGCTGGGCAAAGCTAAAAAAAAAAAAAAAAGCCCTTTATCAATAAGAAACACAGAAGAGCCAGGCTGAGGTTTGCAAGGCCATAAGGATTGGAACATAGAGTACTAGAGTAAGGTCATCTTCTCTGATGAGAACAATTTTTTAGCTTTCCTAACACCTGGCTATCTAATGGTTAGATGGAGACCTGGAGAGACCTACAAGCCTCCCACTGTAAAATTTAGGGGAGAATCGGTGATGATCTGCAGGTGCTTCAGCAAGGCTAGAGTCAGGCATATTCATCTTTGTGAAGGCTACATGAATTAAGCCATGCAGAAGATTGTCCAGAAAGAAAACTTGCTTTCTTCTGCTCTGACAATGTTCCCCAACTCTGAGATTGTTTTTTTTTTTCCCCCGGCAGGACAATGCTCTATGTCACACAGCCAGGTCAATCAAGGTGTGGATGGAGGATCATCAGATCAAGACTCTGTCATGGCCAGCCCAATCTCCAGACTTGAACGCTATTAAAAAAACAAAAACTTGGGAAGATGAATGGGCACAAGCCATCAAACAAAGCTGAGCTGCTTGAATTTTTGTGCCAGGAGTGGCATAAAGTCACTCAACAGAAATGTGAAAGGCAGGTGAAGAGAGTATGCCAATGTGCGTAAAAGCTGTGGTAGAAAATCAGGGTTATTCCACCAAATATTGATATCTGAACTCTTCCCAAGTTAAAACATCAGTATTGTGTTGTTTAAAAATGAACATGATCTAAAAACACTGTATCTTCATTTTATTTAAATGGTAAAATCAGAGAAACTGATAATTTTGCAGAGCTGTATATACAGTGGGATCAAAACATATTTGGACATATATGCATGTCTTATATAATATTTAGTTTCCTATTGTTAGACATTGACAATAAGAACTGATCTTATAGTAGTTCAAGTAACAATAAGATTGTCCATAATGAAAAAGGGAGAAATCTTTGAAAATCTATTTTAAAATGTGCCAAGTTTTTATAAATGCTATCTTTGTGTTCATGTTGATTTTTATTTTTTTCATATGGTTTTGAATAATAATCTAAATGATTCTAACAGAGAAAAATAACTGAGAAGTCTGTGCCAAACACAGAAACACTTGTACGTCCAGTGCCAAAATAAAACTGTTTTGTAATCAAAAACACTTTGGCACTTTTTTCCCTTTTTTTCTCTTATACACTAGCAGTCAAAAGTTTTTGAACAGTAAGATTTTTAATGTTTTGTTTTTTTTTTGTTTTTTTTTTGAAGAAGAAGCCTTTTTGAAGAAACATTTTTACTATTTAAAGTAACTGTTTTCTATTTGGATATTTCAAATGTAATTTATTCCTGTGATTAAAGCTGCATTTTTAGCATCATTACTCCAGTCTTCTGTGTCACATGATCCTTCAGAAATCATTCTAATATGCTGATTTGCTGTTCAAGAAACATCTTTTTAATTATTATTATTATTATTATTATTATTATCAATATGTAAAACAGTTGGGTGCATTTTTTCAGGATTCTTTGATGAACATTAAGATTCAAAGATCAGCATTTATCTGAAATAAATAACTTTTGTAACATTATACACTATAAAATTTAAAAGCCTGGAGTCAGTATTTTTATTTTTTAGAAATTTATATAAGGAAAGAAATTATAATTAGATGAATTATTTTATTTTTTATAAGTAATGAAAGAAATTAATGCTTTTATTTAGCAAAGATGTTTTAAATTGATTAAAAGTGACGATAAAGGTATTTATAATGTTACAAAATATTTATATTTCAGATAAATGCTGTTCTATATTTGAATAGAAAACAGTTTTTTAAATAGTATTTTTTGCAGAGATGTCTTTAAACATAAAAACATTAAAAAATATTTTGACTGGTAGTGTATGTTATTTATTTATTTATTTGTTTATTTATTTATTTGTTTTAGATATCATGCAGACCTTTTCCCCATTTTAATAAATTTAATGAATGTCATGTAAAAAGTAAGAAGAAAGGATTATCTTAGTATTTTTGTCTTGTTTCTAGTCAAAATTTCTAAAACTTTCTTTAAACAAGATGCATTTACTACATTATCAAAATGACATAAGATATTTAGTCCTGTTACCTAATCTAAATGAAGTGAATTTTGCTTGAAACAAACATTAAGATAAGCCTCTGTTTTGCAGTCCATCTTTCAATCATTAAAATGTTGTTTAAATTATTGATTCATGAAGATATTTGGGGTTCTTTTTGGCTGATGTTAATCTTTTTTATTATTATTATTTTAATTATTATTATGATAGGCTATCAGAAGCGCTGAAATGTAAAAAGATGCTCATCTTAAGATATGTAGCTATTCCAGTCATTTCACGCATGAATTGCTTGTAGTTTGAATAAATTAATTTATTTATCTACATAAATTCATACAGTATATTTTAAAGTGTGCCTTGTGTCCACAGGTGTCAGAATACACTTTGTGTCCACTGTATAGACAAACATGTTTTATAGAAAAGCAACAAACACATAGAACATTTAGCATACATACAGCATGAATAATTATGTTGACTTTTATACGTACATGTATGCAGGAGGTGTATGTGTGTAGGACAGGGGTGACCAATAGGTCGCTCGCGATCTACCAGTCGATCGCAAAGACAGTGCTGGTAGATCGCACGTCATTTTAACATGTGCTTTTATTATAATTTTAATAATAATTATTATTATTATTACATATAATGTTTTTCAGTCTCCTTTTAGTTTATGTCTGACTTGCAGTTGTGCTTTACGAATAAATTTTGACCAGGCGAGATTTTTGTTTATTCCGTCGCCATGACAACTAGCCGCTTTAAGCGCTTCGGAGAACAGGTTGCATTAAAGTGCTAAGTAATTCGACTAACGGTATCATGGAGGAGAAAAAATCCGGTTGCGGTTGCTATAGTTGCTGCATTTCATAATAAACAGAACATAACGAAATGGAAACATAACCTAATAGAAACATTTTATTCATTAAACATGAGCGCTGCATGTTCCTGCGCTGCTTTGTGTACAGTCATTGCCGGAGAAACAGCTATTTTAAAGTCTTTTATAAAGCGCCACCTGCTGACCGATGACTGGAAATTTTCTAAAGTGAAAATTAACCCACGTTTTGAAACTAGTGTAAACTAGTGGATCGACAAGAAGATAACGCATATAAAAATATAAACAATTAAGACAGTAAAATATATTTATATGGTTATTTAATTTTGATAACAAATGTTTAAATTAATAGAATGACTGATACGACTCAATTTTCTTAAAAATGTGTATAGAATATTTTGTTTTTATGAAAACCCGTAAGTCATGCTTTTTACAGTCATTTTACAGTTTAGCATGCCACAGTGACATTGCCCTACCACACTCATGGTATTAATTTTTATTTTTGCAGGTCTTAAAAAAAGGACTTAAAAGACTTTGAGCTTAAAAATGTACATTTGAACTTAAAAACCTTGCAGATACTGATTTTAAGATGATTTAAGGGAGCTGTTTTGCTCCCTTACATTTCTTAAAGTGAAATGATTACTAAGGACTTTGTAGCAACACTTAAGCAAACACTTAGATAATTAAGGAAATACTTAATGACAGCCTTAAAGTTCCTTAAATTGACCCTTAAGTTTTTTCTTGCTACCCAAGTTTCACTAAGGGTACCCTTAACCTTATAACTTAGGAATTTCTTAGCTATAAGGTTTCTTAGGGCTTTCATGCAACTGGGCCCAGAGCGCGACATTTTTAAGATAGCATCTGAAGTGTATTTTTTTTTTAATTAAACTGTGTGTTTTTGTTGGTAGATCTGGTTGAGTTGATCCTTTTAAAAGTAGATCATCATCACATAAAAAAGTGCAGGCACCCCTGGTGTAGGAGTTAAGGAGTATTCAGAGTTCATTCTAGTAAACAGCTGAACCAAAATGCAATGAGTTTATTTTAACTTCTCCGTGTGAGAGAGAGATTTGGCAAGGCCTGTCATATAGATCATGTCAGTTTGACTGAATGGTAAGTGATTGTTGCTTTGAACTTTCTCTACGTTGCAGACCTGCCAAAACCCTCAATTATTATTAATATTAGGCCTACTCTCTCTCTTTCTCATTTCCTCTCCCTCTCTCTCTCTCATCGACGGAAACGTTAAATAAGCCTGACACTCACTCAGTTGCATAAAGTAGTTTTGCGCACTATGAAGCAAAAGAGCTTGTTTTGAACTCCCACAGAGATTTCACCCACGCTCAAACTCTGACCAAAGCAAAATTCATTCAGAAGTCTTTACTTTCATCTTTGTACATTAATAATTTTGCTGTTTTTGTATCTTGTTTGTGTATGTTGTAGGGAAGTTTGGACTAGATATCTAAATGGGGACATACCTTATACATCTATTGTTTTATGTTCTTGATTAATGTAAAGTTAATTGTGCATTTTTATCTCACAGTTCTAAATTCATATTTTTCAGTTCTGAGTTTATACCTCGCAATTCTGAGAAAAAGTGTCTGAATTGTGAGACATAAACTCTCAACTCTGCATTGTACAGAGTTGAACAGAATTGCATCTTATAAATGTAAGTTTATATCTGAATTTATACTGTATAAACTGTAACTACCTCTGATCTCATGATAAAAAACATACCTAGGGGCACTTTTTCCACAAAATGCGAAATACAATAAGTACATATCAATGCAGTTTCCAAAAAAAAAAAAAAAAAATTAACACACTAGGCAGTAAAACGATTTACAGAGTTTGATAAAGTGTAATTTTTGCACAGTTACATGAAAAATATTATATTATGACTTAAAAACAGTTTTAATATGCTGGGAGATTTGAAAACTGATGCTTTTGAATGTTAGCATGACATATCCATCTTTAGACTTATGGGAGACGGTAGGTTTGTTTGGTAGCTCACGCAGCTCAGGTTCAAATCCTGTGTGATTATGTTTTGACAAGAGAGTTCAGATATGCACACAAAGAAGATTCAAAAGGCATAAACAAATGTTTTTATATCGTTTTATATCGTTATATCGTTTGTTAACACTGTCGGGTAGGTTTAGAGTTGTGGTTAGTGTAGGGCACATTTCAACACCATAGAGGATTACCTTTTTGCAACAGTCCCCGGATGTTTGAACTCTGAACCGCTGCAATAGGGCTGAAACGATTAGTAAACATTATCGACAACCAAAAATTGTCGACAAATATTTTCGTTGTCGAGTAGTCGTTTGATCTCATATGACGTAATGAAAGAGCCTGCAATAATGCAGTTTGGCCAGTGTGGCGCTGTAGCGCAAGACTGTAGAATGCGATTCAAGAGAAAAAGACAGCGCTTCAGAGCAAACACAGCTGAATTGCCGTTTGGATGAATATGTAAATATATTGCATGCTTTCCTCTCAGTAACGAAATAAAGAACAAAAACTGACAGCAGTGTGAAAGCAGCAGTTAAAAATTCATCTGATTACAATGATGTGGATGTTTGCGCGAGCTCTGCATTTCAGTAATGTTAACTTACTCCAGTAATGTCCGCTCACATCGTGTTTATTTATATAGTCCATTATACAATAGATGGCCTTAAATCAAACTGCTTTATGGTATTTAACATGAAAAACCTGTCGCTTTCAGTTAGAATTACAACTTGATTTCTTGTTATAAAGCAGCTCTCTCCAGAGTGGAGCTGGCTAATGAGAAAATATTTTTTATTAGAAGGAGAAAAAAAAATGATTTCATTACAGTGATAGTTTGGTTTACAGAGATAAAAGCTTGATCTAGCTTAGGACTGTTTTGGTTATTATAACCCTATAAGGTATTTTAAGACATTATATGTTGAATAAAATAGTGTATCCATAAAATAGAGCCTCTTTACCTTTATTATGTTTCTTACCCATGTGACTGTCAAAAGGAGATGTTAGGCAGAATGATGTGTATAAGACAGTTTCTCTGTCTATCATCTTATTTTGTGTGCCAAATATATCTATTTGTATAATGATTTGCTAACACTTTACAATAAGGTATCATTTGTTAACATTAGCTAATGTATAAATTAACATGAATGAACAGTACATTTATTACATTTATGTATTTTTTTTTTAATGATGGTTTACTGCAAAAGTTGTTCATACTTAGTTCATATTAACTACTGTTAAGTAATGAACTTTATTGTAAAGTAAAAAACAATTCATGGTATAATAATTGTAATTACATAATATGCTTTTCTAAAGCTAGAGTGACCTTAATTTATGTTAGAATATGTATAACGTAATTTTTTACTAATTGCAAAAAAACTGAAAAACAAAGTACTGATTAGCCAGTAAAATAATCGCCAATTAGTCGATTAATCGTTCTAATAATCGTTAGATTTATTGATTATCAAAATAATTGTTTGTTGCAGCCCTACGCTGCAATACGTACTTTTTTGTTTGTTTGTTTGCTTGTTTGTTTTTAATACATACCTATATCCACGTAATAAATATGCACCAGAGTTCACGTATAAAACTCATTCACTCATGTGCAGTAAGGTACATAAAAACGGTGCTGCTAAAAAGTACCCAGAGCTACATATTTTTATGAGACTCTGGTATATAAACTTACAATTCTGAGAGGAAAAGTTGTGAAATATAAACTTTTATCTCACAATTTTTACTTCTTTTCTGACAATTCTGACATTGTTCCCCAGAAATGCGAGTTTATATCTTGTAATTCTTTTTAAAAATTAAAATGAATTAAAAGTCTGATTTGTGAGATAAAACTTCACAATTACCATTCTATTTTTTATCCAGTGGCCTAACTTACAGACATCCAAACGACTTTCAGGATGTCCCCAAATGAAGGTTTTGTCAGTTTTAGCTTACTTCTGAGGACAAATTTGTCCTCAAAGTATATCTAAGCACACACACCGAAGTATTTCATTTCCAGATAAGGTGAACATATTCTCTACCCTTAGGGTTTGTGGAAGAGATTTGTCATATACTTTGCAAGCAAATATGTTTTTAGAATGCAATTCAAAGCATCCATTCGCTCGTTTGGTTTGGAGGGGGCGACTTTCACACACATACACATACACCTCTGTTGTCTCTGATCTTCTGATGTGGAGGAACAGGAAAGGAAGTGCAGTGCGTTATCTGAGACGACGCTATCGGGTTTAACACATGAACACTGCCGTCACATCGCCTCGCTCCCTGTCTCTATTTACACTTCAGCCTCATCAGTGACACAATGAGCGACAGCGAGACGAAGAGACGAGAGAACAAGTAAAGAGAGAGAGATGAGAGAGAACGAGCGAGAGATTTACCTGAGAAGCTATCTGAGATGACTTGAATTGGGACATCATTCTTTATTTATTCTGCTGTGAAGAAAGCAGAGAATAGAGTTTACCTGAGGACACCAATCAGTTTAAACACTGAAGTTTAAATGCCAGCAAGAGGAAAGACAAGAACACACACACACACACACACAGCTACAAAAATGTATCTTAATTAGTATTTTTGTCATTTTTCCAGAAGAAACTTTTATATACATATAAATGCAAGTACAATTATATTACATAAAACATGTTTTCAGAGAAAATATCTTAAATTAAGTTTACTTTGTGTAATAAAAAAATATATAATCTAGAATAAATTGAAAATGAAAATTTATGATGAAATGTTTTATCTAAAATAAAATGTATTTTCTAATTTTACTTCAAGTAATTTTATCTTATTTTGTTAATATGTTGATATTATAATCTAAGATAAATTGGAAATTTTAATTTAACATCTAAGATAAAATGTTTAATTTGAAAAAAAAAAATTTACATTTAAAAAAAGTCTTATCCAATTGTACTTCTTATTTTGATAAAATCTATAATATATACACACTACCAGTCAAAAGTTTGGACACACCCTCTCATTTAATGTTTTCTTTATTTTCATGACTATTTACTTTGTAGATTCTCCCTGAAGACATCAGAACTATGAATGAACACATATTGAATTATGTAGTAAACAAAAAAGTGTAAAATAACACTAGATATGTTTCATATTTTAGATTCCTCGAAGTAGCCATCCTTTGCTTTGTTGACAGCGCTGCAAATCCTTGGCCTTCTCTCAATGAGCTTCATCTGAAATGATTTCGCTTCACAGGTGTGCCTTGTCAGGCTTCATTTGTGGAATTTCTTGCCTTCTTAATAGAGTTAGGACCATCAGTTGTGTTGTGCGGAAGTCAGGTTGGTACACAGCTGACAACCCTATTTGACAACTGTTAGAATTCATATTATGGCAAGAACCAATCAGCTAAGTAAAGAGAAACGAGTTTGAATGTGTCCCCAAGTGCAGTTGCAAAAACCATCAAGCACTATGATGAAACTGGCTCACATGAGGACCGCTCCAGGAAAGGAAGACCAAGAGTCACCTCTGCTGCTCAGGATAAGTTCATCCAAGTCACCAGCCTCAGAAATCGCAAGTTAACAGCACCTCAAATTAAAGCCCAGATTAATGCCACACAGAGTTCTAGTAGCAGACACATCTCTACAACAACTGTTCAGAGGAGACTGCGCGAATCAGGCCTTTATGGTCAAATAGCTGCTAAAAAACACTACTAAGCAAAAGCAACTAGAAGAAGAGATTTGTTTGGGCCAAGAAACACAAGGAATGGGCATTAGACCAGTGGAAATCTGTGCTTTGGTCTGATGAGTCCAAATTTGAGATCTTTGGTTCTACCCGCCGTGTCTTTGTGTGATGCAGAAAAGGTGAACGGATGGTCTCTACATGCATGGTTCCCACCGTGAAGCATGGAGAAGGAAGTGTGATGGTGTGGGGGTGCAATGCTGGTGACACTGTTGGGGATTTATTCAAAATTGAAGGCACACTGAACCAGCATGGCTACCACAGCATCCTGCAGCGACATGCCATCCCATCCCATCCGGTTTGCATTTAATTGGACCATCATTCATTTTTCAACAGGACAATGACCCCAAACACACCTCCAGGCTGTGTAAAGGCTATTTGACCAAGAAGGAGAGTGATGGAGTGCTGTGCCAGATGACCTGGCCTCCACAGTCACCTGACCTAAACCCAATCGAGATGGTTTGGGATGAGATGGTGCCGCAGAGTGAAGCAAAAGGACCAACAAGTGTTCAGCATCTCTAGGAATTCCTTCAAGACTGTTGGAAAACCATTTCAGGTGACTACCTTATGGAGCTCATCGAGAGAATGCCAAGAGTGTGCAAAGCAGTAATTTTCAGTCACACGTTTTTGTTTACTAGGGTAGACTGGGTACAGTTGGTACAGGGGTACAGTTGAAACACCTTAAATACCTTGCATGCGCAACAAGTCTGATGTTTGATATTTGCTTCACACATGCGTATTAGTGCCCTCTTTGAGCGTGGGAAATTTGAAGTATGTGCGCTTTTCCAGTCTAAAGATTCCAAGGTAAGTTTTTTACTTCACCACATCTCTTCCACATTGAATAGCTTCTCATCCTTAAATGACTGTTAAAGTTAACTTACATTTTCTTAAACATTAATCTGTGCACTACAAACTGATATATCGCATGACTTTGTGTCATGCAAAGTCATCATAAAATCTAGAGAAAAGTTCGAGGTGGTCAGCCCTAGAATCCTATTGAAGCACATGCAGTTTAGTTGCATGATGCAAGATGTAAGTTAATAGTCACAATATGGTTTATATGGTTTATTAGGCTATTGTTATTATTTTTATTTATTATGTTCATTGTTATTATGGTTATTAGGTTATTGTTTGCATCTGATCTGTTTTATTATTGCTGTTTGGTGTTATAATTAAACATTGTAAAACATTGTATCGCTGTTTGTCATTACAATACAGTGTTTTACAAATGAACTACTTTTAACGTAACAAATAATCAAATAAATTACTAAATGGAAATGAAAAATTTTGAATTCTCATTTCTTTTTTAAAGGTATTTCACGTTTGCAATGAAATGGTTAGGCAACTTTACAGCATTACAGATGGGTGTCTCAACTGTACTCGGGTACTGTTTCAACTGCATCCCACATGGGTACAGTTGGAACAAAAAAGCTTCTTGTGTTTATGAGCTAATTGTGGCAAATGTGACCTACTTATGGATGTTAATACCTATGAATATTTTAGTAGACAAGTAAAGGAAATGTCATATGAAAAATCACTTCTTTTCGGTCCCTAGTTTTGGTGTGGTAAAGGAAAAAGCAAAAAGTGTACCAACTGTACTTGGTCTACCCTACATAATTCCATGTGTTCATTCATAGTTTTGATGTATTCAGTGAGAATCTACAATGTATATAGTCACGAAAATAAAGACAACATTAAAAACATTAAATTAGAGGGTGTGTCCAAACTTTTGACTGGTAGTGTGTATATATCATCCAATATCTCACGTCCTTTTGATATTATAATCTAAGATAAATTTAACATTTTTGTTTAACATGTAATATAAAAGGTTTAATTTAAAAAAAATGTATATTTATATAAAAAAGTCATCCACTTTTACTTCTTAAATAATTTTAGCTTATTTTATTAATATTTTGATATTGTAATATAAGATAAATTTAACATCTACAATAAAATGTTTAAAATGTGTAATGCATTTTGTTTTTCTGTTTTTTTTTTTCGTATTTTATTAATATTTCAATATTTTTACTTGAAAATATTATTAAACATTAACAGACCTAAAAATTAAAATGCCTAAAAGTAACATGATAAACAGGGCCCTGTGAATTCCATGACACTGAAAACACAGATGAAAATTTTATAAAAATGAACACATGTATTGTTATTTTTAAAAACTTTAAGTTGTTGTTAAATAGCTTTTTTGTTTAAAGTTTCACAGTATAAATTAATTGGACATGCTTTTTGATTACTAAAGTTTAATTAAAAGGATTAAAACAGATTCCAGAAAAAATTAAATGGAGGCAAAAAACAGAATCCAGAATAATAAAAAAGCTGTAAAAAGCAGAATTTTTTATTTAACATCTAGATTGATGTATGTATTTAAATATTGACATGTTTGTGCAGCATTAACAACATGATATGTTAACATCATTAACATCACACAGTTTCCACTGACATTTTTTTTTTTTAAACAGAGATAATTCTATTTTCTATCCCCAACCTTAAAGCTTTCTGTATTTTCACATTTTATTAAGATGTTATTTAGTATGTTTATTAAGCCTTGTGGGAACCGCTGGCTGATCCACACAATGAATGTGATTTTCAGGTCACACACTACCACGCCTGATTAGCTGGCACAGGTGACCTTGACGTGATGTCTCTATACTGAGGTGTTTGGATGAAACACACATCAGTTGCCAGGAGTGTGTGTGTGTGTGTGTGTGTGTGTGTGTGTGTGTGTGTGTGTGTGTGTGTGTGTGTGTGACAGGCATCCCTCCTTCTTAGCAGTGCAATTTATCACTCACCTGGTGGCCAGACACTCTGTCTGGACAGAGGCATCGGTGACATTGGGCATTCACATACGGCATCTTTTTCAGATTTTTGAGTGATGGGTTAATACAGGATTTGTCTGTTCAACATGTTCAGATGTATTCATCTATGTCCGAGTGCAACCTCCTGCTTATTTCATTTCCTTTTCTCTTGTGTGATTTTTACTGGCCTATAACTCTCTATGGATCTGTTTATAAATGTTGATCTATGTCAAACATCTACCATCCACTTAAATGTATAAACTTAATGCATGAATTGAGTCTATTATGATTTCCATGTACTTAGAAGGGCCTGTCTGACCTAGAAAAAGGACATTTTAATGTAAAAGTTTTCATTAGGGCTGTGCGATATTGAAGAAAAATGCGATATGCGAAAACTCATTAAATAATCTGATATTCGATATGCGTTACGTTAAGTTCTACATGCTCAGATGAAACTGTTTTACTCAGCTGTTACGGAGTCAGTTCTGCGAACTTCTATAACTATCTTGTGTCATATATAAATGCTATATACAGTTGAAGACCAAATTATTAGCCCCCCTGTGAAATTTTACTTTTTTTTTTTATATATTTCCCAAGTGATGTTTAACTAGTAAAATAATATGCACTGTCATCATGGCAAAGACAAAAGAAATTAGTTTGGACTTGAGAGAAAGAATTGTTAATGTTCATAGAGATGGAGAAGGATACACACGTTTATCAAAGCATTTTCACGTGTCAAGAACTGCAGTGAGATGCATTATCAAGAAGTTTAAAGAGACCAACACAGTGGAGAACAAGACGAGCAGAGGCAGGAAGCGAAAGATTTCAAAAACTTTGGAAAGAAAACTAGTGAGAGAGGTTTCTAAAGACCCAAGAACAACTGCCAAGACAGTAGTGAATGACCTAGCCAAGTCTGGAATTGATGTCTCAACGAAGACAGTCACTAGAGCCCTGCACAGGAATGAACTGCGAGGTTGCAAACCAAGACTCCACTTCTGAAGAAGAGACACCTCCAAGCTAGAATGAAGTTTGCTAAGGATAACCTGGGGGACTGTGATACATACTGGAAACATGTCCTTTGGTCAGATGAGACAAAACTAGAGCTTTTGGGCCATAGAGATGTTGCCTATGTTTGGAGAAAGCAGGGAGAGGCATTCAACCCCAAGAACACCATTCCCACAGTGAAACATGGTGGTGGGAGTATAATGCTGTGGGGATGTTTCAGTGCATTTGGAACTGGGAATCTCATCAGGGTTGAAGGAAACATGAAAAGGGAAGACTATAAGAAGATTTTGAAAGACAACCTGTCATTCCTCAGGAGACATGCTTGAAACTTGTTGAGAACTACAGCAAACAATTAAAGGCTGTTATCAAGCAAAAGGGATACACTATTGACTATTAACATCAGAGGGCTATCATTTTGACCAGTAGACTTTTTTAAATTCTTGGTTATACATTTATTTCTGTTTGTTTTACAAACCCTAAAAGCTTCCTGAATAAAGTATTATTTTTAAAAATGATGTGTTGATAAAATCGTCTTTCTGTTAAACAACACTTGGGAGTTATTTGAAAAATAATGAAATATTTTATAAGGGGCTAATAATTTTGTCTTCAACTGTATATGTATGAATGTATCAAGACCTCTTGTAAATCCACAACAAATTCCTTGTGTTTGCGCACACTTGGGGAATAAAGCTCATTCTGATTCTGGTTCTAATTTAACTAGCATACGTTTCACTTTTTGTGAGAAGAAAGCAGCCCTACAACAACTTTCAAAAGTGAACTGAAGTGTTTTACTCAAGCATTACATAACAATGTCATTTTAACATTCGTGTAATCATTTTAACATGAGTTCAGGAACTAAATAAAAAGGAAAAATAAAACACTGCTTAGTCTTCACTCTATAAATTTAATAAGCACTGATTCTTATTTAAGCTACAAAAGTTATTTAGGCAAGAGCCTAAATTTTGTCTTTGTCTTTTGTTCATGGCCTTAAATATTGCAAGTTGTAGTGATATGGTTATTGCGATATGTACATTTGCGATATTTCAATGATTTTGATATATTGCACAGCCCTAGTTTTCATATATTTCTGTTGGTATTGACAAAACACATCAATTGCAGGGAAAAGCTGTCATTTTTAAAGCAACCAAAAATTTTAAATGAATTTTAACTTAGGGATTTTTGTTTGAAACACATGCAATATTGAGTCTAAGTATATGTTGTTTTAGGGTTGTAAGTTATATCATAATTTTTAAAAAAGGTGAAAATCAAATTAAATGTTACTTTTATTATTTTTTAAGTGAAAATATTGCTATTTTAAAAACTAATTTTATCACTGGACTTGTTTTGTTTTATGTCTCAGTAATAACTGACACATTGTATGTATTTGTGTGGCTATCCACCTTAGAGTAGGCATGGCCATGTGTACATTTAATGTGTCTGGCTTCCTGTGTCATTTGCTTCCAGTTATTTTTAGCTGTACAAAACAGCTAATTTTGCTGCTTGATTTTGCAAACAGGTCTGTCTTACCTTATTATTTTAATGTATTATCTTAATTATGAATACACTGGTATGTAAAGCAAACACTTTTGCTGTTTACTGCACTTTGTACTTCTTCTAGTTATTTCCCTACTGCCACTAGTAAAAAAAAAAAAAAAAAAAAAAAAATCCGGAAGTCTCGCACATTTACAGAAAACGGCTTTCTTCTGCATTGAAAAACAAGGTGGATGGAAGACAACACAGAAGTCTTTAGTTCTGCAGATATGCATTTTCCTTTTGGTTATAATTCCAAAGAAATAAGATAAAAATCTTGATTTGTCTGCTTCACAGTTCCGCCATCAATACTGTTTATCCATCTCTCCCTCTCTCCCTCCCTCTCTCTCTCTCTCCCTCCCTCTCTCTCTCTCTCCCTCCCTCCCTCTCTCTCTCTCTCCCTCTCTCTCTCTCTCTCGCTCTCTCTCTCTCGCTCTCGTTCCTTTATGAACCTTGGTCTGTAACAGTCTCTCTCTCCTCGGTGAGTGAGTGAGGGGTAATTACTGTTAGATAAATGCCTGTGACCTGTTTTAATTAGATGCCCAGGGGAGTTCTGAATCTGCACCGAGTCCAGACAGTCACTGCAGCTAAAATGACCAGACAAATAGGACACATGTACCACTGAACTCCTCGACAGAGACCTTTAACACCACAGTGTTAAAATAGACCTTTTCTACTGCTTCCCTGTAGCCATGTTAGAATTTTGTATTTACAGGATGAACACACAGTAATAGCAATACAAATGCCTACCTCATGATTTGAGGCCGGTCTTTCCAAGTTGGTCATGTCATGTAAAGAAATCATAAAAACAGAAACAATTGATAGATGATAGCAAATTGCTTTTAGCCACAATGAAGCTGTGATCATGAATGTTAAATATAAGATTAATACTGTTATTCCGCAAGGACACATTAAGTCAATCAAAAATTACAATAAATGCATTTATAATGTTACAGAAGATTTATATTTCAAATAAATTATGTTCTTTTGTTTTGTTCAACTGCTATAATGTCGGAAAAAATAAAATGTAGAATCCCATTGGTTGACAATCATTTAAACATTCACCGTGCTATACATGCAGTTTGCTGACAATTCTGGAGTTTCGGTCAAATACATGCTTATTTCTCTGCTTATAAACATATAATATGTTTCGAATGACTGTTCATATCTAGCCTATAAACGTTTAAAGTTGTTTAAGTTGTTTATGTTTAAAGTTTATGACCCATCCAACTCAGAAACTCTAGCATCAAAATTATTTCAGAATTTCCCAGTAGTAAATACAACCTGAGAGGCATGTGAAGGCAGCATTAGATAGGAGTATTTTCTTTGCAATAATAGTAGTTACTGTACATGCTGTATACACTACTTAGTTCAAATAGCGGCAGATATCTGCACCTCGGTATTGTAGTAAATTATAAAGTAGTATGCAATAATAACATATTGAACATTGTGAATTATAATTTGTATTAACATTATTAAATGAATGCCGTTTGGGGCCAATAAAGCCATCCCTACCCCAAAACCCTAACCTTAAAGTCTGTCTGTCTGAGGCATCTGTATAAATGCTTTATTTTTCTTTAATTTAGCCCCTGTATTGAATAAATGCCTAGGGTCTGTTTTCATCTAAAATAGATGAAAGTAAGTACTTTCTCTCCATGCAAGACGAAATACCTCTAGTTTTGTTTTCTTCCAGCTGTGCTCCATTTTCTGGCCTGCTCTCACACCTGTAAGGCACATTATTTTCCATTTTTTTTATTATTTCCTTTAATTTTATTGAACATAAATGCATTTCCGATTTGTGGAGGGAGACCTCCCCAGACCGTGAGAAAGAGCGCGCCATCAACGTGCTTCATTCGGATGCACTCTGCAAGGGATTCTTTTGGGAAGAATGTCTCTAAAGAAGTGTGGTTATGGTTGTAACGCAAAGATAACTTTGCTCAGCTTCCTAAAGAACCCAGCGTTACGTGAACAGTGGATGGAGTTTAGCAAGTGTGTGTTTCATATACGAGGACCAGATCGACGCTGGATTTGCACATTGTTTGATACTGAAATATGGAGCGGTCCCAGCTATAAAAGATTTGCAGATGGTAAGTGAAACAACATCAGATGTTTGTTTTATTGGCAATCCTAACGCAAGTGATCGTCGAACTTAGCTCCGCCCACAGCGCGCCTCCAGAAGTTCTGCTTTTTCCGGAGAAAATCGGAAAGCTGTATTTTTCTTTCATAAATATAATAAAACTAAAGACTTTTTGGAGACATTAAGGATATATTACTACTCTATAGTTATATCAGGATTAACAGGAGATTAGGTTAACTGTGCATGTTATGTACCGTTTAACCACACGTTTGTGGGTGGAGTTAGTGTAAATAGCCTCTGCCAACAAGGTGGGCTATTTGCACTTAGCGTAAATAACACTCCGCACTTATTGCCTGGGGAACATTTTTTTGGTTGTGCAAAGATAACTGTTTTTTTTGTTGTGATATGCTTAACAGCAATGAAAAGTGATAGCCAAAAAGGTCTGTCTGTATGGCGCATCTGTATAAATTCTTTATTTTTTGTTAATTTAGCCATTTTCTGTATTAGATAAATGTCTGGGGTGTGTTTGGTTTCTTTCAATAGAGACAAAGAGTAAGCTGAGCTGGCATTTTTAGAGCTTTTCTGTAAGTAGAAGTACTTTTCCTCCATGCAAGACGAAATATATCTAGTTTTGTTCTCTTCCAGCTGCGCTCCATTTTCCAGGCTGCAAGTGTGCTCGTTATACAATGGTGTCTGACTGTTTTCTTTAATCTTCTTTAAGCGTAAAGGAGCAATCTAAAGGAGTATGTAAAGTGCTAAAAAGAGAGTCCATAATTTCTGTTACAACAGCTAATTTTTCTGAGTTACTGGATTTGCTGAGAAATGTAGATAAATCAGGAAGATTATTTACAAAGTAGTCTTTTGTTGTAGAAGTGGTTCTACTATATTTGTAACAAGGAGTTGTAGCTTTAGCTATATGGAGAATACACAAAACTAGATAATGATCTAAGATATCATAACTATGCTGCAAATTTGAACACCATTAACATCAATTCCATATGACAGTATTAAATCTAAAGTATGATTACGACAATGAGTAGGTCCTGACGTGTTTTTCATTCCTGACATATTTTTCATTATCAGCATGGATATTAAAATCACTAACAATTAAGACTTTATCTTAAGCCTACTATGTCTACCATGTACAAACGATTAAAATACTTTATTCAACTGGGACAAGAAAATACATGTTTTTATTGAAAAGACTAAAATACTGATTAGGAAAATGTTTTTGCAACATAGAGAACAAGCAATGTGTGTTGAGTGCTGTCATATCTCTGCAAGTAATGGGCTTTTGGTGCTACTCATGCTGCAACATTTCCTGTGATTTGGGCACCACTAATTAATAGCACAAACATATTCCATCATTAGCATGATTCTGGGGAGATTTAGCATTAGTGGTGTAGCGTTCTTGCTGTTATTAACATATCTGTATACATGCTGTTGTGTGCTTGTTAGTGAGAGGCTGTCGTGGCTAACTGCTGTGTTTTGACAGATTTAGCATTAGTTTTATGATCATTTGAATAAATGTCAGTATGTTGCTCCAGCTATAAATAATAATAATGTTATTGAGTGTAAATGAGAGATTTCAACAGGTTTAAATTGCGTTTTATAGAAAAGTTGTGCTGTTGAGTGAGTTTTATGGAGCAAAATCTAAGCGCTGACATTTACGGCAAGGAAGAAGGGAGAGAAATAGAGAAAGTCTGTGTTTGAATGCTGATATGGTAAACTCCCTGGTCTTGTATTGTGTACAGAGTCAAAGTGATAGAGACTGCAGTATAATGTTCCTGTTGTTTTATTTAGGAGCTTCGCTAATGGGTTTTAATGATTAGCAGTCAAGAGTAATGCTTTTATAGCCTCATTAACATGTCAGTTAGCCTAGCAATAGCTAACTGCTGTCCTGAGGCTGGTCACTTCAGGAATCAAACTCATGGATGGAAATCATTTCCACTCACACAGACACACTTTTCACAGAGGGGTCAAAGGCTAATCTTTCTAAGAAGTGTTTTACTGTCAAACTTCAAAATATATACAGCAATAGAGCAAAATAGAAAAGCATTTCAAATGATTAGCCTAAATGGTGTGAAATGCATAAATGGCCTAAAATGCATGTGTGTTGCTTATTTTGAAAGCAGCACATGAAAAATCTACATAGTTCAAACCTCCTTTTACACACATACACACACTCTGCCTCTGGATTGTGAGCTGGAAACATGCTGCTGTCTTTGGAAAAAGATATTATGTATATTCTTATTTTCAAAGACCCTGAGAGAGAGTCTTATACGAAGGCTTGAATTTATTTGTGCGTCAATTGTTTCCTAAAGCTTAGGATATTTCCAGTGCTTTATATTATGGTGGGGACTTATACTGACATCTTTTGTTATTAGGGTCAGTGACAAATGAGAATGTCCATGATAAAGGAAATGGAAATATTCAAAAGACATAGAACTATAAATATTTTCAAATAATCCGACAAGCTCTTAGTAATGTATTAATGTTGGTGTTACATATGGGTATGCATATTTTAATCAAATTATGATTATCAATTTATCTGATTATCTAAGATATTAAGAGACTTGTTGACCTTGTATGTTTTGTTTCTGGCTGTTGGTTGCACCAGTATTTTTAAAATATATTAATAATATTATTTTATAATATTTTTGTTTTGTTCCGAGTCAAAATATCAAAAAAAAAAAAAATATATATATATATATATATATATATATATATTTTTTTTTATATATATATATATATATATAAAAATTACGATGCATTTACTAAATAAGCAAAATGACATTGATGATATTCAGTCTTCTTTCCAGGGGAAAAACAGTTTGCTTAAGTAAGATTATAAGATTTATTATTTATTTATTATAAGATTTTTTTCTTGTAATTCTAATGTGAAGTCAGAATTGTGAGATATAAAGTTAGAATTACGAGATTTAAATGTCCAATTCTAAGAGGAAAAGTTAGAACTGTAGGATAAAAAGTCACAGTTACCTTTTATACTTTTATAATAATTAATAATAATTATAATTTATAATCATTTGCGAGAAATTTATATCTTACAGTTCTAAAATTATAAAAAAACAAAAATCTTAATTTTGAGCTGTAAACTCGGCAATGTAAGAATTAAAAATTATAATTCTTAAATAAAAAGTCACAATTACCTTTTTTAAAATTAATATTTATTTTAGTATTATTTATTCTGTGGTGGATTAGCATGAATATTACTGGCATATTGACTGTTTATTAGTACTTACAAAGCACATATTAATGCTTTATTGCACATGAGCAAATTAGGAGTTTAACAGTGAAAATTGGACCTCAAAATACAGTGTACAAAAGTACGGTTTTCCTCTTTTTGGAGGCGAGATGACACGCGCAATGATTTACCACACTGTGCTCTGCACTGAGAAAATCGATTAAAACGGGCTGTCACTGGTGGCAGCCACATTTAAAACGTCTAAAGGTTAAAGTGACAATTAAGTAGTGGATGTTTCATCGCCACCCTCCTTAAGACGGAGAGTTGTTTGGCTTGGTTGTAAGAGGAATCATGCATGCACGTACTCACCCGACTTCGCGTATACAAGCAACGGGCCTCCACGCAGCAGGTTATGTACTATAACCCACCCTTGTGCATATTGAAACTTGGCAACCCTGGCATTCAGCGAAGCCCATTACAGTCATTAGTTTGCTGTTTGTCTCCGTGCATTACACACAACAGTGACGTGCCATTTATTGAATGGCTTTTGCTGCTGGGTGAAAAAAGAGCACCAGGGAAAGAAAGCCATTACAAACAAGCGCGTGATTTATGAAATCAATCTCCCGCGCAGTCAGTGCCCCTCATTGTGTATGCGTGCTGCGAGACAGACACAAACTACACACCTTATGCAAAAGAAAAATAGCCTTCGAGTTAAACAACGACCGAGAGAGAAGGAAAAGACCTGCGCGTAATCAGCTCCTGAAATTAAACATCAAAAATACCCAAATTATTGTGTGTGGCAAAGCGATTTGTCTGCAATTAGGTGACTTGCACATCAGTCAGAGTGCAGAGAAGGGGAACAGAACGTTAATGGAATGGCAGAGGCCATTAAGACATTTTAAAATACAGCCCCGACCCGACGTTTAAAAAAACATGCGGAATTAATAAGCAGGTCGGCGTTAACAAGAGCCGCGGTAATTTGTCCCCTGCGACTTCATTTGCTAGTGAGCCATATTGAGGGTTTTTAAAGAGGTCGTTGTTTTTGTTTATTGTCTCTACGGAGGCATTTATTGAGGCGAGAGGGAAATAGAGAGAGAGAGCGGGAAGGGAAAGACAATGAAACGCCGAGAGAAAAGGGTGATCAAAGTGCCAAATTGAAAGACGCCAAGTGATTGAAGGTGGATAAAGGGATGCATGAGAAAAAGCTGCTTCTCCGATCGGTCCATGGAGGTGTGATGCGAGTATGTGACGTGACATTTATAAACACAGAAGTAATGAGTAACCATCACACTCTCTATCGTGAGGTGAGGTGATAACATTTATTATGTATGTATGTGTGTGTGTGTGTGTGTGTGTGTGAGAGAGAGAAAGAAAGAGTGTGAGGAAGGCTGGCCCTTTGCTTTGGCCTACAGGTCTTATTGGCGCTGTAATTTAGTGTGACGGACCTCAGCTCGGGTGATAAAGTGTGACACACAAAGTGTGCGCGCATGCGCGCGTGTGCTCCGGATTGCCGACGCTGCATAATTGCGCAGCAGTGTGGATAATGAATTAGGCAGTGCTGTGAATGATATGTGCTGTATATTATAGAGATGGACTCAAATGTCTCTATCTATCTGCAACGTCTCAACTCTCTGGCAAACTGCCTTTCTCACCTTTTTCAACCTCTCTCTCTCTCTCTTCTTGTTTCCTCAAAAAACCATAGAAAAGTTAGTTTAAAATGTCAGTATAAAAAGTCCCTTGGGTTCCATTAATTTATTGTCATGAAAGAATACCACTGCCATTACTCTTGTATTTATAGGCATAGCTCTCCTCACACACATCACAGGTTTGCTGGACTTATTATCACATCCCTGAACTTTTGAAAGTTAATTTGACATGCCCTTTAATGTCTTCTGGTAGACTGCTGTACCTCTACATCCTTTCTGCATGTTACCGTGTCGCATTTGTTGCCAAGTCTCTACTCCTCTTCATTTCCTCCAGTGTTGTTCGAGTGTCTTCCATGTAGTTCCAGAAGAGAGTGGGCGGCACTCAAGATGATGACAGGAAGTTAAATGGAATGCTCTAAAGCCTGGTTTGATATGTTGCTGTAATGAACATAAGCTTAATATTGTTACTTTAAATATATTATACACTCTTGAAAATAAATGTTATTGATGGAACATCAATAAAGAACATCCATGGAGACTTTCCATTCTATAAAATGTTTTTTTTTTTTTAATAGCGGATAAAAAAAACTTCAGGAACCTTTTTTTGTAGGTATTTTAGGTATTTGTTTATTTTTAGTTGTAGGAATAACAGCCAAGTGATGCAAGTGTTGCTAGGAAAGAATGATTTAGTCTGCATATAAACAGTACAATATAAAAGAAAATCTTCTTTTCTTGTAAGATGTGGATGTTCATAAAAGAACCAGCCTGCAGGATGCTCAAACTGAAGCCAAGATTTAAATTTTGCTCAATATGATGTGCTGATAAAATTTTCATGTAACAATGTATTCTGAGTCAATTTTCTAAGCTCTGAGGATATTTTTAAAAATGCCAGATAGCTACATTTCAGCATCAAGTACAGCAGGCTGGAATCAAATTCCGGCATACTATCTTTTTTTCTTTTTTTTTGCTGTGAGGAGAGAGTAGTGCAAAACTGCAAAATCAGCTCCAAGTCACACCAAGTAAAGAGTAAACTGAGCTTACTGGTTTATTGAAAGTGAGACTCAAGCCTTCCTCTGGCTCAGCGTGGGATTTCAGCCTTAGTTTGATTCGAGGTCCACCATCTTTTTTTTTTTTTTCGGTAGTTTTTTTGGCTTTTTCAAAACTGTCAACGATATAAATAACAACAGATAGTGTGTAAAACACACCAGAATTTATTTTTATTTTTTAAGTCTTAATATAAAGTTTTAACTGAGTGCATACTGGGTCATTGCTGCTATCAAGTACTTCATGAACCCATCACCCATCATGTATTCTTAATATATCCTCTTTTTTTTTTTTTTATGGAAATCATATTACTTACACCCAGCAAAATATGCTATACTTTATTATTTTGTAATTGTTATTAAAATATCAGGATAGTTTTATACTATTCATGATACCATAATGTATGTCAACATTAAGTGATCATATTAAATTATTATTATTATTAATGTTGTCGTTGTCCTTAATTTTCTTGAACACAAAAATCTGCATCAAAATCACTATTATAAAAATATATTTGAAAATGTGAATTTCCAACCTGTCAATCTCTCACTGGTATTTCTGTAATCAGTAGTTTAAATGTATTTTAGCTTTTTATTTCCATCCTGTTAGACATAAATGTATATAATCAGTAGTTAATAATTAAGTTAACTGTGTGTCTAAAACAGGACATATTTATTAAAGTCTAGTGCACCTTTTTAGAAATGCTTACTAAATTAGTTCAAAACATACATAAACCTGCAAAACAGGTCTGACTCATCTTCATATGATTTTTTTTTTTTGATTGATTTTGATTATTTCCAGAAAAAGAGAAACAGATTGATCCTAATTGATATTGCAAGGTGCTGGAAGACTGTTCTTGACGCTTGTAACACACATTCTGTCTCCTCCCCGCAATCTTTACAACAGAATGTTTGACCTAAAACTATATACTGTCAGATTCTTTACAGGAGGCGACTATGAGATTTTACCCATCATGCCAAGTGGTGGGCGGCAGTGTTGTGATTGGTTTCTAAATGGAAGTTGTTTCAAGGCCAATTAACCAGCTACTGAAATTAATCTCTCTACAGCAGTTATAAATTAAAGTCCTTCACTGCTGGCCAAACACTGCTGCAGGGAATGAGAAAGAACTGGTGAAAATGAGGGGACTGGAAGATGGAGGAAATAAAGACAAACTTATTATAAAGGTGGGCTTGATGAAAGGAGAAAGACAGAACACAAACTGTAATATGGAGATAGTATATGATCATCTTCACAGAAATTACAAAGCATGATGAAAGAGTCAACTGTGTGCCTACTTCACCATATTTTGGGGACTTAATTTGTGCACATTTTCACATCCAAATGGTATGAAAATTAAGTAAATAATGTTAAGAAAAATAGCAATTAAATACAGTTAGGGTTGGGTTATAGTATTTCTAACTATACCTGTTAAAAAAAAAAAAAGATTCCAGAATTTCAAATAGTTGTATCTTGGCTTATTAGCTATTTATGTGATGTGTAAATCTCATTTTCAAAAAATTAACCCTTATGACTGTTTTTGTGGTCCAGGGTCACATTTATGATTTAGTACTTTACTTCAGAATTTTTAAAGGAGTAGTTCAGCCAATAATTAATATTTTCTGAAAATATTAAGACTATCCAAGATGTAGTTGAGATTGTTTGCACCTCACTCGCTTACCAATGAATATTCTAGTCTGCAGTGAATGGGTGCCATCAGAATGAAAGTCCAAACATCTTATAAAACCATCACAATAATCCAGTAATCCACAGTACTCCACTCCATAAATTAACATCTTGTGAAGTGGAAAAAACTGCAAGTTTGTAATAAACAAATTCATTATTAAAATGTTTTTAACTTCAAACCATTACTGATTTCTCCACTGAAAAAGTCATCTCATCTGAATCAGGAGAGAAATATTATAGGTTAACTACAGATTATTGTGATGTTTTTATCATCTCTCATACTGACGGCATCCATTCACTGCAGAGGGTGTGTGATGTAATGCTAAATTTTTGCATCTTTTCCGATATTTGAACTGCCTGAGGGTGACTACATTTTTCATTTAATTAATGAATGAATTATTCTATGGCCATCTCAAAGGAAGACCATCTCCACATTTTATAGTAAAAAATAAATAAATAAATAAATAAAAAAACATAATCAAAAGTGTAACTTTACATCTCATAATTGTGACAATACTTCTCAGAATTGCAACTTTATTTATTATAAATGTGACTTTTTATCTTGCAATTTCACTTCAATTTTTACTTCTTAAAATTGAGACTTCTCAGAATTTCATTTATTTCTCATGAACATAACTATATCTTACAGTGTAACTATATCAAGCTATAACTGTAACTATATTCTTTTTATCTTGCAGTGTGACTATATCTTTAAATTTCACTTCTATGAATAAATTTTTTCATCATAAACATAACGTCTAGGCAGTGGCATACTGTGGGGTTTCAGTCAGGGCCTTCAGTAAGCAACTGTAAACTACATACACACATCTTACACATCTTTGTTACAGCTAACGCAGCCATACGCATATGCTGATATTATGCCGCAAACAGGCTCTCAATAACAACAACTGGTCACCAATTTCAACATTAGGCTAGATTAGGGTGGATTAAATGTGGAGTGAATTTCTCTACATGGATCATTAAAAGTAATCCGCCAATACACGGGTTACTATGCATGTTCACGTCACTCTATAGAGACGACGCTACGCTCCCACAGCAGCAAAACTGTAAAAATGTACCACGTATACCACCATAACAATGTGCACAATACAATACTCGTCAAATAATAAAGCAGTGGTTCCCAACCACGTTCCTGGAGGCCCCCCAACACAGCACATTTTGCATTTCCCTTTTTGTCTGACACACCCATTTCAGGTCTTGGAGTCTCTACTAATGAGCTGATGATCTGAATCAGGTTTGTTTGATTAAGGTGACATGGAAAACATGCAGTGTTAGGTGGCCTCCAGGAACGTGGTTGGGAACCACTGTAATAAAGCACTTACCTGTCACTTGCAAATAAACTCCATGCGTCTGTCACTACATGTCCCTTTACTCGTATTAAAAAGTAAACACCGCCAACCAATAAAATGTTGTGCTCAGTGCTAGCTGTTAGCCACTCAAAGTTGCAATCTTTGAAATGGTGCACAAACACTTTGCAACCTTTGTCTGCAAAAGAATGCCTTTAAAAAGGCGTTTTTTGTGGATCGGCAACAAAAGGCGCCCGTGACTGTGGCTGTTCTTTTCATTGAATTAATTTCACTTTCATACCTTGGAAATTCTCTGGGGAAGCACTGGGTACGTCACTGGACCCAGAGGGTGTACTGTCATTGAACATCAAAATTTGATGGGCTGATGATTCTGTCACTCACACATAAGGGAAGCACTGTCTCTAGTGCTGGCCGCAGACTTTTTTATGCAGGATATTCCAGTTTAACCTCAATTAAAATAATAATAGAAAATTTAGTGGATATTACACAAAGGAAAATGATACCTAAATAATCAATAACATATTTTTCACACAATTACTTTGTTATAGGGCAAGTAGAGAAGGCCCTGCTGGCCCTGACGGCTCACCACTGCGTCTAGGTTACGAATGTAACCCCCGTTCCCTCTGTACATACAGGTATATAAGATGGTGGCGTGCATCCTCTTACTCAGGTTTTTGCTGAGGAGCCGAGCCGAAACCCGGCATTCAGCGCAGTCCAGGATTGTGGCAGGGAGAAGTAACGTCTCCGTTCCCTCCTTCGGGGTCTGCCTCCTCCCGAAAGGGAGTGGTGGGAACCTTTGGCACATAGCCAGGCCAGGGTCTTAAGATAACTCAAGATGAGAATCAGCCGGACCGAACTCAAGGCATGTCTCATTGACTGACAATGCTTGCAGGTCCCTCTTGATAGAGGCAAGCACGGTCAGGAGCAAAGTCTTAAGTGACAGATATTTCAGCTTGACTGAACCAAGCGGAGGACCACAGAGAGATCCCAAGAGGGGATGGGGTGTAGTCTAGGAGGGTTCAACCTCCTCGCACCTCTCAGGAACCTGGCGATCAGGTGATGCTTCCCTAGGGACAAGCTGTCCACTGCATCATGATATGCTGCAATTGTTGCAACATACACTTTCAAAGTGGAGGGGGACAGCCTGTGCTCCAACTTTTCCTGCAGGAAGGAGAGTACCAGTCCGACCGAACATCTCTGGAGATCCTCTTAGCGAGAGGAGCACCAATCAGTGAACAGACCCTACCTCAGAGCATAGGCCTGCTTCATAGAGGGGGCTCTAGCCTGAGTGATAGTCTCTACCACGGCCTGAGGAAGGCCAGTGAGGTCTACTGTGTCCCGTCCACAAGCCACACGTGTAGGTTCCACAGATCTGGGCGCACGTGCCGGATAGTGCCCATCCCCTGAGATAAAATGTCCTTCCTCAGGGGTATCTTCAAGGGAGGGGCTGCGGCGATGAACATGAGGTCAGTGAACCAGGTTTGTGTGGGCCAATAAGGCGGAACCTCGTCCTCCCTGATCTTGGAAATCTTCTATCTTCTTCAGTCAGCTTAGCAGCGGTGAGGCTCCGAAAACAGAAACTTGGTCTCTCAAGTGCGATCCCATTACGTCACTCGACGTAACGTTGTAGTGAACGACTGAGGGGGAACTATATCTTACATATGATATGATAATATAAATTTTTTTGTCATACATGTGACTTTTTATCTTGTAGTGTGAATATATCTTGCAATTTCACTTTTTTAAAAATTGAGACTTCTCTGAATTTTTTTTTCATAAACAAAACTATATCTTACAGTATGATTATACCAACATTTTTGTCATAAATGTGACTTTTTATCATGCAGTGTGATATCTTGCAGTTTCACTATTTCTTAAAATGGAGACTTCTCTGAATTTTTTATTTTTATTTTTCATGAACATAAATATGTCTTAGTGTGGTTATATCAAAATGTTTGTCTCATAAATGTGACTTTTTATCTTGCAGTCTGACTATATCTTGCAATCTCAATTTTAAAAAAATTGAGACTTCTCTGAATTAATTTTTTATCATAAACATACATATATCTTACAGTATGATTATATTAAAAAAAATCGTAACTGAGACATTCCTCTTCAGTTGTTCTCTACGACATTACGTCAATGATGTAATAATGGGGACCTCTGGAAAATGCCACACTCCTGAACTGCGTTACGCAGCCGAGACCCAATGCCGGCAGGCAAACGTGTTGGAGCAAGGGGCTCAATGTGTAACCGTCCCAACTCCCTGTAGACCAGCTGATGGCCCACAAGGGGTGCCAGATTCTGAAGCAACTGTTGGGAGGGCAGCGCAATGACAGCTAAGTCATGTGGAAACTTATCTAACTTAGATAGGGGAACACGGAAGGTTCCGTGGAGATACTGACACTTCCGCCACAACCGGAAGGGGTGAAGGAGGCCCCCTACCGGAGCACAGTCACAGACTACTCCCCTTAGTCCGGGCAGCGGGGCATGGAGGTTCACATAGTGGAACAGCTGGGAATATGACACACGGATCAATGAGGAATGCCGCAGCAATTCTCCCGCAAATTACCTGATGTTACCTAATACACAGGAGGACACTGGCTCAACACATAGATTGTAAAATCTCGCAAAGGTATTTGGTGTTGCCTAGCATGCAGCTCTACAATGTCTGCTAGAGAGGCGCCATGCACCCGTGCATAGGAAGAGGCAACACTCCGAGTGGAGTGAGCTCGAACTCCTAGAGGGCACGGCTCACCTTGGGACTCGTACGCCATGGTGATGGCATCTACTATACCCAATGGGCCAACCTCTCTGTTTGGAGACAGCATTCCCCTTTTGCTGTCCCCCGAAGCAGACAAAGAGCTGCTCGGAGCGTCTGAAGCTCCGGGTGTGGTCCACGTAAACGTGCAGTGCACAAACATGACAGTTCCAAGGCCAGGTCTGCCTCCTCCGGGGGCAGAGCTTGCAGGTTCACCACCTGATCCCAAAAGGGAGTGGTGGGAACCTTGGGCACGTAACCAGGCCGGGGAGAGTCAGCCGGTCCAAACTCTAAGCACGCTTCATTGATTCTCAGGAACCTGATGATCAGGTGATGCTTCCCTAGGGATGACCCATGCCGCAATGACAGTGATATACACTTTAAAGTGGAGCAGGACAACCTCCGCACCAACTTTTTTTGCAGGAAGGAGAGCACCACTCTGACCAAGCACCTCTGCGGGTCCTCTCTGCAAGAGGAGCACAATCAACGAATAGACCCCACCTCAGGGCGTAGGCCTGCCTCATAGAGGGGGCTCTAGCCTGAGTAATAGTGTTTATCACGGCCTGGAGAAGGCCAGTGAGGTCTTCCGTGTCCCATCCAGAAGCCACACATGTAGGTTCCACAGATCGGGATACGGGTGCCAAACCGTGCCCCTGCCCTTGAGAAAGAAGGTCCTTCCTCAGGGGGATATCCAGGGAGGGGCTGTCGCAAGGAGCATGAGGTCGGAGAACAAGGTCTTGGTGGACCAAAACGGCGCAACCAGCAGGACCCCAAATCGATTCCAAATGAGCTGAACCACCTGGGGATGGAGCCACCATTCTCCAGGAAGAGTGAGCTGTCATGAGAGCATGTTGGCTGCACGATTCAGCTCTCCTGGAACGTTGAATGGCCCCCAACGCGTGTGACTCCAGAGGAGGAGATGACGGGCGAGTTGTGACAGTCGCGGGGAGTGTAGACCACCCTGATGGTTGATGTATGCTATGGTCGCTGTATTGTCCGTGCGGACTAGCACGAGTTTGTGGTGTAGCAATGGAAGGAACCAACCCAGAGCCAGAAACACAGCTAGCACTTTGAGGCAATTCATGTGCCACCGCAGTCGAGGTTCTGTCCAGGAGCCCGAGGCTGTCTGCCCATTGCACACAGCACCCCAGCCTGGCATGGAAGCATCTGTGTTGACCACAACGTGCCTCAACACTGATCAAGGGCTGAAGAGCCAGGTCCCTGTGCTCGTACAACAAATCTCACGAGTGAGCAATTATGAGCCAGTCAGCACTTACCTTCCTAGGTTCCAGTGTTGGAGAATTCTGGCTCTGAGTCCAAGGAGGTACAGCGTCGCTCAGGAACGAAACTCGAGGCACAAGACTCAGAGATAAAGGAAATTGCTGTTTTTGTGATGTTGTGGATACCACAGACCCAGAGGTCAGTGGCAGCAGTGAAAGTACACGCCCCACCCCTCCCCCAGGGTTGGGGAGACAGAAATTGATATCGTCCCCCGAAGAGCAAACTTCTCCATCCCTGGACCACCCTTCTTTGTCAGGGCCACTTTACGCCACTCCCCTACTGCTAGCTCAACACCCCTATTCTTATGAGGTGGAGCAATATAGAGGCTGTAGGGGGGGCAATGAACAAACGGAAACTTATTAGATTGCCTCTGTCTGTATAGGGAGACAGGTATGTGAGAAAGTGAACTTTGTTGACGCCCACCATCTACACTAGATTCAGCCACAAATGGAGTTCCTGGATTACATCGTAGACATCACTTGACCGAGGGACTGTGCCGTGACCTAGTCATTCCGGAGAACAAAGTGTGACACCATGCGCCGTTCCTGCATCAACCTCTGGTCAGAACTACCCTTGTGCAGTTTTTAAAATGCCTCGGCCTGGTGAATTCACCTGCAGTGTGGCCTTGGTGTGCAGTGTGGCAGCAGCCTAGTTTGCAGCGCTGTAGTGTTGGCAGCGAGAACTGACAACAACTTACAGGCTTCAAACAGGAGGTACGGACAGTTCCAACATGTGGCGGCGAGATGCAGGCATAATGCACCGCAACCACACACTCCTACCTGAGGAATCGTCAACGCGCCCCCTGGCTGTGTCACCACTGAGGGTAGTGAGGAAGGTAGAACTCAACAAGAACGGCCGGAGCTGTCCTGTCTTGTGAGCTCTACATGCACTTCCGGGAATAAAGGACTGGGGCCAGCCAACCATACAGCTTCAGCGCTCAGGAGAAGGCATACACCTCCAACCCAGCGCCTACAGCAGGGTTCCTCAAATCTTACCCTGGAGGTCCAATGACCTGCAGAGTTTATCACAAACCCTGCTAAAACACAACTGCCTGTGATTTTCTAATGATTGTGAAGGCAATGATTAGCATGCTCAGGTGTGTTTGATTAGGGTTGGAGCTAAACTCTGCAGGAAAGTGGATCCAAAGGTCCAGATTTGAGGATCCCTGGCCTACAGCAACCCAGGGAAGCATGGCCATCAGTTCTGCATCAGATACCGACTGGCAGCTGCCACAGCGGGGGCTGCACAACAGAATCGACTTCTTAGTTGCAACGATAGAAATCCTGTCTTCCTCAGAAGTACCAAGAGAGACGTGGGGCTCATCCATAGAACGAGCGGACATCATCTGTTGGAAGCTCCACGGGGCTACAAATGAGGAATCAAACTTCCGTGGGGGTTTACCCAGCAGAAAAATCTGACTGAAACCTCAGGTTTCACTTGCTTCTAACCAGGGCAGCCGAGGAGCTCTTTAGTGCCCGCCGAACTAGTGTGGGTATTAGACAAGATAAGCCGTATCACAAATGAAAGGCATGACCGATGTGTAGCCATGGTTATGCATTCACAATGAACACATAAACCATCCACGAATACAATCTCAGCATGTTTAATGTCCCAGACATGAGAAACAATGATCGTGTCCGTGTCGGAAGTCAGGAAAACTACCGCTTCCTGAAACACAAGGTCCGAGAGACATCCCGAAGGACACTCTTAACAACCGTGTAAGAAATTTGCTCTTTTAGATCAGCATGCCCCAGGGAAGGACAAGCAGCAGCACTCTCGCTGGTATGGCACAGATGCCGGCAGCGCCGGTTACACGATCGAGCAGAAGACTTTCAGGAACACCGGAACAGTCTTCAAAGTTTTCTTCTCTTCTAGCAGCTCACAAGGCGAGACTCCAAAGCAGAAATCTGAATGGATGCACACCGCCATCTTATATACCTGTATGTACGGGGGAGTGGTGTGGCATGCAAATTCCACTCGCCAATGTTCATTGGCTTTTTAAGCTCAGTGGTGATTGAGTCTTGAGTTCTTGAGGCATTATTACATCATTGATGTAACATCGTAGAGAACGACTAAAGGGGAAAGAGTGTTTCCCCTTTAGTTCAGCCCACTCACCTGTGTGTAGCACACTCAGAATTGCACAATGTTTTGAGTTTTTCTACAGTTTACATTGTGGATAAGGGGGGGTGAGGTGGTTGGAATTGAGGGCTCTCACAGCCTGGGGGAAAAAAGTTATTGAGTAATCTAGCAGAGAGGGCTATGGTGCTCCTGTACCGTCTTCCTGATGGCAAGAGCTGGAAGAGACTGTGGGAGGGATGGGTGGGGTCTTTCACGATACTGGTGGCTTTACCGGGGCATCTTACATCATGGCTATATTAAATATTGCAATTTTTACAACACTTTTTTAATTTTGTTTATTTATTAATTTATTTTACAATACTTTTATTAATCTCACAGTCACATAAATTTGCTTTGTCCAACCGAGATTCCCTTTTATTACAGTTTTTTTCAATTGCTAACAAGCGTTTACCAATACTTAAAGTACTTTTTCTAAACTCTTAACACAGCAACACACCTACATCACACAATTAGCCAAATAGTTAATTTTCTGTCCAAAACCACATTTTGTTAAATAAATTCAAACTCTACATTTCAAAATGCTTAATACCTTTTTCTACATATACTAACTTTATAAAAACACAGCAAACCTTATTCAAAACCGAGTCATTCGGTCAAAACTTTAGGACTAGTTTCTGTTCAACAGAAACATATAGTCAGTCACAGCACAGTGACTGTCAAAATACTAACAGTTAATGGCTTTACAAAAACTGCATTACTTGTCATGTTTCAGTTCTACCTGCATATAATAGATAACATAAAATCCATTGTTTTTTTTTTGTTTTGTTTTTTCCTTGAGTTTGTTGAATGTGTTCTTTCTTGAGTCATTACTTTACAGAATGTACAATAGAAAAAGATAGGGTAACCTATGCAGAAATTCATTTGGAACCTTGATTGAAACTGCTTTCCAGTGGTTAGGGTTTGGAAATGGATGGTGCCCCCATGGAAGCTGATGCCAGTGATCAACAAAACTTCCAACATACATGGTCTTTGGTTACAATTTTGCCACAGAATATAAAGGGTAAAGGGTAACTGTGACCTTTTTATCTCACAGTTTAGACTTCTATTCTTGGAATTGTGAATTTACATCTTGCAATTCAGAATTGTGAGATAAAAAAATCACAATTACCATTTACCCTTTATATTCTATTGCAGAAATAAGCTTTCATTCCACATAAGGGGAAAAAACAAACATAAAAATGCAGTCTAACACACATTCTTACTCCTCTCCCCTGCTTCTTCTTCTCCCTTTTTTCTAATCCAACTACTCCTCTACCTCCTATAACTATTTCTCTTCCTCTCCCAAGCATTTTTTTCTCTCTCTGATTCTTTGTGTTGTTCTGCATCCACAAAACCAATTCAAAGATGTCTTTTTTACTCTATGTTGATGTAATGGAAATAGCTTCAACACCGGACTATTCCTCTTACTGAGACTGGAATCAGCTATTTCTAAATATTTCACTGATCTGTTATTTAAATTTGCTTATCAGTTGTTACAATATTTTATATAGAAATATTTTCAATCATTTTGAGCTGCTGTTGTTGCAGAAATAGAGGCTTTATATTGTATTTAAGGTTTGGAACATTAGGTCTTTATTTCTGACATGCTGTGTTTAAGCATTTGCAAAAAAGACTAAAAAGACCCATGATTTTGGTTGTGGGTAAGCTTGTACGAAAAGAAAATGTTTGCATTTTAGAAACATGGTAATTGACTGGATATTGTGTGAAAACAACACAAATTGTGTTAATTGTGTTAACAAATTGTGTTATTGTGTATGGTCACAACAGACCGATGTTGTACTAATTGTGTTTAGAGTTTTGAAAATATAACTACAGATTGGACAAAAGCTTGTTAGCAATTGAAAAAAACTGTAAAATCTTTTAAGTCAGTGTTTGAACCCAACATAATTTTTTTTCCTTATTATTAATGTCTTATCTCACCTAGAAAACCACTGAATAAAAAAAAGGTGCATGATGCCACTGCTACCAGCCAGTCCAATTGGCCAGGCCTCACAGCACTACACCAGTGTGTGTGTGTATGTGAGTGTGTTTCCTGGTGCTTCACATCTGACTTTTTCCACTTAAAATGAGTGTGGTGTGTAACATTAGTTTTGTGTGTGTCCGCTTTGTTATAGCGGCAGGTGCTATGGGAAAGTTTTGGCCTCTGAGGAAAATAAAAACTCTGCAGGGATCCTAGTGAGAGCCGTGTGTGTGTGCGTCTATCAGGAGAGTGTGAAGGAGACTATTGTCTATTAATTTTCAGCGGAGTGAATCTAATCTATGTGGCTGATTTTCTTTAAGATCCAGACACACTCCCGCAGTCACACAGCGTGAGACAGGAGTGTAAACAACGCACATATGCTAATGTATGATAGTTAGTCAAAAACGTGTGGATGTCTTCCTGTGCATGAGTTCAACATGTATGTGTGTGAGTGTGGTGTGTAGCTCTTTTTTCCTGAAAGGCTTTGCAAGCCTCTGAGCTGAATGCTAACTGCCTTGCCTGGGGCACAACAGGCTACTACAACCTACACACACAGACACACTCTTGCAGGGTTAAGCACTGGTGAAGCTCTAGAGCCCCACTTTCATATATTTTGCAACAGAGGTTAGCTTCGGAGACACTGTGTGTGTGCGTGCATTTTTGTGTGTCGGAAAGAGATTTGTATCTGTGATCGAAACTGTTCATTTTGCATACATTTGTTTAATAACAGAAAAAATAGTAATAACTAATTATTTGATATTATTGTACAAAGTTTTATGTAAGCTATGACAGACGTTTACATCATTATGTGAAACCATGCTGTGCCAAATTTAAAACCATTTGTTTTGATTTGTCCCGTAACCAATTGCGACAGTCCAAGTTTGAATAATTGCAATGAAATACAAAAAGATTTGTGAGCTACTGTGGAGGGAAAGAATTCTTTATTTCTTAATTTAGAATATTATGGAAGTCCTTTTCCATCTTTAATTGTGAGATGAAGTAAAGGTGGAAACAGGCTTCTTTTTTTTAGAATACAATGGTCTACGTGGATGGTGTTTTAGTGAATTAGTTTGGACACAATAATATGGTTCAAATAAATGATTCAGTGGTTCACTTGAATTTTACCATTAAAAAGTTTAGGATTTAATGAAGTTAATATTTAAATAATAATAATAATAATAATAATAATAATATATTTTTTTAAAGAAGTCTCTTATGCTCACCAAGGCTGCATTTATGTTATCAAAAAAGTAAAAATTGTAATACTGTCACACCCCTGTGAACTGTCTGTTTGGTTTCTCCTGGGTGTATGCCCATATTTGTTTTTCCCGCCCTCATTAACGTTATCTCCATCACCTGTTTGTATTTAATTAGTGTCCTTTATAAGTTGTATTCAGTTTGTGTTTCTTTGTCTGGCAACAAGGTTACCTAATGTGTGCGTGTGTTTCCGCCAAGAACTTAGCATTGAATTCTACATTGTACTGCGCTTCTCTCACGTGTGCATTGTGACAACTGTTAAGTATTGTTAACAAATTAAAACAACTATTATAATAATAAATAAAATATGCCTATGATGGAAAAGCTACATTTTCAGCAGCCATTACTCCATTCAGTGTCACGATCCTTCATTCAGAAATATTTTTTTATTATTATACATTTTGAAAACAGTTGTGCTGCTTTTATATGTATATATATATATATATATATATATACTTAAGTGCCAGGCAAAAGATCACAATTAATTGCATCCAAAATAAAAGTTTTTGTTTACATAATATACAGGTGCAGCTCAAAAAATTAGAATATCATGAAAAAGTTTTTTATTGTAACTTATTTAAAAAAATGAAACTTTCATATATTCTGGATTCATTACATGTAAAGTAAAATATTTTAAAATGTTTTTTTTTTTTTTTTTTTTTTTTTTTTTTGATTGATGATTAGAGCATACAGCTCATGAAAGTCAAAAAAACAGTATCCCAAAATATTTGAATATTTACATTTGAGTTTCATTAAATGACCATCCCTATAGTATAAATTCTGATTAGCTCTTGTTCTTTAAAACCACACAAATGGGGAAACTGTTGACTTGGCAATGGTCCAGGAGACTTTTTCACAATATTCTTTTTTTTTAGTTGCACCTGTATGTGTGTATACTGTGTAAATGTATTATGTATATAAAGCAAAACAATAATCCTATAACAGTAACTGCATAATTTATTTATGCTGCAGTGCGTGCTAATTTTTTAATGTTATTTCCAGAAAAGAACACAATTTTTTAATGTTATTTCGAGAAAAGACACACAAAATGTTTTGTAAACTGAAAAATGTTTTGTAAACTGGTGTTTTGTGGCCCAGGGTCACACACACACACGTATTCATTATTTTTTACTGATATTTTGTTTATTTTGAACTGACTGTGATTTCATCTATGATTAGGAACTATAATTATTACTATGAACTATGAAAAGTAGAACATTTAAAAGGGCAAATTGTATTTGGTTATTTTTTATTTTATTGTTTTATTTGAATATTTACTAACTCTCTTTCTGCCTTGACTGACTAATCTTACATTTTTGAATGGTACTGTGTATTCCTTAGTTGTCTCTCTTTATTTTATTGCTATGTTTCACTACTTTATAAATGAGGGTGTTTTCTACTTTCTAGGTGTTTTTGTGTGTATACAAATTATTATCATCTCAGTATAAAATACCAACATGTTTGTTTGTTTGTGTGTAAATGTATGTTTAATTTAAATTATTTACCTAAATTTAAATTGAACTAAATATGTAAAAGTTGAACTTCCCCAAAGTTTTCATTATATTACTAAAAAAAAACAAAAAAAAAAACAGCTTGGACATTCTGAACAATTTCTCTTTTAAAAAGAGAATCACAAGAGTAAATGACGGCCAAATTTTCTTTCAGTTATGACTGGTACAATAGTCGAGAGAGAAAGCAAAAGAGGGATAGTTGGTGAAGTAGGGATGATCAAGACTTATAAGAAAAAGCTGTGAACTGTGTGTGTTGAGCAGGTTGTGTATCGGCAGTTATACGCCTACGTTCTCCTCACAAACATGGAGGAGGGGAGGGAGGGATGTGGTTCACCACAACAGCAACCGAGGTGACGATCTACCATAACACAGAGAAATACTCCCATATACGCATACAAGTACACGTACACACACACCATGTCAGACTCCCACGCAACTCCACAACACCCACAGACCCACGTGCTTTCTTCAACATGTTTACAGTTTAAGCCACAAGAACACTTGTGACTGACACACACTTTAACCATACGCTAATAACACAATAATAACCCCCTACACACACTGTTACACAGCCACAAGGCGATTCATGAAGCGGTTCGTCTGTTATCTCAGTGTTACTTCTTGGAGTTTTCAAGCAGCAGTTCATGATTAGATAAAAAAAAACTGTTTAAGCACGTCTCCCACACATACGTTAAAATTCTCAGCTATTTTTGCCCAGATTCCGTGTCTTTTCTTTTGACTTGATATAATTACATTCTGCTGTCTGAATGGAAGGCATTTTAAAAAGACACAACTCATCAAATTGTCATAGCAGTCAGACCAGATTATTTTTTCTCAGTACAATATGAGGTGAATATTATGTCCTCTGTCTCAGATAATGAATAAATTGTGGATTTTAATGTCTAAGTGACTCTTTGTAAGATGTAATTTCAATGAAGTGCATGACAGTTCTGGAACTCTGGTGCTGTTTATATATTACAGATATTATTAGCATCATTATGAGTGATTATTTCAGTTTGGGAAAAGCTGTTTGGATTTATGAAAGGTTGTTACTTGGGAGATGAGGCCCGTTGGTACAGCACTAGTGATAACAAAACACTCTCACGAGACCAGTGTTTATGTCATTGACGTAATTACGTATTATGTTTTTGATTTCATCTGCAATAACAGGCAAAGTTTTAAAATAAGCATCATGATAAAATGATTTAATATCTTGACAACTTATTTACAGTTTTTGCCCATTGCTTACACACTAAAACCGAATGCTTAGACCAAAGTCTCAATACATAAACTTCTTGTAGCATACCTTAAACACAGTGTAACCATAGCTTAAACACATTGTCAACTTTGCACTTTGTTTACAATTCTGTAACACACTTATTGCGAAACACTACACACGTTTTCTTACATTTGACACTTTGTTCAAAAACAAAATCACCTGTTATCATTGGGAAAATACTGTGTTCAAAAAGCAAAACTTATCTGGCAATTGTAGGCACTTAAATACACACCTGAAAACACTTGCACAGAAAACAGAACACTAATTGGTCTGAGCATTAGCACTACAAATAACTTTGCAAGAGGCATGCGGAGACATTGAGGTGGGATCCATCCAAGGGTGATATTTTCACAAGGCGATATTTTCCCTGATGCCTAGCCCGCGAGGACATTGCCTGTGATGTTGACGAGAACTTGTGGCCAGACCCAAACAGAAGGCGGGATCCATAAGCCTCCCCATCACCCCATTTTTTTTTTACTTTTGTATTGTTGCTAAATTTACTTTATTTCTGTAAGAATGTTTGTTTATTGTAAAAACTCTTGTTTGATTGCTGCTGAATTTCTACTTTTGAGTTTTACAGAAGACTGAGTTTGAGCAAATGACAATTAAAATAGAAACACAAAGACTGCAGTGTTTTATATAAAGCCCATCAGTGTGTTGCTGGTGATATGAAAGAGTAATTCAAATGGTGCTTGTGTGTATGGTTTTGTTGCAAGAATTTCATTTTTAGAAAGGAGTGTTACGTTTTGATTGCAATGTTTCATTTTGGCATAGATGTGAGTTGGTAATCTCCAAGTGCTATGTCTGATTGGCTTGTGTGTAGAGTTTTGACATAATGAGCCAAATTCTGCAAAAAGTGTGTAAGCAATAGGCAAAAACTGTAATCTTGACCAAAATGTAACAAGTGTGTGTGTGTGTGTGTGTGTGTGTGTGTGTGTGTGTGTGTGTGTGTGTGTGTGTGTTTGTGTGTGTGCTGAAAAACTAAAGAATTTGTGGAACCTAAAGAATTTTTTTTTTTCAAAAACAACAAGCAGTTTAACTGTTCATTTAGGACTAACAGAGAACTTATGAACAACTATCACTAAAAAAAAACCACAGCAGTGGGTCATTCAGGTAACTAACATTCTTCATGCTGCATTTAACTTTTAATAAAAACTGTATAATACAGTAAAATATAATTACAACTTATTGTATAATAATATGTATAATAAGAAAAATGTACACGTCTTCATTCTGTTCAAAAGTTTACACCCCTGACTCTTAATGCAATTTGTTTCCTTATAAAGCATCAGTGAGCATTTAAACCTTCTGTAACAGTTGCATATGAATCCCTCAGTTGTCCTAAGAGTGAAAAGATGGATCTCAAAATCATACAGTCATTGTTGGAAAGTGTTTAAACACACAAAAATGCTGAAAAACCAAAGAATTTGTGGGAACTGAAGGATTTTCCTGAAGAACAGCAGGCAATTTAAATGTTCAGGACAAACAGGGAACTCATGAACAATTATCGCTAAAGAAAAAAAAACAGCTGTGGATCATTCAGGTAACAACACAGTATTAAGAATCAAGTGTATGTAAACTTTTGAACAGGGTCATTTTTTATAAATTCAGCTATTATTTTCTCTTGTGGACTATATGTAAGTATCTTTCATGTGAAATATCTTATTCAGGTCAGTACTAAATAAAAAATAACATGTATTTTCTATAATCCTTCTTATTTTGGTAAAATAATGAACATTTTGCATATTCTGCAAGGTTTATAAACTTTTGACCTCAACCGATTATGTAGGCTATTGTTTGATACAAGGACTCCTTTTATTACATGCACATTTTAATATATTAGAATATTATTTAATATAAGAGAATATTTAATATAATAGAACTGATTACATTTTGACCTTAATTTTGCACATTATCTATTTTTATTGACCTAATAAAGATGGAATTTTCAATCAAGGTACAATAAACAAAAATGATTGAATATGACATCACACAAATGTGGTCATGTTTAATAGACATTTTATTCAAAAATCTAATTTTGAGTAAAAAAAAATATAATTATAAAAATGATCATTGCATAAACCACTGTATCAAACCTACCACTAAACAGTGGTGGTCAAATATACAAGCTTGAGAAGCTACAAAATGACTGGTCGATTCTGATTTTACTGCTTTGGGTCTGTGAGATGAAACGTTTACTTTATGCTGAGAAAACATTTCGCTGTCACGGGCGCTTAATAAATCAGTTATCAGATCCCAAATATGCGATTACTGCCTGAGCCCTCCGTGTCATCATATTCATATTACTGCACTCAGCAAAAGAGCAGTTGCCAAAAGTAAAGTGGTTTGGCCAGAGTGATGGAGAGAGAGACACAAGGAGGGAGGTGGAAGGGAGAAAGATGGAGGAAAAAAGAAGTAAAACAGAAGAGACAATGTGAGGTGGGAGAGACAGAGAGAGAGCGAGAGAGGAAGGAAGAGAGAGAAAGAGAGATGACTTGTATTGGCAGTGAAAAACGTGTCTAGAATGATCATATCTCAGTGACAGGGAAGCTACTCAGCAGAAGTGGGGAGTGTGTAAATGATCTGCCCCTGGACACACACACACATACACATGCACACACACTGACCTTGCTCAGTCATGGGGAAAAAAATGAAAAAAGAAAAAAAAAAACTTGAGTTACGGTGTGAAATTAAAGGCGATCTACTGCACCTCTCAGTCATAAATCACCATGTAATTACTAGAGTCCATCGATCCCTATCTCGCTCGCCTCTCTCTGCCTCTTCTCTACATCTCTCTCACCCTCATTCCTTCTGTCATTCTCTCATTTTTGCCTCCCTTTGTCTCATCTCTTTCATTTAACCTTTTACAGTCGGTCCATCTCCCTCTCTTTTTCTGGATGTATCTATCAGTGGGGCAGAAGTGAAGAGGTGGGTGTAGGCTGAAGGAAGATGAGCACTTCTCCTCCTCGAGCGATGAAGCTCTGCTTTGGTTGTCGAATAATGAATAAGGCCCTGAAGTTGCCGGAGGAAACCACTCTGTTATTATCGACAGCCTCAGCCACCACCTTTAACTTTGTTACTGTGACTCTATCAAAAAATAAAGCAGTCAAGGTGCATTCAACACTTCAAACACAAAATAATCATTAGAGTTTCTACCAAATGAAGCATAAATAATCATACTTAAAGGGATAGTTCACCTAAAAATAGTTTACTTAAGCTCACATTTTTCCAAATCTATATGACTTTCTAATTTTCTGTGAAACACATAAGACCTATTTTGAAAAAGTGTCCATTTTAGTTAAAACATATATTGAAAAATGTACTTCTACCAAAAATGTTTTGAAAAACTCCAAAACCATACAATTTACTGTACATACAATTTGCTGCAGTTTCCAGCTGAAATGAACACTAGTGGCTGTAAAACAACAACTTTTATTCCTCTTTATAGGCATTATGACATTATAAGTAGTTTATTGATTCAAAAGTCTTGTTTTTGCATGGTTCCTTGAACAATATGACCACAAAACATTTTGTTTCTGCATTACATAAACTTGCTTGGTAGGAATTATTGCACCTGTGATGCAGAACATTCTTAAAGAGTGAGTTCAGCCAAAAATTGTAATTAATTATTCACTCTCATGTCATTACAAATCCGTAAGACCTTTGTTCATCTTTGGAACACAAATGAATATATTTTTGATGAAATCCAAGAGCTTTCTGACCCTGCATAGACCCTAGCAAAAGATTCACCACATTCAAGGCCCAGAAACATAGTAAGGACATTATTAAAATAGTCCATGTGACATCAATGGTTCAACCTTAATTTTATAAAGCTACAAGAATACTTTTTGTGCACAAAGAAAACAAAAATACAGACTTTATTCAACAGTTCTTCTCTTCCATGTCAGTCTTTGATGTGCATCCACAACAACAGCAAGCTAAGGTGGCATGGTTGCTTCAGAAAATATGTTATTATCTCACGTTTGTTGCAGTTAACACTGTCAATTAGGTTTACGGTAGTGTTTAGTGTAGGTGGTATGTTATTTTCAAATGCGATAGAGCATTAACCTTTTAGCTCCACTCAACTGCTGCTATATGTGCAACAACAAGCGTAATACAAAGGCTGCCAGATTCACATTTATTTTTTCATATAAAACTGAAAGCGATACTCATTGGACATTTTCACTTGGAAAGACACAAGAAAGCAACATAATTTTGCAGAAATGGCACCACAGGCACATTTTCAAACTTTATATAACAACCTGGGTTGGTACTACCCAAGCTCAATTGCAAAGATTCGTAAAAAAAAAAAAAAAAAAACATACTCACTTCTGCTCTAAGTGAAGCTGGATCACAGATGATTCACACAAACATAGACGTTCTCACTCCCAAGTCGTCACATATTTACACTTGGTCAGGTCCCCTTTTGGCGTCGTATTTTTACACTCAAGGTACCCCTTTAGCATCATTTTTTGACACACAGGGTCCTCTGATGTTTTCAGTTGTTTGTCTTATTTTAATGGTTTGCATGCATTTGTAAAAACCTTAAACCTACCAACTTCTGAACAATATAAAACAAATATAAGTACAGGCACAGGAATTTATTGCAAAAACTACAATGAACAAGCAGTATAAAAGCATTACAAACAAGTTGTGTTGCATTCCTGAAGCCATACGATATCTTTATGCGAAGAAGAGCGTAAAACATATGGCTTTAATCGCTGAAAATGATCCTGCTCCATTAACGCGCTCACATCTTATTCAAAAGATACTCCCAAACATTAGCATGACGCAATCGGCCACGAGACACACAAGAGCCAATGGCATTTCACAACACCATGATGCAATCGGTCACAAGACACACAAGTCAATAGAATTGCCAAGTTTGCGGTTTTCCTGCGGAATTGGGCTGCTTTAACACTGTTGCCGCGGGTTCTTTTTGATGTGCACAGGTTGAATCCCTATAGCGTCATATTTAGCCCCTGAAATGCGAATTTACCAGGGAAACCCGACAATAAAAAAACATGTATTTCATCCCCCCAGAACGCAATTTTTAATGGGGGGACCCCCCTTGAAACGCAATTAGGCTAGTTTTGGGCAGCCCCACCCCTAGAGCGCAGATGAGCCAATGGCAGTTGAGTATCAGCTGCATGGAGATGGAATTTGGACATTTGTAGGTTGGAGCACCATAGAGAAACATTGGAAGATCCAAAGCTTTTGTTGTTTTGATGGTGTTTATATTACAAAAATAATAAAACAATGTGCCTGAAGTATCTGTAACACTGATTCCAGGTATCCTGAGAGGCTTGGCAATGGAATTTGGAATTTATTTTATTATTCAACGTTTAGTTTCTGGTTGTCATATTCTCATTAGGTGGCCTTTTTCATCTGCTCAAGCAGTTTATGTTTGTAAATATTGTTAATATCTCTGGCTAAAACTAGCTAACGTTAAAGTTAATGAGTCCATGCTCAGTACGTCATGTACAGTGTAGGTCAAAAACACATAAACGAAGGTCTACATTTCAGTGCCTCTCTGTATTAAACTGGTTAAATGTAAACTAATTAATCTTACACTGCGGGACATGAACAGTGTTGATCCTGGATGTTGTCATCTGCGATTGTGACGACCGTAACATGAAGTTCTTACATTTGCATTGCGATCTGTAAACCCTCGATTTCAAATTAATCATGTTACACATTTATTTTAAAATCATTTATATATCACTCCATGGCATATTAAAGCCCTACTTGAATGCTCCTCGACGAGAGGTGGTCATTGTAAGACAGTGGAAAACTCTGTTTGTCCGAGGTAGCAACAGTAACTAAGGGGGGCGGGGCTTACCGATAGGTCAATTGGGCGGGTTTGGTTGTGTAAACCTGGCAACCCTGAATTCGTGCACAGACTGCGGCAAACAGGAGATGGCGGATGGTGACGCAATCACGTCTGTTCCTCTCACAAATCAATCGTTTTGCCTCGGAAAACTTGGAATAAATGACTGTAGTTGTATCTGAATGTTATGTCTGTGTTTTATTGACAAATAAATAGGGGCAGGGGTTGGGTTATGTGCTCATAAATGTGTAAACTGTGTAACATAAATAAAACTGTTGGAAAATCACACCCCGATATATATGCAATAATGGCAATATTTTTACCCAATATATAATTTAATCATGACAATACAATTCCTAGTGCCTGTCACGTCAGCTTATTGATGCTAAGGGTTTCTTATTTAAAGTAGTGGAGGACCCTGCATGTTGAAAAATGACGCTGAAGGGGTACCCTGTGCGTCAAAATGTGACGCCAAGGGGTCCTGACCAAGCATCAATATGTGACGAGTTGGGAGTAAGAATGTGTTGGTTTGCCAGTTTAAAATAGTTATTAAACAGCAAGCACAAAAGGTGGCAGTCCTACTGATGCACTCAGTGTCTGAATTCACTCACTTGTTTTCATTCACTCCTTCAAGTGGTCTGTATTCCTGGACTAATAGGGAATAGTGAATGAGGGTATAGGATGCGATTTCGGATACAGCCCCTGTAACTATAGCTCCTATATAACTGAATAGAAATTATAAAAAAAAAAAACTGCTTGCCAAACTCAAATTTCAGCATAGTCATATCCTTAAATGACACTAAAAAACTGTATATTTTAGGTTGGTCTAGCTAATGCATTTGTGCAGTGTAAAGCAAATACTGAGTGTAAGTTTCATGACTCCACTCACCATAAAACAGCAAGAAATGTTGTAAGGATATGAATTTGCAAAATTGTTGTTTGGTGAATGGCCGCCATATTGCCATTCTCCCATTTATTCTAAGTGTCTCTGCTACTGTCTCTGTAGGAACCCTATCTCTAAGCAATCCTGGAGCGAGATTTTTTTTATTGAACATTTATTGGTTACAAAAATGACTTAAAACCGTTAACGTAAAACTGGATGTATGAGTCAGTGAGTAGGTGAGCAGGAACAAACCTCTCTGTCTGTGTGTGTGTGTGTGTGTGTGTGTGTAACTACTGTCTGTGTGCAAGGCTCTTAAAACCACGACAAGTGAAACTGCAAAAACTTGCACACGTTCACAACAAGCTGAAAAGCAATATGACAACTATGCAAAGAGTCTGCATTGCTTTTGTGATACTGAAACACATGGTGCAAGATAGAAATGTATGACTAAAATAATTGATAAATACTCTCTGCAGTTCCAGTGTGTTTTCCTTATACAAAATGTTTTCTTTCAGGTGACACTAGGTCAACCTAATGTGCTTAGCTCATTCTCATCTGTTACTTGGTAGGTGGATATGTGCAATTGTGGTTACTTTGATTCAGTTAGACTGAAACTGATCAATAAAGAAAGTCATTTCAGGAGTCATTTAGGCATTGATCAACTGAAAATATATGTGTGTGTGTGTGTGTGTGTGTGTGTGTGTGTGTGTGCCTATTGCTCTGGCCTGAGGACAGGTTTAAAAAATAAGAGATACAATGTGATGGATTACAAGTGCTCTATAAGCAGGATACACAGCTTTTAAGGACAGTGTTGCAGTTTTCAGTATAATTTGGAGCATTTTAGATAAAATTGTTTACTTGGATTTTCTCTGTCTTGTTATATTTATGCTATTTTACCTGAAAAATAAATATTTTAATAATAAAACATTGCGTATATTATCATTTCAATTTAGTTACCACTGAACTTATTTAAAAAGGGATGCAACATCAATTATTAAAAATACAAAGTATCTTCTTGTTTAGAAAAAGTGACTTCTTGTGTGACTCAGAATGATGCAGAAATGGAAAAATGGTTGCTTGTCAAATATGAAATGGAAATGCACTTTCTTTGGATTGTTTCAAACTAGTTTTTCCAAAAAAAATTTCAAAAACTTGTATTTGTCTAGTCTTGCACACAGGAAGTGCTTTTATTTCTTCTCTGCTAGATTATGTTTGAATAGAATAATTCAGTGCTTTCACCAGTAGTGCAAAGCTATACAGCTCACAGCATCTTTGCATTTCTAAAAGTCCTATTTTCACCTGACACTGACTAAGATTATATATTGTGAAGTTTTAATATAACCTTCTCTTCCAATTAAAGTGAGCTGAAGTACAGAAACCTTACCAACCAGTTAAAAATAGCTAATCATTTCAGACATGCTACATACATTATTCTAGGCGTTTCATTTGCATTGGTCGGACATTCTCAATGATGGGTAATGCTGAGGAAAATCACGGTCTGTTAGACTCAGGCATAACCAGTTCTCTGTATCCATAACTTTAGTTCCCCCTCAGTCGTTCTCTGCGACGTTACGTCAATGACGTAATATTGGGGATCGGCAACGAGACCCTATCACCTCTGAGCTAAAGAGAAAAAGCCAATGAACATTGGCGAGTGGAATTTGCATGCCGCGCCACTCCCCCGGACATACGGGTATATAAGATGGCGGCGTGCATCCACTCATTCAGATTTGCTGAGGAGCCGAGCCGCAGCCCGGCTTCAGCGCAGTCCAGGATTGTGTGCCATCTCTGGCTGAACCTGGCGCAGTTGGCTGACGTCGACAAAGCTCGCTTTCTCGACGCACCCGTCTCCCAGGCCGGCCTCTTCGGCGACACCGTTGAGGACTTCGCCCAGCAGTTCTCAGCGGTCCAAAAGCAGTCTGAGGCCATAAGCCACATCCTGCCCCGGCGCAGTGCCAACAAGCCGCCGGGTGCCAGGCCTCAGGCTGCTCGTCGCCGAGGGCGCCCCCCTGCGGCTGCGGCTCCTGCTCCGCCCCCTGCACCACCAGCTGAGCCCAAGACCTCTCAGCCCGGGCGTAGAGCCAGTCGCAGGAAGGCGGCGCAGCCCGAGACTCAGCGGCCCGCTAAATCCACCCGCAAGTCTGCGAAGCGGCCCTGACACGGGCTGCCCGGAGATGAGGGAGATTGCTCTTCGGGGGACGTCACCATCAGTCCCCCCAGCCCCGGGGGAGGGCCGGGGCCAGACAACATCGCTGCTGCCACTGACCTCCGGGTCAGTGGTACCCAAATTTTCAAAAAAAGAGCAATTTTCTTCACCTCTGGGCCTAGTGCCCCGAGTTTCGATCCTCAGCGACGCACTGCCTCCTCGGACTCGGACTCGGAGCCTGAATTCGTCAGCGCGGGATCCAGGGAAGGTAAGCGCTGCCCCGTGCAGCTCAGCTCTTCTCCAGAACGCCCCGCTTTCTGGGATGAGCCCCCTTCCCCTTCCCCCCCCCGGCTGCCCCACCCCCGGCACGTCAGTTACTGCTCCGTTGATCCCACTGGCACGTCGACTGGGAGCCTGGTTAGCGCTTCCCAGTCCGTCCCCGTGGTTGATCAGGACGGTACGACTCGGCTACGCGATTCAGTTCGTGAGGCGACCGCCCAAGTTCAGAGGCGTCCATTTCACGTCTGTTCGTTCGGACACGGATGCCTCTGTTCTACGGGCGGAGATTGCGGTTCTCCTGGCGAAGGACGCAATCGAGCCTGTCCCTCCAGCCGAGATGAAATCAGGGTTCTACAGTCCCTATTTCATCGTGCCCAAGAAAGGGGGTGGGTTACGACCGATCCTGGATCTTCGAGTGTTGAACCGGTCCCTTCACAGGCTACCGTTCAAGATGCTTACCTCGAAACGCATACTGTCTTGCGTACGACACCAGGATTGGTTTGCAGCCATCGACCTGAAGGACGCGTACTTTCATGTCTCGATTCTGCCTCGACACAGACCGTTTCTTCGGTTTGCTTTCGAGGGTCGGGCATATTAGTACAAAGTCCTCCCATTTGGCCTGTCCCTGTCTCCCCGCGTCTTTACCAAAGTCGCGGAGGGTGCCCTGTCCCCCCTTTGGCGGAAGGGCATCAGAATCCTCAACTATCTCGACGACTGGCTGATTCTAGCTCACTCGCGAGATGTGTTGTGCGAACACAGGGACCTGGTGCTGCAGCACCTCAGCCACTTGGGGCTTCGGGTCAACTGGGAGAAGAGCAAGCTCTCCCCCGTGCAGAGCATCTCTTTTCTCGGTATGGAGCTGGACTCGGTCACCATGACAGCACGCCTCACCAACGAGCGCGTCCAGTCAGTGCTGAACTCCCTGAAGGCTTTCAGGCACAAGACAGCGGTCCCTCTCAAAGATTTTCAGAGGCTCCTGGGGCATATGACAGCCGCAGCCGCAGTTACGCCGCTCGGGCTGCTTCATATGAGACCGCTTCAGCGCTGGCTACACGACCGAGTCCCGAGATGGTCATGGCACCGCGGCACATTCCGGGTGGGCGTTACTCCGGAATGTCGCCGCCTGTTCAGCCCGTGGTCGGACCCTGTTTTCCTCCGGGCAGGAGTGCCCCTAGGACAGGTGTCCAGGCATATTGTGGTCAACACAGATGCCTCCATGACGGGCTGGGGTGCTGTGTGCAACGGGCAGTCAGCCTCGGGCTCCTGGACAGGACCTCGACTGCAGTGGCATATCAATTGCCTCGAGTTGCTGGCCGTGTTTCTGGCGCTCCGGCGGTTTCTTTCGCTGCTGCGCCACAAGCACGTGCTTGTCCGTACGGACAACACAGCGACCGTAGCGTACATCAACCATCAGGGTGGTCTGCGCTCCCGTCGTCTGTCGCAACTTGCCCGCCATCTCCTCCTCTGGAGTCAGACGCGGCTCAAATCGCTGCGGGCCGTTCATGTTCCAGGAGAGCTGAATCGTGCAGCCGACGTGCTCTCACGACAGCTCACCCTTCCTGGAGAATGGCGACTACAGACGGTTCAGCTAATTTGGAGTCGATTCGGGGAAGCTCAGGTGGACCTGTTTGCTTCCCCAGAGTCCTCCCACTGCCAGCTCTTTTTCTCCCTGACTCAGGCCCCCCTCGGCAGGGACGCTCTGGCACACAGCTGGCCTCAGGGCCTCCGCAAGTACGCCTTTCCCCCAGTGAGCCTCCTTGCACAGACCCTGTGCAAGATCAGGGAGGACGAGGAGCAGGTCCTGTTGGTTGCGCCGTTTTGGCCCACCCGGACCTGGTTTGCCGACCTCATGCTCCTCGCGACAGTCCCTCCCTGGAAGATTCCCCTGAGGAAGGACCTTCTTTCTCAGGGGGACGGCACGATTTGGCACCCGCGTCCCGATCTATGGAACCTACACGTGTGGCTTCTGGACGGGACACGGAGGACCTCACTGGCCTTCCCCAGGCCGTGATAGACACTATCACTCAGGCTAGAGCCCCCTCTACGAGGCAGGCCTACGCCCTGAGGTGGGGTCTGTTCGTTGACTGGTGTTCCTCTCGCCGAGAGGACCCACGGAAATGCTCGGTCGGAGTGGTGCTTTCCTTCCTGCAAGAGAAGTTGGAGCGGAGACTGTCCCCCTCCACTTTGAAAGTGTATGTCGCAGCGATTGCGGCATATCACGATGCAGTGGATGGTTCATCCCTAGGGAAGCATCACCTGATCGTCAGGTTCCTGAGAGGTGCGAGAAGGATTAACCCTCCTAGATCGCACCTCGTACCCTCTTGGGATCTCTCCGTGGTCCTCCAGGGCCTTCGGGGAGCTCCCTTCGAGCCGCTCGGTTCAGTTGAGCTGAAGTTCTTGATGCTCAAGACTTCGCTCCTGGCTGCGCTGTCCTCCATCAAGAGGGTAGGGGACCTACACGCATTTTCGGTCAGCGAAGAGTGCTTAGAGTTCGGGCCAGGTAACTCTCACGTTATCCTGAGACCCCGGCCCGGCTACGTGCCCAAGGTTCCCACCACTCCCTTTCGAGATCAGGTGGTGAACCTGCAAGCTCTGCCCCAGGAGGAGGCAGACCCGGCCTTGGAGTTGCTGTGTCCCGTCCGTGCCCTGCACGTCTATGTGGACCGCACCCGGAGCTTCAGACGCTCCGAGCAGCTCTTTGTCTGCTTCGGGGGACAGCAGAAGGGAAATGCTGTCTCCAAACAGAGGTTGGCCCACTGGGTAGCTGATGCCATCACCTTGGCGTACGAAGCCCAAGGTGAGCCGTGCCCCCTGGGAGTGAGAGCCCACTCCACCAGGAGTGTGGCCTCCTGCTATGCGCTGGCGCACGGCGCCTCTCTAGCAGACATCTGTAGAGCTGCGGGCTGGGCGACACCCAATACCTTTGCGCGGTTCTACAACCTCCGCGTTGAGCCAGTGTCCTCCCGTGTGTTGGGTAACATCAGGTAATTTGCGGGAGGACGGCTCAGGTGTCGGCTTGCTGCGCCACTCCTCTCGGATCCGTGCGCTATTCTCCCAGTTGTTCCCATGGTTGAACTCTGGGTCCTCCTTGCCCCGCAGTACTGGACTAGACGGAGTAGTCCATACTGTGCTCCGGAGCGGGGCCTCCTTCACCCCCCTCCGGTTGTGGCATCATGTCTCAGTATCTCCACGGAACCTTCCGTGTTTCCCCAGTCTAGTTAGACTTACTTCTAAAGCTTCCACATGACTTAACCGTCATTGTGCTCCGCCCCCCAACGGCTGCTTCAAAACTTGGCACCCCTGGTGGGCGTTGGGACGGTTACGCATTGAGCCCTTTGTTCCGACACGCTTGCCTGCCGGCATTGGGTCTCGGCTGCGTAACGCAGTTCAGGATTGTGGCGTTTTCCAGAGGTCCCCAATATTACGTCATTGACGTAACGTCGTAGAGAACGACTGAGGGGGAACGTCTCGGTTACGAAGGTAACCCTCGTTCCCCGAAGGAGGGAACGGAGACGTTACGTCCTCTTGCCACAATCCTGGACTGCACTGAAGCCGGGTTGCGGCTCGGCTCCTCAGCAAATCTGAATGAGTGGATGCACGCCGCCATCTTATATACCCGTATGTCCGGGGGAGTGGCGCGGCATGCAAATTCCACTCGCCAATGTTCATTGGCTTTTTCTCTTTAGCTCAGAGGTGATAGGGTCTCGTTGCCGATCCCCAATATTACGTCATTGACGTAACGTCTCCGTTCCCTCCTTCGGGGAACGAGGGTTACCTTCGTAACCGAGACGTTCATAAAGATGTCTTAAGTGCTGTGAATCATTTCTGCATCACCCAAAAAAATTAATTATTCTAATTTAGATCTGTTGGCATTCTCGTTCATTTCAATGTCAGTTGCTTGGCTGGCGCATTCAGCCCCCAACAGTATGCAACCTTGGATGCAGCCATCTTTGTTTATTTAATTTAATTTTGTATGTATTCTGTTTAATTTTAATTATTTAATTGTATTTTTTTTTTTATTTAATTTTATTGTTTTATTTATGGGTAACACCTTGTTATGGATAGGGTCAGAGAGTGAGGGCAAAAAAAAACAAAAACATTATTGTCCACTATTAGATGTTAGTGTAATGATGCTATGACATGACATAGCATATGTAAAAATTTACCCTAGTAAAAAGTAATATATTTAAAACTAAGTATAGTTGAAATTTGATAGCATATTTAATGAAATATCCCTTGAGACATATTGATATAAAAAATATAACTAAAATTTATTTGAGTAGTCTACTACATGTCCACAATTCACATTTGTTTTAATGTCACTAAGGATTGTATGAACTTTGAATAATAAAGTCTGACATTTCAAGTGTACCTGAAAGATACTTGCAATAGTTCCACTTTAGTACATTCAAATATACTTCAGTTCATCTTTAGTTGGACTCCAATTTAGCACGATTTATACCAGTTTAGTATATGCTGCTAAAAGTACAATTGCAAGGTATTTTTATTAAGAACATAAAATGTATAGAGAATGTGAACCTATGTCACGCCACGTTACATGTTGAGGCGCCGCCGCCATTCTGGGAGGATCGCCCTATGTTACAAATGCTGAAATTAATAAGGAGACCTGCTTATCATTTGTTTTGTTTTTGCCTTAAAGTTAAATATTCACGCTTTTGATTGTATCCACTGCAGAGAAGCCTCATATTGTAGAATATCCAAATAAAAGTCTGTGTTCAACAAGCTGACAAAAGTCCATCAGTTTCTTTGTTGTAAACTTTTAAATGACAAAGTATAAAATATTGTCATTATAAATGTTCATGTTTCTACGGCCACGGAGAAGAATCAGAGATTGTGGGTCACATTCAGCAGACACGAACACGCTGAACACATTTTTATACTTATTTCAACAAATGACGACCAAAATAAAAACTTTGGGAGCTTGTTTACAGTTTTGTAGCATTTTAAAAGCTACAAAACTGAAAGGGGAAATATACAGGAAAACGCTTAGCATGGCTTATACATTAAGACAGTTATATTTAAAGTTCAGAATTTGGGCTCCTCTGTGTTTTTTTTTTTTTTTTTTTCTGCACAGAATATGCTTTATTAGTAAGGTGTGTGCATAATGTGCTCTTTAAATATCGTTTAGGTGCATAAGGAAACTGCTTAGCATGTAAATAAACGTGTTGCATTCATATTTTGGGCTCACATGAGTATCTGCACATAGTGTGCCTTACAAATTAGTCCTTATTACTGTCTTAGTGCATTAAGCCACATGAAGTGTTTCTGTTCAGCATTTTAGAAAGTCCCTGTTCAAGTTCTGCTCATTCACAAATCTAGAGAGTCATACTCGCAAAGGCATTATTAATTATTAAACCAAATAATACCAAAACTTTCAAAAACACGCAGCAATGTGATCCTTTTATTGAGTGACAGGCAGTGGATTTAATCTGTGACATTTATGAATAGATTTACTATCCGGCGTCTTCTCGCCATCTCCACAAACTGCTGCCCTTGGTGTTTTTAGACGTAGAAAACGCGAAAAACATACTGCATTGTCCAGTTTTCTTTCAGAACGATGATCTGAGTTACTATTACAATTCTCGAAGCAGCATGAATAACATACAATGGTGAAATTTTCACAGACACGACAGAAAATCAAAATATTGTCCTAAACTCAGTAGCAAAACCATGTGAAACGGCAGCATGATCCTCCCAGTATGGCGGAAAAACAAAGCAATTTCCCAGAACTCAATGCGGCATGACATCAGCTTCACATTCTCTATTTGTGGTATACTTAGCATGAAATATTTTTTTTTAAATACATTTTAGTATGTTTATTTCTCACTAGGGTAGCCTATGTAAGCCAAGATTTAAAATGGCTTTAAAAGTAGGCTATGGTGTTAACTATTATGTAGCATAATGTGAGCAGGGATCCTCAAATCTGGCTTTAGAGTTTACCACCAACCCTGATCAAACTCACTTACCTGTGATTTTTTAATGATCCTAAAGAAACTGATTAGCATACTCGGGTGTATTTGATTAAGGCTAGAGCTAAACATTTGAGCCAGATTTGATGATCCCTGGTATAAAGTAACATTTTATGTCACACCTTTGCATCATTTATTTTATGGATGTTATTTGCATAAAATAAAATGCTACAGCAGTTAAAATTTTCCTTTCTGTTGCAAATGATGATTCTTATGATTTAGTAACAAACGCAACTTTCATGTATCTAACAGATAAACCTTGCGCTCTTATTTCAAGGTTGTTGTTAATGCTGTTGTTATTTTAACTGTTTCCTTCGTACTTTCAGTTTAACGAGTAAGTGAAAAGTTGTTTATCATTAGAATTGTGCGTATGCTTTTAGACACTTACATTGTTTTTGCTCCGTCCAAACGTGCAGCTTTCAACTGCTCAGGTAATGTTAATGGAATGAATGAGAGCCACTAAAAAACTACAGAAAAGTAAGACTAAACTACATTAGTCTAGCAGTACTGGCCACGAGTACTAAGGAGAGATCAACGCGAAAACTAGTGAATCATTACACCCCTAATTTTAACTGTAATGTACCTTGATCTGTTAGCATTCTTGTCAGCTTGACTGACACATTGAGCCCCAATGGTATGCAACCTTGAATGCTGCCATCTTTGTTTATTATTTTATTTTATTTTATTTTATTTTATTTAGTAGGGTTAAGGTTAACCTAAAAAAAAAGTTCTAACGGCTGATTCATTCAGAAAAAAAGAAAATCTCTCTTTTTATAAAAGGGCCTTTGAATCACATATTTATTCACTAAACACTGTGTTGCTTGGAGACGCACAACAATTCTGCTATGGCTGTAAAGGTAATATGTTCTCTGCAAAATTGAGCAAAAACACATATTGTGTTTAGAATATAACCCAATATCAACTTATTTACCGTTGTATAAATCACATTTAAACTTGTGATAGATCGAGACGAAATCAGCACTCGTATATTGCTCTTGCTGCTGGTGTAATATCGCTTGTCATATGTTATAAATATGAGACAAAAACACATACAGCGGCATTTTTTTGGTTCAATATCTGGAATTTATGAAATGCAAGATGAAGTACAGAATTGGGGGGTAGTGGTGGGGGGTTATTTTAATTGTGTTATTTTTTTCATAACTAATTAATTAAGTTGACACGTTAAACTGATAGCCCTAATATTTACACAAATATTTTAAAATATTGATTAAAATGCTTATGTTCAGTAGACAACCGAATGTTTTTTATGCAAAGAATTTAAATTATTTTATTCTATTTTATTTAATTAAATTATTTGATATTTTTGTTTTATTTTGTACAATATTTCTTCTAAATGCTACTTAAGTTTAAAATATCTTAATGAACCCTAATGTATCTGTTAGCATTCTTGTTCATTTCAAAGGTTGGCTGGCACATTGAACCCCAATATATGCAACCTATGCTGCCATCTTTGTTTACTATTTTATTTGATTTATTATTGTTTTATTCAAGGGTCACTGCCTGATTGGGATAGGTTTAAGGTTAACATAAAATGTTGCTTGTAAATATAACTTTTTGAATTAATACTAAACAGTAAAATAAACTAATGAAAATAAGTAAACAGGCATACTACAAAAATATTTACACAAACAATTTTTGATTAAAATGCTAATGTTCAGTAGACAACCAAATGCTTTTTATGCAAAGAATTTTATTTTATTTCATTTGTGCTCAATGCTGCTTCTAAATGCTACTTAAGTTTAAAATATCTTAATGGAAATTGTTGAAAAAACATAAAATTCAGCAACAACAACAACAACAAAAAAATAATAAATTATACACCATAAAAATATATAAGTATAATTCCAATAAATAACCAGATGCTGTGAATATCATTCATGATTATTAACATTTATTTATTTTTATAACAGTTTTCTACAATTTGAGAAATTAAATTAAATTAAATTAGGGGTCACTGGTTGTGTGAATGTTTTGAAAGTGCCTTTCAGAAAATGCACCTAAGAATAGCTTACTCGTCTCTGCGCATTAAACTGGAAATAGATAAAGTATTTTTAATATTACGAAGATTTTGCCTTTATTGTAAACTTTCCACCAACTAAAAAGACCATGTTTTTTTGTTTTGTTTTTTTTAGGATCTAGGTTCATCTAGATCTATTAAAGACCTATTTAAAGTACTTGTCAATGATACCTGAAGAACACTCAAAAACATTAAGAGAACGTTTCCCAGATAAGCCTGGCTGATTTGCTGATGGAAAATGATGTGTGTCTGCTGACAGGCTGCTTGAAGTATAGTTGTTGGCTGTCATAGTGATGCTATCTCTTCACCAATCAAAGCGCAGGTAGGGGATGACAGGGAATTTATCTCTGTGTTAGAGAGCTCTATATCTCATGGCCTCAATTACAGCATAGAGTGTTAAGCCTTCATTCAGAGGGGTGTGTATGTATGTGCGTGTGTTTTTGATGGTGTAAAAGAGGAAGAAAGACATGAATCAACAGCAATACCCTGACAGCAAGCAGGGGGTTTTGAAGCCTTGATAGCGAGATCACACAGTAGCGATGTGCTTGAGAGAGAGAGGGAGTGTGTGTGTGTGTGTGTGTGTGTGTGTGTGTGTGTGTGTGTGTGTGTGTGTGTGTGTGTGTGTGTGTCAGTGAAACAGACACTGGAAAAGAAAGCACAACATCCTTAAAATGTGAGACTGAGATTGACACATTAAAATTGATGTTAGAATGCATAGAAATTAAGCTCCATCTGATATGCATCATTTCAAATGAGGGGAAAACATAATTTTGTTAATAAATTCTTTGGATTGAAAAAAAAAATCTAAACATCATTAAAAACCAGACAAATTTTCTCAACAAGCAAAGTTATGTAATACAAAGGCTTGTTTTCAGAAAAAATATCATGTTAGTAAATGTTTCTTACTCAATTGGAAAATTGTTTCTCAAGCATTAAAGAATAAACTTCACTACATGTTGTTAAAATGTTCACTAGATGTTATCTAAAACCATATCTTAATATCTACCAATTATTTCTTCTAAAGAGAGGCATTTTTATTTATAGGTCACCTCTGCATAGGGCCTAATTAGTAGAGTAGCCTCCTCACGTGGCCAAGGAAAATGTTCCTGGTTTTCAGCTCACAAGTGAAATATTACAAAGACATTTTGCCATTAAAAAACAGCTGACGACAGTATGAATTTCCATGCTGGTTTATGCTGTTTAATTCTGGTTTGGCGCTGGTCTAGCTGGTTCACCAGCACAGCCTGTTTGCTCAATCACGTTTTTTTTTTTTTTTTTTTTTTTTGCTGATTTAGCTATAAAGGCAGCCTTTTGTGGGACAAACATCACATCATTATTCAGTGCTTGAGAACAAGTATCCAAAACACAGCATGTGATTGCCAGTTATGCTGTCTTTTTAGTATTTCATTTTTACATTTAATCTGACTTGCTGGAATTATGCTGATCATTGTGCACTGGAATGCAGCCCGTCAGTTTTGCTGCGTTCACGTCATTTTGTAATTACCGTAACGCCACAACATGTGAAGTTTTACTCGGAGCTGTCCACTTCCTTAGACTCGAATTCTGCTTTTCTATGCCACGGCACCACCTGACAGCCACAGATTCATTTACTTCTACTGCTATAGAATGGCATAATTCTGAGTATAAGGACTTGAACAGCTTGGAATGTCACATGTTGTTATCTTGAAATTATGGTAATTACGTCATGGCGTAAACAAAAGATGGTAAGTAGTGCTAAAATAAAACTTCACGCTCTATTCAATATACTGTGTCAGTTAGAAATACATTACAATACTGAAATAAAGTCAGCAGCAACTTGCGGTACATGCAGACTTTAAAGGAGACCTATTTATGCTCCTTTTTACAATATGCAATATAAGTCTCAGGTGTGCCCAGAATGTGTCTGTGAAGTTTCAGCTCAAAGTACAATGTAAACCCGAACAGTGAAATTTACTGAAATTAAATGAGTTATTTTTACTCAAATAAATGAAAAGTTCATTGGACTTAATTGAAATAAGTTCTGTAAACTCAAAATGTCGTTGTAGTAAACTGAACTTAGAATGATTGAGTTTTCTAGTTCCCAGCATGCTTTGCATCAGACGACATGGAAAATAAATGTTGAAATTAAGTGTTATTTTGTGTTTTTTTGCACAAGATTAACATAGGGAGACATTAGTTAGTACTTAAATGTTGTGTTATGTTAGGGTTTACATAGGTTTCTGTTTTGTTGAATTTGTTGTGTTACCATTGTGGTAAAGAGTAGAGCCTGTGGTTAGGTTGAGGATGGACAACAAAATTTGAAGACTACATATACTGCATGTTCTTTGACAATTTAAATGCAAGTATATATTAAGAGTCTTTCTGATAACCACATTAGCATGTGCTTATGTGTTATAGCTAACTAGTACTTAGCTATAGAGATCTGAATGAATCTGATTTTTATGGAAGAAAGTTGTATATATTTTTCATATGATGAGTGGGGTGGGACCATGGAAGCAAGGCTGGGATTGGCTCCCATGACTTTCAGCCCTGCCACTCTTGTCATATGAATTTTAAGCTCTGCTAACTTAAAAAATTGAGTTTGATTACTCAAAAATTTTAAGGCAATAAGTTTCCTCAAATGTTTTGAGTATTCTTAACTATCAGGTTTTGCAGTGTACCCCACAGGTCACTTATTATATGGTTTTGAAAATGCCTATTTTCAGTGTAAGCAGAAACACGCTGTTTTCATGCATGTCACTTTAAATGCAAATGAGCTGCTGCTCCACTGCCCCCTTTTCCATAATAGAGTGCTTTTACATCTTGTATTTGTATCGTGCTGAAATCATGCATTTTAAACCCATATCAGTTTAACCGTCTTATATACAGTTTTCTGAGGCATAATTACAGGTGGGATGAGTGAGACATGTTCCCAAAATCTTTTTGCCATGGTCGATATTGTCCCCATCACTTTTTTTTTAAAATATCATGGCAAAGACATACCTGATGTAGATGAAACATATATGACATTCGCTTCTGTTAAATACGCTACGATGGCGCTGGAATCTGTTGTTTTTAAAATCATGCTGAATGTTCACTGCAATGTTTTTAGTGACAGAACATTCTTGCACAGTCTCACACATCAGCGCTGCAATCGCTTCAACGTTGTAGAAATTATCTATTCATTCTGGTTAAATCACAAAACAAAACACAAACTGTGTCCCTGCTCTACGATAACTGATGAACATCTCTCATTTTAATAAAGGGGAAAAAAACAGTGGACGGATTAGAACCCAAAACCTCCTACACACCTAACACAAATGTTTACATGAATGTTTATTGCATATCTATGCATTCGTTCACTGACATGAAGAATTTCGGGCCTAATACTGTCCTATAATAATAAAGGCAAAAACTTTTAAAAACAAAGTTACGCCACTGCCTATTATGCACCTTTTTACAAGTCTCAGGTGTCCCCAGAATGTGTCTGTGAAGTTTTACATCAAAAATAAAAACCCAGAGATTATTATGTCATTTTGAAAATGGTCATTTATTATATGGTTTTGAAAATGCCTATTATAAGTGAAAGCAGAAACATCTTGTTTTCGTGCATGTCTCTTTAAATGCAAATGAGCTGCTGCTCCACTGCCCCCTTTTCCAGAATAGAACTGTGCCTTTACAGCTCATACCTCTATCATGCTGAAATCACACATTTTATAAACCATATTGGTTTAAACATCAGATATACAGTTTTCCGAGTGCCATAGGCATAATTTATGGGTGAGACATGCCCCCACCACTTTTTGCCACACTTTTTTCTAAACATCTCCCGGCAAGGACGTACCTGATGCAGATGAAACATATGTGACATTCATTTCTGTTAAAAAAGTTGTGATCTGGCACTGGAATCTGTTGTTTTTCAAAATCATGCTTAATGTTCGCTGCAATGTTTTTAGTGACAAATGAACTGCTGCTCCCTGCCCCCTTTTCTAGAAAAGAGCTGTGCCTTTGCAGCTCATACCTCAGATATTCTGCCGAAAAACATCTGTTTGGTTTTGATTATCATGTCTATCGCACTGTAATCATGGGTTTTAAAGCCATATCAGTTTAAAAGTTTGATATACGGTTTTATACAGTGCACATACCTGAAGCATGCACACAGAAAGCGGCTGTTCATGTCTTATTGCGCTTAAACTGTCATATACACACAAGTTTATGTTAAAAACACACAGAAGTTACAAAAAGAGTCATTTATGTCTGTGAAGGTAAACAGCTGGGAAAGAAATTACATGTTTAGGTTAGATCTGTGTGGCAGCAGCTTAATATACAGTAAATAAATTAATAAATCCACTGCTCTTTTGTCTCTTCTGACAACAAAGGTACTCGGTTGTCCTTTTTCATGTTTTCTGGGTTGCAAGATGCACCAGGGATCTGATTATAGCACTTAAACACGGAAAAAGTCAAGTTTTCGTGATATGTCAACTTTAAAAAATGAGACATTACTTACATTCTTTTATGTGCACCTTTAAAATAGCACTCTTAAAATATAATACAATAATGTGTTTGAAAAAATCCAACACATTTTTTAGTTGTCAACTATGCATATGTATGGGCATTCAGAACAGTTTTAAAGCTTAAAATAACACCTGTGAGTTGCATTTATATGAAATTGTGACCTAGAAATGGTAGCAATTTGATAATTAACTGGTTTCAAACCAAAAACATTATTTAATATTGCTGAATCAACCTGAATGCATTAATGTATGCCTATACAAAACTTGTGCAGTTGCTTATATATGAAGCTGTTTATGAGGACTTATAATTTAAGCAATTCATAATGAGACATTGCATAACATATGAAGTGAAACTTTTTTTAGTTTAGAGATTAGTAGGAAGTATATTAAACATGTTTGCGGGGGGAGTTTGGGAGTTCATAATTTGCTATAATTTTCTTTTCTTCATGTGGGGGATGGTTTTGATAAGTTAAAGTGTTGTGCCTGGGTTTAAAATCTGAACGGTTGACTTGAGTGCAATACAATGGATCCATAGACAACTGAGGAGCCTCAATTAGAATAACAAATACAAGCTGGGCTTCCCCTGTCACACACTCACAATACACACTCGTCACACACACAATTACCCTCTTACACACCGCACACATACATAGACATTCAGAGTATTCTCTCTGTCTCTCTCACTTACGATTTTCACACACACATATTCCCCTCTGTCTTTCTCTCACAAACATAC